>CM066996.1:45246240-46453115 GCA_033977485.1 Hydrangea macrophylla | reverse complement strand
TTGTTGCACTCAAAGGCCATAGGTGGTTTGTCACATTTATAAATGTTTTTCTCGTACTACTTAGGTGTACATGATGAAAGAAAAAAGTGAGGTCCATTCAATTTTTAAAAACTTTCACAAAATGATTTGTACCCAGTTTGGTGCGGTTGTAAAAATTGTTCGTTCAGACAATGGGCGGAGTACTTTAAATCTGGTATGGAGAAGCATTTTTTGGAGAATGACATAATTCACAAATCTTCTTGCACCAATACTCCACAAACAAAATGGAGTTGCGGAGCGCAAGAATCGTCACCTCTTAGACACTGCTCGGTCAATGTTATTCTCAGCCCAAGCCCCGAAGCCTTTTTGGGGTGAAGCAATCTTAACTGCTGCTTATTTAATCAATCAGGTCCCTACTCAAGTTCTTAATAAACAATCACCTGTTGAGGTCCTCTCTAGTCCTTCTGATCTTTTTTCCATTCCTTCTACGGTCTTTGTTTGTGTCTGTTTCGTTCATAATCATGTTCCCACAAGAGAAAAACTTGATCCTCGGGCTATCAAATGTGTTTTCCTTGGTTACTCTCCCCCTTAAAAAGGGTATAAATGTTACCATCCTCCTACTCAAAAGTGGTATGTTTCCATGCAGGGGCGGATCTAGAAATCAGTCCAGGGGGGGTTTGATGTACGGAGTTTCCTCGAAATTTTTTTTGGACCTATATATACATATTTTGGATTTATTTATGCATATTTTGGACATATTTATGCATTTTGTGTGTATTTTTTGGACCAATTTATACATATTTTCTATATATATATATGTTTTATGATTAACACAAAGGCATAAGAGAGGGGGCATAGTATGATAATTTTATAATGTCAGGGGGGGCTTTTATAATTTTCAGAGGGGCTAAACTGTAAAAACTTTTTTTAGTGCAAATGTATAATTTTAAAAAAATTAGGCCCCTTTTACCCTTATTAAATCGGCCCCTGTTTCCATAGATGTCACCTTTTTTAAGGAACAGTCCTATTTCACCTCTCAGGCTCCTCTTCAGGGAAGAATACAAGTACAGAAGAATTGCCTGAACTGCATGTTCCTAATTTACCCGTGTCTAATCCTTTTGAGATATTGGGCACTCTTGATGAGGAGGAAGAGGTACAAAAAAAACTGATGGAGAGCAAGAGACTGAAAAGGAGATGGTTGTGGAACCCACCATTGGAAAAGGAAAAAATCCAGAGAAAGAGGATATTGTATATCAAAGAAGAACTTGGAGGATGAAAGATAAGACCATTCCTCCTGATCTGCCACTCCCGTCTCCTTCCCTTGATAAGTGCATGCCCAGGTAATCCTAATCCTCCTACTACTATTATTGACGATTTAGATGTTACCATTGCTGTCCGTAAGGGTGTTAGGACTTGTACCCAACATCCGGTATCTAACTTTGTATCTTATTCTCATCTTTCTCCTTCCTATAAGGCCTTCATTTCAAAAATTTCCTCTGTTAGTATTCCTTACCATGTACAGGAAGCTCTTGTTGATCCCAAGTGGAAACATGCCATGATTGAGAAGATGAAAGCTCTTCGAAAGACTAGTACTTGGGATTTGATTGTGTTGTCTAAAGGAAAGAAGACTGTGGGGTGCAAGTGGGTGTACGTTGTGAAACATCGGGCTGATGGTTCTATTGAGAGGTATAAAGCCCGGTTGGTAGCAAAAGGGTTCACTCAGACCTATGGGTTGGACTATGAGGAGACCTTTGCTCCAGTCACGAAGATGAATTCTATTAGAATTCTCCTTTCCCTGGCAGTTATCCAGGATTGGCCACTACACTAGTTTGATGTGAAGAATGCTTTCTTGCATGGTAACTTAGAAGAAGAGGTTTACATGGACATTCCTCCCGGGTTTGAGGACTCCAAGACAGACGGGAAGGTGTGTAGACTTAAAAAGTCACTGTATGGCCTCAAACAGTCTCTAAGGGCTTGGTTTGAGAGATTTACGCAGGCTATGCTTCGGTTTGGATTTAGACAAAACCATGCAGATCACAAATTGTTAATCAAACGTTCCTCGCAGGGTAAGACTACTGCTTCTATTGTGTATGTTGATGATATTGTTCTTACAAGAGATGATCTGGAAGAAATGGAAAGGTTGAAGAAACATTTGGCCACTGAATTTGAGATAAAAGACTTGGGGACTTTGAAGTTCTTTATTGGAACTGAGCTTGCTCGGTCCAAACATGGGATCTTTATTTCCTGGAGGAAGAATGTCCTAATCTTGTTAAAAGAGACGGGAATGCTAGGCAGTAAAGCATGTGATATACCTATGGAACAGAACCAAAAGCTTGGTGATGACAGTACTGAAGTGTTAATGGACATGGGGAGTTTTCAGAGACTTGTTGGTAAGCTCATTTACCTTTCTCATACCCATCCTGATATTGCATTCGCAGTCAGTGTTGATAGTCAGTTTATGCATTCTCCTCGACAGTCACATCAAGAAGCCACTTTTCGGATCCTTCGATATTTAAAGTCTGCTCCAGGGAAAGGTTTATTTTTTGCAAAACATGACCACCTAAGGGTGGAAGCATATACTGATGCAGATTGGGCTGACTTTATTACCGATAAGAGATCTACTTCAAGGTACTGCACATTTGTAGGGGGTAATCTTGTTACTTGGAGAAGTAAAAAAAGCAAAATGTAGTGGCCAGGTCGAGTGCAGAAGCTGAATTTAGGGCTATGGTCGAAGGTATTTTTGAGCTAATGTGGATTAGGTCATTACTGAAAGACCTAAATGTTGATCAGACAGAGTCTATGAAACATTTTTGTGACAACCAAGCGGCCATTAGCATAGCTCATAATCCTTTTCAGCATGATAGAACAAAACACGTAGAGATTGATCAACACTTCATCAAGGAGAAGATTAGTAGTGGTACTATTTGTGCTCCCTTTGTGAAGTCTTGCGATCAAGTTGCTGTTGTTTTCACTAAAGTCGTTGGAAGTCGTCCATTTCATACTATCCTTGACAAGCTGGGAATGAGAGATATTTTTTGTACCAACTTGGGGGAGTGTTAGAGTTTTTTAGTTATTTGTGTTAAAGTTAATTTTTATGCTTATTGTAATTTAGACATTCGTGTGTGGGTTATTATGCAATTTCTATTTGTTACTCCTCTTATTTAATATAAAAGGGAGAGACAATTTGTCTATCCCAAGCTTTACCAAATCAATATTCTTAACACATTGGAGGATAACAAAATGGTTGACCTGTTCAGCTTTTGAGAGATGCGATTGCTTCAACTTTCTACTCAGATCATGGCATAGAAGAAGATGATGTATTTGTCTCTGATGGTCCAAAATGTGACATTTCCCGCCTTCAGGTTTGATTTGATTTGATTTCTTATATTTTTTGTTTTTGCAGTTTTTAATATAGTCTCCACTTTATTTTCTTTTTTTATGCTTGGTGTATCGCTTTGCGTTTGACGGATATTGTTTCCTAGTGTAATTACAACGCCTCTTCCTTCTTTACTCTTTGTCCTAATTTCTTTTGTTAAAGGTGCTTGAGCTTTATAAGTTCTTTTTCCTTGTGGCAGGTCCTTTTTGGGTCCAATGTCACAATGGCAGTGCAAGACCCTTCTTACCCCGTAGGTGGTTCATGCTTATGCTAATTTAAGGAATTTCACCCTCGATCGATAGTATTGACTGATCATGTCTTTTTATTATTTGTCTTGACATCTCAAATTTTTTTTGGTTGAATCGGTCTCCTTCCCTTCCATTGGACTATTTTTGTGTTGTTTTTTTGTTTTTACCTTTTGTGAAATTAGTACCTTGATTAAATTATGAAGAGTAGTGCTCTGCACACTCCAAAATCCACACTGAAATTTACACAGGACAATCGTGGTCGTTGATTTCGGTGGGATCAGCGTGGAAACCCATGTAGAACCCACAAGAGCCTTACCAAAATCAACGGCCACGATTGTCCTGTGTGGATTTCACTGTGAATTTTGGAGTGTGCGTAGCATTATTGAATTATGAATATTCAAGCCTACTTTTGACCAGTAAGCCACTCACAATCTGGTTTTAGCTTTTGTTAATTTTTGTTGTGTCTGTTAATAACTTTCTCGGAGTCTTAAATGCCATATTGGAAAGGATGAGATTAAAGATGATTTGGCTCACAAAAGTAATTTTGAATGTTGAGTGTTTCGGGCAATTGTAGTCATCCAAAAATTAAACGGAGAACTCTATGCAATAGTTATTAGATTAACCATCTTTTATGGTATAGAATTTGGGGCTAAGAAACAATATGTTAGTCTATACGTTGATAAAAGTCTATATGTTGATAAAAGTGGATATTAAGAAAAATGTTTTGTAAAACAAGGATAGAATTGGAAACAAATTCCGGATATTAGAGGTGTTACTCGGTCGACTTTGGTCGGTTTCGACCATGACTGCTAACCGAACGAAGACTCTCAGTTGGCACAAAATGGAAACCAATGTGGACCGTCTGGTTCAGTGTACAGCACATTGCTGACAATGACTGTTAGCAGTTGGTTCTCGGTTACCTGTTCGGTATTGTTTGTGCTTCAATAGGAATTAAGAACGAGAAAGACGATCTAAAAAGAAATAGGAACAATCCAAATCCAAAGAGAAAATAGAGCCAAAAAGAAACTACACAAAAAGGCACAAATGTCCAACACAATTACACAAGTTCTGAACAGATCGATGATGTTACACAAAATTCAAATCCACAAGACACAAAGATCAACAGAGATATATAGAGAAGAGGGGGGGTGGGGGGGGATGGGGGAATCGAGAAAGAAAGAAAGAGAGAGAGAGAGAGAGAGAGAGAGAGAGAGAGAGAGAGGGGATTACCTTCGTTGGGCGAGAGGTTGAAGAGCTGGAGGCTGGTCTTCTCTGCAACGAGGAGCAACGGCGGTGAGGTGACGGAGAGTTGCGGTGGCAGTGATGCTATGAAGTTTATGGTGAGAGATTGAGAGATGCTATGAAGTTTATAGTGAAAGAGTGAGAGACACAGAGAAGTCGTGGTACTGAGTGTCGAGCGATAGGTTAGGATTTTCTCAAATAACAAATCTAAAGTGATCAAGGGACATAAAATGATAAAGGTATTGCCGTATTAGTGGTAGGGTTTTCTAATTACTTAGGAGTCAACTGGCCGGTTTGGCCGGGTTTCGGTGTCCTTTAGTGAAGTATCAGCCTGACTGAAAATCTATTTTTTCAATAACAGATAATCGACCGCCATAAAATGAAACCGACCAAAATCGAGTCGGACGGTTCAGTCCAACAATTTTTTCTATTATCAACCCTACCAGAGATGGTAAAAGTAGCATAAATTGAAATATCAGTAAGAGAAAATCAATAAGAGAATTTCTTTTCATTCACCAAGTCTAGTTATTGTATCAAGAAAGAAGAGCGACGTTGTCCCAATTAGGACTAATGATAGGGGAATGGAAGACCTAAACTAACATGGGCTGAGTTGTAATAAAAGATATGGTAGCATGTCATTTAAGCAAAGTTATAACATCATAGTAAAATGTTAAGTAGAGAAACCTGGTTCATCTAGCAAAGCGGAAATACTTGGGGCAAAGGCTTAATTTGATGAATTGACTACTAGCATTCAGTTCATCCGTTTCCTTTCCACGTTGCTCCTTGTAGAAATCCTATAGATATTGCTATCTAAAAATGTTGGGCTTCTTTTCTTATTGTAGGCTTATGTAGATATGAGTGTTATTATGGGTCAGACTGGACTCTTTCAAAAAGATGTTGAGAAGTACGGAAACATTGAATACATGAGATGCACTCCAGAAAATGGTTTCTTTCCTGATCTATCAATCGTGTCTCGAACTGATATCATATTCTTTTGTTCACCAAATAATCCAACCGGTTCTGCTGCATCGAGAGAGCTACTTACTCGACTAGTCAAGTTTGCTAAAGACAATGGGTCGATTATAATCTATGATTCCTCATATGCCTTATACATGTCAGAGGACATTCCCCGGTCCATCTTTGAAATTCCTGGGGCCAAAGAGGTAAGTTTGGAAATGATAATATATTTTTTCCTAACATGTTGTGGTTTCTGTTTTTTCTTTCTTGCAATCTGTTTTGCTACTACTTTGTTTAGATCTGTGACTTATTCGCAATGAAGCACGGACACCGACACGACACGACACGGACACTTCGACACAACAAAGCCTAAAAAATTGCACGTCGGCGCTGCAGGAAAAGTGTACACGAAGTGTCGTATCCGTGTGTCGGACATGACACCTTACCTTCTGAGAAGTGTCCGTGCTTCCTAACTTATTTGCGTGTACAGATGGCTGGACTGCATGATTCCTTAGTTCATTTTGTGAAGCCTTTGCGGTGAGGACTATGTTATGGATAATTCTGGTTTCAGTTCATAATAAATGTGGTTGGCCAAAGCTTATTTTCAACTCAATTGCAGCACTGCTAGCATATTTGATAAAAATTGCTTACATGTTAGGAAAACCCATTTAAGTAGCTTGATTACTTTGTGGTGGCATGACTTGTCGAAAGGTAAAAAGGATTACATAATGGTGACGTGCCTTGTCAGAAGTGACAGATTACATTGTGATGACATGATGCCTTGAAGGCTTGAATCATTGGATGGATTTGTTTGAAATTTCATGCTTCTGGCGTGTATACTATATTCTGTACATGATTATATACTAGTACCCCTTCCCAACACCTGCGCAAGTGGAACCACCACTTGGTAATTGACAATATTGAGGATTGAGTAACAATTCTTCACTTATCATTTGGCTCATGCTAAAAAAGTACCAATGAAGAGGTTTGTATGTACTCCATCATTGTGACTTCAGGTTAACAACTCAAGAAATTGTTTCGTCTTTTCCCCTTTTGTCGTAGTAGAAATGTCACCTCATTGTACAGGTATTAAATAAAAGTATGATTAATGATTTAAACGTGTCCGAGTAACTTCATCTTATCTATTCGACTATTCCTTGTAGGACCCCAACGCGGTTATCTTTGTTATGATACATTGTAATTCTGGAGAATAAGGTTTAGGTTTCATTTCCATGGATTGTTGTGCGATAAGTATGTCATACCCAAAGCTGCTCAAGGAAGCTCATCTGAATCTTTTGATCAGGTACCTGTTCTGTGAGTGATGTGCTCATAGTCAGTGTCATCCATTAGTTTTGTTGGATATGACCAATATGAGGTTTAATAATCTCGTTAGCGGAGAACACTCTACTCATAATTATCTGTGTATATCTACATATTTCATTATTTCATTGGACAGTTCTTAGTTCCCAATGTGGAGTAAATATTGAATACAACGGGATGCCACGTCATTATCTATCTGCTCTAATATATTGGGACACTGTGCTTATGTGGAGGAAGGATTTCCCTATAAATAAGGACCAAATGGATAGATAAAATAATGCTACTGCATTCTGTTTAATACTCTCTTGTACCTAGGTGGTCTTATTTACTGGGCATTGTAGGTTGCAATTGAGACATCATCATTTTCAAAGTATGCTGGGTTTACTGGAGTCCGTCTAGGTTGGACTGTAATTCCAAAGGAGCTTCTATTTTCAGACGGCTTTCCTGTTGCCAAGGACTTCAACCGCATTGTTTGTACTTGCTTCAATGGTGCCTCCAACATTGCCCAAGCTGGTGCTCTTGCATGCCTTTCGCCAGAAGGCCTTAAGGTCAGTTCCACGGTTTCAAGTTCTTAGTAGGCTCTGTTTGGTTCACAGATTTAGTGAGGAAAAGAAAGGTAAACACTGAGGAAAACACTTTTCCTTGTTTGTGTAATGTGGAAAACTGTGAAAAAAATATGAAGTAAAACAAAATTTGGAAAAAATAAATCAAAAAATTTATGTCTCTTTGCTTGAATTCCTAGTGTTCTGAAAACTTGTCATTTCTTATAATATTCAACCATGGAGGAAAACAGTAGGGAAACATTTTCCCTTATCATTTTGCTTTTCATTGTCTAAATCAGCAAACCAAATGGAGAGTTAGTTGCCGAGATGAAGGAAGAAGACGAAACAATATCTAGAATAGTTTATGTGGGGGTTTAGTACAAAAATTCCTGTCTTCTTGGCACCTAGAAAGATAATTTATGTTGCACATCCAAGCTTATGCTTATCTATGTTTTACGCATTTTACAGGCTATGCGTGAGGTGATTGGTTTCTACAAAGAGAATATAGAGATTATAATGGAGACTTTTAATTCACTAGGCTTTAAGGTCTATGGAGGGAAAAATGCACCATATGTTTGGGTCCACTTTCCTGGGCGAAGCTCGTGGGATGTGTTTGGCGAGATTCTTGAGAAGACCCATGTTGTGACGACTCCTGGCAGTGGTTTTGGTCCTAGCGGTGAAGGTTTCATTAGGGTTAGTGCCTTCAATCATAGGGCCAATGTGTTGGAAGCCTGTAGAAGATTCAAGGAGTTGTACAAGTGAGAGATTAGTTTCACCTGCAATCTTATATTTTGGCAGGTCTCTTGAAGAACTCAAAACAGTGGTTTCTTAATAATGTAAGTGTTTTTTTTTTTTTAATGGAAGAGATGAATTTTCACTTCTATATCTGTAACTGTAGCCCATAGGCAACAATGGTGGTGCTTTTAACCGTTATGGTGACTACCATCATTATATGAACTTTTCTCTTGAGTTGAAGCATAATGAGCATGGGATAATACATACTTTCCGACTTAATATGAATGCAGATTTTTCCAAGAATGGTTGTGTTTATGGTGTTGTGAGAGCTGAAAAATTTCCCAAACCCAATCATGACAGGCCAATGTCCTTGGAGTATTAGAAGATAGAGTGAATATCACCTACTTCCCCAGTGGTTTTGCATTAATACACATACCTCCCCTCACGATTTATGAAACTTACTTATTTCCCTTATTTTTGAATTTTAGTATTAGATTCCCCCCTTCCTTTAACAAACTGTTAGAAAATTAAACGGAATTTGATGCTAAATTTTGAAAATAAAGGAGGTAAGTGAGATTCATGAAACGGGAGGGGAGGTAAGTGTATTACGGCCAAGCCTCAAGGGAGGTAGGTGATATTTACCCTAGAAGATGACAAAAACTCATTTTCTTCTAAAATTTGCGAGAATAATGTTCTGATTCCCAAAATTGAACCTCAAATGCTTTGCTAGTTGTACAACATGCAATGGTATGTGGTATCACCAACCATTACCACAACATGTGGTACAGCTGTTAAAGCATTTGAATTGAAATTTGGGATTCAATTTGGGAAGCATAGCATTATCAATCAGCAGACACAAGATTTTGATAACTGCCATCACAAGAAGGAAATTACCCTTCTGGGTCCAACTTGCTCGAAGTACAGAATCATTTTTCAGTTAAGAAGTTGAAAATCTTCAAGCAGTTGTAGGCACCCCGATTTCGACCGACCGTCGAATTCAGGAGAGGATTGCCTTCAAAACCAATGACAACAATGCTGGAAATCGAGGGTCTTTAAAGATGATTCAGGCTTTTCGGAAAGTTTCTCAAACTCAAAAATGATAAAATTCGAGAAAGAAAAAAGAATCTTGGGTGTAAAAACACACATTGCAAAAAATAAAAAAGGTTATATATATATATATATATATATGTGTGGGTGTGTGTGTTTATGTGTGTTTCTTTAAGAGAAAATGAATTTTGTTTTTTTGTAATTTTAGAAAAAGAAAAGAAAAAAATGAATTTTGGTTTAGAAAAAGAAATGAAAAAGAAAAAGAATTTTGGTTTAGAAAAAAAAAAAGAAGAGAAAGAAAAGAATTTCAAGAAAAAAAATTATATATATATATACACAAATAACAGCAAGCGGGCCAGCACGCGACAGTTGCGGCGTCATTCGTTGAGTGCCGCGCCGGCAGTCAATGAGTGCCAGGGACAATTCGCCGAGTGCCGCCTGCTGTAACAGTTTATTATTTTTAAGTACGTATTGAACACCCAAGGATCACACTTCACATGCAAGATCACTCCGAATTTACTGATTTAACCTCTCCCAATGGGTCTATATAAGGAGGTGTATATCTTCATTGAAGGGGAGAACAATTTTGGCAATTAAGAGAGTTGGTGAGTTTGAAAGAGAATTGAAGAGAAGCCATTGAAGCTTGATAAGCTTGAAGAAGAACTTGAAGATATTTGAAGATCTTCATAAAAAAAATCTATATAATCTGAGGATATTTGGAGGTAATCCTCTAGTCTTAGCATTAGTCTAGTTTAAATTCAATCACAAATCATAGAATTCTAGGATCGTTTACACAATTTTCAAAAAGTCTCTTCCAACCTCATTTCATCACACACCACTTGAATTGTGATTGAATTCTCATCTACTTTTTTGATTTGGATCTAGTTGATCATTGATTGAGTTTTGAAATAAGCTTCTTAAAAGAAAATTTGCTTTGAATCATCAATTTAGTTTGAATTTTCTATCTTTGATTACACTCTTCTCTTCTTGTCCATACTCTTCTCTTGAGAGTCAATGAAATTTTCAATATCTTATTTAATTTCTGTGAGGTTGATCTCTTAATTTTCTGTAATTTAGTGATTCACATGAAGGTTAAGGTTGATTTTGATCATATTTAGGGCCAATTGGTAGAATCAAGTCTTGTATTCATGGCTTGGATCTATTGATTTGAAGGCTTCATAGGATGCTCTTCATATTCTATTGAAACCTATGAAGATTTAGTGTCTTTAATCTCCAAGGACCATTGATTTGGGAGGAGGATCAAGCAAAATAAATCTCAATTCCTCAAGGACCATCCATTTGACAGAGGTGTTGGATAGAACAAATCAATTATCATGGTTTTATAGTTAGATCCAAATAAATCTAAGCGTGTAAAAGTGTTCATGAGCTTGAGTGGAATTCTTAAAGACCTCCATGGAGGTTTCTTCAAGGTTGAGTTCATGAAAGTCTTCAATATTTGTTTAATTATCTTGAATGGTTATAACCAATACTTGGTCTAATTTCTTTCTAGAATTTTGGACCAATATATATATATATATATATAGAGAGAGAGAGAGAGAGAGAGAGAGAGAGAGAGAGAGAGAGAGAAGTTTGATAACTCCACAGATCTTATCTCTCTCTTTCTCTCTAAAACACAATCACACAAAGGATTATATTCATCATCATCATCGTTGAGATGAAGTTTGAAAAGGAGTTTTCGATGCATATTGAAGCAGTCATACCCGATTGGAGGGATAAATTTCTCTGTTACAAACCATTGAAGAAGCTACTCAATCACTTTTCGGTGGCCACTACCAATCAACCTTACCTTCTGATTGACACCGATGTCATCATCGGAGTTGATGATTCAGAGAGTATCGGGCCATCTTTAGAGGTTTTATATGATTGGTAACAATTTGTGTTGTGGATTAGAACGAGACGCTTGAAGGCCGAAGTTCTCGACACAGATTGATGTAAGAAAGAGAATCACAGATCAGAAATTCGAGAGAAACACAGTCTGGAGTTCTGGTATAGAGAAAGAAGTGAGAATTTCTTTTTTGAAAAATGTGAATTTCTCACCGAAAAGTGATAAATTTGTATTAAAAAGTGAGAAATTTATTTTTACTTTGTGAGAAATTACTCGTCATATCAATTTAAAAGGTGTGAAATTTTTTTTTTTGAATTCTTCTCGAAATTTGTTAATTGTTGATAAATTTCTCATCAAATCCTCTCTATGTGTATGCTTATTGTTGTTTTAAAAAGTGTGTTATTCTACCCTGTGAGAAATTTTCCAATGTTATACACATTAAAATATGAAATTCTCACTATTTTCAATACTTAATTAATATAGTGAGCAATTTCACACTATTTTAGTGCAATCTCGTTGATAATTTTCTCAGTTTTTAAGTATGAATTTCTGAATACGTAATGCGAAATTATCAAGAGTTTGTGAGAAATTTCTTGGTGCTGGTGGACTTTATATAGAGATATTTTCTCATTTTTTAATTATATATGGTAACTGATTTATCATATATAAATCAGTTTATATATGTACATGTATGAATTGTGGAGTAAAGGATGATAAATCAGTTACCAAATATATATATATATGTATATATCTATTACTATATAATAAGAAGACAACAGCTCATATCAAGCTAGCATGTCAAAACTTTTGAACTTCCTACTCTACAGTCTACCCTCATTTGATAAAGTCAGCTACCCAAACTGCCCATTTTTGGTTTTTTATAAAATCGTCTAGGTCAGCTGTTTCCATAAGGAATGAATTGTTGGGCAAAACTACAATAGTCCACGTATGGATTGTATCTTCTACACATATCATTCATCTGCATATCTACGTAAGTTTGTTGTACCTCTCTCTTCACTGATCTCTCTCATTCTCATTCTTTCTCTTTCTATCTCTCTTTGTTTACATCTTCCGGATTTCTCGCCTGTCTCTCTCTTTCTCTCTCTCTCTCTCTCTCTCTCTCTCTCATCCTTCACTTCTTCTCACTTTTTCTCTCGCTCTCATCGGTTATGGTTTTCTCTTTCTTCATTGTCTTCTCCGTTAACTATCTGGTTGGTTCTGAAGAAGATTCCCGCCCTCCCAACTAATGATATTTGAAATCCTATTCTGAAGCACCCGACAATTTTCATCAACTATTTGAGCATCAACTGTTTTTTTTTTCAACTGCTGAAAGAACCAGACAACAGCTATCTAATTTGACATCAAAGGGAAACCGGAGCTGCTCATCGTGGGTTAGCAACTTAGCTTTTTCAACGTTTTGGTTATCGGTTAATTTCTGCTACTGTTTCCTGTATCCTCAAGCTGCTTTGCTTTGTTGTGGCTTTTATGTTCTGTCTAATGTTGGCTCTCTTATTTTACACTTGCTCACTATAATCAAGAGTTAGGCTTTCTAATCAAACATTGACTAATTCAACACAAAATACAACCTTCCACATCCCCCCCCCCCCCCCCCCCCCCCCCCCCCCCCAAGCCCTTCTTCCGGGCTCATCAACATCTACACAGTAACACAACAATTGCTCCTGTTGTGTTCTACATGAACAGCAAAGAGTCAACAGACTTTGTAACGTGTTGCTAAATTGCATATAATTTTAAGTTTCAGACATATAATGCTTGTTTGTCAAAACACAGATTTTGTAGTGAACTTTAAACTCTCAAGATCTTGGGCACTTGAATTACAATTAATTTTGTAATGAACCTTTTTTTGTATGTGTGTAATTCGGGGGTTTGAACTGGAACAAAAATCGGACAAGAGGCTAGCAGCAGTGAATTAGATTGAAGGTTGTGCCAAGTCAGTTGTCTGTGGGGCAATTATCACTATGGTCTTTTTCTCTCGTGGTAGGCTCAGCATTCGCTGGCCTATCTCTTACCAAACGGATTTCATATTTTGAGGTAATCCCATGTCCTCTTCACTGGTTTCAGTTAGGACTTTACACATGTCCACATGTATAAGTTGTGATTGATTTCATCTGAAGAAAATGTACACATAGTGCCGGGGACTATAACTATGTGCTACCATAAAAAAACAATTCTCATTGATGTGCTTCAGTAAAAAAAATGTCTTTTAAACTGAACTATACTTTTCATTACACTTCAACTAATTTTTAATTAAAGATTTGAAAAGAGTTGTGTTGTAATTTTATTGATGAAGTTTTGCTTTGAAGTGAATGATGAATAAAGACTTGAAAACATGGCTCTCTACAAATTCGTCATTCAGAATTGCTTATTGCTTATTTAGTCTGTATACACATAAGTGTAATGTGTACACAAAACTTTAAGAAATAATATATTAAACTTACGCGATTGCGCCTACTCCACCAAACCTGAAGGGGTTTGCTCTTTTTTTTTTTTTTTTTTGGCTAAACATCAAATTTTATTAAGACAATAACAGTACACCCAAAAACCAACCTCGCTGGCATAGGCCAACACCCAACTTGACAAAAGCAAGATAAAGCCCCCAATATAAAGCCAAAAACTGCAGCATAACCGAAGAATCCATAGGAAAGAGCATATCAACCAAAAGAATTGAAAGGGGTTTGCTCTACTTTTATGATTGGCATTTGTTTATGAGTTTTGGGTGTATAAAGGATACAATATGAAGAGTTCCCAAACGCTGCAGTTGAATTTCTTCATTACAGTCAGAATTTCTTAAGCCCAGGCATATTTGTAGCTACACAATTTCCATTTGTGATTCCTCTATTAAAATGTGCTAAACACCGGCCCAACCTATTCATTCATATAATAAATGCATGCATTTATACATACCAATGATGATGTAAATATATTTAACATCCCATGAAAATCTCGTATATTTACTCATAATCACATGTGACCAGTACAAATTTGCATACAAGAAAAAGGTTCAGACATACAATTCTCTGTTATCGCAGTTGACATGGAGGGCGAAGGTGAAAACGTAAACAAGCAACTAAACAAGTAAGAGTGAACGAATGGGTCGTCAAGCTATACAAGCTGACCGACAGCACCCCCCCGCCCAGAGTCTAAAAAGAATACTGGGAAAAAGAACCAAGTTATTAGAACTAGAATCAAGGAATAATGGACAGATTGCTTGAATCATGGAATCATGGGCATATATCTTGTATTGACCATATTTATGGGATTTGGAATCATGGGCATATATCTTGTATTGACCATATTTATGGGTAGATAAGTTACATATGTATTCTACATGTCAGAGATTGGTTTTGTACACTATATATACGTGTAAACACATATCAATATAATTATCCTTTTGGTTCCAATCTAATATTTCACATGGTATCAGATCTTAGGAACCACCATTTTTTTTTCTGCATCCTTGTATTGCATTTTGAGTCCTTCTCTTTCCTCATCTTTCTCATATTTCTTATTCCCCTAGATTGTCAACATGACAATGACAGATTCAAAAGTAACTTCAACAGAAAAAGACGGTTCTTCTTCTGCATCAAATGATTCTATTGATAATCCATTTTTTCTTCACCACTCAGACAGTCCCACGGCTGTACTAGTCTCACCAGCACTTAATGGGTTGAACTATGCTACATGGTTCCGCTCTATGCGTATGGCCTTACGGGCTAAAAATAAAATTGGTTTTGTTGACGGGAGTATCACCCCACCCGACTCGTCTTCTCCTTTTTTTCCGCAATGGGAACGATGTAATGACATGGTTTTGTCTTGGATTATCCGCTCCATTAATTCTGACCTTGCACAAAGCACCATATTCACTGATTCAGCCCGTGTGATTTGGTCAGATCTCTATGATCAGTTTCATCAACCGAATGCACCCACTATTTACCAAATTAAACGTGCTATTTCAGAAACTAAGCAGGAAAACCTCTCTGTTTCGGCCTACTTTACCAAACTCAAAGGGTTATGGGACAAATTAAATTCTTACCTTGCTTTGCCACCATGTAGTTGTGGTATCGGTAAAGTATTTTCTGACTTCCTTAACCAAGATCAAGTCATGCAATTCTTACAAGGGTTGGATGATAGCTTTGCTGCTGTGCGAAGTCAAATTCTCCTTCATGAGCCTTTGCCTCCGCTTAACAAGATCCATGCTCTCATACTTCAAGAAGAAAAGCAACGAGAATTGCATTCACAAATTGCTCTTGCTCCTGAAGCTACAGCACTTGCTGCCTCTTCACAAAAACCGCAATTTGGTCGGTCAAATTTTTCCCTTCTCATGCCGATGATAATAAACAAAAGCCCAAAAATCGGCCCAAACGTACCTATTGTGGTAAAGATGGTCATTGGGTCCAAAATTGTAATAAGTTGCATGGTTTTCCTCCCAAGAAATCTGGTTCATTTGCTGCTGCTGCTGCTGCTGCTGCCATACCTTCTAGTTCTCTTCCACCACTTCTTCCTACACCATCAACCAATACGGCTGCACTCCCTCCTCTTACTCAAGATCAATATCAACAGATCTTGGCCCTCCTTAATACAGGTAGTAACACCCCCATGGCCAACTTAGCAGGTATCGCTCTGTCTACATCATTTTCTTCTATTTGGATCATTGATAGTGGTGCCAGTAATCATATATATTCTTCACTTTCTATGTTTTCTTCCTAAGAAATATGTCCACCGAATTCTTTTGTTCAACTACCTACCGGTGACCAGTCACTTGTTACTCATATTAGCACAGTTCAACTTTCTCCTTCCCTATGTTTAACTAGTGTCTTTTATGTGCCATCTTTCCGTTTTAACCTCTTATCAATCAGTCAAGTCACAAAAGGTCGTAATTGTCTTGTTGCTTTCACTGACACTACTGTTTTCTTTCAGGACCTATCCAGGAAGATGATGATTGGAGCGGGCAAAGTAGTTGATGGCCTCTACATATTCGAGTCATGTCCTCATGTAGTTGCTGCTATTTCTCCTTTTTTTAATTTATGGCATTGGCGTCTTGGTCATCCTTCCAATGCAAGACTCAAAGCAATTGCTGAATTGGATTCCTCTGTCTCTAGTAATAATAATTGTGCTTGTGACATCTGTCCCCAAGCCAAGATGACTTTCACACCCCGTTTTTTGGAAAGCCAAATAATCAGCATAGAACTAAATCTAGACTACTATTCGACTGCCCAACTATCGGAGTGAACACCACGAAGCCCATCCTAATAAAACTTTTTAATGGAAATAGATGTTCTTAAAAACCTGGTTAAAACATTTGTAATAAATCTCCATTTATGTTTTTAAAACAAAACCACCACATTTCCATTTAAAAAAAAACACTCATGCGGTTTCGAAAATACTCAAATATATTTGATTAAAGCTAGAACTACTAAATCACTTATATTGAAAAGCGGAAGCTGAATAAACATTTCTAAATTCTCATTAAGAATAAAAATCTTTTCATTTACAATTAAAGCTTTGAAAGAATAACCTCTATTACAACCTTTAGTCAGAGCTACTAAACGTCCCAATACCAACTACAATAATGGCCCACAATGCCAAATAAATGAAAATATCAAATGAACAGTAAAGATCTTCATGCCCTCAAGCAAATCCATGTAATCCAATAGTCATACCGGCCTACTCCTTAATCTGTAAAACGGCTGCGTTTCCCGAGAAACGCCCCTGCATGATAAACATCACACGGGTCAGCATTGTACAACAACACTAGTATGAGTAAACACTCTCCAGTCTCAAGGATCACTCGTGGTCCCCTTAACTCCAACCCAACAATAATCAATTAACATAATACCCAATAAATTTCCCAGAGGTTGGGAATCCGCTGGACTCCCTCCCTCGCTTGACCACAAACACATACAAAGTTGTAGGCAGAACTGTAGTTCCACACGTGAGTGAGGACAAGCGGTAGTTTCCTCGAGTCACGGCGGCAGTTTGTTCCACCCACAAAGTAAAAGAAACACTTACTCTTAAATGACATGGTGAGCCAAAGCCTGCATACTATGGTTAGTGGTCCCACCATCCTGCAACTCGAGAGTTAGCACAAATCCTTAGTATCATAATAAACAATTCTCTAATACCAAATCATTTAATCAATTTTCTTCGCATTATACCACGATAACCATTTCGGGTTTTCAATTTCATGTTTCGCAATAGTTTATCCATTTGTATTTGACGCACTACAATCACTGTCGTTTTTTTCTTGCCCTAGGTTCACCACTAAGGTCACCCTACTCATGGTCAACTTACTTTTTATGAACGATTCATTATTCAATTTCCTAGCTTCACCACTTGGTCACCCTCCATGGTACACCCACACATATATCCCATGTGTGCCCAGACATACTACTAACATCCACTCTGGTGCTAGTTTGGTTGGGGTATCAACCAAACCAGGTATACACACAGAAGGCCAGTCAATATGCCTAGACGTCTAACAAATAAGCCGGGCATAAAGCTTAGGCCAGCTTGATCACGAAGCCACTGGCAAAAGGGTACACTCAGCAAGTCGAGCTATCAAAAAAAACATATCACACAACGGGGAGCAGTGAACACTAAGGAACTTGAAACCACTTTTTTTTTTTTTTACCATCTACGTTAATTCATACAAGTACCATTCATGAGGATTTAATCACGTCATTAACCACTTCGAAAATTTATCATTTATTACTTGGATTATCATTATCTGATTATTCACAATAAGGCCCTTGCGCCAAACTTCTATTCACGTCTCTAACGTAGTATTTTCACAATCATCATTTAATACCGCACATATAAGTTATAGCATTTAAAATCGGCATTCAATAGCACTATTTAAAATTGTCCCAAACAAATCTTATATTAAACAGCCCCAAAACCAGCATGAGTTGAAATTGTTCTTCATAATAATACCGTACAAAGAAACATCTCTAACAATTTTCATAAACATAATTCGAAATTCAGAGTTAACATTTACTGCTACTGTAATATGACTTTTCTTGCCAAACGGTGCAGAATTGAGAAAAATACCATTAGACGAAAAACGTGCAGAATGGCATTTTACATTGACTTACGCGAACAGTTTTACAAAAAACAAAACGTATGAATTAATACAAATTATTTTCTAAAACAGATCTGAGAGTTTTCTTCAATTTTACCCAAATCCGAATTTGTGTTAGTCATCTTTTTTTTTCTTCAATTTTCTAAATAACTTATATCTAACCTTTGAAATATATATATATAAATGTATATGTATATATCACTATAGACCCGTATTATATAAACACCCATCCATATGATTTATTCAAACTATAATGAACACAAATCGAAAATCAATCAAACTACGAATCAACCCTACAAATCTAAACGTTTACTCACCAAATTGGGAAAAGCAAGATGATGTTGATGATGGTGAACTCCCTTCTTTTCTCTTCTCTTCTCTTTTTCTTCTCCTTCTAGGTGGCTAGGGTTGCCTCTTCTCTCTTTGTCTCTTGTTCTCTCTCTCTCTCTCTCTCTCTCTCTCTCTCTCTCTTGAGGTTGCTCTTTTTTTTTTTTTTTTCTAACCCTAGGATATATTATCTATCTATATACATATAATACACACACAATACATATATTACTCACACAAATATTAATAATCCCGTTCTTCTTTTTATGGGCTAACAAGAGAGACCCACATGAGCCCAGAATGTAACACAAATCACTAAAATGGCTAGCCCAAAGGGTACTCATACCCCGGGTACTTAATTTCAATACCAGATACACTATTTGACACATTCGCGGGCCTGTAAATACTATATAAGAAAATACATATCAACCCTTCATTTTTTTTTTAATAAATTTAAATTAATAAAATGTAGCATTCAAACTAAAGGGCTCACTAATGATTTAATTTATATGTCCACCAAACACTTAAAATTTTCAAACACGTTTCTTACATAGGCACACTCATATAATATTGCTAACTGAAAATAATAATTAAAATAATTATTTATACACTTAGAAATTTTAAGGTTGTTATATTCTATTTCAACTTCTAGTGTTTTCCAATTATTGCATTGTGATTTATGGGGAGTTTTTACTGTACCTACATTCTCTGGTGCAAAATACTTTCTCACAATTGTTGATGATCATAGTCGTTGCACATGGTTATATCTATTACGCAATAAATCTGATGCAAAACAGTTTCTCCAATATTTCATTGCTTTGATAGCAACACAACATCATTGTCATGTACAGACTATTCGCACTGATAATGGTCTTGAATTTATGCATCGTGATCTCCAACATTTATTTCATCTTAATGGCATTATTCATCAACGAAGCTGCGTTGACACTCCCTAACAAAATGGGGTTGTGGAACGCAAGCACCGTCATATTCTCAATGTTGCTCGAGCTATCCGTTTTCAAGCCCATTTGCCTTTATCCTTTTGGGGTGAATGTGTCCTTACTGCTTTATTTTTAATTAATAAAATGCCAACTCCAATTTTATCTGGTAAAACTCCTCATGAAAAATTGCTCAACACCCCACCAAATTACAATCACCTAAGGGTCTTTGGTTGTCTTTGCTTTGCACACAACACTACCCCCAACAAACACAAATTTGACCCTCGTGCACGACCTGGTATCTTTGTTGGTTATCCTTATGCTCAAAAAGGTTACCGCATTTTTGATTTGAAAACCAAGCAAATCTATACTTCTCGCGATGTGGTCTTCCATGAAACCACATTCCCGTATCGTGACACCCCACATTCGTCACCTCTCATGCCTAGCACTTCACCTGCCCTTCCAATGCTTGCTGAAGATATCTCTTCTCCAGAAATGCACCCTACCTCTAGTACCACCGGTTCCTCTTTCCCCTCTGACTTCCTCTTTACCACCTCTTCGTCGATCTACATGAGATCGCCATGCTCCCCGCCACCTTGCTGACTATGCTTGCACTTCGTCTATTACTACTATGTCACCTCCATCAACATCTTTCCGAGGTAAGTCTTATCCACTAGAGCAATACCTTTCTCTTCATCATTTTTCTCCTTCACATAAGGCCTTTCTTACTGCTCTTACTTCTCAGATCGAGCCACAGTCTTTTTCTGAGGCTCAACAGATTTCTCATTGGTGAGAAGCTATGGCTGTAGAAATTGCTGCTCTTGAAAAGAACAACACATGGACTCTTACTCCATTACCTTCTAACAAAAAGCCCATTGGGTGCAAATGGGTATACAAGATTAAATATCGCTCTGATGGCACAATTGAGCGCTACAAAGCACGCTTAGTTGCTAAGGGTTATACCCAACAAGAAGGTTTGGATTATCACAAAACATTTGCTCCTGTAGCGAAACTCACTACAGTCCGGTGTTTACTTGCTGTTGTTGCAACACGTGGATGGCCCTTACACCAATTAGATGTCAATAATGCATTTCTTCATGGTGATTTGGATGAAGAAGTTTATATGCACATACCTCCTGGTTTTACACGTAAGGGGGAGACTCGAGTTTGCAAACTGAATAAGTCGTTATATGGCCTCAAACAAGCTTCTTGTAACTGGTTCACTAAATTTTCTACTGCCCTCTTCGATGCGGGTTATATCTCATCTCAAGTTGATTATACTTTTTTTTCTAAACACACATCTCATGGCTCTACTTTTGTTTTGGTCTATGTTGATGATATTATGGTAACAGGTAACGATTCTCAAGCTATTGATAATCTCAAAACGTTCTTGCACTCTCGATTTCATATCAAAGACTTGGGTTCTCTCAAGTACTTCTTGGGTATAGAAGTCTCTCGTTCCAAGCATGGAATTTTCATTAGTCAACGAAAGTGCACACTTGATATCCTTGCTGATGTGGGTCTTTTAGGCGCTCGACCTTCTTCTTTCCCTATGGAGCAACACCTCAAACTTCTTCCTGATGTTGGTGATCTATTACCAGATCCTTCTCGTTATCGACATCTCGTTGGCCGTCTGATTTATCTCATAATCACTCGGCCTGACATTTTATTTGTGGTTAACACATTAAGTCAGTTTATGCATCAACCTCGTGCACCACATTATCAAGCTGCTCTTCGACTAGTTCAATATCTTAAAGGGACTCCTAGTCAAGGCATTCTTTTTTCTACCACCAACGATTTGCATTTAAGTGCTTATTGTGACTCAGATTGGGCTGGTTGTCCTATCACACGAAATGTCATGTACTTTTCTAAAAGAATATCACCTTTGTGTTGTGCATTTGAAATGTCCTAGTAAGGGCAAATGAATTAATTTTGTGAAACTTCACAAGAAAACTTTTAATAGGTTTGAATTGATTAGTGAAGACAATTGAGGTGGGTTGATAAGAGAATGAATTTAACATCATACATGTAAAGGATAACAACTTAAAGGACGACAAGAAACGTGTTTACAAATAAAATTGGTGTGGTGTATTGGGCGTGCCAGAGTCCACGTGGACTCAAGAAAGGTTGTGATAAACCTAATCTAACTTCTAATTTGGGCAACTCATTATTAAGATCGCTCTTAAAACAACGAAGTGGGTTTTACTTAACTCTGATGCAAGCAAGTAATTACAAATGGAAATTGGAAAAAGGAAACGAATCAGACTTTGAAACTCAAGAATACCTCCATGAACATCATCTTCATTAATCAGATTCAAGTAGCAATTACAAACGCTCTAAGAACAACGAAAACTCACGATCACTCAAGAGCAAAAGTAGTAATGCCTTGAGGAAAAAAAAAATAATAAAGTCTGCCTGGGCAGGGATGGCGTGTGTGTTAGCCCCCTCCAAATATTGCACACCCTGCCCTACTTATAGACTTTTGAGTGAATAACCGCTCATATTAGTGGGGTTAATGGGGTTAGTGGTCCCTAATTTCTAGGCATGAATCATTTATTGCCCCCACTCGTTGCCCCATGATTAACCTAGCTCCATGACCTGTTTGATACTCCCATTTCTGCCACGTTCTCTTTATGTAAATGTCTCTCTTCCAGCTCAGCATATCCTGTGCACACGTTCTCTCTCCATGCTAACTGCTTAAACGCCTTGTGAACAGATCCTCGTTGGTTGATGGGTCTCGGTCTCATTCTTTGTAAGAGGTCTACCTATGTCCATCGATCTTGTTTAACCGATGTTTTTTTTGTGACTTTCATTGTTCCATGGATTACTTGTCAATCATTTTCTAAGCCCGATTTTACATCTCCTTTCATACCTGTCTTGCAGTCCCAACACTTTAGAACCTTTATTAGTTGGTCATCGGTCTTGTTTGACCGATGTTACAACTATGGTTCATCTTTGCAACCTTGCCTTGCGTGTGAAGACAGAGATTTTTCTTAGAGAAACCAGTATCATCCTGTCTTCAGTCTTAACACCGATATTCACATATTAGATGTACCATCCTTACATGTAGCTAGCTCTGATATCGGTCTTTCCTCTGTGATCGGCCTTACTCCCTGTTCATTTGCCTGCCTGCTCCTGTGATGACATCATCAGGCCACGTGATTGTCATGTGCCTTGGAAATTCCTAAATTAGGGTGTAAACAATGCCCCCCAAACGTCTTGTCAAATGTCGTGCCATCAGTTTGATGAGACATTTAAAATTCAAATTAAATGCCAACTCTGCAACTGACGGCATAGAGCTCCACGTGTCCTTACCCTAGTAGCTCATCTTGCCTTGTTTCCAGAATCGAGGCTTGCCTCTTGGGAACCCGTTCCTTAGTCATAATGACCCTCTTCTCTTTTCCTATATAAGCCATATCAATCACAATGTTTTCACTTTTCACTTTCTCTTGCCTTACAATTTTCCCAAAAAATTTTCTTTTCTCTCTCTCAAATTTCCATGGCTTCCTCCTCTGCAACCAGCGCTTCTCAAACCGCCGGTGCTACTTCCTCTTCCCCCACTGCCACTGGTACGGCGCCGGTGTCCAAACCCACCAATTCTACCGCCGTTAAACAAGCCCTTGAAACCATTCATGGGCTAATAAATCCTCAGGTATTGATTCCTCTCTCTTCTGGTTCTTCAACAGGAGTTGGTCCTGCTTTTGACTCTTTCCCTCCGTCATCTCTAGATCCCTATTTCCCTCTGGTTGTAGAAGTAAAACTGCCTATCAAGCCGTTCTTGCCTTTGAAAAGTTTTTTAAATTCAAATTCGATCCCAGGGGCGCGAGATCATGCGGTCCGATATGAAGTGACATCCAAGAATGCTCGAGCAAGAACACAAAGAAAAACCAGAAAGGCGTACAAAAAATATGTGCAAAAGGCTGATTATTCATCTGTAATCCCATATGAGCTGTTCCTTAAACCCTTTGAATGTCGAGCTCCACCACTCCCTGAGGCCGATTTTGCTATTGCCTATCCAATGGTGAATAAGCAGACATCGTCAACAGTGGAGCCGTGGGAAAGAGTTACATATACTAGCTGTATGATTTGGGGACGGTCGATCAATCATCGGCCATCTGGGTTATAGAAATTGGAGCACCAGTTTTAGGTATTCCCCTCTTATATTTCTCTCTGCTTTTCCATTTTGCTAATTGATTTTCATTTTCCCCTTCTATTCAGAGGCCCTTCCCAGAGAAAACCCTGTCGGCGTGACTGACGTGGAGTCAGACGAAGATGTCCCCCTATCCACTCGTCAACGCCGAAATGTGACCACGGCCAACCTCAAATCGGCCAAGGTATAAATCTGCTCTTATGTATTTTGTTTCTCCTTATCCAAAAACGGGGCTAACCTACCTTTTGAATGATTATAGAGGGTGGGCGGCCTTGCTTCTAAGAAAGCAGGGCAAGTTTAGATGAAGCCCCCTGTATCTCGGGCTAAGGTGGCAACTCCTTTTTCATCACCTCTCCGTCCTCCTGCCCCTGCTTCTTCCCGAGCTACTCCTACCGAGGTCGGCCTCTCAAATGACCTATGAACAACTGATGGCCGAGCTTCATCGTCTAAGAGGTTTTGATGAGGCCAGGTAGGCCATCTTGAAGGGCGCAGGTGAAGTTTTGTCACCGAATACTGACAGTACGGGCGCTGGTGATATATCGTGAACCATTAGGGATGAGAGGCCCATGGGATCAGATGACCATGATCCCATTGACCTCGGTGACTTTGGGACTCCTGTTGATGAGGAGATCATAGTCGAGAAGGACGTCACCGAGGAGCCTCTATTTGCCGAGACATCTGCCTCGCCCCAGATGCAAGTACAGGAACCTGTCAGTCTACCACCACCACCGGTTGTGTCTTCTACCAATTCCCCTTCTTTTCAGGTAACATGGCTCATTCATTTGCTATTTCCTAAATGCCTTTTCATTTATCTTTATGCTTATTGGATCGTCTCTTGCAAGTTTCAAGCTCTCTCCCCATCCCTGACTTCAGCTCGGTCTCCTCCGTCGAGGCCTTTTTTGCTCTTCTAAATCCCGAGCAACTCCTTCAGGCCGAACCCACGATGGCTCAAGCTAGTGCTGCTCCTTCCGCTGCTAAGTATCAAAGGGCCGAGGAGTGGTTTTAGACTACTGTCCAGCGTAAACTCTCCTAACTCTCGGATTTTGAGGAGTTTCACTCGGCCATGGGCCTTCTGCTTTCTTGCTTGGACTTAACTGATGAGATGAAGTCCCATTTCAGGGACCTACAAGTGAGGCTCCCAGACCATCTGAACAGACATTGGGCTACAACCAAGATTATATCCGATATTGAAGAAAAGTCAAGGGTGCGCAAAGCCCAAGTCGATAATCTGGGGGTCTGCAAGAAGCAGTATGAAGCCTCCAAGACAATGAAGGAGTGGCTGCTTCAGGAGAAGGCTAGACTTGAGGCCGAGTTGGCCAAAATCAACGCCGATCTGAAGAACACTGATGATGGCCTTGCTCTCTCTGAAAAGGCCATCGTCGATGTTGGGCGAACTACACAGGAATATGTGGAAGCCTTGACCAGAACAGAAGCTGAGGTGGGTAGATGGGAGGCTGACAAGACTAACGCCGAGAGGGAGCTGGAATATTTAGATCAGGCTTGGGAGGAGCTAAGGCTCAAATTTGCCAAAAAATAAGTAGTGTTGATGTGTATATATATATTTTTTATAAAAGGCTAATACCATGTAAACGTCTGAAAGTCAATGAAAAAGAGATTTTTGATTTTACTCATCTAATTTTGCTGACTCCCACAGAGATGGTACATATAGCTTTAAATATTTTCCATTTATCGGTCTTGCATGCATTTCACCATCTAGGTCCATTAACTGATATGCACTTCCCGTAATGACTGATATTACCTAATATGGCCCTTCCCACTTAGCTAACCATTTTTTGTACCGGCCATCTTTTTCTCCTAATGGCAATACAGCTTTCCACACTAGGTCTCCTTCACCAAAAAACTTGTGCTTAACCCTCTTATTGTATGACTAAGTTACTCTGTTCTTCTGAGCCTTGATGCAGTCCAAAGCTTTAAGACAAACATCGTCGAGCTCTTCCAACTCGGTCAACATTGCTTCAGTGTACGTGGCTGATTCAAGACCGAGTTGAAAAGCTCGTCTTACAGACCGCACTGTAACTTCCATAGGTAACATTGCGTCATGGCCATAGGTTAACATGAATGGGGTGATGTTCGTGGCCGATCTTTTTGATGTCCGATATGCCCATAATGCCTCAGACAGCAAGTCATGCCATACCCTAGGATTGCCCTCAACCATCTTCTCTATTATCCCTTTGATGGTCTTGTTGGAAGACTCGGCCTGTCCATTTCCCTTGGCGAAATATGGAGTTGAATTAAGAACCTTGATACCACGGCTTTCAGCAAACGCCTTAACTTCATCTCCCGTGAAGACCGATCCTTGATCTGCTGTAATCATTTCTGGAAGCCCGAATCAGTGAATTATGTGCTCGTTAATGAACTTGATTACATATGCCTGATTCACCGATTTGGCTGGTACTACCTCTACCCATTTTGTGAAGTAATCAGTAGCCACAATAATGAAATAGTGTTGGCTTGATGATGGTGGTATATTTTTCCAATCAGGTCCATAGCCCAGCCTCAAAACGGCCATGGTCTTACAATCACTTATATATCAGTAGCTGGTACTTGCTATATTGGCCCATGCCTCTGGCACGCCTGGCATCCTTTTACGTAATCAATGCAGTCTTTTAGCATGCTAGGCCAATAGTAATTGTATCTTCTAAGAAGTCACTTCATCTTTGTACCTGCCTGGTGTGCTCCGCAGATGCCTTCATGCACCTCGGCCATTACTTTCATGGCTTCGGGCTTGTCCAGGCATCTCAGTAACACTTCATCTTTTAGGCTTTCCTTGAATGATTCCCCATCCAGTAAAATATAGTTGACCGAGGATAACTTAGTTTTTCTCTCGGCCTTTCTACTTGGACACAAGAGGCACCTGATTATTGGAACTCTCCAGTCTTGATCATCCATGATCACCGAGAAAACTTCTATTGCCATTTCTCTATGTTTCACCGATGGCAAGATCCTTCTTTGCACTCTTAATAACTTTTCATTATTAGTCACTTCTAATTTGGTCCCCGATGCTACTTGCGCTAAGTTATCGGCCTCGAAATTATAGGCTCGAGCAACATGTTGGACTCTAACATCGTCGAACTCACATAATAATTGAAGAGCAATCGAGTTGAAGGGCAAAATCTCCCAACTCTTGCACCTAAACTCACCACTGAGCTGGTTAATAACAAGGTTTGAGTCACCGATAATATGAATCGCTGATATATTCATTTCGGCCATGATTTCAAGGCTGATGATTAACACTTCATACTCAGCTTCATACTCAGCTTGGTTACTCCTTTTGGACACGAATTATTACTTAAACCAGAGACTTAATGAATAAATTATGATTTTGATTATTCTTGTTGTTACTCTCTTTGAGCTAATAAAGTTCTCTTTCTTGTAGGATATACAGGCTTGGGTGAAGTGGAACCCAACCCTTGTAGCATTCATGAAGTAAAAAAGGGGCAAAGAAGAGATCTCAGAAAGGCGGATCGATCCGCCCTTTAGAGGGGATCAATCCGCGTGTTTAATGGAAACTTACTGTCAGATTCAAAAATAGCGGATCGATCCACCATTTGGAAGGGATCGATCCGCGATCTTCTTGTGACATTCTGCGACAATGATCCCGAGATGGATCAATCCGACGAATAGAGCGGATCGATCCGCGTCTTCTCGAGAAGCCTTCCAATTGCCCAGATCAAAGGCGGATCGACCTGCCCTTGTAAAGGGATCGATCCGCGAATGTTGACTTCTTCCTCTTTTTATTATAAGTTTGCCCTTTTGTGTAGAGAGTATATATAGTTAGAGATGTTTTTTTATTTAGGGTTAGCTTTTAATATACTTGCATTTGGAGGTTATAAACCCTCTCTCCCTCTAATCCCCTCATCTCTCTCTCCCCCATTACTCCTCATCTACCACCATCTACTTCCATTTAGAGTTAGAGAGAGAGAGAGAGGTAGTTGAATGTATTGAAGTATACAACTCTTTATTGAAGATTTTCTTGTTTTTTTTCTATGGCATTTATTGTGGATTTCTCTTGTTGGTATAATTTCTCTTCCCCTCTCTTTAATATTAACTGCATTATAGTTATGAGTAGCTAAATCATGTAGGTTGGGGATCATAAACCCACCATTGGACCCATGTGTGTTGTAATGGAGGATTCTCATATTTTATAGCATATCTAGAGTTCATGGGTGCAAGGTTTGACTTCTTGAGACTTCACTTACAATGTCAAGCATTGAAAGTTGTTAAATCTCTAGATTTTAAACCTATACTCATGTATTGCATTGGAACACCTATCAAGCATGTAGGTTGACTACCATATGTTTGTTAGTTTGCCATAATGGAATTTTCTACTCTAGAAGGTGCTACAAGTACGAAGTCTATGTGTTGGTTGGTCCAAGGTGAGGGAATGCTCCCCAACCTCGATTTATCTACTTGTAAAACCCCCAATTTTTAATTAAACTTAGCTTTGTTCAAAGTTACTTCCCATTTTCTAAATAGTTATTATAGGATAATTTTAACACAAATTGAATCAAACTCATAGTCGAAAAGACTCCTTTTTATTTCTTAGTTTGTTAATTGCTCCTCGCATTATAATAGGTCATTAAGCGCCTAACAAGCATTGTTACATTCCAATCCCTGTGGACTCGACACCCTATTTCCATTGTACTACGTTTTAATAGGGTTAAAAAAGATCTTGATTTTGACAACATTACCCTTCCTAGAGAAAACCCTGTCGGCGTGACTGACGTGGAGTTAGACGAAGATGTACCCCTATCTACTCGTCAATGCCGAAACGTGATCACGGCCACCCTCAAATTGGCCAAGGTATAAATCTACTCTTATGTATTTTGTTTCTCCTTATCCAGAAATGGGGCTAACCTGTCTTTTGAATGATTATAGGGGGTGGGCGGCCTTGCTTCCAAGAAAGCAGGGCAAGTTCAGATGAAGCCCCCTGTATCTCGGGCTAAGGTGGCAACTCCTTTGTCATCACCACTCCGTCCTCCTGCCCCTGCTTCTTCCCAAGCTACTCCTACCAAGGCTGCCCCTCAAATGACCTATGAACTACTGATGGCCGAGCTCCATTGTCTAAGAGGTCTTGATGAGGCCATGTAGGCCATCTTGAAGGGCGCAGGTGAGGTATTATCACCAAACACTAATAATACGGGCGCTGGTGATACATCGAGAACCATTGGAGATGAGAGGCCCATGGGATCAGATCACCATGATCCCATCGACCTCGGTGACTCTGGGACTCCTGTTGATGAGGAGATTGTAGTCGAGAAGGATGTCACCGAAGAGCCTCCATTTGCCGAGACATCTGCCTCGCCCCCGGTGCAAGTACATGAACCTATTATTCCACCAACACCACCGGCCGTGTCTTCTACCAACTCCCCTGCTGTTCAGGTAACATGGCTCATTCATTTGCTATTTCCTAAATGCCTTTTCATTTATCTTTATGCTTATTGGATCATCTCTTGCAGGTTTCCAGCTCTCTTCCCATCCCTGACTTTAGCTCGGTCTCCCCCGTCGAGGCCTTTTTGCTCTTCTAAATCTCGAGAAGCTCCTTCAGGCCGAACCCACGGTGGCTCAGGCTAGTGCTGCTATTTCTGCTGCTGAATATCAAAGGGCTGAGGAGTGGTTTCAGACTATGGTCCAGCGTAAACTCTCCTAACTTCTAAATTTTGAGGAGTTTTACTCAGCCATGGGCCTTTTACTTTCTTGCCTGGACTTAACTGATAAGATGAAGTCCCATCTCAGGAAACTACGAGTGAGGCTCCTAAACTATCTAAACAGACATCGGGCTGCAACCAAGATTGTATCCGATATTGAAGAAAAGTCAAGGGTGCGCAAAGCCTAGGTCGATAATGTGGGGGTCCGCAAGAAGCAGTATGAAGCCTCCAAGACAGTGAAGGAGCGGATGCTTCAGGAGAAGGCTAGACTTGAGGCCGAGTTGGCCAAAATCAACGCCGATCTGAAGAACACTGATGCTGGCCTTGCTCTCTCTGAAAAGGCCATCCTCGATGTTGGGTGAACTGCACAGGAATACGTGGAAGCCTTAACCAGAATAAAGGCTGAGGCGGGTAAATGGGAGGTTGACAAGACTAACGCCGAGAGGGAGCTGGAATATTTAGATCAGGCTTGGGAGGAGCTAAGGCTCAAATTTTCCAAAAACTAAGTAGTGCTGATGTATATATATATTTTATAAACGGCTAATACCATGTAAACGTCTGAAAGTCAATGAAAAAGAGATTTTTTAATTTACTCATCTAATTTTGCTGATTCCCACAGAGATGGTACATATTGGTTTAAATATTTTCCATTTATCGGTCTTGCATATATTTCACCATCTAGGTCCATTAACCGATATGCACCTCCCGTAATGACTGATATTACCTGATATGGCCCTTCTCACTTAGCTGACCATTTTTTGTATCGACCATCTTTTTCTCCTAATGGCAATACAGCTTTCCAAACTAAGTCTCCTTCGCCAAAAGACTTGTGTTTGACCCTCTTGTTGTATGCCCGAGTTACTCTGTTCTTCTATGCCTTGATGCAGTCCAAAGCTTTAAGGCCAACATCGTCGAGCTCTTCCAACTCGGTCAACATTGCTTCAGTGTACGTGGCTGATTCAAGACCGATTTGAAAAGCTCGTCTTACTGACCGCACTGTGACTTCCATAGGTAACATTGCGTCATGGCCATAGGTTAACATGAATGGGGTAATGTTCGTGGTCAATCTTTTTGATGTCCGATATGCCCATAACGCCTCAGACAGCAAGTTATGCCATACCCTAGGATTACCCTCAACCATCTTCTCTATTATCCCTTTGATGGTCTTGTTGGAAGACTCGGCCTGTCCATTTTGATCGGTGACGAATAGTTGCCGTTTATAGTCTTAAAAATACGCTTTGTTAGCCCATTTCATGTAGTTATTAGTTATTTTTTAATAAGTATTCTAAATTTTATAGGATTTGGAGCTTTAACTTGAAAATGCACAAAAATCCAATGATTAGTGGCTTTGGAAGTCATTCTGGGCTCAAACGATGATTCCGGTGAAAGCTAAATGCAGTAGCAGTCTCGGAAAATTGTATTTTTGACAAAGAATATTTTGGATTTGAGAAATTTCTCCAGAGATATAAAATGTAGATCTTTGAGTTACGGACGCGTGACTTCAAACGGCGAGTCAATCCGAGTTCCGAGCAAAACGTTATCACAATTCTACGAAAGTCGCGCAGTGCAGCGAAAAGGACCTCGCGCGAGCGGGCCGCGCGAGCGACCTGTGCAAAATCAAAAACACGTATTTTGTTAAATTAAAGTGCCCAACGAAGGTGGTTTGTGCATATGACGTCCAGATTACAAAATATAGCAGTTTTAGTGCGATTTGGCTTAGGAAAGCTTCCTAAATCCTTCTAAACTCTATATAAATCCTATTCTAACTCAAATTTAGGATTACACATCATTACAAAACATTATACACAGCCATATGCACATATACTTTCAGCCATTGAAGAGAGAAAAGCAAGGAGAAGAAGAAGAAGAACAAGGATTCCCATGGCCTCCTCCATCAACTCTTGCTGTTCATCAATTCTATGGCCAACTAAACCTAGATCTAGGGTTTCAATGAAACCCTAGCCAAGTAATAGGGTTTTATTTATGTTTTTATTTTAGTTTTATTATGTATGGATGATGATTACATGTTTAGAGGATTTTTATAAATAAATCGTACTTCTATTGATTAAATCATTACTTTCAAAGTTTATTCTTGTCTTAGATCTATTTTGACTGTGATGTGCTCAATGATCTATACTTGCTGTGCTTGTTTAGATTATTTACATGTAATGGTGCTTAAATTGAATTGTGCTATCAAGTATCCGAATAGTCCATGCCTAGGTTAGACGGATTATGTCACAACCTTAGTTTAGTGTGGGATAATTCGTACTAACCGAAGATGGATTATGTTGGTGCTTGAACCATAGTTATTTTCTTGACGGAGGAATTGGGCTTGTAGCTACAATTCCCCATTATCATCCAACTTAATAATCTAATTGAATGCATAAATATTCCTATTATGAAGCTAGTGGTGGATTTGCAATCCTAGGTTCCTTTAAACATATTTATAAAAACACTTTTAAATCGCTTTCATAATTTAGATTTATTTTATTGTTCTTAGTTTAATTAAATTCAAAATTAAACCTCGTTTTCATAATTAATTAGATTTAGGTTTTAAAATTAAGAGTCGTAGTAATTCAATCTCTGTGGGTTCGACCTTTGCTTTCACTACTACAAATCTTTAGAAAAGTAAAGTACACTTTTTATATCTTGATATTGACAACATCACATTTCCATGGGCGAAATATGGAGTTGAATTAAGAACCTTGATACCACGACTTTCAACAAACGCCTTAACTTGATCTCCCTTGAAGACCGATCCTTGATCTGTTGTAATCGTTTCTGAAAGCCCGAATCGATGAATTATGTGCTCGTTAATGAACTTGATTACATATGCCTGATTCACCGATTTGACTGGTACTGCCTCTACCCATTTTGTGAAGTAATCAGTAGCCACAACAATGAAATAGTGTTGGCCTAATGATGGTGGGTATATTTTTCCAATTAGGTCCATGGCCCAGCCTCGAAACGGCCATGGTCTTACAATCACTTGCATATCAGTAGCTGGTACTTGCTGTATTGGCCCATGCCTCTGGCACGCCTGGCATCCTTTTGCGTAATCAATTCAGTCTTTTAGCATGATAGACCAATAGTAGTTGTATCTTCTAAGAAGCTACTTCATCTTTGTACCTGCCTGGTGTGCTCCGCAGATGCCTTCATGCACCTCGGCCATTACTTTCATGGCTTCGGGCTTGTCCAGGCATCTCTGTAACAACCTGCATTTCCATAATTAATCTGTATTTTTGCATTGTCATATTTAATATACATTGTCTGCTTTTATTTTAATTACTGTTCTCGTGTGTTAAATCTGGTTATTTGTTTTATTTCATATTGGAATTTTTGGGGCCAGACTGCAATTTTATAAACTTTAGTGACACCTGTGTGAATTTCAAATCTGTATTTCGAAACGGTGAAAATTATTTCTTTTGACTCAAACAATATTTTTATAAAACCGAAAAAGTACTTCCTACGATAAAATGAATTTTCTGTATTTTTGGGGTGACCACAGCGCCACGAAAATACCAGTTTATGTTAAAAAAACTATCCACGCCACGTTAAAATTGCACAGAGTTTGGATTTGACGTAAAGTGTGAAATGACTTGTGCTTTATTTCTATTAATGGCAACTCATCATTGGATGGGCCTTGTTTGGGAATGCATTTGTATACATGTATATTGTTATGCCATAAGCTATTTTGCCAAACATGTTAAGTGATTCCTAGATACTTGAGCTATGCTTTGTTTGCCCATACATTGTTATTGTGTGTTATGCTTGTGCCAAAAGCTAATTTCCCAAACATCTTTCATATGCCCCCTAGGATTCTAGAGTTGGCTCTTGAATGATCTGTGAGGTAAATATACATCAGTGTATATACGAATGTATATTTCAGCTTATGTGATCTGTATAATTGACTGTTTAATTTAAAATTGAGGAACTAATTGATTTAGTAGAGTGAAGTTTACAATACACAACTTGGAGCCCAAGATTGTGAGTTCTATTTATATATACACTCACTCACACAAATTTGGAGAAAATAGAGAGCTTGTGAGAGTTCTACAGAAATTTTAGAGAGAGAGAAAACTTCAATCCACCATAGCCAAGCTCAAGTGGATTTCTTAATTTGGTCTTTCTTTCTCAAAAATCACTACACTCTTAATCACAGTGAGTATTCTAAACTCACCTAGAATGTAATTCATATTATATTTACTGTCTTGTGTAGCTTAATTGGTGATCACCATTGTTGATTTTTCGTTTGGACCTTCATAGCTTTGAAATCAAGATTTTTCAAACTTGATAAATCCGTTTTTAGAGATGATTATGAAAGATTATACATCATATATGTTATGTTTAAAGTTTTAGAGCCCAATTTGTTCATATGAAAAAGTATATAAGAAATTAAGTTTTGCCATCTTTTAGTCTTTCATTAAATTCTAGAGTTACAGTTTAATTCATGTAAAATTGATTTTGGATTCATAATCCTTGTGAAAAACCAAGGGTCGCGCGATCGCACGAGCGAGGTGGCTGGTTCCAGGCAGACAGAAAAGTTTTTTTTTAAAAAGAAAAAGGAAATTGGGCATATCGCGTGAGAGGTCCGCGCGAGTGATCCGCGCACGTGATCTCCCTATTTTCTGACAGATGGAAAAGTTTTAATAAAGAAAAGGAAAATTGGGCATATCGCGCGAGTGACCCTTCACGCGAGCGGCCCGCACGCGCGACTTTGGACAGTTTCTGGTTTTTGCTTATTTTATGTTAAGGAACAGTTTGGGTGATGTTTCATGGACTTTTAAAGCTCTGTATGGAAAACTTATTAAACAAAATCCTATTTGGTTATGTATGGACGATTGAAATGATGTACCACGACTTAACAATCCTCGTATGCACGTCGTTTACATAATTTAGTGAATTGTCTCATGTTTTAAAGTTTCATGACATACATGTGTGTAGACACCCCAATTTTGACCGATCGTCGAATTTAGGAGAGCGTCACCTCCACGTCGAATGATGATAAGGACCAAAAGATTCGAAGTATTCCAAGCTCTTTTGAAAGTTCTCCAAACGCAATAAAATTTCACAGAAAGAAGAAAATACCAGGTATTTAGGAGAATTCAAGTATAAGACACCATTTTTGGAAAAGATTTTCGAAAATAAGTTTCTTTAAGAAAAAGGAAGAAAGAAAAGACCTAAAAAGGGAAGTTCAACAAAAAATGGCACATGGCAGTATTCCGCGGCACTCAGTGAGTGCCGAACGGCATTCAGTGAGTGCCGGCCCGACATTTACTAAGTGCCGCCGACATTTTCTGACTGCCGTTTGCTTTTAAAGTCCATAATTTGTGGTACAATACGTATATGTATGCGGATAAAAACAAAAAATTGATAAAGTAAGGTTGACAAAAATGCGGCAAACAATAATTTGGCGCGGCACTTACTGAGAGCCGCGCGGCAGTCATGGAATGCCGCTGCGGCTTTCACGGAGTGCCGCAGCGGCATTCACTGACTGCCGCAAGAGGTTTTTGACTGCCGCCCTGGCAGCAGTCTGTCTATTTTCAGGAAGTACGTATTGTACCACCAAATGAGACATTCATACCTGTCTTTTACTCCGAATTCACTGAAAATACTTGGTAATTTTGTCTATAAAAGAGGGAGGATCTTCCTTGGGAGACAACACAAGAGATACAAAAAAAAAAAACGAGAGGTAGCTACCATTACACTAACATATATTTTGAGAGAGAAAAGAGAGAGTTTTAAAAATTAGGAAGAAGAGCTTGGAAGATCTTCAAGGTAGAGAAACTTTGAGGATAGTTTGGAGGTGATCCTCTAACCATAAGTTGTTCCTTTTGTTTCTTTCTTTTAAGTCTCTAATCTTCAACTACTTAGTTTTCTTTGTTTTCATTCTTCTTTTTGTGTTGTTTATACTTCCCTCTTGAGATTCTAGGAGATCCTCAATATCTCTCTTGAAAGCTCTTGAGTTTGATATTTTGAATCCCATGTAAGCCCATGCTTCATATGAGAGTCAAAGTTTAATCATCACTCCATTTTATAAGCAAATGGATGGATCCAAGTCCATACTTATGACTTGGGTCCTCTAGCTTAATGTTTCATGGAATCCTTTCTATATTCCCTTGAAACTCATAAGTATTAGTCATGTGTTGATCTCCAATGACCATCAAATGGTAGGAGGAAGTAGTTTCGAATCTAAGCCCATCTCTATGGTTTAGATTCCTTATCTTGAGATTTCATGAAGTCTATTCATACTCCACTTGAAATCTACAAATATAAAGGTATTTAGCCTCCAATGTCCATCAAATGGTAGGAGAAAATGGTTTAGTTTAAGTCCAACTTCATGGTTTAATAGTTGGGGTTAACAAATGAAAGTTGAACTTGACAATGAAACAATGGGTTCATAAATCGGTTTCGATCAAGGATTTTTAATTCGAAATCTAACCGTTGGAATCAAGTGAAAACAATGGGAGGGTGTCGATAACGCAATGTTCTACCACTGTAATTTTTGTTTCAAGGAGATTTCATGTCTACAGTGGTTTGGTTATGAGTTTTGCAAAGTCACTACAATCTGTCCAGAGTTTCAGCACAGTAACATTCTTTTGAAATAAGTAAACCAGAGTTCTAATAAAGTGTTTGTGACCCAAAATAATTTTTTCTAAGTAGATTAATGTGTTAGGAAGTCACCCTAAAAAGAACAAAGCATTTATGATCCTTTTGCTATTTTTAGAAAATCGTGCAAGAACTCTGGACAGAAGGTTGTAGAATGCTGAGTGATGTCTGGTTTTTGTCCAATTCCCAGAGATCCAACCATTGAAACTTTGATTTCTTTTTTTGGGTTAAAAACTAGACACACAGAGGCATCTTGTGTCCAAAATTCATCAAGATCAAACCACGGGAACCATGCTTTTTTAATTTTTAAAGTTATGATCTGCTCTCAGCAATTTCCAGAATTCTGCAATAGTTTTCATCAATCTTATGAATAATAGCTTAGATGAAATTTTCATGAGTCAAGGCTTAAACCATGTTTCAATAATGATTAGTTAAGCTTGAATTCAAAGTTTAAGTGATTCAAATCATTGAGTATTTATTCTTGTTCATGACATAGTCATCCGTATGGCTCGACACTTGTAACTAGGATTTATTTGCTTTAGATTTAATTGCATTTGATAGACCTAAGCAAGAAATCTTGGATTGCTATTTCTAACTTCATATCTTGTATGTCATGCGGACTAACCTTCCGTTTTGTAGCGCTGTTAAGGTATGGTTCCTAAGACTCCTTTTAGTTTATTTTAATTTCTTGATTTTTATTGATCTCTCAACCTCATGCGCGACCCATTAGAATTAGGATCTTGCCTTATGTGTATATGTGATTAGAGACTCTTTTTCTAGGATTTTCTGTTGTTTGTACGCATTGCACGTTTCATATCGCTGCTAGATCCCGAGTAAGTTCTCTTGTTCCCTATTGCATATCATATTGCATGCTACTTGAAATATGTGGTTTTTGAATGATATTTTATCAATTGCAATTTTACACCCTTTAGACATGCTTTTGTAATGTATACTTATACGTATGTATTAGTTGAGGGTACATTTAAATTAATAATTCGACTAAAAGGATATTAAGTAGAGGCCTATCGCGAGATAGGATGAGAAGGGGTGCTTTAGTCCGATGGGCTCCTTCCCTTCTCATTCCATAATCCCCGGACCTAGTTTAATCTTTGGTTTCACAAAAGATCAGTTTCCTTTTGAAATTGTTTCTTAATTTTTCCTTTTAAAAATTAAGTGGCGACTCATTTGTTTTGAATTTGTAATTTAAAAAGAATTTTAACAGTAAAGCTGTGGGTAAGAAAATTGCGATATCCACAATCTGGCGACTCTGCTGAGGATCGAACCTAGAATCTCTGGTTTCGCAGACCAGGAATTCTGATTTTGGGTTCACTTGAGGATTAGACTCGAAATAAACATCCTTTTAATCGAATTAATTAATCTTTGTGTGCCTGTTGCTTTTCACTTGCATGTCCAGCTAGTCGATTGCACGGAACTATGACCTTGGAGGCTCAGGGCAACCCGGTCGGTCAAGCCATCATGGGACTGTGTGATCACCCTTGATCTCGTACCATGATTTGGTATATTAAGCATTCAATCGGATGTGTGTCAAGGGTCCCTTATTTGACCAAAAACCCGGCTTTTGCATAGTAGTTTCCATAGAACCTTTCAATCTTAGGGAATCAACTCTTGGTTAGGATTATATGCTAGGAAATTTTGTATGCCCGAAAGGGATTATATGAGATGATGATGATGCTTGCTTGATGAAAGACGTATAACCTTTTAATCACCTTTTAGCAATTCCTTCTCGTGTCCCACGACATTTGGGAGCATGCAGAATCTTGATTATAAGATTGCATCTCTAATATCTTGTTAGCTAAGCATCATTGACCTTGTATGTATCCAAATTCATGAAAAGTACAGTGATAATCCGATCATGTGATCCTTCTACCCAAAGAATTTTAAATCCATCTTTAAAAGCAAACATATTTTTGCCATCTTTATTCCAAAGTTTTCAAAGCAAAAAATCTTCGAAGTTCACTTCTTTTGATTGAAACTCCAAATTAATTACCTTTATCAAGGTACATTTTCGCATGATCATTTTCTAAGGAAAAATCCAAAATCTTGGGAACTGTTTTTGAAAAAGAAATGCTTTTCAAATGAATTTCGAAAATTTTTTATCCAACTTCTGAAAAGGTAGTAAGGATCACAATGAGAGGAGAAATTATCGCACTTTACATGCGTGAGGATTTTATGTGCTTATGTGCCTTATGTGTTAGGAATAGGAATTTTTTTTTTTTTTGGCATATAGAGTAGGCACACACGCACACATGCATTGCATCCGCGTGACATATAAGAAGAAAGTTTTTTTTTAAAAATGTCTTTTGTATGATAAAATGAAGATAAAAATATTTTAAAAGAGAAAATTTCAAAATTTATTGTAGGAGCAAAAATAGCAAATCAAGTGTGGTTTAGGGATCCCACGGCAAGGCTAGTAAGGAGAGGATATGCTGACATGGCCGAAGAGAGAAACAACGAAGAAATAACCGGGTTAAGGGTACTGGTAGAACAACAAGCGGAGCAGATGAGGCGACAGGCCGAAAACATGAATCGCATGATGGGAATGATAGAAGAACTGAACCGCCGACCACCACATGTAATTCCACCAATTATAGACCCACCTTTGGGAGGAGGGGAAGGAGATTGGTTCGATGATCAGGAGGCACAATGGACTGATGCACTACAGGCCAACAGAGACAGAGAGAAAGCTGAGAAGGAGAAGCTACTGACCGAGAAAATAGAGAAATTGGAAAGGGTGATGCGCAAGGCTCAGGGAGTTGATACCTATCTGATGGAGTTAGAAGACCTATACGACGGGGTCCACAAAACGCTGCCTGCGGGGTTCAAAATGCCTGTTTTTGATATGTTTGATGGCACCAGGAATCCTCGCAGTCATATCCGAATGTGCATAGGGGCTTTTCAGCCTAGCGGTCTAAGCACTACCATAATGGCTGTTCTATTTCAACAAACCCTAACTGGAGCTGCTCTATCGTGGTACCTTACGCTTAAGCCAGGTAAAACCAGAATTTGGGAGGAAATCGTAAAGTCATTTGTGGCCCAATATGAGTACAATCAAGTCCTAGACGTCACTGTCCGAGATCTAGAAACAACCAGGCAGGGAAGCAAAGAGTCATTCGCTGAGTATCTGACCCGATTGAGACGAAAGGCCGCAAAGATTGTGCAGAGGCCGTCTGAGAAAGAATAGATTCGGATGTTAATGAAGAACCTAAAACCGGTCTATCAAGAGAAAATGAGGTTTCAATCCATCAACACTTTTGCTGAGGAGTTTGATGTGGGAACAAGGATTGAGGACGCGATTCAAGAAGGAACCATCAAAAAGGAAGAACAACCAAACCGATACAAGAGGCCGAACTATGGATCAGGCGGAGGACATTCAGGGGGTCACTCCGGCCCTACTGATGTCAATGCACTTAGCGAGCCAGAGAGAAAATTTGATATCATAAGAAGCTACCCTAAGGGAGGAGGAGATAAGCCACCAAGAAAATTCTCAGATCTGGGAGTATCACTGTCGACCGCTCTTGACAAGCTGTTAGCGAAGGGGCATCTCCGTTAGTTGGAACCTCGACCGCTACCAAGACCACTTCCACCAAATTTCCAAGGAGACCTCTTCTGCAAATTTCATCAGCAGAAAGGTTACTCGACGGATCGGTGTATGAGATTGAGGCACGAAATCCAGAACCTCATTGATAACAAAGTAATTTCAGAACCACCTACCAAAGCTCTAAATGTTACTAGAAACCCACTTCCGAATCATCAAGCTGTGCCACCACCACAGGGCCTTTATCTCTTGGGGATAGAAGAAGCAACCTTCGATCCGTCTAGGCTAATCACTAAGGCCGGGACACCAAGAAAGCCATACCGCCTACCTAAGGATTCGATAATCTGTGCTTTGGAGGATCAGCCGGAGAAGAGGGAAATAGGGCATTTAGACTGGTGGATCCAAGGGAGTGACGATCGAGACGTGAGCCAAGTGGAGGATGACCTCTGGTACGAGAGCGACAAAGAAAGAGAGATAGTGGGGGGTACTTTGAAAGTTGATCCAGAAGTTGACGATCTGTGGGCAAAAGAAGGAGTCAATCATTTAACTCGATCGGGCAGACACTTTAAACCACATGAGCTGGAGGAGGATCATTCAGGGAGAGATCTAGACAAAGGAAAAGGGAAGATGGATGAAGAAGGGGAAGAAGACAGGGTTCTAAAGTAGATGAAGAAGACTCAGGCTAACATCACTATGTGGGGGTTGCTGATTGCCACCAAACGCCATAGGCAGGCGGTTCTAAACGTTCTGAACCAATCTGACGTGTCCATCGACACCACCCCGGAGGACCTTATAGGGCTGATCGGCAAAATTCCGACTTCGGCTATTACCTTCTCGTCAAACTACCTACCTCCGGGAGGGCCCGTTCGCAACAAACCACTATATGTCACTGTTGAATGCTTAGGGAATGTCGTGCCTGCTTGCCTGGTTGACAATGGGTCGGCCCTCAATGTGTGTCCTTTCCGAACGGCTAAGCGAATGGGCCTGGATGAGTCAACGTTTACACCATCTGAGCAAAAGGTAAGAGCCTACGACAACACCCAGAAAACGGTCATGGGGATAGTCCTTCTTCGTCTCGTTATCGACCCTTTTGGGAAAGAAGCTGAATTCCAGGTCATCGACATCCCCGCTTCCTTCAACCTACTGCTAGGTAGGCCTTGGTTGGACAGTTTGGGTGCTATACCATCAACGATCCATCAGAAGGTTAAGTATGTCTGGGAGAATAAAGTGTGTGATATCCTCGGGGATATCTGGGTTCGTTCGCCCGAAGCATCGTCAAGCGCACCGGTTCTAAAATTACAGCTGCAAGAAGAAGAAGCAAATGTGGGAGGGTTCGAGTTCATCAGCATGTTGGAAGAGGGAAAGCCGAGAGAGTTTCTACCACTCCATTTTGATCAATATGCCAGTCCAGTGGTCGCAGGGATCATGAAGAGAATGGGTTTCTTTCCGGGATTAGGGTTGGGGAAGAACCTTCAGGGCCTGCCGGAGTCTCCGAGAATCCCTACTCAGACTCACACTCACGGCCTGGGGTACCAGCCAACAAAGAAGGAATTGAGGGCAAAGAAGAAGGCCGTCAATGCGCCACTAGACCCTTATTTAAAGACGCTCAATGGATACTTTATGAAGGAAGGAGAAGATTTCCCCTTCTGTGGCTTCCCAGAGCCATGGATGGACCAGAAAGACAAATGTCTAAAGCCAGGATTCGAGATCTTTTTCTCCCATGAATTTTCCAAATACAAAGACCCGTTTCTGCAAATGCCTGAAAAATCTGTTACCGTCAACGGTTGGATCGGTGTACTGGACGGATCGGTCATGCAAAACCTGTTGAGCGAATGAAGGGTAAAAGCTGAAGGAAAGGGAAAGAAGGCAAGGGTCTGGAAGTTGAGGCTGAGGAGGGGAATGTTGAGGATGTGCTGGAAGAAGAGCCGAAGAAAGAAGAGGACGAACTAGAGGTAGAACCGGAAAAGGAAGATAAGACGGAAACCGGGGGACTGCCAATTTATAACACTATGGAGCTCAAGCAGGGAGCCAACAAGGAGTGGGTATTTGAGTCTAGTGATAAGTATCCCCCTCACCCAGAGTCTGTAATGGCCCAAATGAGGCGTCTTACTATTGCTATGTCTGTTGCAATCACTCCTAACAAAATCAATGAAAGTATGACTGATTCCGCCTACTCGAATGCGCTTAATGAATGTGATGAATGTGAAATATCTGATGAATTACAAAAATTAATTGAAAAAAAAAATGAATCTGCATGCAAAATCATAGAGAACACCCTAACAATTAATCTGGGAAATGAAGGCAACCCTCAAAATGTTTTTATTGGCTCAACACTTAGCAATGAAGAAAGCAAAGAATTAATCAATCTATTGAATGAATTCAAAGATGTTTTTGTATGGTCTTATAATGATATGCCAGGTATTGATCCAAAAATAGTCCAGCACCACATCCCTCTCTTTCCTAATTCAAAACCCATAAAACAAAAATTGAGGCGAATGAGGCCAGAATGGGCACTTAAAGTAAAAGAGGAGGTTGAAAAGCAATTAAAGGCTGGATTCTTGATGGTCACCGAGTATCCTGAGTGGATCTCCAACATTGTGCCTGTCCCAAAGAAGGATGGTCGTGTTAGGGTTTGCGTTAATTTTTGAGATTTAAACAGGGCGAGCCCTAAAGACGATTTCCCGTTACCCCACATCGACGTGCTGGTTGATAACACTGCAGGGCACGACCTTCTATCTTTCATGGATGGATTCTCTGGGTATAATCAAATCCTTATGGCACCCGAGGATAGAGAGAAAACCACGTTCATCACTCCATGGGGGACATATTGCTATAGGGTCATGCCGTTCGGACTCAAGAACGTAGGTGCAACCTATCAGAGGGCTGCCACCACTTTACTACACGACATGATCCACAACGAGGTGGAGGTATATGTGGATGATATGATTGTGAAATCCAAAGAGAGGTGAAGACACCTAGAGGCTTTGAGAAAGTTCTTTGAGAGATTGAGGAAGTTCAAAATGAGGCTAAACCCGCAGAAATGTACGTTCGGAGTCACTACTGGAAAGTTGTTGGGATTTCTCATTACTCAGAGGGGAATAGAGGTGGACCCCACCAAAATAAAAGCCATAACCGGAATGAACCCACCAAGAAGTGAGAAAGAACTGAGAGGATTCTTGGGGAGAATACAGTTCATCAGTCGCTTCATTTCCAAACTTACCTTAACCTGCGACCCACTGTTCAAACTGCTCAGAAAAGGGAGCGAAATTTGAATGGGACACCCCTTGCCAACAAGCCTTCGACAAAATCAAAACCTACCTCCAGAACCCACATGTCCTGTCACCACCTTCACCTGGGAGACCCCTGTTACTTTATCTCTCCGTATCCGAAGATTTGATGGGGTGTATGTTAGCCCAAGAAGGAGAAGAGGGGCACGTGGAGAAGGCCATTTACTACTTGAGCAAAAGAATGGTCGGATATGAGTTAAAGTATTCGCCCTTGGAAAAGGCCTGTTGGGCCTTGGTTTGGTGTACCCGTCGCCTTCGCCACTACATGTTAGCCTTCCCTGTAATCCTGATATCCTTAATGGACCCATTAAAATACCTATTCGAAAAACCCGTCTTGACCAGTAGGATTTCCCGTTGGACCATGATGCTAGCTGAGTTCGACATCAAGTATGCCACTGCCAAGTCTGTGAAAGGAAGGGCTATCGCTGAGTTTTTAGCCGACCTCGCTGTAGAATCCGAGGATAAGGGAAAATTCAAGTTCCCTGATGAAGGAATAATGGAGGTAAAGGAGGATTTGTGGAAGATGCATTTCGATGGGGCCGTCAATCAATTGGGCTACGGAGTCGGGGTCATCCTTGTGGCACCTGATGGAACCCCTACCCCACTGGCCGTCAAGCTTAAATACAACTCAACCAATAATACGGCAACCCTGGCATCAATGACTATTTAGAGAGTTTGAAAGAATAATTTAGGAAGATATCATTCTACTACCTCCCCCGAGAGGAAAACCAATTGGCCGATTCCCTAGCAACCCTTGCATCAATGATACAGATCCCCGCAGGGGTCACGATGATCCCATTATCCATAGAAATCAGAAATAAGCCTTCATTTGAGACAGTCGCTGCCGTAGAAGACGAAGGGGAAGTACCGTGGTATGTGGATGTGTGGAAGTTCATTAAGGAAGGAGAATACCCCGAGGGAGCCTCGAAAAAGGACAGAAAAGCGATTCGACGCTCAATTTGTGATTTATGCAAATAAGTTATGGAAGAAATCCTACACCGGGTACAATCTGGAATGCCTACATGGGAAGGAAGCTAAGAGAATGATGGAGGAAATACATGAGGGAGTGTGTGGGCCTTATATGAATGGGCACATGCTGGTGAAGAAGATCATCCGACAGGGGTACTATTGGACGACTTTGGACAAAGATTGTTGCGAATATGTTAGAAGATGTCACAAGTGTCACATTCATGCAAATCTGATGCATACCCCGCCGTCACAACTCTATAGCATGACCACTCCTTGGCCATTTTCCGTATAGGGGATTGATATCATTGGTCAGATAGTTCTGAAGGCTTCCAATGGGCACCGATACATAATCGTGGCAATCAATTATTTTACAAAGTGGGTAGAGGCAGCCTCGTATGCAACTTTGAAAGCCAAAGACGTGGTGAGTTTCATCGAGAAAAACATAATCTGCAGGTATGGGGTCCCGAATGAGTTTATCTCTGATCATGGCAGTCATTTCCAGGGAGAGGTTATCCCGCTCCTAGAAAAGTATAAGATTACTCGCCATCAGTCATCCCCATATAGGCCTCAGACGAATGGAGCAGTAGAAGCAGCAAATAAGAATGTTAAAGCAATTTTGGGGAAAACGACGGATACATACAAAGATTGGCATGAGAAGCTGCCATTCGCACTATGGGGGTACCAGACCTCTGTAAGGACTTCTACAGGAGCTACACCTTATTCACTGGTTTACAGTATGGAGGTCGTTCTCCCAGTCGAGGTAGAAATACCCTCTCTTAGGGTTTTGGCAGAGTGTGAGATTATCAAATCGGAATGGGTACGAGGAAGGTATGAGGAGTTGATGGTACTTGATGAGAAGAGGCTGTCCGCAATAAACCATACTCGGGGGTATCAGAAGAGGATTGCTCGTGCTTTCAACAAAAAGGTCCGCCCAAGGAAGCTTGCTGAGGGTGACCTAGCCCTCAAAGAACTGAAAGTGCCTGTTTATGATCCCAGAGGAAAATTCAAACCCAACTGGGTCGGGCCGTACATCATTAAGACTCTCCTTTCCGGAGGAGCGGCTTATCTCATGGACCTAGACGGGGTTGAATTTAAGCAACCGATTAACCTCGATCGCCTCAAGAAATATTTTGCTTGAAACCTTTCTTTTCAAAGCCTCCTACCTAGATGAACTACGCTCGATCTGATTCCCGCTAGGGGATACGTAGGCAACCAACTTGGTTCGGTCATTAAAAAAACAAAAAAAAAAAAAAAAGACTGTGCTAAACTAGGGGCAAACTGGCGTTTGCCCGGAACCACTTCGAAGCCCTAAAACCAGGGGCAAACTTCGTTTGCTAGCCGAAGAACCCAGATACAAGACCCTCCTTTGGATCACCTGGCTATCAAGATAAGTACTATAAAGAAACAAATGAGAATTCATAGTATAGAAGGATTAAAGCTTTAAGCAAAGAAGCAAAGTAAAGAGCCAAGTAAAGACATTGAAAGGAGAATTCTTCATAAAAGATTAATCGAAGGGGTGAGCACTTTGATTGAACATGTTAGAACTTTCCTAAAGATGACAACACTTCTTGAAGAAAAAAAAAATAAGGAAAATCACATTCAAAAGCGTAAAAAGAGTAGGCAGGGTCTATCAGAAAGTTTTGTAAAATGGCAAGCTTTTCCCTGTTTTCGTCTACTTTATTATGCATGTATCTGTCAAGCTCGTCTCGCAACCAAGGCCTGGATCTCTAGAAGATACTGGACAGTAGGCACAGTCAGAGTAGGAATCCTCAGGCACGGAGCAGCCATCCTGTTGTGCCAAGCCTCAATGAAAGCCTTCACAATAGAAGGGCGCAAGGTGGACCCCTTTGTGAAATCAGCAGTCACAGATTCAGTAGTATCCTGTGAAAGTCCAAACTGGCGGACCACCCGATCAGGAATGTAGAAAGTAGTAGTACGCAAGCCCGACAGCCAGATGTCAGGTCGCCCAGGAAGACGTACGGCAATAGAGCGATGAAACCACTACGGACAGACCCAGCAGATATCACTGGAAGAGAGGCCCTGGAGCCAACCAAGCCATGCATCGGCAGAATGAAATAAGTTGTGAATCTCCATACGATCATAGGGAAGTGACCCGCGAAGATGGGAAGGGTGTATAAAGAGGTCCAAATGCTCCATGAGCCAAATCTGCAGAACAAAAGGTGCCCCGGCAGATAATATGGCCCCGGTAGCCTGAGCATGATCCAATCCTACCAGAGTCTCGCCGAGAACTAGCATGACTGCACTTTTCATCTCTCTCAAACTGCAGGCAATGGGTATGAGAATGTCGGAGGACGACCGAAAGAGAAAGTAAGAAAGCATAGCAACCGATAGCGCACTACGCCGTATAACTTGATACCCACTGTCATAAGGATCCCCAATGAGAGCATAAACCGAGGAGAGGCGCTCGAAGTCGACCTGTCTGTCATGAATGAAGGAGCCCACAGCACCGCGGGATATATGGAGAAGAGCCGCCAAGTCCTGAACACACCCGGCTTGCGCCGGAGGAACAGTCAGATCCGTGGAAGGGTCAGTATGAAGGATAGCACTGAATTCTTCAAACAAAGGATAAATCTCTTGATGACTGAAACGGAAGACGTGGAGCGAAGGATCCCAACATTGGGAAGCGGCTTGAAGCAAACTTTCGTTTAGGATCATTCGTCGGAAGGAGAAGAGATCGTTTAGCCTGAAACACTCGAAGTTGAGCCAATCGTTACCGGAAAGGGTATCCATCCATGGGAAAAGGATTTGAGAGCTAACGGGGGACCATTTGAGATAGGGGAGAATGAAAGAAGGTAGTGTTTTGCGGAGTTTTGAAGAAAAGAGGGTATAAATAGAGGTAGATCTGCCTGAAGACAGGGCGGCACTCGGTAAAGTAGAACGGCACTCGACGAAGTGCCGCACGGCAGTTCGTGAGTGCTGTTGCGGCATTTGCTGACTGCCGTTGCGGCACTCGCCGAGTGCCGCTGAGACCTAACTGAGTGCCGTTCCGGGTCTTTCATTGGCCAGGGTCTGTTTGTAACACTCTCAGCCCACCTACAAACAGAAAAAGAACAATAAAATGTGCGCATCATGCAGCACGTGCAACAAGGACCAATACATTCATTCACTCATTTCATCTACTTTTATTTTGCAATAAGAAAAAGAGATCAAAGCATTCAAAACTAAAATAAAGACGGGACCAGGCTATGGTCCCACGTACGACAGGCGAGAGAAAATTCAGCATAATAAAAGGACCAAGCTATGGTCACGCATACGGTGAATATCAATGGAAAAAGCAAAAATGTAATAATAAAGGTATTAAAAGTGCCTATCCTACCGGCTATCATGGAGCCGTCATCAAGATAAGAGTGAACATATATATATACAATCCGCTAAATAAAGTGTGCATCCTCCCAAAAAACACTCAAAAGAAATAAAGAGTAAGGAAGAAAATGGAATCAGCCTCGACCCCGGCCTCGAGCCTGACCGGTCACACGCCTGAGGGGCTCCTCCTCTAACTCTGTCCTGCTGCCTCCACCGCTACCGCCACCCCTGCCTCTACCTTCGCTGCTGCCTCCACCGCTACCGTCGCCTCGCCCCGCGCCTCGTCCAGCACCGCCATCTCCAGGAGTGTCGCTGAGGGGAATGCCGAACTGCTGGAGCCGCTGCTGAAGCTGCCCCACCTGCTGGGACAGGACTCTAATCTCCTCCGTCTGAAATAAGAGATGATAAGTCCAGAAAGTGTTGAAAGGATGAATGAAACACTAAGAATAAAAGGATAAAAATCATACCTGGGCCCTCAACTGAGCCGCGGCAGTCTCCCGAGCTCCCTCAGCCTAAAAAAACAAGAACCAAGAATAAAGGTTAGTAAAAAGGAGAGGCAATCAAAGTCAAAGTGAAAGGCGGGGATAAGTTTATTACCATCCACTCTCGCCCGAGAACCCACTGCCGTACGCTGTAGGCGTACGTCAAGCCCTCCTCCGCGTAAGTACGCGGGACGACATCGTAATGAAGAGGAATAGTGGGGGCGCCCTGTGAGAGTCCGGGGATCGTCGTCGAGAAAGGCTCGCCGAACGAGACGGTCGACATGGTCCAATCCCACTCAGGCAAGGCAGGAGGATGAGCCGCAGCAGGAACAGGCTGCAAACAAAAAAATAAAACATAAATAAAGAACGAGAGAACTCATAAAAGAATGAAGGAATCATTTACTCACCCGAGTCACTTCTATCAGAGGGAAGTTCGGCATCAGCTTAGCTGTGTGGAACACTGGGTATCCGGTGGGGGAGTCCAAGAAGTCATAGATACCCAAGCCCATCAGAGCAACTATAAGCTCGCTACCCTGGAGTGTGTCTGTGGCTCTTATAAAGTCAGGAGGAGGGTACGGCACAAAGAATCCGGGAGCTGCCAGTGACTGCCTAGTCACCCTCTCTCCCTGGTACCACGCCTGGCCCTCTGGCCCATCGAGAAGTCGTCTCGTCGGGTCATATCCGGCCGACTCTCGGATCTCCGCGCGAGCACCAGGAAGCGCCCTAAGCCATGGCTGCCAGTGAACATGCTGCTCCCTCAGGTTCGTCAGGAAGTTCCTGAACGAAATAAAATCGTGGGCCCCAATTTTTCGCCCGACTCTATCCTTCGCCCATTTCAGCCCCTGGGGCATGATGAGGGCGTCAGCACCGCGTGTCTCAGGGGACATCATGTGGAGATACTCGTGGGACCAAATCTGTAATGTAAAAAGGAAAAAGGGGTTAGTCTCACAATTTAAATAAGTTTCTGAAAGTGCAATAAGCAGTGAATCATAGAAAAAGGTATACCTCCCACGCTCTCCAATAGCCACTGGTGGAAGCCGGCCTGTCCCGGGAAATATCACCCATATGCCTGTACAAGATGGCTAATCCTGCACCAGCCCAGTCATACTCATCAACCTGGTCCAGGTGCTCCAGGAACGCTACTAGGGAAACATCGACCCGATCACCCTTGGTGCTCAACAAGGAGCACCCCAGCATGTACATGAGAAAACCCCGGGTCATCTGTTCATCAGTAAAATCCTGCTGACCCCTAAACGTATCCATGAACCATCGGGCTGTGACCAAAGACTCCTCTGGGACCACTCCCAACAATGGCTCCACCTGGCCCTACTCCTGATCCGTCAGATACCGCAAATGCTCTCCCCCAAAGGCAACCCCCGTAATCATCGAGAAGTCCAAGGGGATCATCGTCATCTCCCCGAAGTCGAAGTGGAACGTACTAGTAGTGTCCCACCACCTCTCTGCCAGAGCGTGAATCTGTCGTTAGTCGTTGGAGCTCTTCATCAAGAGTTTGACGAAATCTCCAAACCCGGCCGCGTCCACCAAAGCTCTCACCGGCTCGCTCAGCGGTGTGTACCACTCATACCCGTGAGCGAGGCTGTCATGTCCCTTTAGGACCTTGGGCTGCAGCTGCAAGAAAGAATCACAAGTTTTGATATTAGTAATTGGATAAAGGAAAAATATATAAAAATAATAATAAAATAGATGGTAGTAGAAATTTCACAAGCCTGGCACTCGTTTGAATTCAGTTCACCAGACGTTCACAAGATAATAAGAGGAAATAAGAGAAAGCACTCGATGTTCTAGAGAGATTTCAAGAAAAAGAATAAGAGAGAGAGGAGTTTGTTCACATTTTTGAAATATATATATCTATATAATTGTGAAGGTTCAAAACAAATTCAGGTTCAAAGGAAGCATAGTTTCGAAAGAAGTACAGGTTCACAAGTATTCAGAATCAGGTTAGAATAAAAAAAGGGCGTTTGGAACGCTCAAGAAAATTCACAAGTATAATAAACACAGGGAATGTTCAGGATTTTGTTTAAAAAGCATCGAACTCGTGAATCCTAAGAAAAACGGAAAGGAAAATTCACAAGCATAAGGCTCTTTATTCACAAGAAGTGCTTGAAATTTTGATTCACACAAACGGCTTTCAAAGGTCCTTGAGAAAAGTCGAAAGAAAAAAATAAGGGGTAGTTGAAACGCTCGGAAAATTCAGGCATAGCATTAATTTTTATGAGAAGTTTTTTAAGTTCATACAAAAAAATAATAATAATAATAATAATACGAAATTTCTTTAAAAGGGGCATGGAATAAAGCGTTCAAGACACTCGAGGGCGCCACAAGCATATCATTCGCGTTTGAAACAGGGCATCTAAAAGTTGTGTCGATTGTACGTTGCATTCATACAGAGAAAGAAATACAAGAAAATAAATAAAAAGAGGGGAGCGTTTACCTCGCGCTTGAACGCGCGGGCAGATAAGTGCTCGTCCGGGTCCCGGAGCAAGAGTGTGGCGTCTGGATGATAAGTGGTCGTATACTTGGCCTTCTTCTTTCTCCCCGAACCGCTCGCCATGATCTGTCAAGGAAAAGAGAGAATTCGCGCGTTCGATTCATGGAAATTTCAGAAAAATAAAGAAATAAAAGAGATTAATCAAGTTTTGATCGAGCAGAACTAACATGTGAGTACCAGAGATCGATACTAAAGAAAATAGAGGATGAGGGAAAATTTCTCCAGAGAGGATTCGGGTGAATGAGAAATGAGAGAATGAAATGAAAATGAAAATGAACTCTCGGTATAAGCTGCCGCGGGCAAATCGCGGCACTCGATGTTCGTGCGCGGCAGTCGATGAACTGCCGTGCGGCACTCTCTGAGTGCCGCAACGGCACTCCATGAGTGCCGCACGGCATTCACGGACTGCCGCAGAAAACTGCATGTGCCGCGATAAAGGCGGTTCAAATCCCCTTCATTTTTCCCCTAAAATTCAAATTAGGTCCCGAAAAGTGAACTTAAGCCCCCCAAAATTTGCCCTCATTGCACTTCTGGCCCCAGGGTTTGTTCTTAGGTTCAAATTAACTACAAATTTCAAAAAGTTGAAGTAAAATTGAACCTTTAGGCTCCCAATTTTGAAATAAATTTTGACCTGTGGACTCCCAATTTTGAAAATTGAAACAAAATTGAGCCTGTGGGCCCCAAATTTCAAAAAGCTGAAATAAATTCGAGCCTGTGGGCTCCAAATTTTGAAAATTAAGACAAATTCGAACCTGTGGGCTCCAAAGTTTTGAATTGATTTGAACTTGAGTCTGTGGACTCCAAATTCACCTAAATATGATTCCCCTCGTTCTGGGAGTGCAACAGATTTACGTCGATTCTTTGTTGAGAGAGTGTAACGGATTTATATTCTCGATTCTCGCAACAGATTTGCATTAATCCTGTTCCGAGAATATAACAAATTTATATTCCCGATCCACGTAACAAATTTGCGTTGATCTTTATATTGAGAATTTAACGAATTTACATCCTTGGTTTCCGCAACAAATTTGCGTTAACCCCTGTTCCGAGAATATAACACATTTATATTCCCGATCCATATAACAAATTTACGTTGATCCTTATCTTGAGAATGTAACGAATTTACATCCTCGATTTTCGCAATAAATTTGCGTTAACCCCTATTCCGAGAATATAACAAATTTATATTCCCGATCCACGTAACAAATTTATGTTGATCCTTATCTTGAGAATGTAACGAATTTACATCCTTGGTTTTCGCAACAAATTTGCGTTAACCCCTGTTCCGAGAATATAACAAATTTATATTCCTGATCCACGTAACAAATTTACATTGATCCTTATCTTGAGAATGTAACGAATTTACATCCTCGGTTTCCGCAACAAATTTGCGTTAACCCCTGTTTTGAGAATTTAACAAATTTTATATTCCCGATCCACGTAACAAATTTACGTTGATCCTTATCTTGAGAATGTAACGAATTTACATCCTCGGTTTCTGCAACAAATTTGTGTTAACCCCTGTTCCGAGAATATAACAAATTTAAATTCCCGATCCACGTAACAAATTTACGTTGATCCTTATCTTGAAAATGTAACGAATTTACATCCTCGGTTTCCGCAACAAATTTGCGTTAACCCAAAAATTGAATCAAAAAAACATCTTCATGACCCCCATAACAGATCTTGCATCAGTCAGGTAATCTTCTCTGGCTAACGCGGCACGTAATGTGTGTCATACGTAGAGAAGACGTGATGAGCATGATGCTTGCATAACCAGTCTGTTCAAGAATCACCATTATATGGCATGCGCATCACGATAGGATAGGTGCATTCATCCGTATGGTTACTTGTGCTTGTGTGTGTTTAGCTCTTGCCCGAACTACGTCTTGGTCTGATTCCTGAATGGATACGTAGGTAGCTCACCGTTGAGCACGACCAACATGAACCGTTTGTGAAGCCGTTTTTTTTTTTGCAACGCATGTTGTTTTACCTAAATTCGACAGTCTGGTCAAAGGCTTGTCTTCACATAGGCTTTGACATTCACTTATAAGACGCGTTTCCCCACGAGCTCTGTCAAAGAGGGGCAAACTGTAGACACCCCAATTTTGACCGATCGTCGAATTTAGGAGAGCGTCACCTCCACGTCCAATGATGATAAGGACCGAAAGATTCGAATTATTCCAAGCTCTTCAGAAATTTCTCCAAACGCAATAAAATTTCACAGAAAGAAGAAAATACCAGGTATTTAGGAGAATTCAGGTATAAGACACCATTTTTGGAAAAGATCTTCGAAAATAAGTTTCTTTAAAAAAAAGGAAGAAAGAAAAGACCTAAAGTGGGAAGTTCAACAAAAAATGGCACACAGCAGTATTCTGCGGCACTCAATGAGTGCCGAACGGCATTCAGTGAGTGCCAGCCCGGCATTTACTAAGTACCGTTGATATTTTCTGACTGCCGTTTACTTTTAAAGTCCGTATTTTGTGGTACAATACGTATATGTATGTAGATAAAAACAAAAAACTGATAAAGTAAGGTTCACAAAAATGCGGCAAATAATAATTTGGCACGACACTTACTGAGAGTCGCGCGACAGTCATGGAATGCCGCCGCGGCTTTCACGGAGTGCCGCAGCGGCATTCACTAACTGCCGCAAAAGGTTTTTGACTGCCGCCCTGTGCAGCAGTCTATCTATTTTCAGGAAGTACGTATTGTACCACCAAATGAGACATTTATACATGTCTTTTACTCCGAATTCACTGAAAATACTTGGTAATTTTGTCTATAAAAGAGGGAGGATCTTCCTTGGGAGACAACACAAGAGATACAAAAAAAACAAGAGGTAGCTACCATTACACTAACACATATTTTGAGAGAGAAAAGAGAGAGTTTTAAAAATTAGGAAGAAGAGCTTGGAAGATCTTCAAGGTAGATAAACTTTGAGGATAGTTTGGAGATGATCCTCTAACCATAAGTTGTTCCTTTTCTTTCTTTCTTTTAAGTCTCTAATCTTCAACTACTTAGTTTTCTTTGTTTTCATTCTTCTTTTTGTATTGTTTATACTTCCCTCTTGAGATTCTAGGAGATCCTCAATATCTCTCTTGAAAGCTCTTGAGTTTGATATTTTGAATCCCATGTAAGCCCATGCTTCATATGAGAGTCAAAGTTTAATCATCACTCCATTTTATAAGCAAATGGATGGATCCAAGTCCATACTTATGACTTGGGTCCTCTAGCTTAATGTTTCATGGAATCCTTTCTATATTCCCTTGAAACTCATAAGTATTAGTCATGTGTTGATCTCCAATGACCATCAAATGGTAGGAGGAAGTAGTTTCGAGTCTAAGCCCATCTCCATGGTTTAGATTCCTTATCTTGAGATTTCATGAAGTCTATTCATACTTCACTTGAAATCTACAAATATAAAGGTCTTTAGCCTCCAATGTCCATCAAATGGTAGGAGAAAATGGTTTAGTTTAAGCCCAACTTCATGGTTTAATAGTTGGGGTTAACAAATGAAAGTTGAACTTGACAATGAAACAATGGGTTCATAAACCGGTTTCGATCAAGGATTTTTAATTCAAAATCTAACCGTTGGAATCAAGTGAAACCAACGGGAGGGTGTCGATAACGCAAAGTTATACCACTGTAATTTTTGTTTTAAGGAGATTTCATGTCTACAGTGGTTTGGTTATGAGTTTTGCAAAGTCACTATAATCTGTCTAGAGTTTCAGCACAGTAACATTCTTTTGAAATAAGTAAACCAGAGTTCTAATAAAGTGTTTGTGACTCAAAATAATTTTTTCTAAGTAGATTAATGTGTTAGGAAGTCACCCTAAAAAGAACAAAGCATTTATGATCTTTTTGCTATTTTTAGAAAATCGTGCAAGAACTCTAGACAGAAGGTTGTAGAATGCTGAGTGATTTTTGGTTTTTGTCAAATTCCCGGAGATCCAACCGTTGAAACTTTGATTTCTTTTTTGGGTTAAAAACTAGACACACAGAGGCATCTTGTGTCCAAAATTCATCAAGATCAAACCACGGGAACCATTCTTTTTTAATTTTTAAAGTTATGATCTGCTCTCAGCAATTTCCAGAATTCTGCAATAGTTTTCATCAATCTTATGAATAATAGCTTCGATGAAATTTTCATGAGTCAAGGCTCAAACCATGTTTCAATAATGATTAGTTAAGCTTGAATTCAAAGTTTAAGTGATTCAAACCATTGAGTATTTCATAATTTATTCTTGTTCATGATATAGTCATCCGCATGGCTCGACACTTGTAACTAGGATTTATTTGCTTTAGATTTAATTGCATTTGATAGACCTAAGCTAGAAATCTAGGATTGTTATTTCTAACTTCATATCTTGTATGTCATGTGGACTAACCTTCCGTTTTGTAGCGCTGTTAAGGTATGGTTCCTAAGACTCCTTTTAGTTTATTTTAATTTCTTGATTTTTATTGATCTCTCAACCTCATGCGCGACCCATTAGAATTAGGATCTTGCCTTATGTGTATATGTGATTAGAGACTCTTTTTCTAGGATTTTCTGTTACGTTTCTCCGAATTCTTCCATTCTTTCTCAACAACACACCGACTCGGCTTCAATAGCCCCTTCTGCATAGGTAATTCCCTCAAACTCTTACACTTAGTGGTCTGGGGCTCCCTATAAATCCACTGGTCGGATATTCTGCCTTTTTCTTTTCTTTTATTTTATGTGCTTTAGTGGTGTGGACTCCCTATAAATCCACTGGTCGGATATTCCGCCTTCTCTTGCCAGTCGGAAGGAGGCCTCGAACTCCACCCGATTTGGACTTTATATCCTGCGTCAGCCAGAAGGAGATCTAATGACCCACCTGGCTGAACTTTATCAAACTGTTATATCTTGCGCCAGTCGGAAGGAGGCCTCGAACTCCACCCGATTTGGACTTTATATCCTGCGTCAGCCAGAAGGAGATCTAATGGCCCACCTGGCTGAACTTTATCAAACTGCTATATCCTGCGCCAGTCGGAAGGAGACCTTCGAACTCCACCCGATTGGACTTTATATCCTGCGCCAGCCAGAAGGAGATCTAATGACCCATCCGGCTGCACTTTATCTCTTGTTATAGATTTTCGTTGATAAAATCAGGAAAACACAAAAATGATACTTCTCTCAATTTGCACAGGGCACCGACCCGTACTTCCGGTAAAACTTTCACATCACCTTTTTTACATCATTGGGCACCGACCCGTACTTCCGGTAACTTTTCAAAACTACTGGGCACCGACCCGTACTTCCGGTACTTTTTCATTACTTGGGCACCGACCCATACTTTCGGTAAAACCTTTTTCAAATCACTAGGCACCGACCCATACTTCCGGTACACATTTCCCAAACTTCATGGGCACCGACCCGTACTTCCGGTACTTTGCTTGGAATCTGCAAACAGCACAAATAAGGCAGGTATGTCTTCACACTCTTCATGGGCACCGACCCTTACTTCCGGCACATAAAACAAAAAGACAAAACAATCATAAAAACAAAAAATACAAAAAAAACTCATCGCACGGTCAATCTATCCTGACTTTTTACTCAAAAACACTTTCTCACAACTCACTACTTTCTCAAAGGTTAAAGTCTAGGACTATACCGCACAGGTTAAAGTTCCTAGCTACACCGACTTTACTCAAAATACTATTTCACATACTCACGGTCTAGATTGACCAAAACACTCACGCACATACACAGCACAGAACTACGTACGGCCTGATTCTCGTGTTGAGATACGTATGCAACCCATACTTGAGTGCGGCCATAACTATACTTTCAAACTATCTCGACTGAGTCGAGATACGTATACATACTTTCAAACTAATACATACTTTCAAAACTATCTCGTGTCGAGATACGTAAATCGGCAACCGCGTGTCACGGATACTCACGTTTTAATATATGTATCATACTACTCCTTACTTACGCCCCGTTACTATGAAAACCACTAAAATGGCAACCGTGTGTCACGGATGTTCGAGGGTGCCTAATACCTTCCCTCGACATAATCGAGTCCCCGAACCCACTTCAAGAACTCTGGTTTTGCATGACTATCAAGAGTCACACTTTTAAAAGGGCCCCACTCTTCTCAAATCGTTTTCTCAAAAGTCAAAGATGATTACTATAATCGTCTTTGCAGGGATCCTAACTCCTGATAAACGTTAGGTGGCGACTCTGAAAACTTTTACTGGCCCTACTCCCACTTGTACGTACTTTTACACATTTCCTTTCTCACCTTGGTTTGCTGCTTTGAGCCTTTTACCTTACTTTATTTCATTTCCTTTTAAAACGGTCGCGACCCACGAGGGGACCGCCCCCCGCCTTCGGGGCGAGCGCGACACTATGCACACGTTCTTTCTCCGTGCTAACTACTTAAACGCCTTATGAACATATCCTAGTTGACTGATCGCAACCCTCTCTTAGCAGCTTGATCCTCGTTGGTTAATGGGTCTCGGTCTCATTCTCTGTAAGAGGTCTACCTGTGTCCATCGGTCTTGTTTGACCGATGTTTTCTTCGTGACTTTCATTATTCCATTGATTACTTGTCAATCATTTTCTAAGCCTGATTTTACATCTCCTTTCATACCTGTCTTTCAGTCCCAACACTTTGGAACCTTTATTGGTTGGTCATCAGTCTTGTTTGACCGATGTTACAACTATGGTTCAACTTTGCAACCTTGGCCTTGCGTGTTAAGAACGAGATTTTTCTTAGAGAAACTAGTATCATCCTGTCTTCAGTCTTAACACCGATATTCACATATTAGATAAACCATCCTTGCCTGCAGCTAGCTCTGATATCCATCGTTCCTCCGTGATCGGCCTTACTCCCTGTTCATCTGCCTACCTGCTCCTGTGATGACGTCATCAGGCCACGTGATTATCATGTGCCTTGGGAAATCCCAAATTAGGGTGTAAACAAAAGGTCATGAATATAATTTGTGTTATGCAATTGAAATGTTCTAGTGAATCCAAATGAGTTGCATTGAAAGGAGAAGATAATTTCAACATCATATGTAAGGAAAAAAAAATCCATTAAAGATTTTAAGCCATTATTTTTTATTTTGCATATTAAAATTTTATAGTAGAGAACTAGTCGATAATCCGTGCAATGCACGGGTTGTAACTTGTAACTATATGAATCCAAAACAAAATAGTACTGCTACGAATGTTGACTTTACAACAAATTTCATATACCTATTTTGATTACCATCCATGTATTATATTAGTTTAAATGGAAGAAGAATACTATTCTTCCCACATATGAGCCCCAAATTTAGTTCCCATATGACTTAACATTGCTATGCACGCAAACTTAAATAGCATAAATTATCAAAATATTTGTCTAAAATTAAATGACTAACCTTTTAAGCATTATTAGAATATACGAGTACCAATATTAAATTTGGTGTGGATGTCAATCTGTATTGAATTTTTTGATACATAAAACTCATGCGTCAATTTTCAATTATTTTCTTTTTCTCAAGTTTACATATCCATCTCTTTTAACTATTTCAAAGATATATATATATATACAAAGGGCTTCTGGTAAGGACATCCACAATAAGTTGTGGACTTTTGTTTCAACCACTGGATCCTGCAAAATTACTATAATACCCTTAATGAAAACTGAATCCAACGGCTAAAACAGAAGTCCGCAACTTATTAAGTTGTGGATGTCCTTACCAGAAGCCCTCGTATATATATATACACACATATATACACACCAAGCACACCATCAAACTCAACCACAGAAAATGCACATGTGCAATCCATGAACGCATCCCTAAATTTATGATTGTGTGTCTCACTTCACTCTTTCACATAAAGTAACACTACATTGTTTATGTTGTAAGAATGACACCTGAGTATTACTGTTTTTAGCCAAAACACCGCCAAAGGTTTTTTTAGCCCGAATGAAGTGTTGAAATAGGCTTGAGAATGGCAAGCCCGGAACTTGGTTAAGGGTGGCCAGCCCATAGGTTGCAAAGGTTGATCTAACTCAAGAAGACAACATCGAGTGTTGCAAGGCTAGGTTGCTGTCTAAACTAAGATACAGCCCGATAGGTAGTATAGATCATGTACTTGCCAATCGGGCACCATTTGCAAGATAAGCAAGCAATGGCGAACATGGGAGTCTGATTGGGAGATCAAACATGGATGACCACAATCGGGCATCCGAGAAGACAGTCAGCGTTGGAACGGAAGCCCGATGCATAAAAAATGGGGATACCTTTGCCGATCGGACACCATACTTGAGATAAGCAGTAAAGGCCGGTTGCATGAGCCCGATTGATCGAAAGCATTCAGGGAATCATCATCGAGCATGTGAATCAGAGAGTATGGCGAATGGCGGTTGCACGTGACCGATAGAGATGGGGGGTAGCATCATGGAAGCCCAATGAAGCTGAGAATAACGGTCGTAAGGCCGATAGATATATCAAGAAGGCGGTTCTGCTCTTAGCTGTCATTCGTTATCCTGATTTTAAGGAATTAGAATTCGTCTAGGAGTGCAATCTGACCATGTCCAGCTGGATATGGAAGGATGATCCCTGAAATATTGGGATTAAGGCAAATCAGGATGAAGATAAGGAAAGAGTTAGAGCTAAGGAAGGAAATTGCTAGCTGTCCTTTGCTTGGAGCGCAATCTCAGGGTCTAGCCTTATCCGGACTACTCAGGGCTGCTATAATTATATGAGCAGACCAACCGTAAAAAGCACTCCACGTCACTCTCAAAAAACAACACTCAACAACATTCACATACTACATTTAAGGCATTCAAACCTTCCGAGTTCTTGTTATTTCACATCAATAGCAAATAGGTCTGCCTTTTCGTTATTTTCTTTTTTCATTTTTTTGGACAATCAGTGCTTGTTCTGATCTTGTTCTTTGGATTAGTTTATTTTTTTCCAAACGATTAATAAACATATGCATGTTTATTAATCGTTTGTGATTGTTTACATAGTAAACTCTTGCGCTATTTGGCTTCAGTACTGCCAAAGGATTTTGGATAAGGGTACTTTCCTACTTATCCCACACAATCACCTTTTAGAAGTCAGATCTAAAGTCTTGAGTATCACTTACTCAAGCAGATAGGAGATTAGTTTGCACACACACCGAGCCCATTTGGCTCTAGCACGCCCGCCCAAATTACAAGCAAACAATTTACGCCCAGTGGGACCCATAGTGTCAAGACATGCCTCCGAAGAAAGACAAATAGACCGGGACAAATGAATAGGACGATCCTACCGTTGACCCATCCGTTGAAGAGAGTACCGGCCAATCCCCACATGATGGCAGTGTGTCTCTGGAGGCAATTTCAGAAGTCCTGAGAATGAACATTGAGCCTATGAGGTGTGACTATAACGCCTTGATAGGATCGATGGGTAACCTCAAGGATTTAATTGGCCAAACGGTCAAAATACATCAGGGTCAGACTGACCTCCTTACGCCCACTAGGATCACATACTCAAAGATGGACGGCCTGTTTGAGAGAATGGGCCAACTCATAACTACACTCGAGGCCAATAATAACAAGAAACAGTCAACTGGGTCAGACTCTGGTGCATCACTAATGTCTGATAAGCCAAAGGACCCACTATATGTAATCCCAAATCTTAGGGAGCACAATAGTTCAGGAAAACAGTCTGAATCACAAACCGGAGAAGCTAGCGGTTCAGTAGTCACCAACCCTAATGGGTCTACGACACCTATTTTTAATCAGTCGTTAGGCCGTAACTAAGACCTAATCGGCCACATATCCCCCCTGCCCATACTGCTGGGGAAAAAAGGACCAATGGCGGTTTTTGGACTCATCAGGCCAACAACAACCAACACCAGTCACCACCTCTGATAGTACCCCCTGTGGTGGTGGCTCAGCCCGTTTATGTGAAGGATGGAGAGGCCGACGTACCGACGGCCATACCCGCCTGAAATTGACCAATTCAACTTTCCCCAAGGGTACAAGTTCCAAACTTTACTCTGTTTTCTCAAAAAGTGAGCAGTCATCGGTGGAACATATTGGTCGTTTTATAGTTCAATGCGGCTATGTGGGTAGCAGTGAACCATTAAAACTTTGGCTGTTCCCAAACTCGCTTACGGGCATAGCATTATTATGGTACGTCAATCTTCCAGCCAACTCCATGCAGAATTGGCAAGGGATGGAAGAGTTATTCCATGGCCAGTTCTATCGGACTGGACCCGAAACATCACTAGCAGATTTGTCCAGGATGTTGTAGTTAGTTGAAGAGACCGTTAAGACTATATAGCCCGTTTTCTAAAGGCAAAATATAGATGTAAGACAGCCTTACCCGAAGAGGAATACGTGAAAATGGCCATGGGAGGCATGTCTTTTGAACTTCGTAAGAGGTTCGAGGGAACTGACTTTCATGATTTATTTGAGTTGGCCACGTGGGCCGCTTGTTACGAGCATATCCTCTTGGATGAGTAGGAGAAAAGGAACTCGTCTAAGGGAACGTACCACAAAGATCCAAATTACGAAGTCCACCTAGCGGACTGTAAACTCGAAGCAGAAAGCGATATGGCCGAGTTAATCTGTAAACGGCCGATTGTATGTAACGCCTTAAACAAACCCATCAACAATAATGCCGCTGCAAAGAGGATGGCGTTTAAGGCGGGAAAAAATTACACTTTTGATATAACTATGGCCGATCAAATTTTTGATGCCCTATTGGCCGATAAAGTGATCAAGCTCAGTGAAGGTCATCGGATCCCTAAGGCCGATGACTTGAAAAACAAAGAATACTATAAATGGAATAATTCCTGAAAACATTCTACTAATAATTGTGTTATTTTTTGTAATGTTATACAAGAAAATGTGGAGAAATGAGTGTTCAAATTCTCGGACAAAGCTATGGGAGTTGACGCTAATCCGTTCCTTCAATCACCGGTGCCAATATAGTGACGCCCGATTTGACCAAGCTGACCAGGCCAAGGCCAAAGGTGGACTTGGCCGAGAGGGAAGAATTGCCAAAGCAAAGAGAAGGAAAACAGATTGCCATTTTGGCCACTGATGGGCCAAAGGTGACAATACATGAGCTCCAGAAGACTTATGAGTAGTGTAAGGAAACAGAACGCAAGGCCGTGGTGGAAATGTTAGGAAACTACGTTCCCAGAATCCATTGACAGTGCGTATAAGTTGGTACTGCAAAAATTTATGTGAAAGGTACAATAACCCTGCAAGGGCGGAACTAGGGTTACCTTGAACTGCAAAAATGAATTGTTGTAGTAGATGAACCGAGAACATGGGCTCGATAATAGCTCACAATCTTCTACCGTATTCCTCTGCTGCCAGAATATCAAACTGAGTGTGGGCTCTATCGAAATCCTTTTAGTTTTTTACTCTCCCTTTTTACGCTCTCTTTTCTATTTCGAGTTATAATACTCTATATGGAAAACGCAAACTGAAAGGAGAGCCAAAGCAGCATATATATAGGCTACGATAGGGACCATAAGAAGTCAATAAGGAATAGGCTTCCTTATGGAATTAGGAAACCCCAATTCGAACTGAATTAGATTCCTATTTCCATAAATTATAATTCATACCACTACAGAATTATAATTACACTCATACCCTTATCTCAAAAATATATTTCGAGCTCCATGTTATTAAATGCTTATTATCTCCCCCTGTTAAGATTACAAATATCCATTAATTAAAAATAATTACTGACAATCATATTTTATTAATCTCTTAAAATTCCTTGAGATTCTCTACTTAACTTATTTGATATGTCGGATACAAAATCCACCTGCAGGGTTTGACATAATCAAAACTTATAAGCTTTCTCAAGGGGATATCATCAATCCCAAAAATTGAGACATGGATTCCATCATTAATTTATATCCACCACACAATCAATCTTGTCACCCAATCCAATGAGATATTGACCCATTTAAGAATCTCACCATTTTAGGGATCAAAGTGTAAATATCAAATGTATGTGTCTATATATTTAATTTGGGATTTAGAGCATAAGCACTCATAATAGCCATGAGGTATTAATTATCTTATAAGTCAGTATAAAGATAATTACCCCAAGTCGGTCCTATTTAATACACAAAGTGTACCAGTATAGTGAGTTGAAACTATACCGTTTCTTGTAGTTAAGACAAACCTACTACAATACCATGCTGCAGTCCTACCAATGGTGTGTCCAAACCCATCTAAGACTATAAACCAAAATCTTACATTCTACAAGATCTGATGCCATGTGTAAGCCAAACTCTACACACCAAACCACCTACTATGTAGAATGAGAGCCACACATGTACAATATTAAATAAATAATACAATACAAACATTGCCCACACAGATTCTCAAAAAATGGAATACTTGATTTTATTAAATGAATAATGAAACAACTACATAAAGCATGGCTTTTAGTATATATCCCTAACAGGAAATGGCCAGATCAACCACTGATAGTTTAATAGTGGATTTACGACACCAACTTGACCTGATTGAGCATGGCCTTAATCCTAGATGTAAGGCCGATGTAAAAAAAAAAACCTTCAGCCCGATCAAGAGGCCTAAGATGGACGAGTGTAGAGAGCATAGCCCAAGAAGATCCGTGTACGAGAGGCTATCATTGCCTAAGTGGAGCCAGGGTAAGCCCGAATGGAAACCCAAGCTATCACCAACCACCCAGGCAGGCCCAAGAGACCCTGGTCGATCGAAGAAAAGGCGTTATCAAGCATTCTTTGGACAAGAAGTGCAGAGAAAGGTACCAACTTCGGACACACGCCCAAGGATGGTGCTACCACCCAAAGTGGATGAAGGGAGGTGGTATAGAGCTAAACACCCTAAATTCCTGGCAGCTCCTAGATACAGCAGATCTCAGAAAAGAAGGTATCAACAAGCAAGGAAGGCTGAACGAGAAAGGGAGCACTGAGAGAATCGGGTAAATAGATCTCCTAAGCCCAATTCACTTGTGTTACCCAATCCCAAAGATGGGGAGCCCATTTTTGACAAGAACGCGGGAAAAGGAGCGATGCACACCACGAAGCGCCTGAAGGAGAGTTTTAAGTTGGAAAAGCTAAAAGAAGAATGTAAGCCCGAGACAAATGTCATAGATGTCTTGTCCGATGATGATTTGTCGGATTCAGATGCGATGCCAATCCAATTCGGGTCTATCCCAACAAATCTGATATCAAATATGGTGTTCACCTTGCCTATGTCTTTTATGGCCAAACCAACGGCCATAGAGGGTGATGTAATAGAGGGCTTGGCCAAAGAGTCGGCCACTATAGAAGATATATTCTGGAGTGGAGGAGAGACTGTCAAACCCGAGGTGGTGGAAGCTACGAGTAAAAACGTGGATGCTACTGGCCTACAGACCGATCGGCCAAAGATAACAATCATAAGGTCGAAAGGGCAGCAGACTGAGGAAGGGCAACAGCCAGGAGATCCTATCAAGGTAGTTTTTGATAAACCAACCTATCAAATGTCCCAGCATTTAAAGCCGCTATACGTGAAAGGACATGTCGAAGGGATCCCGATAAATAGAATCCTAATTGATGGGGGATCCACCATCAACATTATGCCCCAGATAATGCTTAGAGTTCTTCAGAAGTTGGAATCTGAGTTGATACCGACTGAGATGAACGTACAAAGTTTCACGGGGACACCGTCGAGGACTAAAGGTATTCTACCTCTAGAACTGACCATTGATAGTAAAACAGTCATTACTGCTTTCTTCATCGTGGAGACATCGACCGCCTATAATGTGTTGCTAGGCAGAGACTGGATTCATCCTAACTATTGTATTCTTTCTACCCTCCACCAGTTTTTGATCTTTTGGAGAGGAAATGAAGTGGAGGTAGTTAGGGCAGATACAAAACTGTTTGTAGCATGCGTACAAATGGCCAATGCATTCTTATATGAGGACGACATCGGCCCTATCAAATTATTAGGATGTGGCAAATTGGGCAGACCAAAAGCCGCCACATTTTGGTAAAGGAGTCCCATTAGACTTGAAATCTTATTACTACAACCCTAGTTGGGCAGAAGAATCAAGGCCGATAGAGGTCACTGAACAAGAAGATACAGATGAATCCACAATAGATCGAGGTGGAGAGACAGCTGGCCTTGAAGGCCAGCATGGCCAGATGGTGTGCATATCTGGCCGATAGAAGATTAGAGATCGGCCCAATTGACTGTATAGTTAACCTAGTCGATTAATATATGAGGAAGAACTACCAAGAGAGGAAGAGATCTAGATGGAAGAATTGGAAACGGCCATATCAAAGCTTGATGATTTGAAGGCCGACGTACAAGATCCACTCTTAGAGGTTAACCTGGGCGATGAAAGAGAACATAAGCCCACTTATGTAAGTCAGGCACTTGAGCCAGAGTTTCAGACCAAGATGATTGCTCTGTTACACAAATACAAAGATTGCTTTGCTTGGGATTATGATGAGATGCCAGGGCTATTCAGGGAATTGGTGGAACACCGATTGCCAATTAATTCGGGGTTCAGGCTGTTCAAATAGCTCCCCAGACGCATATCACCTAAAGTTACTCTGAAGGTGAAGGAGGAGATTGAAAGACTATTGGGCGTTAGCTTCATTCGGACACCCGATACATAGAATGGGTCTCGAATGTAGTCCCGATGGTGAAGAAGAATGGGAAGCTTAAGGTCTGCATTGACTTCAGAAACCTAAACCTCGCTACCCCAAAAGACGAATTCCCCATGTCCATGGCCGATCAGCTGATTGAATTGGCTGCAAAAATAAAATTTTGTCCTTTATGGATGGGCATTCGGGGTACAATCAAATTTACATCGCCGAAGAAGATGTCCCAAAGATAGCTTTTCGGTGCCCGGGGGCAATTGGAACCTTCGAATGGGTAGTCATGCCTTTCGGTCTGAATAACGCTGGAGCCACCTATCAACGGGCGATAAATTCAATCTTCCATGATATGATTAAACGTTTCATAGAGGTCTACATTGATGATGTGGTGGTCAGGTCAGGTGATAATGTTGATCATTTGAGAGACTTGGAAAGGTCATTTGAAAGAATGCGGGCTCAGAAGCTTAAAATGAACCCTCTAAAATGTGCGTTCGACGTCTCAGCAGGGAACTTCTTAGGTTTCCTATACATCAAAGAGGGATAGAAATAGACACGAACAAGGCTCGGGCTATCCAAGTAGCGAGATCCCTAGCCAACAAAAAGGAGCTTCAAAAGCTACTCAGGCAGATTAATTTCCTGAGGAGGTTCATCTCCAACTGTGTAGGAAAGACTCAGGTATGGACCCCACTCCTTAAGATCAAGACCGATGAAGAATTCAAGTGGGAAAATGTGGATACCGACATTTAGGCCCACTTTTTTTACATTTTCAAATTTCAAAGAGTCGCCACTTAATTTTTAAAAGGAAAAATTAAGAAACCATTTTAAAAGCAAATTGATCTTTTGCGAAACCAAAGATAAACTGGGTCTGGGGATTATGGAATGAAAGGGGAAGGAGCCCGGCGGACTAAAACACCCCCTTTCATCCTATCTCGTGATAGGCCTCTACTCAACATCCTTTTTAATCGAATTATTAATCTAAGCATGCCCTCTACTAATACATATATATAAATAATACATTACACAAGCATGTTGGAAAGGGTATAAAATTGCTAACGGAAAAATATCATTCATAAGTCACGTAATTCAAGTAGCAAGCAATATGATATGCAAATAGGGAACTAGGAAACATACCCGAGATCCCGCTGCGAATATTAAACGTGTGATGCATGCAAGAAAATAAAACCTAAGAAAAGGTCTCTAACCACATATACACATAAAGCAAGACCTATTCTAAGATGTCGCGCATGGAGTCGAAAATCAATAAAAATCAAAGAAGTAAACTAAACTAGAGAAGGGTCGAGAATTTGTACCTCAAATGCGCTACAAAACAAGGGTTAGGTCACATGCTCTTAGACACGATTTATAATATCAAATAATCATTCCTAAATGTCTAGCTCAAATCTATCAACTATGACAAGAATTGACCTATTTATGGATTCCTTCTAATTAGTTGAAAACATATCACCTCTATAGATATGCAAGTCTCAACTAGGAGCCAATGCAATGTCCATATAGAAGTAATATAATCCCAACATGATTATAAGGAACTCACAACTAGGTTCAATTAGGGGACAAAATATCCTAGAGCTAGATCCTAAATACAAGTAACACTATGCATGGATGAATGTATGGATATATACAAGGACAAACTATGAAATATTCACTAAATTGGATCATTTAGCCTCTGGATTTAAGCTAAATTATCATTATTCAAAATATGATTTGGATCCCAAGACATTAGGAAACCATTTAAGTTAAAAATCAATGAGATTAGACAAAAACAGTGTCTGTTTCTCATAAATTACAGAGAACAGACCAGACTTTCAAAGATAGAAAAACCATGCTTCCAACCATTGGATCTTAATGATTTTTGGATATGATATATCTCTATGAGTCTAGTTTCTAACCCAAAAAGAAAATCAAGATTTGAACGGTTAGATCTCTGGGAATAAGGAAAACACTAGACATCACTAGGAGTCTACAACTCTCTGTCCAGAGTTTTTGTATGATTTTCTAAAAATAGTAACCAAATGGGAAACACTTAGATCTTTTTAGGGTGTCTTCTTAACACATTAAACTTATTAGAGGCCAAGGAAGTTCAGTTAAGGTTCTAATTTATTACTTTTAAAATGGACTTACTGTTTTGGAATTTTGGATAAAGAGTTGGTTGCTTTGAAATCATAAGACCAAACCATCTTGGACATGGAATTTCATCAAAACAAAAAATCACAGAGGTACTTAAGTGAGTTATGAACATCCTCTAATTGGTCTCATCCCATTCCATTAAACCATGATTTAATGATAAATCTTTGATCATAGTGGGTTTAAGGATTCACTGCACCATTGTTAGATTAGTGTTCATATTTTGAATTAACTTAAACAACACCTAGTTCCTCTCCCAAGTACATGATCCTTGAGGGATATAGATTCATTTTGTTATTTCTCCTAACAAATTAATGGTCCTTGGAGACTTAAGCAAGACCAAATCCATATGAATCTTCAAAGGACATAGAGAGGGTCCTATGAGATTCCTAAGTTGAAGGTTCCAAGTCATGAATTAGGACCTTGAATCCATTCAAACTTGTGTGGGTATAATTATGATCAACTTAATTCCCAAATGAATCAAAAGATTATGGGAGACTAAGAGATCATTCTTAAGGAAATCTCTTGAGATATAGGAGATCTCATAGATTTCCAAAAGGAGTATTGTAAAAAAAATGAAATAAAATCAAAAGCTATTTGAGAAAGTTCAAAATAACAAAATTTCCTTATGAATAATTGGTTTTATTTTAAACACAAGGCTTGTTTAGGTCCAAACTAGTGAACTTAACATGAGATTCAATCACAATTTCTATGTGGTGTGTGATGAAATGGGGTAAGAAGAGAGGTTTTGAAAATGTGTAAAGATCCTAAAACTATGAAATTGTAATTGAATTGGCCTATTTCTACAAAGGATTGAGAGGTTACCTCTATAACCTCAAGGAGTCCTTCTATTTCTTGTGAAGTTCTTCCAAAATCTTCAAATCCTCCTTCAATTCTTCAAAATTCTTCAAGAGAAATCTCCTTTTTCTTCTCTTAATCCTCTCTACTATATATATATAGCTCTTGTATATACCAATTTGATTCAAAGGTTCCAAAGTCTTTCACAATGGAGATGAAAGTCTGTTTATATAGACTAACATTACAAGGTTAGATGGGTAAATTCGGGTGAAAACCTGTGTGCAAAGTTTTCTTCTAGAACATATGAGAAAAATAGACTGTTACAGCGAGCGACACTCGACGAATTGTCTGTGGCACTCAGTGAATGCCGGCGGCACTCAGTGAATGCCGGCGCGGCACTCAGCGAGTGCCGCCAGATTCGTCGCGTGCCGCAGCTAACTTTGTCTTCTTTTTAATTTTCAAAATATTTCTTCACGTATACTTAATTATTAGTAAAATATATATTCATAAACTTATATTCATGATGTATTTATTAAGATACATACATGTGCATAGCATTATTTTACTTCTTCTTTATTCTTCTTTTCTGTTCTCCTTTTTTCAACTTTCCTTTCTTCTTCTTCTCATTTCATCTCGTTTTTAAAAAAAAAAAAAAAACTCATTTCTATTTTTAATTCTCTTTTTATTTTCTTCTCAAAAAAACTTTTATCTTATTTTTCAAGACGAATTCACAGGCTGGGTAACTCATACGTTCTTTCAATATCCGGGTCTTCTCACGAACACCCAATCTTTCTCTCTTTTTTAATTTTCAATTTGAAAACTTAATTCAAGGGATTTTTGAAGGATTTGAATTCTCTGAAAAATCTTCGAATTTCACCGATCGTCGTCATCATCGGTCCTTAGAGGTAACCAATCCCCGGATTCGACATTTGGTCAAAATCAGGGTGTCTACAGTGGAAAGTCACCAGCAGGCCTTTGAAGGGATAAAGCAGTACTTGTCTAATCCTCCAGTGTATATGCCACCCAAGAAGGATAGGTATCTTAAATTGTATATATCGGCCTCCGATTGCTCAATAGGAAGTATGTTAGCACAGGATAATGAGCAAGGGAATGAGAAGGCCGTGTATTATTTGAGTAGAATCTTAACTCCAATCGAGCAGCGGTATGCACCAATTGAGAAGCTGTGCTTGGCATTGTATTTTTCATCTCAGAAATTAAGAGCATATATGCTCTCTGTTTCTACTTACATTATATGTCAAACTGATGTGATTAAATACATGTTGTCAAGACCGATTATGAGAGGCCGAATTGGAAAATAGACCCTGGCCTTGATGGAATTCACCATCCAATACCGATCACAGCAATCGTTAAGGGCCAGGCCATAGCCAATTTTTTTTTGGTCGATCACCCAGACCCCACTGATCTGGGAGATTCTTCACCAGCACCCAAGATCTTAAATACATCCTTAGTCCCATGGACGCTGATCTTTGATGGGTCTAAGAATGCAGAAGGTGCTGGGGCAGGGGTGGTCATTGTTTTACCCAGATATAAAAGACAAAAATGTCATTTCGACTTGATTTTAAATGTACTAACAATCAGGCCGAATACGAAGCATTCATCATCGGGCTTGAAATACTCCTTGAGATAGGAGCATCATCGGTGCACATCAAGAGAGACTCAGGGCTGGTGATCGGACAAATATCAGGGGAGTTCCAAATAAAAAGCTAGGAGCTCTGCCCATTCACTTAGTTGCCACCCAACTTATGGATGCTTTTGATGACATAAGTATGAGTTACATACCCCATTCTATGAATACTGAGGCCAACAAGATGGCCAAAAAGGGATCAACCTCACCCCCCTTTAAAAAGGCAGAAGACCAAGCTATACAGTGCAAGTTCGATCATTGCCTTCAGTAGCGAAGAGAGGCTGGTATCCCGTAACCAATTCGGTTTTAATGGAGGACGATGATTGGAGAGTCCCTATCATCGAATACTTAAATCACCCAAATGTTAGGGTTGACCAAAAAATTAGACTGTTCGCCGACCAATTCATTGGTTAGATAGGGAGCTATTCAATAAACCCATCGGTGATGACGTAATCTTAAAGTGCCTTGGGAAGAAAGAGGCCATGAGGGTAATGACTGAGGTACACGAAGGGATTTGTGGAGCTCATCAGCTGGGACAAAGATGAAGTGGCTTCTGAGAAGGTATAACTACTACTGGCCTGGCATGCTGAAAGATTGCATCAGCTACGCAAAGGGATGCCAAGCTTGTCAAAAGCATGGCCCGATCCAACGAGTACCGGCCAAGGAACTTCAACCAATAATAAAGCCATGGTCGTTCAGAGGATGGGATGTGGATCTGATCGGTAAAGTCCTACCACCATCATCGGGCCAACATTGTTTCATTATAGTGGCTACAGACTACTTTACTAAGTGGGCTGAGGCCATACCATGCAGGATGGTGACCCAGGCAATGGTGATTGAATTTATTGAAGAACATATAATACACCGGTTCGGCCTACTAGAGACCATCATGGCAGATCAGGGATCTGTGTTCACAGGAACTAAAACATCAGCCTTTGTAGAGAGTAGGGGAATTAAGATCCTCAACTCCACTCCATACTATGCTCAGGCTAATGGACAGGCTGAGTCAAAAAACAAGATCCTTAAAGGGATCATTGAGAAGATGATAGATGAAAATCCTAGGGAATGGGATAAGCTACTGTCCAAAGCATTATGGGCCTATCGGACTTCTAAGATGTCCAGCACGGGGGTTATTCCATTCATGCTAACTTATGGGCATGATGCTATGCTACCTATGGAGATCACAGTCCAATCGGCTAGGAGAGCATTGCAAAATCAGCTTGAGCCCGCTAAATATACAAAGGCCATGATAGTCGAGTTAGAAAGGCTCAATGAAACAAGAATTGCAGCCTTGGACTCATTGAGGGTACAAAAGCTACGTGCTGCCCGAGCATACAACAAAAGGGTGAAAAAGAAGTCTTTCTGCATAGAGGATTTGGTTTGGAAGGCTATCTTACCCATAGGAGACAAGGATAATCGGTACGATAAATGGTCGGTCAATTGGGAAGGTCCTTACATTGTTCACCAGGTCAAGAAAGGTGGAGCTTATAGGATGCGTGATATAGACGGAGCAGTTCATGTTAGGTTAATAAATGGTCAATATCTAAAGTCCTACTATCCTACTCTGTGGGAGACCATCGATCTTGAATATAAACCAAATTCAGGGCTGGAATATGATCAACTTATTAATTATGAGCCTAAGCTTACTTACAAATAGAAAAGGAAAATGTACAAGTATAAATGAGGAATCGGCCTCTAGACCGACCCAAAATTCCTAAGCTTGGCCTTCAGGTCCTCCCAGGTCTTTGCTGCCGTAGTCCGGTCATGTTTGGCTTTGTCCAGTTTTTGAGTCCAAGCACGGGAGACAGGGATGCTGGCTTGTAGTTGATTGCTGCATTTCTGAGTGTCCCCACCAAGCTGAGCTAAGACTCCGTCAATTTTCACCAAGGTCGCATCGTTGGTTATGACTTCCACCTCGAATTGCTCTAATTAAGCTTGAGTGTAGCTATGCGAGTTTGAAGCCAAGCGTCTCAAGCGATCACCTGAGCCCGAGAAACTTTCCCTACTTTGTATTTAGTTTTGGCTACTTAAAAAAACTACATCACCTTTTACCGGGCACCGAGGTGAGTTTCAGCCTCGGACTGAATGACGAAAGCCGATTGATCCAGCATACGGTAGCCTGGCAGTCGCTCTCGGATTTCCCTTATTAATGAAAGTTGACCGGCTGAGAGAGAACGATCAGCCAGGAGTGCAGTGGTGGCCGTATCGACTTTCGTGACAGATGGCAATCCAATCAAGTCAGAGTTTACAAGGCTGAGGAGAAGATCCCTTAACCATTGAATGGTGGAAGGGGAAGTTGTCTCGGGCTCCAATGGGCCAAGGTCAATGCCCCGAGGTCCAGACTTGTGAAAAAGTCATCAAATGGTATGAACGGTGCTGGACCCAAGGCAATGACCTGGTCAAAGGTCTAAAATGATTAGTTCTAGTACAAAAAAACAAAAGAAAGGAGCCCGTACTAAAGGTAAAATACTTGGGTAGAAGGAGATAAGGAGGCCGAGATGTTTTGTCACACAACGTTCTTACCACTCAACTGGGATGTGGATGGTTGTGTAGGTTGTTGTGTTAATACAGGAGTGGCTGTTGGGGGTTCCTCTGCTGACCCTCCAGCACTCACACCGACAGTAGATACATCGGCCTCTGCGCTGGCTGAGGTATCGAATGGAATACTACCCTTGCCACCAGGAGCTAGAGGATCAATAGGAGTAAGCAAAGTAGGATCGGCCACACCCACTTCTTCCATATATTCAGAGGCCAACTCCGGTGCAGCAAGAGGGTCAGCTTGACCTAATAGGACGTCTTGGTCTCCTTCGACCATTGGTGAGACCGTTTGTTCCACTACGTCCCTAACTGTCTTCGTAGCAGCATCGCCTCCTGGTAGGTCTTCACTACTGGAGGAAAGTACAACCTGCTCGAGCATAGATCCTTCGATGGCATCTGCATTCTCATCCCCGTCTGATGGAGTCAAGGGAGGAATCATGTGTATAGGCATAACCCTTTTTGCAAATCGTTCAAGGTAGCTCACCGCTTGGGTAGTAGAAGTTGGGAGATCGGCCAGGAGAGTGTGAGAGGGCAAGGTTGTTTGTGGCTGGGAGCCATACCCAGTACGTAGCACGTCCTCCCCAGAATCGTCTTCGTTCATGAGCTAAAATAAGGTAGGATTCAGAGAAAAAATGATAAGACTTGGAAGCACAGGGTGAAGATGCAATAATACCTGAGTGGATGAAGGTGCATCTTGTTTCTTTTTCTTCGATAGCCCCTGGCCGGGTGTTTGTTTTCAAGCTGGTCTTTTTGCTACTTGTTTTATACGGGCTGCTATCAGAGCAGCAACAGGTTCATCGGCCGTTACGACTGATGACACAGAAAATTGAAGTAGCATCTCGGTGGCAGTGCTTTTGAAGATTTGGGTGGACCGATCGGACCACCATTTCTCAAACTCTTCGGTCATGGCCGGTCAGTCAGAGAATGGTGTAAATTTGAAGGCGGCTTTTAGTCTGTCCGACCGTTCTTTTGATTTTTTTTACTTGCCCGTCATTAACAATAAGGCCGCGTTCAACCCAGTCCACATTTACGGTATGGCTGGTGGAACGGGCACCAGTTGAGAAAGCCCGAATTGTCGAGAGGAAAGTGGAGCAAAGTAATACTCTGCCCCACACTTGTTGTTGGCAGAAGGGATACTCGGGCTAAAAATAATGTCTCTAGCTACCAAGTATCTAGAGAAAATTTCATTATAAGAGGACTGGGTGCCCGGGCCCCAGTTAAAGGGATTATTTAGAAGTTGGAAAAATGTGGAAAAGTGGGTAGAAGAGAAGGGTGTGAAGAGAGGAACAGCCCGATTGGCACATCCCTCATAGAAGAACGAAAAACACTCCTTAAAGGAATGGGAAGAAGGAGAAACGTCCATAAAATGGACAGCAAAAATAGGATCGGCCGATAGTTGGCGGGCAACCGATCTGAATTGATGGAAATATTAGTACAACCAAAGTTGAAGAATCCATATCGGGCTTCCTCCAGCACTGAAGCCCGATTGAATAAAATCAGTCATACCACGCACTAGGTGCGCCTAGACAAGGGAGGCAAGAGAGAGAGGCTTACCTGAGGCCAAGGCCAAAGCAAGAGTGGTGTACTCTTTTGTTATGGCTTGAATGGCTGAGCAGAAGAGATACTTGTTCAGCCAGTATATGAGAAAGGCGGTGTGTTCGGTGTCGGTTATTGCGGTTCCCTCTTTGCCCATGCAAGCGGTCAGGAAACTGCCTAAATCTGTAATTGGCCGATAGGATACGGCCCTATCTCTAACTGATTCTTGTTGAGGGTAGGAGAAACTGGCGGCGCCGACGTCTAGGCCATGAATAATCTCTTGTTTGTGAGAATGGAGTCTGAGCAAGTAACTCATATCTTTTATGGTGGGTGCCATCAGGCCACAACAGAAGAGAAACACATCGCATGAGGAGGACCAGAACAGAAGGGCTGGGAAGAAGAGAGGTCAATCTATCTCTAGTCTTGAGCGACTAAGCATGATGGCATCGAAGATGCCCGATCGCCTCCAAACGTCGGCCTTGGAGGCCGATACCCTGGTCACCCACTTGTCCCAGTCCGCAGCAGGGGTGGGCCAACCCCTAATGGGGTGGGTTGCTACCCATACCTTGTTCCAGTTAGTAAGTAGTTGGAGGAATAGTTCGTTCCCCACAGGGGAAAAATATGGGTTAAAATCCGCCAGAGGAACGCCGCGAAACGCTGTACCAAGGCCCGGTGCCATCAGTGAGCCGTTGGGGGCGCTATAGTGGAGAAAATTATCGGTGTAAATCTCAGAAGCGTGGGCTTTGGCTAGGGTCCTTACTTCTCTGCAACGATTCTAGGGTGGGGGAGCATCCAGGAATGTCCTCTTGCCCTTAGAAGCGGCTGCCGTAGCTGTTTTAGGGGCCATTACAGGAGGTGGTGATGGGATTGGCTCGCCGGAAAGAATGAAGTTTTAGAGAGAGAGAGAGGGCTCTGAGATACAAGTTCTAGAGAGAGAGAGATAAAGATGCAAATGAAGTGAGGTGAAGGGATTTTTAAATATCTCAATCGTCTTTATACACGTAGCATTTAATGTGGAGGGACTGGTGGCATTCTCGAGGATCTGGCAGTCTCTGTATGAATGACACATGGCAAGATTTTAAATACAAAAGGTCACATCAATCAAGGCGGGACGTTTGATATGACCTTTTGGGGGGCAATTGTTTGTACCCAAAAAACCGCCAAAGGTTTTTTAGCCCGAATGAAGTGTTGAAATGGGTTTGAGGATGGCAGGCCCGGAACTTGGTTAAGGGTGGGCGGCCCATAGGTTGCAAAGGTTTATCTGACTCAAGAAGATAACGTCGAGTGTTGCAAGGCTAGGCTGTTGTCTAAACTAAAGTACAGCCCGATAGGTAGTATAGATTATGTACTCGCCAATCGGGCACCATTTGCAAGATAAGCAAGCAATGGCGAACATGGGAGTCTGATTGGGAGGTCAAACATGGATGACTGCAATCGGGCATCCGAAAAGACAGTCAGTGTTGGAACGGAAGCCCGATGCATAAAAATGGGGATACCTTTGTCGATCGGACACCATACTTAAGATAAGCAGTAAAGGCCGGTTTCATGAGCCCGATTGATCGAAAGAATTCAGAGAATCGTCATCGGGTATGTGAATCAGAGAGTATGGCGAATGGGGGTTGCACGTGACTGATAGAGATGGGGGGCAGCATCATGGGAGCCCAATGAAGCTGAGAATAACGGTCGTAAGGCCGATAGATATATCAAGAAGGCAGTTCTGCTCTTAGCTGTCATTCGTTATCCTGATTTTAAGGAATTAGAATCCGTCTGGGAGTGCAATCTGACCACGTCCAGCTGGATATGGAAGGATGATTCCTGAAATATTGGGATTGAGTCAAATCAGGATGAAGATAAGGAAAGAGTTAGAGCTAAGGAAGGAAATTGCTAGTTGTCCTTTGCTTGGGGCGCAATCCAAGGGTCTTGCCTTATCCGGACTACTCAGGGCCGCTATAAATATATGAGCAGGCCAATCGTAAAAAGCACTCCGCGTCACTCTCAAAAAACAACACTCAACAGCATTCACATACTGCATTCAAGGCATTCAAACCTTTCGAGTTCTTGTTATTTCGCATCAATAGCAAATAGATCTGCCTCTTTGTTATTTTCTTTTCATTTTTCTGGACAATCAGAGCTTGTTCTGATCATGTTCTTTGGATTTGTTTATTTTTTCCAAATAATTAATAAAATATGCATGTTTATTAATCATTTGTGATTGTTTACATAGTAAACTCTTGCGCTATTTGGCTTGTGCGCTTTAGTACTGCCAAAGGATTTTGAATAAGGGTACTTTCCTACTTGTCCCACACAATCACCTTTTAGAAGTCAGATCTAAAGTCTTGAGTATCACTCACTCAAGCAGATAGGAGATTAGTTTGCCCACACACCGAGTCCGTTTAGCTCTGACACGCCCGCGCAAATTACAAGTAAACAATTACCGAATTTCTACAGTCCATGTGGCTACATATCAGTATATTTGACCAAATTCTTTAAATTGCATGACCTTAAATTTATTGCTTAATGTACTTATACTTAAAAGCTAAGTATTAATATTTAACGGACGCGAGTTTTATGCATTAACGTTCCATTCTGTTTTTCATATAAACCAAAGAGTATTGTATATTTTTCCATCATCCTAATGCAAAATATTTCATGGGTAAGTAGGATTTAGGGGCCGGTTTCACTTTCAAGAAAGATTAAGTCTTAGATCAAATAAAAACTGTGCTCATTGTGGGATGAGATTACTTTGAGATGTTATTAATATTCCTTACTGTATTGAATTACAGCCATTACTATAGCATTAGATACAGTGGAGACTAGAGGTGTCAATCGGGTCGGCCCGATTTTTCCGGGCTAAAAGCCCGGCCCGGTATAGGCCCGGCCCGCTAGGCCCGAGCACTTTTGTCCGGTCCGGGGTGGACACCCTTAGTCCCGTCCACGGTCCAGCCCGCTCCTTTGCCCGAAACCCGGCCCGGTCCGCTAACCCGCTAGCCCGGCCCGCTAGCCTGGCCCAAAAGCCCAGATAAACTAGCCGTTGTGGTCTGGCCCGGCCCGGTAAGCCTGCCCGAGCCCATAACGGCTAGTTTGGCCCTTTTTCAAATATTTTTCCACTTTTTACCCCTCTAACGGCTATAAAACGGCTAGTTTTTGGGGTAAAAATGTAAATGTACTTTTTGACTTCCCAAAATGCCCCTTAGCCCATTTTCTATAAATACCAAACCTCCCATAACATATTTTCTCATACAAAAATCAATTATCTCTCTCTATTCTCTACTTTCTCTATACTACTCCATAAATTACAAGTCTACAATCACTTCTGCTGAGTCTACTCTACAAGTTGATGATTCAATTATCAAAGCTCTAATTTGTAAAGGCACTTCTAATCTTCTACAACTTGAACAGTTGAACTTACAAGCTCTCAAGTCTCAAGTCTTATTATAATTTATAGTTGTTCACTTCTTCTTCTACTACTATAAGTTGAGGTAAATTTATTTATTGTTTCACTTCTTGCTTTATTAGTTGCTTATTTAATTGTTAGTATTTTTAATCTTTTATATTTCTTTCCCCTCTTTTTTTTATTTAAAAAAAATGGCATCTCACTCAAGATCTTCAAAAACTAGAGAAGGCCCAACTTATGACTTTGAAAATTTAGATTATGGGAAAAGAAATGAGATTAATGATTTGGAATTGGAGGATGATGACGACGTTGAAATTATGGGGTCTAATCCATCTGAACCATCTCCTTCAAATCCTAATGATCCCAGTCCCACCACTGAAAGAAAATTAAAATCACCTGTTTGGTTATTTTTTAAATTAAATGACGGAAAAAATGGAGCCATTTGCAAAATATGCGGACTCAAATTTTCTTACAAAGGTGGAGGAAATAATACACTTAAAAGGCATATCATAAACAAACATAAAGGTGCATGGGAAGCAAGTACCGCTCAAGCGGGCGGCCTAGTACAATCCTAAATTTCTGCTTCTACTGGCACAAGTGTTGGAACTTTTCTTTATAATAAAAAAAAATGAGGGAAGGCTTGGCAAAATTTGTTTGTGCATCCGATATGCCTTTTACTTTAGTTGAAGAAGAGTGCTTTACACGTTTTATTCAAACTTTTTTACAACCCGCCTACCAACCTATTACTAGAAATACTCTTAGAAGTGATATACAATCTGTTTTTCAACAAACCAAAAAAAAATTAATTGAGGATTTTTCTACTTTTAATTGTACAATTGCATGCACTTTTGATTTGTGGACTGGTTGTAATAAAACGGGATATATATGTATAACGGCGCATTTTGTAGATAAAAATTGGAATATGAATAAAAATATCATTGCTTTTTGTGCATTAGACTATTCTCATACTAGTGAAAATATATATAACTATATAATCAATGTTTTTAATGAGTATGATATTATGAAAAAAAATTATAAGCATTACTTTTGACAATGCTAGTGCTAATACAAATGCTATTAATATGTTTAAAGATCTTATGCGCCCAATGTTGAATGGAAAATTATTTCATGGTCGTTGTGTATGTCATATCATTAATTTGATTATCCAAGATGATTAACAAAAATTAATGATCACATACTTAAAATTAGAGAGGCAGTGGTCTTTTGTTGTTCAACGCCTAGCCGTCTACAAGCATTCTATGGTGTTTGTAATCAAAATCGTCTTAATCTAAAGAAATTGCAAACTGATATTAAAACTCATTGGAATTCTACTTATCTTATGATAGATTCTTGTAAAAAGTATAGTAATATTATTACTCAATCTGTTAATGTTAATTATCCATCACTAAACTTGACTTCAAACGATTGGGATATGACATTTGACTTTCATGGATTTTTAGAAGTATTTTACAATGCTACAAATAAACTTTCCGATGTTTACTATTCTACTTCTTGTTTAGTTCTCATGGAATTATATAATATGGCTCATACATTTCATAATTATAAACAAAAAAATGACATTTTTATTGATATTTGCGAGAAAATGAAAAAAAAGTTTAAAAAATATTGGTCTAACATTCCACCTGTATTTTACTTATCTGCAAATCTTGGATCCTAGAATCAATTTTGATGGTGTTTGTGAAATGGTTAAACAAATATCTGAATTGATGCAAGGACCAGATGGTGAGCCTGGTCTAGAAATAACTACTTTTGAAATGGAAAATACTTTGGAATCTTTATTTCGTATTTACTATAAAAAAAATATACAAATAAAGAAAGTGCTACTTCTTCTTCTACTTCTAATATTGAGTTAAGTTCGGGAGCGTCAGGCGGTTCTTGGGTGAGCCAGTTTCTCAGTCGAAAGAAACAAAAGGGTGTTAGTCAATCATTTGTAAGTAGCTCTAACATTCTTGGTGAATTAAATAAGTATCGAGAAACCGAGTGGGAAAGCCGATTAACCAACGAGGAAATGGTCGATTTAAATCTTTTGACATGGTGGAAAGAACATGTAAGAGCTTTCCCTGTTCTTTCCATCATGGCTCATGATCTACTAACTCCTCCGGCTTTCACAGTTGCATCGGAGTCTGCTTTTAGTGTAGGTGGAAGGGTGCTAGAGGAAAGGAGGAGCAGATTATCTCCTGATATGCTTGACTGCTTGATGTGCTTGAAGGATTGGGACCGTGCACAATATCGAACTCAAAACCGCCAAGATCCTATTCTTGAAGACTTCGCAAATTTGGAAGTTACGGAAGAAAATTGAAGAATGAAGAATTGAAGAATGAATATGAGAGTTGAAGATCATTTAGTTCCAAACAAATCAATTATAATACTCCTGGCCCGCATGAGTATAAACTGTGAACGGCTTTAAAAAAAATCCAATTCTTTAAAATGTAATCTTTACTTTTTATTATACAAATTAATGATAAGTAATCTTTATTTTTTATTAGACTATAATTTTAAATATCAAATACTAGTAATCTCTTTAATTTTTATTGAATAATAAATATTCTTTACTTTTTTTTTTTAATGAACTTTTTTTACTAATCACTAATCATTAATGAATAAATCTTTACTTTTTATTGTACAATTTATGATAAGTAATCTTTATTTTTTATTAGACTATAATTTTTAAATATCAAATAATAGTAATCTCATTAATTTTTATTGAATAATAAATATTATTTCCTTTTTTTTTTGTTAAACAAACTTTTTTTTAGTAATCACTAATCATTAATGCATAAACTAAACATATAAATAAAATAAAAAAAAATAAAAAAAAAAGAGAGAAAAGGTAAAAACTCCCCCCAATTCCCAAACATTAAACTTTAAAAGTTAAAATATTCCCCCCCAAAACTCCGGCCCGGCCCGTCTGTACCCCCGTCCACGAGCCCGTCCATGAGCCCGTCCACTAGCCCGGCCCGGCCCTGCCCTAAGCCCGGCCCTAGTGAGCCCGGGCCACCGGTCCGGGGTGGACATCCCCCCTCCCTTCCCAAGCCCGGCCCGATTTTAGGTGAGGCCCGGCTCTCTAGCCCGGTTAGGCCCGCTTTGACCGAGCCCGGCCCGGCCCGGCCCGTTTGACACCACTAGTGGAGACAGATATAATAAAAGGGATGAGGAGAAAAGAGCCAATGTGGAAAAAAGAAAGTAGTTTCCGGAAGAAAAAAAAATAAAACAAAACAAAATGTGGCAAAAAGAATAGAGGATAGAAGAGCGATGCGGCACACTTCATAGAAGGGTAAATGCTTTAGCTTTTAGATATGCAAAGGACACACTGTCCAGTTCTTTTGTTTTTTGGAATGTTTGTAAGGTTCTCAGATCGGCAACTTTTGTTGCTCACAACTTAGCCCACTAGGCTATGAACTGTAATTTCCTTGGGCCCGTCCCGCTTGGGGACTTCCCTCCCGCTGTTTTGGAGGAGAGCCACCAATGGGACTAGTGGCCTTTTGTTGTATTTGTGTCTCTTAGTTTCGATGAAATTTCTTAGCCAAAAAAAAAAGATATGTACAATAGATAGATAGATTATTGAGTATAGAAATTGATAGATATATTAGATATATATATATATATATATATAGAGAGAGAGAGAGAGAGAGAGAGAGAGGAGTAATGCTAGAGTCACCGAATCTGTGCACCGAAAAATCGTGGGCATTCATTTCAGTGACCCCCACGGGGCTCACCGAAATGAATGGTCACGATTTTTCGGTGCACAAATTCGGTGCGCAAATTTGGTTACCCAATCATTGCTGTATATATATATATATATATATAGAGAGAGAGAGAGAGAGAGAGAGAGAGAGAGAGAGAGAGAGAGAGAGAGAGGAAGGAAAATAGAGAAACATTGGAAATAGGTGATTGGGAAAAGCGGGGCTCACATTCAATTGATGATTGAGAAAATCAATTGCAAAAATTAAAGAGAAAAAAAGAAAAGAAATATAAAAAAACTGAAAAATATTAGAAATCTTATGTGACAAAAAGAAAAACAATTAAAATGCCAAGTGGCACCTTAAATAAAGAGATTTGGGCTTATCTTTTATATATAGAAGATAGATAGATAATAGATTAGAATTTTACTAAATATGTCCATCACCTCACTGGAAACAAAGAGAACCCAACAAGAACATGGATCCACTCATTTGAACATTATCAAAAACACCTGACAAGCAATCACAACCATGCTAAACAATCTAACCCCTCTAACAAATGTGAACCCTCCAAAATCAGTTCTCCACAAACAAAAACAAATGTCTTATCTCATCCAAAAAGTGACAAGAAACATTCTAATGGCATAAAACTCAATCAGATTTAAAAGTAAGGGTAAAATGCATTTTGCACCCTTATACTATTCTATTTTTTACCAGATATGCCATGAAAGAACGTTTAGAAAATAATAAGAATATTGCCTGAAGTTTAAACAATTAAAATATCTCATACCAATTTTGGTATGATATGAAAAGAATTATGTAATTTTATTCTAGCATAAAATAATTAAGAAAAAGTAATTACCATGAATAAGAATGTTACCTTTTGTACAACAAATGGAAATCACAATAATTGACACAAATAAACTTTCTACGTCAACACAACGAAAAAAAAATAGCTGCTATAAACTCATTAAAAAGAATTACAAAAAAAATATAAATTAAAATTAGGCCAAACTATTTCTAAAGGAGAAACATACATAACTGATATAAAGTGTGCACAAATCACGTGCAACACATGTTTCTGCAACCTAGTATATAGGTTATAAAGTGATTGTTAGAATCACAACCCTTAGAATGGAGATAATTCGTCAATGGTTACCCCCTTCAAATAAGGGACTGTTCCCCGTAGCCAAACTCAACCACCACAACATTTAAAAATCAGTTTTTCATTCAATTTTCCAACGAGAAGAAATAAAACAAGGATAGGTTCTCTAATTATAAAAAACTATGCTCAAGCCAACGAAGAAAAAAGAATTAAAAAAAAAAAAAAAAAAACCTTGTTTAGTGTCTTATATAACCTTGTTTAGTGTCTAATATAATTGAATTGACCAACATCCATGACTTTGAACCATCCAAAATGTAAAAACCATTTCGCGAACATCCAATGAATTGAGCTCATCTTTAATTCTTCACCCCAAACACCATCCTACTGACCATCTTCTCGTATCTAAAAAAATTTAAATCAAACAAATGAGAATCACCTCACAAAAATGCACATGAATGAAAGAAAAAAAAAACCCTCACCCGATCTTTTAAAAAATAATAATAATAACCTCACCAGATCTTTTGTAATACCCGTACCCAGAAAATAGAAGTAATATTTATTTTTGATGCATTAATTAGTATAATTAATTGCATGTAATACTTGGGTAAGTTCTAGTTACCCCGATGTGATAAGTGCTTTGATAAGGGCACAGTTGGACAGATGTAAAATGGGACCCACGGGAGGTCCAGATTAGATAAATTGCATTTAGTTGTATTTATGTGATTAAATGAATAATTGTTCAATTATTTTGAATATTTCATTACTACTATGACCTTTTATGGTGCCAATTTGGATACCCGTGTGAGGGCGAATTGGAATATGATTCATAATTAGTAGGCTAATTAGCAACTTCATAAAATATTTAGGACCACTTTTGGGACCCATACGTGACATAGACACATACCCACTTAAATATTTAGAAATATAAGATTTAGTCCCTCTCCAGCCGTTTTATCATAAGTAAATCCATCTTAAGGGCTAGATTAGAAATAGATCATTGATTAGGCATGTTAATTAGAAATAGGTCATTTTCCCCAATTTAATAAATTTTAATGTCTAAACTTTCCTTACTCACATAGTCAGTTATATATATACATATGTATTAGTGTATCTATATATAGACATAATATAGATTTGAAGTTAATGTTATTAACTGATAATGGGATTATGTTCCCTTAATTTAATAGATCCCCTTATCTGCTCACCATGGTCTTTTAGTTGAAATTCAAATTATTTAATACATTTTGCTCCAAGATTGAGAATTTCTCAGTCTTTTGTTAGAATTTTTCAGTCTTTACACAGTTTGTCTTTTAGATCCGTTTTTTAAGGCCTATTTAAGATCCGGATTGTATATTCGTGTATATATATATATATATATGGATATATAGATATAGATTTAAAGTTAATGTCATTAACTGATAATGGGATTATTTTTCCTTAATGCAAGGGATCTCCTTAATTTGTTCACCATGATCTTTTAGTTGAAATTCAAATTATTTCATACGTTTTGTAGACTTAAAAACTGAAAAATTCTCACTCATTTGTGAAATTCCTTAATCCTGAGAAATTTCTCATTAAAATACTGCAAAATTCCCTATTTCTCATTAAAAAACTGAGAAATTCTCACTCTTTTGTGAAATCCCAGATTAAAATACTGAGAAATTCTCACTCCTATGTGAAATTTCTAATCCAATAAAATGAGAAAATATGCATAAACAATATCATTAGTTTTATACATATATATTCGTATGTCTATATATGGACATATAGATATAGATGTGAAGTTAACTTATAATGGGATAATGTTCCATTAATTCAAGGGATATCCTTAACTGATAATGGGATAATGTTCCCTTAATTCAAGGGATCTTCTTAATTTGCTCATCATGATCTTTTGGTTAAAATTCAAATTATTTCATACATTTCGTAGACTTAAAAATTGAGAAATTCCCACTCTTTTGTGAAATCCCTGATTAAAATATTAAGAAATTTCTTAATCCTAAGAAATTTCTCATTAAAATATTGCAAAATTCCCTATTTCTCATTTAAAAACTGAGAAATTCTCACTCTTTTGTGAAATCTGTGATTAAAATACTGAGAAATTCTCACTCCTTTGTAAAATTTTTGATCCAATAAACTGAGAAATTATTCGTAAACAATATTATTAGTTCTAGCAAGGAATCACACAAATGGATATATATATATCATGTTTTTTCGCTTTTTTTTTTTTTTTAATAATTTCCAGTAATCGATTTTCTTTTGACATGAACTTTCATAGTTAACTGAACAACGATGAACAATTCCTCAATAAAAAAGAGGGGATAAAACACTGAGAAATTATAAAAAAAAATTTCAAATATGATCAATCTTTTGCGAAATTTTTATTTCTCATTAAATTACTGAGAAATTCATACTCTTTTGTGAAATTTTTTAATCCACAAAAGCATTTGCCTTCAAGCCCAAAGACAAAAGTATTTGCCTTCCATGATTTGTTACCATACTAATCAAGTCACTTTTTGAATCCACTATTTCAACCATTAACATTATCATCATCAAATCATCCGTATGTAAACTCTAAAAGCTTCATCACTGGCTCCGTATTCTCCCACCGATCTGTTTGCTTCAATTTTCACTTTGGAATGAACAAGAAACCCTCATAGATTCAGAAAGGGAATGAGTCCAAGAATGAGAGATTGGATGACTAGAAGGTAGGGACGACGACGACCAAGAATGGGCGACGATGGAGTGGCTGGATGTGATGGTGTCGGCGGTGGAGAGGTTGCTGCCCTCTCTCTCTCTCTCTCTCTCTCTCTCTCTCTCTATATATATATATATATATATAGTTGCATATTCTCTATATATTGGGTTTTGAATTTTGAATTAAAATTAGATCTTTGATATTTATATATATATATATATCTATTATCTAATACTAATTTCGGAGAGTGAAAGCAAAAATGGATGTGAGGATGACAAGTGGCAGTGCCTCTTACTGCCCCCATTTGAATGCTAAACCGTTTACTATCTTTTAAGTTGAATCATTTATCTCTCTATAAAATGCATTCGAAAGAGGTGAGCCCTTTCACCTCCCTTCCCTTTCACTTTAACGTCTCCCTTCTCTCTTCCTCACCGGTTGAAACAATAACCCACATAACTTCTGCCTTCATTTCGTTCTCTCTCCCATCCCCCCATTGCCATTTCTGAAGGCTAGGCAAAGTTGTAGGGGTACTTGAAAATAAAGCTAACGATCTTCGATACGACGTCGTACTCTCCCACATGCGAATGTCTGTAAACGACTGAGAAGTGAAGTGTCTCAGTTTTCGGTGAGATAGAGTAGAGCTGCCCATTGCTGATAAGAAATTACAGTTCAATGGGAAAGTATTTTAAGCTACCATTTCAAAATTCGGGAAATATGAATCCAATGACAACCAATTGTAACAAAGTCAGAGAGGTCGAATACTCAAGATGGTTAGACCTTGGCCGTTTCCGTCACCAGATATATTCTTCCTCAAGGCGTCGTCTTCACCTCGATCCTTCCAGTAAATTCTACCACTTTCTGTGTATGCTACCTTTTCCTTCTCTCAATCATTTGATTTTTCTATCTATCGATAAATTCTGCTTGTAGTTTTAATTTTGTTTGTAATAAAAATTGTGCAATCTAATTGATTTGATGTTAATCTCTTTTTCTTTCCTACCTGTATAGAAATTTGTGTTTTTTATATGAATTTATTGGTGGATTTGGGAAATTAGTTTTGGTAGTTCTAGAGCTTATCAAGTACTACTTTCAAAAATTCACCTAATGTTTTAGACCGAGAATATTTCATCATATGGCTTCCGGGGTTTTTGATAGAAAAGGTATCGAATAGCATTTAGAACATTTGGCGTGGAGAATTTAGGTAATAATTTGTATGATACTTGAGAGCGATTTGGAGGTGAGAGGAGTGGAAAGCAATTATGTGTTCGCTGCTAATTCTTATGGGGGACCTCATTAGGCTTGCAAGGGGGAAACCCAATTTTATGACTAATATTTACACCACAGTTCTAAAGTTTTGCATTAACGTTTCTTAGGACTTTAGACTTGTGAGTTAATTGTAAGCTAGAATTGTTGAGAAACACTATAGAGTGCGTAAGTTGGACACAATATTAAAGTAGCAGGTAGGTTGGCTCCGAGGGATGTGTGTGTGTGTGTGTGTGTGTATGTGTGTGTGAGAGAGAGAGAGAGAGAGAGAGAGAGAGAGAGAGAGAGAGTTTAATGGACAAGTAAAATTTACGCCAAAAGGAAATGTTTACTTTATCTCGAATCAGTTATCGATATGGAGAGGGTGAGAGGCATTGTTTAGAAGTGCACAAAAATTGTTGAAGTCAAAAATTGCAAATGTGGTGTGCAATCCAAGTAAGTTTTTTTTAGTTATTATTTATTATTTATTGTAAATATGAAGTGCGATCCAAATCTTTTTTGAAGGAATCTGGACACTATTGCAGATGGCGAGTACTGATTTTGTCATAATATCTGCTGCAGATTGTAGAGGGAAAAATTTGCTGCAAGAGCTCAATCCAATTTGGCTGCCTCATACCTGCAAGAGTGCAAGCTAAAACTGAAGCTCTACAGATTGTACTTGCTTTTTCCAAGCTTAGGGAACATAGCTATGTTAAATCTTTTGGCTCAAACCATTAGGAAAATTTGTTATTTGCAGTGCAATTGTAGAAAATCAGCAATAGCTAGAAGGAATCCAGGGGCTACTTTGCCAATCGCTTCTAGCACCGCAACCGCACTGGGTTTCCCAGACGGGGCCATTATCTACACCTCTACACAGCAGCTTGCCCAAATGCTTGCTAGAGAACTTGAATCCTAGAGATTGGATGCCAACCTACAGGATATCAAGTCTTTTGGCTAGAAAATCTAACTTAATTAAGTTAGCTAGCTGGTCAAACTCTTAAAATCTAACTTAATTAAGTTAGCCAGCTGGTCAAACTCTTCTTGCTGAAAGATCCTTGGTAAATCAAGTGTACATATGTAATAACCCCCATTTTCTTGCATTGCCATATTTAAAATTAAATATACATTGTCTGCCTTTATTTAAATTCTTATGTGAAAAATTTATTTCTTGACTAATCCCATAATTGAAATTACTTTTGGGGTCAAAATGCAATTTTCCTAAAAACTGGCAATACCTGTGTTAAATTTCAAATCTGTATTTCAAACGGTGGAATTATTTCTTTTAAACTCCAACTGTATTTTTATAAAATCAGAAAACTCTTTCTAACATTAAAATGAATTTTCTGTATTTTTGTGATAAACACCGTGTCACGAAAATACTAGTTTAGGTTTAAAACTGTCCGCGCAGTGTTAAACTTCCACAGAATTTTGGGAGTAACTGATTGGACAAATTTCTTTATACCCAATTATTATTGCTAAAGTTTTCCCTTAGGCCTTGTTTGGCAAATGCTTGTAGTATGTGTGTTGTCCTAATGCCATAAGCTTGATTCCCAAACACACCTTGACCCACACCAACTCCACCTACCCTTTCAATTATCAATGGAGCATTATGAATTGCAAGTGTATATTTACACATCATTGTTGCACTTTCTTTGTAATTAGTGGAGATTAATGGAGAATGAGTGGGATGTTAGGCAAATGTTTTCTAAGTGGAAGTTTGAGTATTTATACACCCAACCACACTACACATTCTACACTCCTAACATAGAGAGCTTGAGAGAGTCACATAGAAAGATAATAATTTCAGAATTTGAAGAGCTCAATCCTCCATAGCCAAGCTTGAAATTGGAGATTCTTAATTCTTGTATTTCTTTCTCAACAACTTCTTCAATCTACATCATGGTGAGTATTACTAACTCACTCAAAATGTAACTCATTCCTTATTTACTGATTTAGGTAGTTAATTTTAACAGTAGCAGAATTTTGTTTTCAGATTTTTGTTAGGAAAACGAATGAAATTTAAGGTTCTGCCCGCGTTGTCCCAAGTAAAACTCGATTCTGCACACTTTTTGTCTAATGCAATTTTCTCAGATTTTGCACCGTTTGGGCAGAAAATGAGGATTACAGTAGCAGAAAAAGTATATTAGAAATTCAATCTAATATTTTCTCTTTTAATTTTAACAGTAGCAGAATTTTGTTTTCAGATTTTTGTTAGGAAAACGAATGAAATTTAAGGTTCTGCCCGCGTTGTCCCAAGCAAAACTCGATTCTGCACACTTTTCTTCTAATGCAATTTTCTCAGATTCTGCACCGTTTGGACAGAAAACGAGAATTTCAGTAGCAGTTTTTAGAATGCTATTAGTTATGTTTAAAATGATTAAGGCAATGAATTACGAATTTTCAATCCCCGTACGCGTATTATTTCTTTAATTCTGTGAATTCCTTTATGTTTAAAGTTTGATGACATTCATGTGGAGTCAGTTGTACATGCATGGTGAGTGTTGGTAGTGTGTAAAAGAGTAATGATAGTGTGGAAAAGAGTAATGATTGTGTGGAAAGAGTATGAGTTTGAGTTGTGGTTGTGGTTGTGGTTGTGGTTGTAATTGTGGCTGTGGTTATGGTTGTGGTTGTGGATGTGATTGTGGTTGGAGTTGAAAAAGAGGATGAGGGTGTCTTTGAAATGCGAAGGTGGCAAAAATGGACACTCCCTGACGCCCATGGAAGCGTTAAAGTGTGTGAAGCCGAACTTGGACACTCACTGGCACCCATGGAAGTGCTAAAGTGTGGCCTATAGACACTCCCTGAATGACTCGAGTCTGGATACCTGTGTGGGGGTTGCCCCGGTATTTGCATGGCGGTTAGGGTATTCAAAGTGTGAGGCATTGGACACTCCCTGGTACCCCGGACCAAAGTGTGAGGCAAACTGGACACTCCCTGGCGCCCCGTTGCTAAAGTGTGGCTATCTTAGTATTTCAAAGATACCAGGAGTAGGATAGAGGGTTGTTGGGTTTTGTCGAGAGAAAAGAGTCGGTTAGATGAGATGGTGCATTGTTCTCATACACGGTCACATATGTGTGAATTTATCTTTTAATTATTGTTGTGGTTGTTTTTTCTAACAAGCTCTTTATCATAAATATAAACTTGTGGTATTTAAATGGAAATGGGAAAAAGGTAAATGGGCATGTTTTTACATTCAAAGCTATGTTTTTAATACTCACCAGCTTCTTGAAGCTGACGGCGTTGATGCGTCCTGGACATTCGTGTCCAGGCTTTGCAGGTAATAATCAGGATGAACCGTATGACTATGCTATTTGAGATCAGTTGCTGAGAAGAGAATTTATTTTTATATGCTTATTGTTTATGTGCATTTAAGATATGATTTGGTTTTGTAATAAGGATGACTGTAATAGACTTTAAGTTATTGTCTTATTTCAAGGCGGTCTGTGCCTTAGTTAACCCCGTACCATAAGATGTAATAAGTTAGAAAAATTTTATAAGCCCTGATTGCTCTACTCTGATTAATGGTTTTATGTTGTTCGACGTTTGGGACGGAATCGATCTTTCAAACTGTCGCGACCTACGGGTCCATAAAGGAAATTAAATGCTTTCCATATTTATGCTACGTCGGGGCGTGACAGGATTTAGTGGTATCAGAGCCATAGGTTTTCTAGATTGACCAGGCTCAGTTATTCACGCCATAGATTAGTGACATAGGTTACCCTTAAGTTTTACTAAGCTATACAACCAAGTTCTAGTGTTAGTTTAGTACGGATTACCCTTAGTTCAGAAACTAAAATTCTAAGTTGGTTTTATCATAGAAATGATTACCCGTTTGTCTTGTCATATCGACAAGAATGATAGCAATTTCCATATACCTTCAGACATATCCATTTAGGATTAGTCGAGATAACCATAACTTATGATGCCCCTACAGACATATAGTAGCCGAGTTTCTAAGGAGTTAAGGCATACCATAGCCCTCATTAATAGCTTAGGCACTGACCAACTTCCTGAGTCAAATCTCAGAACAGTCAGTATGGCCCACAACCCAGAGTATGGAGAATAAGAATACGACCTCTTTACTATTAGACATCAGCCTCTCCACATGCTCTCACTCTCTACACGTGCATTAATATTGATACATCACTCTCTCTCCATGTGGTCTCACTCTCTACACATGCATCACTCGCTGCCCTCTCTCTTTCTCTCTTTCTCTCTCTCTTTCTGTCACTCTCATTCTCACCGACCCCGCTCTCTTTCTCTCTCTCTTTATGACCCTCTCACTAACCCCCTCTTTCTCTCCCTTTTTGTCACTCTCAACGCCCCACTATCTCTCTTTCTTTCTCTCTCTCTCTCTCTCTGTCACTCTCAGTGATCCTCTCTCTCTCTCTTTTCTTTCTTTCTCACCTGCCCCCTCTCTTTCTGTCACTCTCATTCTCACCGACCCCGCTCTCTTTCTCTCTCTCTTTATGACCCTCTCACTAACCCCCTCTTTCTCTCCCTTTTTGTCACTCTCAACGCCCCACTATCTCTCTTTCTTTCTCTCTCTCTCTCTCTCTGTCACTCTCAGTGATCCTCTCTCTCTCTCTTTTCTTTCTTTCTCACCTGCCCTCTCTCTTTCTGTCACTCTTCACGTGCTCTCTCTCTCTCTCTGTCACTCTCAGTGATCCTCTCTCTCTCTCTCTTTTCTTTCTTTCTCACCTGCCCCCTCTCTTTCTGTCACTCTTCACGAGTTCTCTCTCTCTTTCTCTCCTTTTAAAGACCATCCATGTCCCATATCTCTCTATCCTTCTCACCATGAGCCTTTCTCCGTCTGACCCTCCCCCTCTCTTTCTTCTTCTCTTCTTCTTCCTTTTGCCTCTTGGCAGAAACTCATCTCCCCTCTAAAAAAAAAAAAAAAAAAAAAAAAAAAAAAAAAAAAAATGGTTTCTAAGAAGGTTGTTGACACAAGTCGTTGTGGTGCATGCGAGTATAGCAGAAGACGGTGCAGAAGTGACTGTTCCTTGGCTCCCTACTTTCAATATGCTGGGAGTGTGAAGGATTATGAGGCAATTCACGGCTTTTTCGGATATAGGAATTTTCTACGCCTTATTGAAAGGGTACCTGAGGAAGATCATCAACAAACTATCAAATCCCTTGTGTTTGAAGCCACAGCTAGGCTTCAGGATCCCATTTTGGGTTGTGTTTCTTACATTTTTTTTCTCGAACAACAAGTTCTTGAAATGAAAGAACAAGTCTCACAACTTCAAGCTCAATCAAAAGAAGAGTCACCCAAACAATCCAAAGAGCCTGATCCAGATCCTTGGCTTAACTATGCCATGGTAGATCTAGATCACGACATAGAAAACCCTCGTAAGTGTTCCAATCTCATTTCTCACACCACAACTACTCCAATCTCTTCTGAAATCTCTAGCCCTACCTGTATTCCCCCTGTCACTCAAATTTGTACAACCTCTCCTTGGTCTAATCTGATCCAGTCCTTACTGTCTAGCAACAACCAACAAACCTCTCCAAGTCTGTTGGATCTCGCTACCCCCAACACAATTTCTCCAGTCCAGTCCTTACTATCTAGCACCAACCACCAAACCTCTCCAACACCACTGGATCTCGCTACTCCCAACACAATTTCTCCAGTCCAGTCCTTACAATCTAGCACCAACCACCAAACCTCTCCAACACCACTGGATCTCGCTACTCCCAACACAATTTCTCCAATCCAGTCCTTACAATCTAGCACCAACCACCAAACCTCTCCAACACCACTGGATCTCGCTACTCCCGACGCTATTTCTCCAGTCTCTCGTCCTGCCCCCACCACCTCTGTTACTCCAACTTGCTCCTGCTGGTCTAAACACTCACAATCTAACAAGTCCCGGATTCCCTTGGAGCAAACGAAAAAACCAGAGGTCCCAAGATATCCAAATCTCCTCCCAAATCTTCAAGCAAGTTCATCAAAAGCACCTACTCCATCCACTGATCCTTACTCTTTCTTCACTGTTAATAACTTAGCTCAAAGCTCCTTCTTGGGTTTAATTGACATGGTGGAGAGTCAACGTGTCTCTAAAAGAAAAGGAAAAAAAGTCGCGAGGTGGCTTTAGCCTCAAAAAAAAAAAAAAAAAAAAAAAAAAAAAAAAAACTAAGGCTCTTTTTTTTGTGTGTTAAAAAAAAAAAAAAAAAAAAAAAAAAAGTGGAATGAACATCATGGTCCGTATTCGAGGTAGTCCCTGTACGTCGAGTGTGCGTGGGATTGAGCCCATATGTCTTACTATGCATGTCCCTCCACCAGCTTAATGTAGTTTGGATCATTGGGTATTGTTTTATAGGGCAACTGGGAGGGTAAGCATTCCAGGACGGTATTGTCCTCAGAAGTAAGTCCTGAAGAACATTAACCCAGGGTTCTGTGGAACGGACTATAGGATCTATATGGTTGCTGAAAAGTGTGTAGGATGTCGTTAGCATTCGATCTCTAGAGGGAAGCCTCACGTTGGCAGGACTCAGTTCCCACTCAGCAAAATCCAAATGTACATTTGTATCATTGTAACTTTTCATATCTAAAAAAAAAAAAAAAAAAAAAAAAAAAAAAAAAAAAAAAAAAAAAAACCTCCTTAGCACTATCTTCGTTTCTTATGTAATGTACCCTAAACATTGGGCTATCAGTTCAAGAATCAGCTGTGGAAATACTATCTCTTGTTAGTAACATAAGTGCACTTTCTAAAAAAGAGGGTTCTAATCCCCATCACTTTCACGATTCACTTGTGTTTGCTATCATCAATTTAAACTAGCTCAAAGGCTGACATGACATGCTTGATCATTCCTAATCCTTCATTCAGGCCCAATTCGATACAATGGCAGCACATGCAAATCCATACTGTGAACATTGATATTACCAAATCCAAAACAGCACTAGTGCATTCGCAATTGTCCAAATCATCTCATTGCCAAATCAATAGGTTGCTCCACTTTCTCAAAACTTTTACTCTCTTTCAAAAAAAAAAAAAAAAAAAAAAAAAAAAAAAAAAAAAAAAAAGGGTATAAATATTCTCTCTCTCCCTCATTTCTTATTCACTCCTCCTCCTTGAACGCAACTCTTCCCTCATCTGTGCCGATCAAGGATCGTGTAAATACATGAGCAAACAATCATATGTGTTGTTCCCATCCATCCAGTACATGCATTGTTTCTAAACCCTATACCAACAGTCTGATACCCCACAAGCCTTTGGAACGTTCGACCTATCAACTTCACCAAAGATGTCTGGGGTTCACAATATATTCCATGTGAGTATACTAAGAAAGTACATACGAGACCCCTCGCACGTGGTTAATTATGACGATATTGAGACGAGTCATAACGTTTCTTACTAGTTAGTCTTGATTTCGGGGACGAAATCCTGTTTAAGGGAGGAAGGGTGTAATAACCCCCATTTTCTTGCATTGCCATATTTAAAATTAAATATACATTGTCTGCCTTTATTTAAATTCTTATGTGAAAAATTTATTTCTTGACTAATCCCATAATTGAAATTACTTTTGGGGTCAAAATGCAATTTTCCTAAAAACTGGCAATACCTGTGTTAAATTTCAAATCTGTATTTCAAACGGTGGAATTATTTCTTTTAAACTCCAACTGTATTTTTATAAAATCAGAAAACTCTTTCTAACATTAAAATGAATTTTCTGTATTTTTGTGATAAACACCGTGTCACGAAAATACTAGTTTAGGTTTAAAACTGTCCGCGCAGTGTTAAACTTCCACAGAATTTTGGGAGTAACTGATTGGACAAATTTCTTTATACCCAATTATTATTGCTAAAGTTTTCCCTTAGGCCTTGTTTGGCAAATGCTTGTAGTATGTGTGTTGTCCTAATGCCATAAGCTTGATTCCCAAACACACCTTGACCCACACCAACTCCACCTACCCTTTCAATTATCAATGGAGCATTATGAATTGCAAGTGTATATTTACACATCATTGTTGCACTTTCTTTGTAATTAGTGGAGATTAATGGAGAATGAGTGGGATGTTAGGCAAATGTTTTCTAAGTGGAAGTTTGAGTATTTATACACCCAACCACACTACACATTCTACACTCCTAACATAGAGAGCTTGAGAGAGTCACATAGAAAGATAATAATTTCAGAATTTGAAGAGCTCAATCCTCCATAGCCAAGCTTGAAATTGGAGATTCTTAATTCTTGTATTTCTTTCTCAACAACTTCTTCAATCTACATCATGGTGAGTATTACTAACTCACTCAAAATGTAACTCATTCCTTATTTACTGATTTAGGTAGTTAATTTTAACAGTAGCAGAATTTTGTTTTCAGATTTTTGTTAGGAAAACGAATGAAATTTAAGGTTCTGCCCGCGTTGTCCCAAGTAAAACTCGATTCTGCACACTTTTTGTCTAATGCAATTTTCTCAGATTTTGCACCGTTTGGGCAGAAAATGAGGATTACAGTAGCAGAAAAAGTATATTAGAAATTCAATCTAATATTTTCTCTTTTAATTTTAACAGTAGCAGAATTTTGTTTTCAGATTTTTGTTAGGAAAACGAATGAAATTTAAGGTTCTGCCCGCGTTGTCCCAAGCAAAACTCGATTCTGCACACTTTTCTTCTAATGCAATTTTCTCAGATTCTGCACCGTTTGGACAGAAAACGAGAATTTCAGTAGCAGTTTTTAGAATGCTATTAGTTATGTTTAAAATGATTAAGGCAATGAATTACGAATTTTCAATCCCCGTACGCGTATTATTTCTTTAATTCTGTGAATTCCTTTATGTTTAAAGTTTGATGACATTCATGTGGAGTCAGTTGTACATGCATGGTGAGTGTTGGTAGTGTGTAAAAGAGTAATGATAGTGTGGAAAAGAGTAATGATTGTGTGGAAAGAGTATGAGTTTGAGTTGTGGTTGTGGTTGTGGTTGTGGTTGTAATTGTGGCTGTGGTTATGGTTGTGGTTGTGGATGTGATTGTGGTTGGAGTTGAAAAAGAGGATGAGGGTGTCTTTGAAATGCGAAGGTGGCAAAAATGGACACTCCCTGACGCCCATGGAAGCGTTAAAGTGTGTGAAGCCGAACTTGGACACTCACTGGCACCCATGGAAGTGCTAAAGTGTGGCCTATAGACACTCCCTGAATGACTCGAGTCTGGATACCTGTGTGGGGGTTGCCCCGGTATTTGCATGGCGGTTAGGGTATTCAAAGTGTGAGGCATTGGACACTCCCTGGTACCCCGGACCAAAGTGTGAGGCAAACTGGACACTCCCTGGCGCCCCGTTGCTAAAGTGTGGCTATCTTAGTATTTCAAAGATACCAGGAGTAGGATAGAGGGTTGTTGGGTTTTGTCGAGAGAAAAGAGTCGGTTAGATGAGATGGTGCATTGTTCTCATACACGGTCACATATGTGTGAATTTATCTTTTAATTATTGTTGTGGTTGTTTTTTCTAACAAGCTCTTTATCATAAATATAAACTTGTGGTATTTAAATGGAAATGGGAAAAAGGTAAATGGGCATGTTTTTACATTCAAAGCTATGTTTTTAATACTCACCAGCTTCTTGAAGCTGACGGCGTTGATGCGTCCTGGACATTCGTGTCCAGGCTTTGCAGGTAATAATCAGGATGAACCGTATGACTATGCTATTTGAGATCAGTTGCTGAGAAGAGAATTTATTTTTATATGCTTATTGTTTATGTGGATTTAAGATATGATTTGGTTTTGTAATAAGGATGACTGTAATAGACTTTAAGTTATTGTCTTATTTCAAGGCGGTCTGTGCCTTAGTTAACCCCGTACCATAAGATGTAATAAGTTAGAAAAATTTTATAAGCCCTGATTGCTCTACTCTGATTAATGGTTTTATGTTGTTCGACGTTTGGGACGGAATCGATCTTTCAAACTGTCGCGACCTACGGGTCCATAAAGGAAATTAAATGCTTTCCATATTTATGCTACGTCGGGGCGTGACAACATATATGTTTGTATATATATCAAAATACGTTCTTGATGTTCTACCAAAAGACCAGCCCAAAAATGCTTTCATGGTTTATTGGGTTTAGAATATTTAGCTTCTGAATTGGAATGTACAAACATTTCTCAATTTTATATTAAGAAATAGCCGAAATAATTGTCAACTCTTCAAGGGTCAATGAGGAGCAAAACTTCACCTCTTTATATTTTATTGCTTGTCTTTAGTTTTTTGTATTTCTAGCACATTATTATGCTACAAAATTTTCAAGTCTGATAGACCACCTGAGAGTCTAGACAGACCTCCCTCTTTTAATGGTGGCTTTAGCCCTAGCTAGCATGTAAGAATGTTTGATTAAATGTTCATTCTTCATGTGTTGGTTTGCAATACGAATGGGTAACCATACAAGGACATATAGAGTTATAGACACTAAGCATAGGTTATGTTGTTATTGAGCATAGGTTAAGCTTGCAACATCGGCAATATTGCAAAAATTAACTCACATGATGTCATTGAAGATTTTGTTTGTGTTGCATTGGTAATAGCAAATTTGCCTACATGCTCCACACTTTGGTGTGATCACCATGCTGAATTAATGCTTCTGCAAGCGATGTCAATAGTTTGAGTTGCTTTGTCATGGCTAAAATTTTGAGGTCATATATTAGACTGACACTATGTAATGGACATGCTAAACATTATGCTGAAGTTGGATCATAACACAATTTCTTAAACACAACAAATTTAGCGCATTAGTGTGATGACAAATAGTGTACCCGTGCATTGCGCGGGATACATGCTAGTATATATATATATAGAGAGAGAGAGAGAGATACATATACTGAATAATATAGGGGTATTTATGTCTTCAGCAACACATAGGGACTAATTTCTAGATTCAGATATAGGAAGGGCCTATTACTAGAAAAAGCTAAGATTAGGGATTAAATCCTACTTTACCTAACATTTGGTAGTTAATATAAAGTTTGGGGAGTTTTATAAAAGGACTTTAGAAACCTATGGGGGTGTAAATAGAAATATGGCAAAGTCATAACCTATCATCATCGTAGCTTCATCGTACGACCTCTGTTTCACGAACCGAAGCCATATCCAGACTCGTGGACGTGAGAGGATTATTTCTATGTCTTTCTCTTTCACTTTTGACGATGTTTTTCTGTGACCTATTTTGAGAGGTGATACATATATGTGATATATATATGTAGGAATATCATTGGGAATAACTAGAGCTAGTTTGCAAAGGAGTTTGGGATTTCTAGGCTTATTTGGGACTTATTCGTGAGGTGAGTGCCCTAATCTTAAAATTGGATGTTTAATGCGATTTATTGCAATAAAATGCTTAAAATTCTTAATTGTAATTAAGTAGAAAAAACATGTGATTAATTAGCTTTAACATGTCTAAATTAATGAAATTGTCATATTGACATGTTGAGCTTCTTATGTGTTTATTTGGGTCAAAGGGTGTCAATCGATGTCACAGCCCGGTCCCACAATAGTAGAACCGGATCTCGTGGCACGCCACCGAGGCTAAACCAATTCATTAATGTTCCAAAAATTAGTTTTAAGAACACACGGCGGAACAAAACAAAACATTTTGAAAAGCAGCAGTCTAGTCGACTGCACCTCGTGCCCAGCCGACTAATACTGGTCCAACAGAAACTTGATTTTTCAGACATAATCCAGTCGACTGTTTTCTACGTCCAGTCGACTGGGGCATGAAATTTTCAGTCAAGTGGTACGGTACGGTCGACTAAAGTCCAGCCTAGACAAAAAAATCTGAATTGAAAACACGATCCAGTCGACAGTGTCGGGGACCCAGTCGACTGATCCTCTATAAAAGAATGCAGTGAGTTGCTAGAAAAGAGGCTCCAGTCGACTGTTCCACAAACTAGTCGACTGATTGATGGCAGCAGCACATTCTACAGAATTTCCAAGTTTTAAAGCTTTTGAAATCACCCAAGGATTAAACACACACACCAAACTCATTCTAAAGTAATCCCAACTAGATTAAAACATTGTTAAAACATAATCACAAGAGATCACAATCTATTACAACATTATGAACTCGTTCTACGATTCCAAATTAATATAAGTTAAAACAACCAAATCCTTATTACAACATTCCTATTGTCCCAAAACTACAAGATTAACATTCAGGTAGCCTTTTAAGTGAACTCACAAACACACGTACTCACTTCTCCGATTCCTCGCCGGCATTAATACCTGCAATGGTTATTTGAATAACCACATATATTCGATTTGTTTAAGCTAATACTTAGTGAATAAAACAACATATGCACATGAATGACAACATGCTCGTATTCACATCTCTACATTTCATACTATTCGCGGGAGACTCACGTGCACATTCCATACTCCCAATCCGCGACTCCTCGCCAATAAGTCCACGCGAAAGGGTAAGACCCACGATTCTTCTCTTCAATTGTGCGACCTTAATGCCTATATCGGCTCCACAAAATGGCTTAGTGACCACGTGCTCCTTTTGAGCCAAATAATCAACTCAACATGCTCAAATACATATCACCATGCTCTCGGTAATTAAAACATTTCACCATGCTATTGGGCCTACTCATCAATATAATCGCCCAATATGAACTACACAATATATCTCTATGAGTTAACACATGATATTCAAACATAACATGAATACACGCCAAGCAATCATTCCATAATACAAAGTGAATCACTCACCTCCGATTAACGTGCTTAAAGTTCGATCCAAAGAAAACCCGTGCACAAACCCTCTAGTATAATCCCTATGGATCAAAAGTCCAATTATTAACTTTTATGAAAAATCTAAAAAAATAACTTTTCTGAAAACTTAGCCAAACAGATCCTAATAGATATCAGAATGAAGCTCTTACCTCGAGGAGCTTGAATATGAAATCTGGGAGAAAACAAACTGACAGAAGGTCGTCGTTTGGCGTCAAAAAGCTCTAAGCTCCTAAATCTCCCTTTGGCCTCCTTGAAACTTAGGTTAGCTTTTATAAAAATCTCAAAGTCATCTCTATCTATATATAGGCAACATTTTTGAAAATTATGTTTACCTCCCCACGAGTTTTCAAAACTCCTAATTAGTCTCTGAATCTTTCTACAAAGCTATTCACGAGTAAAACCTCAAAATTATAAAGTTTCCGACTAAGTTCCGTTTGGTTGCTAAAACGCAAATTTCTACATGACGTTTCTGAAGTTGCTAATTAGCCTACCAAATTATTAGCGTGTTAATTTGTCCTCACCAAGATACTAAAATTAACAACGGGAATAAATTATAAACTAGAAATAATACGAATAGTGAAATACACAGGTAAACATTTTAATTTCAGATAACCATTTAAAGTATTCCACAATGACCGTCTCAATCTCATAGAGACGTCACAACATCAAAACACTCATCAATATTGTCTCAAAGGGTTCTCTAACACAGACACCTAAATTGACTCGTGAGTCAAAACTCACTCAAACATGTGTCATAAGACATGCCACATCACATTATCATGCAGTCAATGTAATGAAATGCAATAACACGATTACGGGTGCTATAATTCTCTCCTCCTTAACAGAAGTTTGTCCCCAAACTTACGCAGTCTCTTAGCTTGACTTCTCCCACATGCTTCCCAACAATGGTCTTTTTGTTCACAATTTCCATCTCTCGACTACAATTTCACAACTCATGAGGAAAATAAATCCCCAAGTTCGTAAGGAAAATGACTCCTCTGAATCCCGTTTTCATCCACTTAAAGTGTCAAATTGAACACATGCAACCAATCAACATTACTCCCGAGTAATATTATCAAGACTCAAGTAGTACACACTCATTCCTTTCTGATATTATATTACACCAAAATGTCCCAGACTCATTCTATCGTACCTTTCCTGCAACCACAAACTTCAATACGCAAATCGAGAAAATGAGTCATCTCTCCTCACTTTTCTTTTTTTCTGACCTACAGTCACTTACCAATCGTCTCAAACCGTTTAGTAATTTCTTCTGATTCTATATCTCGAACGGAGCCATGATCGAGTACTAACATCCGTATATATTCCATTAATACGTTGATTCTTCAACCAATTATTTGATACCTTCGAAATTCAATCTCTTATCTTTTCCAACCATGAAACATTTGTGTAATACTTATACGTTCAAACTGCCCTGTATTTCTCATCATATGTCAGCGCTTCCCTTCTAAGCTATTCCACAGCGGTAACCCTCGATATCCAAAAATATCATTTTGTCCCCACTTTCCCTTCCGACTTCAGCAACCAACTCATCAATATATCCCCATTCATTCAATATCTCTTAAAGTGTCATTCTGGATTCCAACTGCAAATCTTTGCTATAACAAAACTCCCACAACTATCACCCTATTTACTCAAGCAAAGTCAACACATCATAACATTTTATCCTCCAATTAGCATTCCCCTTGAACAAGCCATCGATTTACAAACAAAGAAACGATAAGAATTTTATTCTAAAACTTTTACTAAAATAAATACGTTTTCTTCTTTTTGTTTTAAAACAAACTTCTCAAATTTCTCGTAAGTTTTTCTTCTATATCACTTCACTACCACTCCAACAACGTCAATCGTAACAACCACAACCATTAACAGAACTTGATCCACCCGTTACCCAACACTCCCTGTAATTCCTTCAACCCATGCTCTTCCTTGTAACATATTCAAGATTACAATACGATCTATGATATTCTGTCTCTCTTATCGGTGACAATTCGAATCTGCCCTAGTCATGTCCGGGTTGTTTCTCCTTCTATCAAGGACCATTACATAAATCTCAATACCTCAGTTCATTTTTATCTCATAACTCATGGAAATCATCCTCCACTAATCTCATCCCATCTGTCAAATTCATCCATCTAAATTAAATACCAATTTAGCTATAATAGTCTCAGTTCGTTTGCATTTAAAAAAAAAACAAACAAACAAACCTTTTATTTCAAATCCACTTCCAGTAGCGATTTTGATCATTGCCAAAAATGTTTAAAAGTTTGAAACTTGTGTCCTTTAGACAACATATCTGTATTCCAGCTAACCATTTCATTCGCCATTTCCTCCTGCACCATCTCCTCACATAAGCCAACCTCCATCATCGAAATTCCAATAGTAACTTCCCAGTCTCTTTTTATCATTCTCAATACTTCTTCAGTCATTTTCTAATATTAGTCCCAATAATCCATCGGTAACTTCCTAACAAGACACTTACCCTCAATCAAGTCTATTGCAGTCTTCTCTCTGATTTGACAACTTTCCTTTACATCCATTCTTGTTCTGCATCCTTCTTCCAAATATTGCTTTCACGACATCGTACACAATAAAGTTTTCATACACATTTTTTTTTAAAGGAAAAAAAAAACAAATTCATTTAACCATAGTCGAGATCATAATTAAGTTCACGTACCACCAATGTCCATTATACTCATGTCGTTTACTTACGCGTCAAGTACCATCTTTCTAATTTTACATTCACGTCCTTATAAACTGCCTTTTCCGTCCTCCTCTCCACAGAACTTGTTAAACACATTATCGATCAACATCTTCTACTTACTACTTCGTCCATTCACTTTCTGAAATGTATTCTCAATTCAATATCCACTTACCACATCAACGCTTTGAGTGACAACTCGACGATTATCCCACTACGCACCACTCGCCTTACCTCTAACCAATCTCGTAAATTGTTAAACTTCTTGTCTCACATATTCATCATTTGCTCTTTTCATCGTGGTAAAGGTCAAAACCCCAAATAATGTTTATATACGCTGCTTTCATTCTCATTCATTGTTACCCACCAATATTCAATCCACGTTCATGTGACACTCAAATCTAATTGAGAACATCACAAGAGTCAGGTCCGAACACACCCATCACAAGTCTCGCCTAGATTGAACTGTTGGCTCTTAGTATGAGCTCACCGTCCCTACACCCAATAGTTCTATCAATCCCACATTCAATCTAAATCTTGAATTTCACACCACGAATTCCATACTCAAACCTCACCCTCTTTTTGTTCCCTATTTTTTCTGGCATCATCTTACTTCCAAGACCAATTGACGTCGCATAACTCATCAAATCTTTGGCCGTATTCTCATTGCAGCTATTCCCAAACGCATATCGACCACTCATAGAAAAATCATCTCACAAAACAGAGATGATAGATTTAGTTGAGAGATTCCTCAACATCCCATAATACTGACCATAAGATAGGTTGAGAGATTCCTCAACCATCCACTATCCCAATACCGTACTCAACTCCAAATACTTACCGTAATATAGGTTGAGAGATTCCTCAACCATCTGATACCCACCGTAAGATAGGTTAAGAGATTCCTCAACCATCCCCTATTTCAATACCGTAAGGTAAGTTGAGAGATTCCTCAACTATACACCACACACCAAAAACATCCATATATATACACACTTCCTGACGCTTACTATCCCATCAATTCTGTCGTCGTCCCTGATATACTCATGTCACACAATCTCATATACTTATGTCACAATCGTTAAACAAATCCCGAAATGATACTTCCAACAACCACTCGCACTACCTGTATACTGAAAGTACTTCTCTCAACATATGAACCACCATCAGACTTCTTCTACTATTTACCATCCGAATTGCATCTCCACCATGTTCTCAAAGAAAACTTGTTCCCATCGGTATTGAAAACTTTTTACGATTTAAGATTTTAAAAATCAAAGGGTTACCAAGATGATATCATCTATCACCTTTGGTAACTTTACAGCGTCCACGGCACACACAGTAATCTTACCATTATCCAATCCCACTTCATCCCATCTCATCTCATATCATTTATGGAACTGTTTCATAATCGCGTGTTGAGGTCTTGGTATTGGTGGTGCATCAATATATCGGACTTCAACCGATGGAGCCTGAACATTCATTTGATCTCTTTTACTTACAACTAAAATAAAATTTCCAACCATGTTCACTAGTTGGTCCATCCGCGAATGCGGTGACAGCTCTCTTATCAGATCAGCCATAACGTTATCACGTATTCACCTTGTTGAGTACAATGCATAATGACTATGCATGCTATACCACAAGATATAAATGTGCACAGTTCATCACAATCAACAATAAATACTAACATGTGAGCAATTTCAACAATGGTAACAATATTATCATCATAAACATACACTCCACTCGACGTCACTCAACTTATAACGTCACTCGTTCCCAAGGCTCTAAACTTATTGCTCTGATACCACTAAATGTCATAGCCCGGTCCCACAATAGCATAACCGGAGCCCGTGGTACGCCACCGAGGCTAAACTAATTCATTAAAGTTCCAAAAATTAGTTTTAAGAACATACGCACCGGAACAAAACAAAACATTTTGAAAAGCAGCAGTCCAGTCGACTGCACCTCCCAGACGACTGGTACTGGTCCAACAGAAACTTGATTTTTCAAACATAATCCAGTCGACTGTTTTCTACGTCCAGTCGACTGGGGCATGAAATTTTCAGTCGACTGGTACGGTCCGGTCGACTGAAGTCCAGCCTAGACAAAAATATCTGAATTGAAAACACGATCCAATCGACAATGTTGGTGACCCAGTCGACTGATCCTCTATAAAAGAATGCAGTGAATTGCTGGAAAAGAGGCTCCAGTCAACTATTCCACGAACCAGTCGACTGATTGATGGCAGCAGCACATTCTGTAGAATTTCCAAGCTTTCAAGCTTTTGAAATCACCCAAGGATTAAACACACACACCAAACTCATTCTAAAGTAATCCCAACTAGATTAAAACATTGCTAAAACATAATCACAAGAGATTACAATCTATTACAACATTATGAACTCGTTCTATGATTCCAAATTAAAATAAGTTAAAATAACCAAATCCTTATTGCAACATTCCTATTGTCCCAAAACTACAAGATTAACATTTAGGTTGCCTTCTGTGTGAGTTCTTTTGAGTGTGGATGAGGTGTGAAGAGAGGTATAACACGTAGGCAGGCTAGTGAGTATAAGATATAGTAAAATAATAGAAAAGTAGTATCACAGTCAGATGGGTCCCAGAGAGGACGTGGCTCGAGTGAGAGCCAAGGTAGTTCCAAATAAGAGAGAGAGAGAAGCAGTAGGTGTCCCACGGTGAGGATATGAGTATGGAAGGAGTAAAGGTGGGGTAGGAGTGGTACTGAGGTATGAGTGAAGGTGGAAGAAAAGTGGTGGGTAAGGTATGAGTGAAGGTGGAGGAGGAGTGGTAGGTAAGGGTGGAGGATGAGGAGGAGTGGTAGATAAGGTATGAGTAAAGGTGAAGGAGGAGTGGTAGGTAAGGGTGGAGGAGGAGTGGTAGGTAAGGGTGGAAGATGAGGAGTAGTGGGTAATAGTAAGGAGGGTGTGATAACTTGATTAATTGCTCAAGCTTCAGGTTAATTCTGGGTTTTTGGACGTATTGAATGAGGCTGGTATTTATAGCAGAGTTATGAGGGTATATGGTATAACTGCAGGCTCTGTGGGTGTGGTGTGCTGGCACTCTAGGAGAGGTCCCTCTGTCTAAGGTAGGTGAGGGTTTTAATTGCTTATGTTTAAGGTAGTTGAGGGTATTAAATGAGATCTTGACCGTGCAAAGGGTCAAACAATGACGGGTCATGTAACAAAGGAGACGGGTCATGTGACAAAGAAAAGTGTCTTTGGTGTTTAGCAGGTGAGATAGTAGTTGCAGATGTGTCATCGAAGGATGGCTTACTATTGGGTGAAGAGGGTTAACCAAGGGAATGTATCAAGATCATGCTATTGGTTTGCAGAAGGTTAAGCGAGGGAGTGTATCGAGAGTTAAGCAAGGGAGTGTATCAAGATCATGCTATTGGTTTGCAGAAGGTTAAGTGAGGGCGTGTATCAAGATCATGCTATTGGTCTGCAAAAGGTTAAGCAAAAGTGCTAAGGCAATGGGACAGTTAATGGCCTAGCTAGTCTTATAGCCATGGGACTCCCTAATTGGTTTGTGAGGCTTGGTTGCAGGGCACGTGAAGGTCACGTGTCTCTCTCTCTCTTTGGAACCAACCCTAACTTTGCCTGGGAGGCATAAGTTAGGGAGATGCCCTTGACTCTAGCCACCTAGCCATGAGCTCTCGAGATCCCAATGGGCCAGGCCACCCTTAAGTACTGCTCCGGACCAAGGGTGGTTGGCCCAAGTGTGAGTATGTGTGCTGGTGTATTTATTATGGGTCCCTGCTATGGCCCCTAGGGGCTGAGACTCTCATTGAGGTGGAGGTCTTGAGCATTGGAGTTGCGCTTAGCATTGGGCCTTCCTGGGGTAATAGAGGGAGCCTCCCATCATGGGTTTAGGCCTTTGAGGCGTTGTAAGTGTTGGAGATGCACCCTTCCTACAGAGAGCATTCCATCATATTGGGTTTGGCTCTTTTGGGGTCCCCAAGTATTGGGGTTGTAGCCTTCCTAGGGAGGGCCTCCCCAAGTATTGGAGTTGTATCTTCCTAGGGATGACCTCCCATCATCATGGGCTTAGCCTTTGGAGATGCTATAGGTAGTGGAGTTGCGGGGCCCTCTTGGAGATTTAAGTGAGTAGGTAAGTAGTCTATGTGGACATATAAGTAATGACAACATTGGAGATACGTTTCCTTTTTGGTGACATATGCAACTACCACGTGGCGAAATAATACACATTACCTACACCTTCTATGTGAACTCCCAAACCCACGTGCTCACTTCTCCGGTTCCTCGCCGGCATTAATACCTGTTGTAGACACCCCAATTTTGACCAAACACCGAATTAAGGGGAGTATTACCTCTAAGATCCGATGATGACAATGTCCGAACTAACCTAGGACTTCCACAGGTGATTCAAACTCTTCTGAAAGCTCTTCTAATTTAAAAATAAAAGAAAAAGGAGAGAAATTCAGTATGAACCCCGAAAAACAAAGTCAACAGTTGACCCAGGAAAAAGTCAACGGGTCAAAAGGGAGTCAATCATAAAATTTTCGAATTTCAAGATGAAAAGTCCCGGTAATTGTTCATTGGGTCTCCCTTATGCTAGAAATGATTTATAAGAATTTTTAAATGAAAGAAATCATGGTGAAATTGAAAGGCTTTTAAGGAGAAATTGTGCAAAAAATCGATATTTTGCCTTCGGAGGGAGAGTTGACTTTTTTTCCTTAAGGATTTTTGATTTTTTAGATATTTTTATTGAATCCAAATGGGGGGTATTTCCTTAATTACATTTAACGTCTTAAGTAAATACATAAATTAAACGACATTTACGTAATGACATGAAATGAAATTAAGGTGCTGAATTGCAGTGCAGCGGCAGTCAAGGTGCACGAACGGCAGTCAGTGAATGCCAGTGCGGCACTCAATGAGTGCCGCGACGGCTCTCAGTGAGTGTCGCGATGGCTCTCAGTGAGTGCAGCTACGTTTCTCCGAGTGCCGCATTTTTGTGACAGTCTGTTCGAAAGTAGGTTGGTTTATACCTTCAAAGTGGCGGCAAAAATTAGGGTTTTGGCTGCGAATTTTCCAAAGTGCCCCCCTAAAGATTGCCTATAAATAGAAGGTGTATATCCCTTGTTTGAAAAGGTGGAACATTAGAATGTTGGGATTCCTATATTGATTCTCACCCAAAATCAAGAGAGTATTAGAGAGGTTTGTTGGAAGAAAGAGCAAAGGAAGAGCTTAATCACCATTTGGAAGGCCTTAAAGAAAACAAGAAGTTGAGGATCATTAGAGGTAAAACTCTACACTAATTAGTGTATTTAGTAGCTCAATCACAATATATAGATATTTAGGACCTTTTACACATTTTCAAAACCTCTCTTCCCACCTCATTTCATCACACACCACATATATTGTGATTGAGCTTTTATGTCATCAGTTTGGATCAAAATAGTTTAATGGTTGAAGCTTAATAAAATTTTGAAGTAAAGCCTTGGTCATTTTCTTTTGATTATGTTTATCTCCTTGGATTTATAAGACTTTCAATGTCTTACTTAAATCCATGTGTTTAGAGTCCTTCAATGTCCTTATGAACTCATGATTCATGAGGGGATTGAGGTTGATTTTTAGTATATTGAGTTAATGAGTCCAAACTTCATCCATAGTTTGAGATCATTACTTTGAGGTTTTATGAAGTCCTTCATACTTCATTAAAACCCATGAGTTCAAGTGTTATTAGTCTCCAATGACCATCAAATGGTAGGAAGTAGCCTAGTTTAAGTCCATCTCCATGGCTTAAGCTAATCCTTTTCTTAGGTTTGAGGAGTTCTTCATACTTCATTTAAAACCTATATGTATGTGTGTCTTTAGTCTCCAATGACCATCAAATGGTAGGAGAAATGGTTTGAATCTAATCTAATCCCTATGGTTTAGGTTCATATGTCTCAAGATTTTATGAAGGTCATTCATACTTCAATGAAATCTCCAAATATCAATGTCTTTAGTCTTCAATGACCATCAAATGGTAGAAGAAATGGTTTGGTTTTAAGTCCAACTTATTGGTTTAATAGTTGGGATTAACAAGCAAAAGTTGAACTTGAACAAATGGTGCAGTGAATTCAATGACCACCTTTTGATCAAGGATTTTTAGTTCGAAATCAGACCGTTGAAATTGAATGAAACCACTTGGAAAGTGTTTATAACTCAAAGTTCTACCACTGTAATTTTTGTTTTAAGGTAGTTTCATGCTTTGGGTGGTTTGATCAAGGGTTTTGTGGAGCAACCATAATCTGTCCAGAGTTTCAGAACAGTAACACTCTTTTGAAACAAGCAAATCAGAACTTTAACCTAGCACTTGTTACCCAAAATAATTTTTTTCTAAGTACCTTAATGTGTTAGGAAGATACCCTAAAAAGATCTAAATGTTTCTCATCTTGTTACTATTTTTAGAAAATCGTACAAGATCTCTGGACAGAGAGTTGCAGATTCCTGAGTGATGTCTAGTGTTTTCCATATTCCCAGAGATCGAACCGTTAAAACCTTGATTGTCTTTTTGGGTTATAAACTAGACTCATAGAGGCATGTCATACCCAAAAATCATTCAGATCCAACCTTTGGAAGTATGGTTTTTCTATTTTTTAAAATCTGGTTTGCTCTCTGTAATTTAAGAAAAACAGTCACTATTTTTGTCTAATCTCATTGATTTTAACTTAAATGGTTCCCTAATGTCTCGGGACCCAAATCATGTTTTGAATAATGATAATTTAGCTTAAATCCAGAGGCTAAGTGATCCAAATTAGTGAATAAATCCATGTTTTATTCTTGTTCATATTCATTCATTCATGTACATTAATGCTTATAATTAGAACTAGTTACTGGATAAAGTTGGATTTCATGCTTGCTAGATCTAAGCTAGAGAATTAGTATTGATTGTTTGATATCATATTATTCTGTGAAGCATGTGGACTAATCTTTGTTTTGTAGCGCATTTGAGGTACAATTTCTCATCTCTTCTCTAGTTATTCCTTTTGTTGATTTTATTGATTTTCGACTCCATGCGCGACACCTTAGACTAGGTCTTGCCTTATGTGTTTATATGCGTTAGAGACATTTTCTTAGGTTTATTTTATATGTATGCATTGCATGTTTAAATTCGCAGCTGGATCCCGGGTAAGTTTCCTAGTTCCCTATATGCACATCATCTTGCTTGCTATTTGAACTATGTGGTTTATGAATGATATTTTGTCATTAGCAATCTTGCACCCTTTTCAACATGCTTGTGTAATGTATTATTTATATATATGTATTAGTTGAGGGCACACTTAGATTATTGATTCGATTAAAAAGGATGATGAGTAGAGGCCTATCATGAGATAGGATGAAAGCAGGTGTTTTAGTCCGCCGGGCTCCTTCCCCTTTTATTCCATAATCCCCGGACCTAGAATTTCTGGTTTCACAAAATATCAGTTGTTTTTAAAAATGGTTTCTTAATTTTCCAAAAAAATTAAGTGGCGACTCTTTGAATTTGAAAAATGTTTTAAAAGTGGGCCCAAATGTCGGTATCCACACCTGCAATGGTTATTTGAATAACCACACATATTCGATTTGTTTAAGCTAACGCTTAGTGAATAAAACAACATATGCATATGACTGACAACACGCTCGTATTCACATCTCTACATTTCATACTATTCGCGGGAGACTCACGTGCACATTCCATACTCCCAATTCGCGACTCCTCGCCAATAAGTCCACGCGAAAGGGTAAGACCCATGATTCTTCTCTTCAATTGTGCGACCTTAATGCCTATATCGGCTCCACAAAATGGCTTAGTGACCACGTGCTCCTTCTGACCCAAATAATCAACTCAACATGCTCAAATACATATCACCATGCTCTCGGTAATTAAAACATTTCACCATGCTATTGGACCTACTTATCAATATAATCGCCCAATATGAACTACACAATATATCTCTATGAGTTAACACATGCTATTCAAACATAACATGAATACACGCCAAGCAATCATTCCATAATACAAAGTGAATCACTCACCTCTGATTAACGTGCTTAAAGTTTGATCCAAAAAAACCCGTGCACAAAGAACGTGCAGAAAACCCTCTAGTACAATCCCTATGGATCAAAAGTCCAATTATTAACTTTTATGAAAAATCTAAAAAAATAACTTTAGTAAACTTAGCCAAACAGGTCCTAATAGATATCAGAATGAAGCTCTTACCTCGAGGAGCTTGAATATGAAATCTGGGAGAAAACAGACTGACAGAAGGTCGCCGTTTGGCGTCAAAAAGCTCTAAGCTCCTAAATCTCCCTTTGGCCTCCTTGAAACTTAGGTTAGCTTTTATAAAAATCTCAAAGTCATCTCTATCTATATATAGGCAACATTTTTGGAAATTATGTTTACCTCCCCGTGAGTTTTCAAAACTCCTAATTAGTCTCTGAAACTTTCTACACAGCTAATTCATAGCTTCACGAGTAAAACCTCAAAATTATAAAAGTTTCCGACTAAGTTCCGTTTGGTTGCTAAAATGCAAATTTCTACATGACGTTTTCAAAATTGCTAATTAGCCTACCAAATTAATAGCGTGTTAATTCGTCCTACCCAGGATACTAAAATTAACCATAGGAATAAGTTCTAAACTAGAAATAATACAGATAGTGAAATACACAAGTAAACATTTTAATTTCAGATAACCATTTAAAGTATTACACAATGACCTTCTCAATCTCATAGAGACGTCACAACATCAAAACACTCATCAACACCATCTCAAAGGGTTCTCGAACATAGACACCCAAATCGACTCGTGAGTCAAAACTCACTCAAACATGTGTCATAAGACACGCCACATCACATTATCATGCATGGCAATGTAATGAAATGCAATAACATGATTACGGGTGTTATAATTGATAATCATCATTATTTAGCCCATATTTAAGGGACGTCATTCCTCAGAGAAAAGGGGGATAAAATCCTCAGATAAAAGGGGACGGTGGTGACGACCACAATGAATTGACTTTGGTCACTTAAGAGTGTGTGATATCGCTTTTAAAGCGACGACAAAGTAAGAATGGCCCGGAATCAGTGGTCCAGAACGATGGTTGTAATACCCTGAATATTTTTAATAGTTCTTAATGTTTAAATTGGTATTTTTATGATTTTAATGAAATTAATAATGTGGTTAGTATACAAATATTAGTGTGAGTGTTTTACACCATAGGATATACCATTGAATTTTAAAATTTGATACATTAGCAGTGCACGTGTGTGTGTGTTTAATGTGGAGTGTGTGGTTAGGTTATATATATAATATAATATATAATATTGTGGGTGTACACTTATAGTTATATAACATTAGGTTAGGATAGGTTTTAAAAAAAAAAAAGAAGCACTAGTTCCTCTACACTGCACAGCCGCCGAGAGAGAGAGAGAGAGAGAGAAAGAAGAGAAAGAAGAAGAAGAAAAGAGAAGAAGAAGGAGAAGTGTCTCGGGTGCGTAGGCGCGTGGGGAATCGCGGAGCGTTTACACCGTGTTGCCAATTTTTTTTTTTCAAACAAGGTGAGTTAAATTTTGTGTACCCTAGTATATATATATACACGTATGTATATATGTATATGGGGATAAATTAAATTAGTACTTATTTAATATAATTGTTAGGGTTACATCCTTGTAATGTATACATGTTATTGTGAAGTAATCTAGATTATTTTTTTTCTTTCCCTTCTTGTGACTTTGTGATTATGATATTAGGGTATTCGACAAGGGTTAGGTGAATAGTTAGTTGGATAAAACCCTATGTGAGATATTCATATTAATCAAGAAACATATATGAAATTCGTTTTTTTTATTTCACACAGTTGCAGAAACTTTAGAAAATTATTGTAAATTCGTGGGTTGGAATTTTAACATTCTGTCCGCATGTCTTGTGTAAAACGCAATTCTGCACACTTTTCGTGTTTTGAGTTTTCCCTGATTCTGCACCGTTTGGGCTGTAGATTTAAATTTCAGTAGCAGTTTTTATATGATTAAAACGTATTGAATGTCTAAATTGATTTATGTGTCGGGATAAACTCGTGTTCGTTATTGTGATATAACGTGAAATTTCGTTGAGATGTAAGCATTCTCATCTAATGTTTGGGTTTCATAAATTTGTGAATGTGAGACCATCCATGTGAAGATTTTTTTAGAAATTAATATTAGAAAATCCTTTAGTGTGTTCACCACTGCTCCTTATGAGTTTAGGCGGCGACTTCGTGGATGACCCGTCTTGTGTGATTAGACGGCGACTACGTGGATGACCCATCTCTTCATTTTAAGCCTTATGCCCGGCTTGTTGGTCTATTTCATGTGTATTTAGACATTATTTATTGACGTCAAAAACGTAAGTACTAGCCTTTCGGTGTAGACTCAAATCCCAGTGATACCCCATGGGAGTTGGGACCGGAGTGGGAGTTAGTATTACGTTAGGAGACACATGGGATATATGTGTAGGCTGAACCATGGATGGGTGGCCGAAGTGGTGAACATAAGATTTAATTAACTAAAACACATGTGGTGCTTAAATTGCGGCTATACGTTGCAATGTAGTTCGTTATATTATGTTGTAGTCGAATCCTTGTCATATCAAATAACTTATGTGGGTATCCGTTAGTTTAAATGTAGTATTGTATGTGTACCGTAAAATATTTGGGCACATTGTGAACTAATAATAAATAGGATCAGATTAGTAAATTAGATAATTTGGTTACTTAACTTCACAATTGAGGGTCGTTTCGCGTAACCTGGAGTAAAACGACAATCCGAGCGACTTTCGTGTTTTACACTTTTCCTAAAAACGTCATCTTGACACCGTTTTGATTTAATTTCAGAATCTGCTGAATATCGCGTGTTTATGAGCTGAAGTTTAATAATTAATTTCTGACTTACGTGTTTAGAATTAATGAACGGGGACGCGTGACTTTCCTTGGAAATTTAATTCTGAACATCTTTCATGTTTTAAGTTTTGTCCAATTCCAACTCCTTCTTGAAGATATATTCATTTTTTTAAATACCATTTAAAGAAGGATTTTTGATTTTTTTACTAACATCTATTTATGCAGGATGGTAGGCCCACTAATGTGTTTGCAGGTATTGGCCTACCATAGCTAAGAAGGGTAAGTATTTATTCAGTCTAGTTCGGGTAGGAACTATATTGCCGTCGCATAAAAGGGAAACTACCCCTTGTCCCGTTATGTGAGCGGAACTACTTTCCTACCCGATCTTTTATTTATTATTGTTGTGTTGGTGTAAGGGATTATGAACGATCCCTAAGATTGTGTGTGATTAGTTTTATTTAACTCATACCAGTCATGTGACTGACCCGTTGAGTTTTTTTTTTTTTCTCGCGGGTGCGTTCTTTTTGGAGCGTAGCCGATCGGAATTTGCAGGGATAGTGAGAAGTTCGTGGCATTTGATAATAGGAGACGTGTGAAGTCTTTATTAGCTTTTAAAATTTTATTTGAGAGTTTTAGTATTTTATATTTTGGCATTGTGGGCCATTTGACTTTATCAGATATTGTGTGAATTTTTTTAGAGATTAATTATGATTTTGGAACATTAGATTTTGATCCTTATTGATTGGATATTTTACTGGTATATTGCGTTTGGGAGTTAAGTTTTATCCTGTTCAGACTGTGTGATTTTTCTTCTTTGCGATCACCTCTAATAATCGGACAACTGGATATTGGTTTAGGTATTTTCCCTTGACTAATATTTAATTGTCTGGAAATTTGGGGTGTGACAGTTTGGTATCAAAGCCTTAGGTTACCCTAGAATGGAGAGTATCTAGGTGATCTTCGGAATGTGGTGAATGGGTTGTTAATTACAATGAATGAGTTTGTGTCAGATATTCATGTATGTGTGGTTGTCTTATGAAGGTTATGGCTGGAGGCTACAATACCCGTCATGGAGCTCAGGCTGGAGGTGGTGAGAGTTCTGGAGGAGTTGGGGCAGGAAATCCCAACTTAGTTCAGGTTGACGTAGGGGCTATGATGAACCAGATTCTCCAAGCTGTGCAGAACAATCAGCAGGGAAACCAGGGTGACCCATTCGCTAAAAGGAACAAGGATTTTATTTCTATTGGCGGGCGAACATTTGATGGAGATAAGGGTCCGCTGGCAGCACATGCTTGGGTCCGCAAGTGTGAATTTGTATTTGAGCGGATGCAGCTGACAGAGGTGCAGAAGCAAGAGTTGGCATCTCAGCAGTTGGAGGGTGCGGCCTTGTCATGGTGGGAGTCTGTGCGGCTCAATATGATGTGGCAGAAATGACATGGGAGCAGTTTAAGGTTGAATTTGAAGAGAGTTTTGTTCCTAGAGCAGTGCAGTCACAATTGGCTAGAGAGTTTCAAGATCTTACACAGGGTACCATGTCTGTGATGGAGTACGTGAGAAAATTTAATGAACTTTCTTACTATGCTCCATATCTCATTGATACCGAGGAGAAGAAGAATGAGAAATTCATTGATGGATTGGGACATTACCTCTCCAAGTCAGTGTTAGCGGCAGAGGGTGAGCCATTTAGTAAGATAGTGGATTTGGCCCTGAAATTTGAAAAGAAAGAGCAGAAGTTCCAGGCGGAGAAATCTGCAAGAGCTAAGGCAGCAGAGTCATCGAGAGATAACCGTTCCCAGTCTCAGCAGAAGGATGGGGGAAAGAGTGGGAATCGATACAAGCCTTATGACCAAGGGCAGAAGGGCCAACAGAACCAGAGGCATGGTAATAGAGGTCAGTACTTCCCGCAGAACCAAGGAAATTTCAGGAATCAGAACCGTCAGTGGAATGGGCAGGGAGGTCAAAATAATCAGGGCTTCCAGGGCTATCGTCAACAGGTCCCGCAGCCACAGATTGGGTTCCATCCACTAGTGCCTCAGATTGGAGCACCACCAACGGGAAAGGAGATGGTTGCAACTTCTAAGCTGTGTTATAATTGTGGGATACCAGGGCATATTGCTAAGTATTGTCCAAACAAGCCCCAGAACAATCAGGCAGCTCCTGCTAGAGCATTTGCAGTGATGCCAGGCAATGAGAATGTGCAAGGTAGTCTCAAACTTTTTCATTCCAATGTTCGTGTTTTGTTTGATACGGGTGCATCTCATTCTTTTATTTCTCGTCAGTTTGTTTTGAGAGAGGGTATTCCTGTGACTCCTTTACTTGTGCCTATATGCGTAGAAACACCTTTAGGAGGGTCTGTTACCTTATATGAACAGTGTAAAGATTTTGTGATAAACTTTGTGGATAGGACATTTCTTGTTGATTTGATTGTGTTGGGTTTTGAGGGGTTCTCCATTATTTTGGGTATGGATTGGCTTAGGAAGAATCATGTCACCTTAGACTGTGCTAAAAGGACTATTCATATAGATACTCCGGGTTTGCCTCGTTTCTCTCATACTTATCCTGACAGCGCAGAGTTAGTGATGTCTAGTTTTCTGTATTCGGTGGAGATACCGAAGAAGGATATTAGTGATGTGGAGGTGGTATGCGACTTTGAAGATATATTTCAGGAGATTCCTGGACCACCGCTTAAGAGAGAGGTGGAGTTTCGGATTGATCTTTTACCTGGATCCTCACCTATTTCAAAATCAGCATATCGTATGGCACACAAGGAATTAGGAGAGATGAAGAAGCAACTTGATGAGATGCTTCAGAAGGGGTGCGTTGAATTCCTTTCTTTTGTTGATTATTCTATTATCCTTTGTTGTTTTCTTTCCTTAGCCATTAGAGTAATCCTTTTGAGGTGTGTATGACTCAGGTTCATACGACCCAGTAATTCTCCATGGGGAGCTCCAGCTATCTTTGTGTCGAAGAAGGATGGTTCCTTGCGTATGTGCATAGATTATAGAGAGTTGAATAAGGTGACGGTTAAGAACAAATATCTGTTGCCTAGGATTGACGACCTTCTTGACCAGTTGAAGGGGGCAGTAGTCTTTTCTCAGTTGGATTTGAGGACGGGATATCATCAAATGGGAGTAAAGGAGGAGAGTATTCCACGTACAACTTTTCGTACCCGGTATGGATTGTATGAGTTTTCGGTGATGCCATTTGGGTTGACCAATGCTCCAGCATTCTTTATGGATTTGATGAATCGGGTGTTCAGGCCGTATTTAGACCGATTTGTTGTTGTTTTCATCGATGACATATTGGTTTATTCTCGGACTCTTGAGGAGCATAGAGAACATTTGAAGGTTGTACTGCAGACGCTTCGAGAGCATAAGTTATATGCCAAGTTTAGTAAGTGCCATTTTTGGGAGTCGTCGGTGAGATTTCTAGGACATGTTATTTCAGCTAAGGGAATAGCAGTAGATCCTGAGAAAGTAGCAGCAGTTCAAGAGTGGGTGCAACCTACTAATCCTACAGAGGTGAGGAGTTTCTTGGGGTTAGCTGGGTATTATAGAAGGTTCATTGAAAAATTCTCAGTCATAGCAGTACCGTTAACAAAGTTGACACGTAAGAATGTGAAGTTTTTGTGGACAGATGAGTGTGAGCAAGCATTCAAGGAGTTGAAGCAGCGGTTGACCACCGCACCCATTTTGACCATTCCGGTTGAAACTGGGAAACTTGTAGTGTTCACGGATGCCAGTGGGACCGGTTTGGGTTGTGTTTTGATGCAGGAAGGGAAGGTTACTTCGTATGCTTCTAGACAGTTGAGGCCACATGAGAGGAGGTGTCCTACTCATGACTTGGAGTTGGCAGCGGTCGTGTTTGCATTGAAGGTGTGGAGGCACTACCTCTTTGGAGAGAGATTTGAGCTTTATACAGATCATAAGAGCCTTAAGTACTTATTCTCACAAAAGGAGCTGAACATGAGACAACAGAGATGGGTCGAGTTCATCAGTAGTTACGACTTTGAGATTCTTTATCATCCAGGGAAGGGAAATGTAGTGGCTGATGCGCTTAGCCGGAAACATAGCGTGATGGCTTCTATGATGGTTCGGGAGTGGAAGTCTCTTGAGGTGTTAACCTCTCATGATATTCAACCAGTGCGAGAGAGTGAGAAGGCGTACATTGGAAGTTTGTTGGTTCAACCAACCCTAGTAAGTAAGATTCGACAGATGCAGTGTTCAGATAAAGTTTTGGTCAGTCGTCTTAATGATTTGATTGTGGATTTGCTTGATGAATGTCCGACTGATTGGACTGTGGATTCAGAGGGGAGTCTATGTTTTCGAGGTAGGCTTTGTGTGCCTGATAATGCAGAATTGAAGAAGGAAGTTCTAAGTGAGGCACATCGATCTCGGTACACTATTCACCCTGGTGGGACTAAGATGTATCATGACTTGAAGCATACCTTTTGGTGGGAAGGTATGAAGAGAGATGTGGGAGAGTTTGTTTCTATGTGCGTGGTGTGTCAGCAGGTGAAGGCGGAACATCAGAAGCCGTCTGGCTTGTTGAAACCCTTAGAAATACCTGTGTGGAAGTGGGAATGCATTTCCATGGATTTTGTGGATGGGTTACCGAGGTCCAAGAAGGGGAATGAGCCGATTTGGGTCATTGTGGATCGGCTTACTAAGTCTGCACATTTTATTCCTATTAGTATACATCATACGGTAGACAAGTTGGCACAGTTGTACATTCGGGAGATAGTACATTTGCATGGGACTCCGGTCTCGATTGTGTCTGATCGTGATCCATTGTTTGTGGCAGAGTTTTGGGAGAGTTTTCAACGCGCTATGGGGACCCAGTTAGATCTTAGTACTGCTTATCACCCTCAGACCGATGGGCAGACTGAGAGGGTTAACCAGATCCTTGAGGATATGTTGAGGGCTTGTGTTCTCGATCTCGGTGGTAGTTGGGAAGAATATTTTCCATTGGTAGAGTTTGCTTACAATAACAGTTACCATTCTAGTATAGGAATGGCACCTTTCGAAGCGTTGTATGGGAGGCCGTGTAGATCTCCAGTGTGTTGGGCGGAAGTAGGTGATGTACCTATTTTGGGTCCAGAGATGGTTCGGGAGACTACTGAGAAGGTGAGTGTCATTCGAGAGAGGATTAAGACTGCTCAGAGTCGGCAAAAGAGTTATGCTGATAGGAAGCGCAAGGGCGTAGAATTTGAAGTTGGAGATTTTGTGTTCTTGAAGGTATCCCCAATGAGAGGTGTGATGCGTTTTGGTAAAAAGGGGAAGCTTGCTCCGAGGTTTGTAGGACCTTATGAGATTGTCGGAAAGGTTGGAGAGTTGGCCTATAGAGTATTGTTGCCACCGGCATTGGCGGCAATTCATAACGTGTTCCATGTATCCATGTTGAGGAAGTGTGTGAAAGATCCTGAACTTACTGTTCGTCCGACAGAGCTTGAGATTAATAATGATCTTACGTATGTTGTTCGACCTATCACTATTGTCGATTGAGATGTGAAGTATTTGTAGAGGAAAGTAGTGAATCTTGTGAAGGTGCAATGGAGTGAGAGAATTAACGACGTTACGTGGGAACTTGAGGAGAAGATTCGGAAGTCACATCCCGAGCTATTCGAGTAGTGATCGTGCGTGTTTCAAATCTCGGGACGAGATTTTCTTTGAGGTGTGTATAATGTAATACCCTGAATATTTTTAATAGTTCTTAATGTTTAAATTGGTATTTTTATGATTTTAATTAAATTAATAATGTGGTTAGTGTACAAATATTAGTGTGAGTGTTTTACACCATAGGATATACCATTGAATTTTAAAATTTGATACATTAGCAGTGCACGTGTGTGTGTGTTTAATGTGGAGTGTGTGGTTAGGTTATATATATAATATAATATATAATATTGTGGGTGTACACTTATAGTTATATAACATTAGGTTAGGATAGGTTTTAAAAAAAAAAAAAAGAAGCACTAGTTCCTCTACACTGCACAGCCGCCGAGAGAGAGAGAGAGAGAGAGAGAGAGAGAGAGAGAGAGAGAGAGAGAGAGAAAAAGAAGAGAAAGAAGAAGAAGAAAAGAGAAGAAGAAGGAGAAGGGTCTCGGGTGCGTAGGCGCGTGGGGAATCGCGGAGCGTTTACACCGTGTTGCCAATTTTTTTTTTTCAAACAAGGTGAGTTAAATTTTGTGTACCCTAGTATATATATATACACGTATGTATATATGTATATGGGGATAAATTAAATTAGTACTTGTTTAATATAATTGTTAGGGTTACATCCTTGTAATGTATACATGTTATTGTGAAGTAATCTAGATTATTTTTTTTCTTTCCCTTCTTGTGACTTTGTGATTATGATATTAGGGTATTCGACAAGGGTTAGGTGAATAGTTAGTTGGATAAAACCCTATGTGATATATTCATATTAATCAAGAAATATATATGAAATTCGTTTTTTTTATTTCACACAGTTGCAGAAACTTTAGAAAATTATTGTAAATTCGTGGGTTGGAATTTTAACATTCTGTCCGCGTGTCTTGTGTAAAACGCAATTCTGCACACTTTTCGTGTTTTGAGTTTTCCCTGATTCTGCACCGTTTGGGCTGTAGATTTAAATTTCAGTAGCAGTTTTTATATGATTAAAACGTATTGAATGTCTAAATTGATTTATGTGTCGGGATAAACTCGTGTTCGTTATTGTGATATAACGTGAAATTTCGTTGAGATGTAAGCATTCTCATCTAATGTTTGGGTTTCATAAATTTGTGAATGTGAGACCATCCATGTGAAGATTTTTTTAGAAATTAATATTAGAAAATCCTTTAGTGTGTTCACCACTGCTCCTTATGAGTTTAGGCGGCGACTTCGTGGATGACCCGTCTTGTGTGATTAGACGGCGACTACGTGGATGACCCATCTCTTCATTTTAAGCCTTATGCCCGGCTTGTTGGTCTATTTCATGTGTATTTAGACATTATTTATTGACGTCAAAAACGTAAGTACTAGCCTTTCAGTGTAGACTCAAATCCCAGTGATACCCCATGGGAGTTGGGACCGGAGTAGGAGTTAGTATTACGTTAGGAGACACATGGGATATATGTGTAGGCTGAACCATGGATGGGTGGCCGAAGTGGTGAACATAAGATTTAATTAACTAAAACACATGTGGTGCTTAAATTGCGGCTATACGTTGCAATGTAGTTCGTTATATTATGTTGTAGTCGAATCCTTGTCATATCAAATAACTTATGTGGGTATCTGTTAGTTTAAATGTAGTATTGTATGTGTACCGTAAAATATTTGGGCACATTGTGAACTAATAATAAATAGGATCAGATTAGTAAATTAGATAATTTGGTCACTTAACTTCACAATTGAGGGTCGTTTCGCGTAACCTGGAGTAAAACGACAATCCGAGCGACTTTCCTGTTTTACACTTTTCCTAAAAACGTCATCTTGACACCGTTTTGATTTAATTTCAGAATCTGCTGAATATCGCGTGTTTATGAGCTAAAGTTTAATAATTAATTTCTGACTTACGTGTTTAGAATTAATGAACGGGGGCGCGTGACTTCCCTTGGAAATTTAATTCTGAACATCTTTCATGTTTTAAGTTTTGTCCAATTCCAACTCCTTCTTGAAGATATATTCATTTTTTTAAATACCATTTAAAGAAGGATTTTTGATTTTTTTACTAACATCTATTTATGCAGGATGGTAGGCCCACTAATGTGTTTGCAGGTATTGGCCTACCATAGCTAAGAAGGGTAAGTATTTATTCAGTCTAGTTCGGGTAGGAACTATATTGCCGTCGCATAAAAGCGAAACTACCCCTTGTCCTTGTCCCGTTATGTGAGCGGAACTACTTTCCTACCCGATCTTTTATTTATTATTGTTGTGTTGGTGTAAGGGATTATGAACGATCCCTAAGATTGTGTGTGATTAGTTTTATTTAACTCATACCAGTCATGTGACTGACCCGTTGAGTTTTTTTTTTTTTTTTCTCGCGGGTGCGTTCTTTTTGGAGCGTAGCCGATCGGAATTTGCAGGGATAGTGAGAAGTTCGTGGCGTTTGATAATAGGAGACGTGTGAAGTCTTTATTAGCTTTTAAAATTTTATTTGAGAGTTTTAGTATTTTATATTTTGGCATTGTGGGCCATTTGACTTTATCAGATATTGTGTGAATTTTTTTAGAGATTAATTATGATTTTAGAACATTAGATTTTGATCCTTATTGATTGGATATTTTACTGGTATATTGCGTTTGGGAGTTAAGTTTTATCCTGTTCAGACTGTGTGATTTTTCTTCTTTGCGATCACCTCTAATAATCGGACAACTGGATATTGGTTTAGGTATTTTCCCTTGACTAATATTTAATTGTCTGGAAATTTGGGGTGTGACAATGGTGATTGATTACTTGACACGCTTGCGACTGTCACGACCCATCCCGCTAATGTGCAAAAATAGGACATGTGGCACGCCATCAAGGCTTATCCAGTTCATTTCATAACTATACGCAGCAGAAAAGACTTTAAAACAACCTTGAGTGTATAAAACTTTTGGAAACATTACCCACTGAGTTGTAAAATCCATGTAAAATTGAAAACGTAATTACATTTCGAATCGAATGATTTTATGTTAAAAAGGGTCCCAAAGGTACCCTAAGAACCAATCAAAACCTTTTAAAAAATTTCAGAAGGTATAGAAAAAGATTTCTAGCAGGGGGCATCTCGACTGGTCGAACGACCCCATTCGACCGGTCGAATGACCCTTTAGCAGAATCCTGCACAAGCTGCAGAATTTTGCCTAAGGCATCACCCAACCTTACTCCTTTCATTCCTCTTCACAAGTTCACCTTATTACAAACTTCACAAGCTACAATATGTTATTAAAACCAAAGTTTAGACTTAGTAATCCATGAAAAGAAACAATAACGGAACAAGCTAAGGATTGTTTGGATTAAACATAGGAAACACTAATCCACCTTCCGAAATTCGAATTTGACAAGTAAAACGTGCAAAGCACGAATCCACGAGTTCGAATTCATTACAACATAACTAAAAAGAGTTTTAAGAGTTATTACAACATCATGAACACCATACTACTCCTTCCAAGACAAATACAAAAATGCTAGCTATTCGAAATGCTCATTATTACAAGACTTGGAATAGAAGCAAAAACATATACAAAGGATCCCCCTGGCATTCGTCGGCCTCACTCCTCACGCTTCTTTTTCCCTTTCTTCCTTTCACCTGCAATGGAGTAAATCTCCATTGCTCAGCTATATGCTGAGTGCACAATTTCTAACGTATGCATATATGACAAAACATGCTTTAACTTCATAATAGTCGCTAGGGAGAAAAATACGCGTTCATCCGGTAGCGACAAGTCCAAGCCTACAACCATTACGTCCCCAAGTGCCTTGGAAACTCCAAGTCTTAAACCATGCACAGTAGCCGTCGCTACTAAAATTCTCAAACATTGAGAAACTTACTCCGACATGAATTTTTATAAGACTCCCCTTTGACCCACATAGACAACTCAACGTACTCACATAAAAGTAGACATGCTTTCCACAAATAAGCGCGTGCATAATTAACGGGCCTAAGATTAACACATGAATTTCGCCCGGATCACAATTTTGTCATCGAAGTATAAAACATGTATTTCACCTATATAACATAGGCTAGAAATTCATACCTCGAGCTATCGTCGTAAAACTTGGAGGAAACGACTAGAAGCCCAAATAAACGCCAAATCTCCGATCCTACACAAAACCTACAAGTCTACACGTGTTTTCCCTAATTTCTTAGATTTAGAAATTTATAAAATCTTAGCCAAACGTGGCCTAAAGACTATCAATACGTAGCCCTTACCTTAGGGAGTTCGAATATGCAATTTGGTGAAATTCAGACGGACGAAGGGTCGCCGTTTGTCGTCGCAAAGCCCGTAGGATCAATCTCCCTTTCTCTCTCCTCTCTGAGGATATTATAAGAAGTTTGTGAGAAATGACAATTTCATCCACCACTATTTATAGACAAACTCTTCGGGAATCACGTTTACTTCCCCGTGAGTTTTCAAAACTTCTAACTAACTCTTGAAACTTCGCACACGACCATTTTATGCCTTTACGAGTAAAAACTACAAATTACAAAAGTTTTTGACTAAGTCTCGTTTGGGTCCAAAATCACGTCCGAAAACTAAATTTCGTGGAATCTTTACACAACCTACCTTTTATATAATGTGACACTCACGTTCTCACCACAGTTCTCAAAATAATATATAACAATATCGAGATTACCAGAATTTACCCTTACACAGGTAAATTTACTATTCATAAAATACCAGATAAGTCAAATAACATTTAAATCACATAAATGTCATTTAATCGTGCCAATACAAAATGAACCATCATGTTCCCGTGTTTTCACTGACACCTTGTTGTTGACTCACAGTCAACCTCAACCTCATTATCAACTAACATTGATAAATTCATCCATAAATTCAATTATGCAAGATAAAACTTATAAATTTTTGGTACGGGTGTGACAGCGACCATATATAGTTGTGAATGTTTAATTGGTGTTATGAATCATTAAATACTCCAATTGCATGATTAGTACCACGTACTCATTGAGCAAAAGCTTAGTCGATTTTTGTGGCTAATGACCACGCAGGTTCGGACGAGCATCACAGTGAGAAGCATTAAACTGTGGGGATTCTAGGATAGCTCAAGATTAATGGTTGATGTTTAATATGTTCATATGTAAATAAGTTTATGTTTTGGTTTTATATTAGATCCTTGTAATATAAATTGTGGATTGAAGTTTTGAAAGTATTTCCAAGTGTTTTGGTAATATTTTGGTATTTCAATTCTTGTTAACAGGGAGAATGGTGTTGTAATAGGGGGAACTCTGTCCAAGTACCATTCGATGGTTTTAAAACTTTATTTTATTTATTTTTATTATTTTGTTTGATAAAAAGCTATTTTACCCCAGGTATTTCAATTTAAAATGTTATTTTTGGAACGTTAAAAATGATTGTTTAGTCCTTGTTGGCTTTGTTACACGTGTCCTAGCTCGCGGGGGCAGGTTGGGTGTGACAATTTTTGGTATCAGAGCAATAGGCTAGAGCATTGGGTATGAGTGACGACGCGTGAGTGTGCATACAATGACACGTAGTTATACGATCATGGATACACGTTTATTTAGCATGCTTTAAAATGTTATGTAGCATTCACAGTAATTTATTTAAAAGTGTTGCGTATACATATACTTGGTTGTGGGTGTCAGGTAGAGATATCTGGAGGTGAGAACCCATCTTTGGCCCATCTGGATAGAATGGAAGTAGTCATGGAAAAGTTGGTAAGAGTGGCTGAAACTCGAGTTACTGAGGAAGGACTGAGCTCGTCAAATCCAGAATAAAGAACAGAACCAAATAACTTTAAGCAAAAGCCAGGGCAATTCAAAGGAGAACCTGATTCAATGAAGGCTGACCATTGGTTGACCGATATGAAGAGAATTTTTCGTGCTTTGCCATGTATAGAGGAACAGAAGGTCTTGTTTGCCTCAGATACTCTAAATGAAGAAGCACAAAATTGGTGGACGTCAGTACTAAGGCAAGGAGCACCGACTACCTAGAATTGGTTTATCGAGGAGTTCTTGAAACAATATATTCCTCGATCTTTCAGTGATCAGAAGGCCCGAGAGTTTTCTCATCTCAGTCAGGGTAATATGAGCATTAGGAACGAAGCAGCCCACAAGTTTGGCCAGATTTACAATGGATTTGATTCCAGATGAGTTCATTCAGGCAAGAAAATTCAAGGAAAGACTTCGTGGTGAGATTAGGGGAAAAGTGGATATACTTCGGCAACCAATGTATTCAGAAGTATTAGACGTGACCCTAATTGCTGAGCGAGGTGTGTTGTCACTAGGGCAAAGTCAACAATTCAAGAGGCCAGGAGGTAGTCAATTCCAGGGACAGGGCAGTTCCAAGAGACAGAGTTTGGGGAGTTCATCAGGAAGTGGGGGCAACAAGCCCAGGTGTCAGATCTGTGGTAAGTATCATTGGGGAATGTGCTACTTGTCTCCTATCATTTATAATAACTATCGACGGCCATGACATGTGGCAAGAGATTGTCCCAATCTATCAAGGCAGAATGTTCCAAGACAAAGTATTACTCTGAGACAAGGTGTAGATGACAGTAGAATACGATGTTATTTGTGTGGTGACCTGAGGCATCAGGAACGTAATTTCTCAAAGAGAGGACCAGGAAGTTCTAGTTCATCTGTGGGAAGTGCACCAAGCCAGAGGCCACTTCAGCAACAATCTCAAGGGAGGGAACAACGACAAGGAAGGTATTTTCACCTTAAGCCCAGGGAGAAAACTGTTGCTAATACTGTGGTTTCAGGTATACTTCCTATTTCCTCATAACTTGCTAGAGTATTATTGGATTCAGGGTCAACTCACTCTTTTGGTTCACACCCATTTGCTAAATATTTAGATAAACCCTAAGAACAACTATATTTTGATTTGTTTGTTTCACTCCCATCGGGAGCTCCGCTAGTAAGTTCGGGTGTCTATAAAGCTTGTGGGATTGATGTGAATGGTAGGGGTTTGACTGTTGACTTAGTGCCATTGGTTATTCAACATTTTGATGTCATTTTGGGGATGGATTGGTTATCTGCAAATCACGCCATTATCGATTGTGAGAATAAAAGAGTAACATTTTGATTGCCCAATCAAGATGTATTTTGTTTCCAAGGGACAGGTGTAGCTTCACCGCCTTATTTGGTGTCAGCTGTCAGAGCTTGTAGTTTGTTGAAAAAGGGATGTCGGGGATTCTTGTGTAGTATACTTGACACTAGAATTACTGAATTAAAATTAGAGGATATACCAGTAGTGAAAGAATTTCCAGATGACTTTCCAGAAGATTTACCTAATGTGTTGATTGAGAGGGAAATTGAGTTTGAGATACAGGTGATGCCAAGAACTCAATCAATTTCACGAGCACCGTATAGAATGGCTCCGGTAGAGTTGAAGGAGTTAAAGATTCAACTGCAAGATTTACTAGACAAGGGGTTCATTCGGCCTAGTGTATCACCGTGGGGTGAACCAGTTTTATTTGTGAAAGAAGAAGGACGGGACAATGAGAATGTGCATCGACTACCGAGATATCAACAAAGTGACTATAAAGAATAAGTATCTGTTACCACGTATTGATGATTTGTTTGATCAGTTGCAAGGGGCATAAATCTTTTTTAAGATTGACTTGAGATCTGGGTATCACCAATTGAAGGTTAAAGCTAAAGTTGTTGAGAAGATAGCTTTTAGGACTCGGTACGGGCACTACGAATTTCTTGTCATGCCATTTGGGGTCATGAATGCACCAGCCGCTTTTATGGACTTGATGAACCGTGTGTTTAAGACTTATCTAGACGAATTTGTGATAGTATTCATTAATGATATATTGATTTATTCCAGAAGTCAAGAAGAACATGAACGACACTTACGGTTGGTTTTGCAACGACTTAGAGATAAGCAATTGTTTGGGAAGTTGAAGAAAAGTGAATTTTGGTTGACAAATGTTACTTTTCTTGGACACGTTATCTCTAGTGTCTCTATGGACCCACAGAAAATAGAAGTTGTTAAGAATTGGTCGAAACTGACATATGTTTCTGAAGTTCAAAGTTTCTTGGGGTTAGCTGGTTACTACAGAAAGTTCGTTCAAGACTTCTCTAGAATCGCAACTCTGATTACCCATTTAATGAGGAAGGATGTACCATTTATATGGAACAAAGAATGTAACGATTGTTTTCAGAAGTTGAAAGATAAGTTAACATCAGCGCCAATATTAGCTATTCCATCAGGTACTGGAGGTTTCAGTGTATATAGTGATGCTTCTCATAAGGGCCTGGGATGTGTTTTAATGCAAGAGGGAAAAGTAATAGCTTATGCTTCGAGGCAATTGAGGACACACGAGAAGAATTATCCGACTCATGATCTAGAATGGCAGCGGTGATCATTGCGTTAAAGATTTGGCGTCACTACTTGTACGGGGAAACGTGTGAGATATTCACTAATCACAATAGTCTGAAATATTTGTTTACCCAGAGAGAGATAAATATGAGACAGACAAGATGGCTTGAATTGATGAAAGACTACGATTTAAAGATTCAATACCATCCAGGTAAAGCTAAGGTGGTTGTCGATGCTTTAAGTCAGAAGTTGTCAGAAATTTTGGTTTATTCTTTAACAGCTCAAACAAAGTTGGTAAAAGAATTTGAACAGCTGGAATTAGAAGTAATTCCCAGAATCCAGGGTGGTTTAATGGAGACTATCATGGCACAACCAAGCTTGATTGAAGAAATCAAGGTAAGTCAAATCTTAGACCCAAATTTAAGAAAATAATTGAAGAATTACCCGAGGGTAGACAGCCAGAATTCAATTTTCAGAATAATGTATTGAGGTACATTAATCGACTGTGTGTTCCTAATATCCAAGAGTTGAAAGATAAGATTATGGAAGAAGCTCACAATACGAGGTACTCCATACATCCAAGGAGTACCAAGATGTATAAAGATTTACGAGAAGTATATTAGTGGAGTGGTATGAAATGGAAATTGCCAAGTTTGTGGCCAACTATACGACTTGTCAACAAGTAAAACTAGAACATCAACGACCCACCGATGAATTGCAACCATTGGAGATACCAGAATGGAAATGGGAGCATATCACGATGGACTTTGTGTCAGTTTTTCCACGATCTCCTAAGTCGACTGATAGTATTTGGGTGATCGTTGACCAGTTCACTAAATCAGCTCATTTCTTGCCAATCAAGACTCGTAATCCGATAAAATTAGAAGAGCTTTAATGTCAGAGAAATTATTAGATTACATGGGGCACAGGTATCAATTGTGTCAGATCGAGACACACGATGTGTCTAGGTTTTGGGAAGGTTTGCAAAAGGCAATGGGGATGACCTTACATTTTAGCACAACATTTCATCCTCAGACAGATGGCCAATCCGAGCGAGTTATTCAGATTCTAAAAGATGTGCTTCGAGGTTGTGTTATGGATTTTAAATCAGATTAGGAGACCTACTTGCCATTAGGCCTATCCGTGCTAGGGGTGTAAATTGGTCGATTTTGGTCGGTTATGGCTCTAAATCCTTATCAAACCGAAAGTATCGGTGTGCCTATCTCGAAAACCAATTTTGACCAACCATGGTGGGTACCGGAGTAAAATCGATCATGAAATTGGCGGTCGATTTCGGTCGATTTTGATTTTAATGGTAGGTGTAGAAACAAAGGTCAAAGTTCTACAAATCTACAAGATTTATACATATATCTACAGATCTACAGATCTCAAATCAACAAATCTAAGATTTATATGTATATATATCTACAAATTTATACATATATCTACAGATATATACGAGAAAAAAGGTTACCTCCAGCATGTAGAGAGAGATGGCGACGGTCAGTGAGGAGGAGATCGAGCAGGAAGGAGGTCACTTCGTCTTCGTCTTCGTCTTCATCTTCATCTTCATCTTCGGTGAGTACAGAGAGAGAGATGGCAATGGTGAGTACACACACACAGAGAGAGAGAGAGAGATCGAAAGGTAGCGAGAAAAAGAAGAGGCGGCGACTAGAGAGATAGAGGAGGCGGCGGCCAGGGTGAGAGTTCACTGGCCGTGAGGAGGGTGAGGGGGTCGCCGCCTAGTGAGGAGGGAGTAGGGGTTGTCGGCTGGTGAGGAAGGTGAGAGGGTAGCCGGCAAGTGAGAAGGGTGAGGGGGAGGGGTTGCCGACATGGATATAGAGTCATTTAGGGGGTGGGGCTCTCAAATGATTTGGAGTGGAGGGTGAGTCTAGTGAGTGGTGAGTACCGAAGGGGGGTGAGACTGGTGAGTGGTGACATTGATGGTGTGTTAGGTTTATTTTAGAAAGAGAGTTATTGTAGGTAATATATTTTATATATAAAAAATTCAGAATATGTATTAAGTGATTTCGGTCGGTGTTCGGTCGGTGCTCAATCTATACTGATTAATTTCGAAAACCGACCACTAACTTTGATTTTTTAAAACTCAGCACCGCAGACCGACCATAACAGAAGTGGACTGACCAAAATTGCCTGAACCAGTCGGTTCTGGTCAGTCGATTCGGTCTGGCGAAAAATCCTTACACCCCTAGTCTGTGCTATTGATTTTGCAATAGATCTTGTGCCAGGCACTTCGCCTATTTTTATTCCTCCATATCGTATGGCACTAACAGAATTGAAGGAGTTGAAACTTCAGTTGGAAGATCTCCAGAGTAAGGGTTTTATTCGCCCGAGTGTATCCCCGTGGGGAGCTCTTGTTCTCTTTGTTAAAAAGAAGGATGGAACATTGAGATTGTGCATTGATTATCAAAAACTCAATCATGTGACGATCAAGAATAAGTATCCACTTCCAAGAATCAATGATTTGTTTGATCAACTCAAAGGTTCCACTTGTTTCTCCAAGATTGATCTAAGATCGGGTTATCATCAACTCCGTATTCGAGAGTCAGACATCTCGAAGACAGCTTTTAGTTCCCGATTGGGCATTTCGAGTTTGTGGTTATACCATTCGATTTGACCAATGCTCCAGCATCATTTATGGATCTTATGCAGCGAGTATTTCACGATTATTAGGACATGTTCGTGATTGTATTCATTTATGATATTCTCATCTACTCTTCCTCTAAGAAACTTCATGAGGAACACTTAAGGATTGTCCTACAAGTATTGCGTACTCACTCACCGATTGTTCGATAAATTATCTAAATGTGATTTCTGGTTGATAGAAGTAAAATTTTTTTGGGCACGTCGTCTCGAGAGATGGAGTGTCAGTTGATTCATCACAGATTGAAGTTGTTATGGATTGGCAGCCACCTAAGAGTGTATTTGAGATATGTAGTTTCTTGGGTTTAGCGGGCTATTATCGTCGCTTTGTGAAGGACTTTTTTCATATTGCTTCACCTTTGACTAAGCTTACGCGTAAAGGGATGAAATTCTTGTGGACTGAGGAGTGTGAGAAAGCTTTTCACCTTTTAAAGACTCGACTGACTTCAGCACCGGTCTTGATTATTCCAAAACGTAGTGTTGACTACACAGTTTATTATGATGCTTCACTTCTTGGTTTGGGGTGTGTGCTTATGCAAGAAGGCAAAGTTGTTGCCTATGGTTCTCGCCAATTGAAGCCTCATGAGCAAAATTTTCTAACTCATGATTTAGAGCTTGCTGTCGTTGTGTTTGCTTTAAAGTCATGGCGTCATTACTTGTATGGGGAACGATTTGATGTCTTTTCAGACCACAAGAGCTTAAAGTATATCTTTACTCAACGTGATCTGAATCTCCGACAACGTCGATGGATGGAGTACTTAGAAGATTATGACTTTGAACAACAATATCATCCAAGGAAGGCAAGTGTAGTGGCCGATGCACTGAGTCACAAGTCACGAGATTCCTTGGCTTCTCTGGCCATTCAAGAATAGAATATGCTCGATCAGATTGAGGAGTTGAGGTAGAGCTTAACGATAAGAAGAGAAGACCATTGTCTTTTGAAGTTGGGAATCATGTGTTTCTCAAGGTTTCACCTCGTCATGGTGTACTTCATTTTGGACAGGACGAGAAGCCTTTACTCGTTTTATTGGACCTTTCCAATTTTTGGAATGTGTGGGTAAATGTGCCTATCGATTGGCTCTGCCTCCGCAGTTGGCAAAAGTTCATAATGTATTTCATATTTCAATGCTTCAGAAGTATGAACCTGATCCATCTCATGTTTTAGATTGGACTGATTTACCGTTAGTGCAAGATACGTCCTATGAGGAAAACCAGTACATATTTTGGAAGCTAAGGAGCATGTGCTTCGTGGTAGAACTATTCATTTGGTTCGAGTATTGTGGCGACACCATGGTACTGAGGAGACTACTTGAGAGAATGAGAAAGAGATGTGCGATTGATATCCGCAATTATTCTCTTCTTGAGTTATTTATTTTATGTGCTGATTGATAGCTATGTGCGAATTTCACGAACGAAATTTCTTTTAAGGTGGGTAGGATGTGATACCCCGTATTTTATTTTCACATTTCTAATCGAAAATATACCAGTTTTGGATTTTGTGCAGTATAATTTTTACCTGCGTGTGTGTATCATCGCGTGCGCTCAACACATACGATGATCCCTTATGTTAAACTTGGAGACCACACAAAATTTGTGCACAATAGTGTGCGTGTGTTTGTGTAGTGTGTGTGTGTGTGTGTGTGTGTGTGTGTGTGTGTGTGTGTGTGTGTGTGTGTGTGTGTGTGCACGCTTGAAGCCACTTGGTGGTCAAGCAAAATCATGTTATATATACACCCCCCCCCCCACCTCTTTTAATTTCTCACTAACCCTCCGTCTCTCAACTCCCCACTTCCTCTCTCTCTCTCTCTCAACTTCACATAACACACACATACACACATATTAGTACATATATTCACACACACACACACACACAAACTTATTTACATTCAAGGAGATTCAATTCAAGCTTGGACTATTGATTGGATTTCTGTTGGGTAAGAATCCTTTTGTAATTTTCGTTGGTAATTTCAGTTCTTTATGAATTGTTAATAGATATAGAGAGAGATTTCTTATATATATCGTTAAGGGTCCGAAATAGCGAGCAAAAAAACAGTAGTGAAAACTTGATTTCTTTATATCAAATGAAAAGTCTCGATCCCACAAGGTTCTATTTCAAATTTCAAAAGCAAATTCATTAGGGTCACGACGAACGGTCGATTTTAAGTTTTGTCGCCTTTGGGATTTTTTATAAAATCAAGACCTATGATTCGATTCATGAAAAATTGATTTCGTATTTGAAATCAACACGGAAAAATGAGGGCTTCATATACTGGAAGCACTGTTTTAATTAAGTTTGAAAAATGATTTAAATAACAAAGCAACGAAGAAGACAACAATGGAGTCTTGTGCACAGCTCGAGCGCTTGACCCGCGTGATAGAGAGATCGCGCGAGTGGCCCGCATGCGCGACCAGGCTATTTTCTGAAAAACTGTTTAAAATGCCCACATGGCCTTTTCGAACTTATTTCTCCCGAGCGGCCAGCGCAAGTGAGGCTCCGCGCGAGCGACCTGAGGTAGTTTGGTAAAAACTTCTATTTTGTTGTACTTAAGTCTGTTATGAGCTAAGGGGCCTTGTACCCTAAGCTTCAAGATTTGTACTTCATTTTAAATATTAGTTGTACTTCTGCTTAGAGGTATTGTACCTCACTAATATGTTTATATCACTATATATGATAGAGTATAACAGACTGGGCTTGTCGGGATTCTATTCTGTGTGATTAAGTCTATCCTCGATGAATGGTAGTTTCGTATAACCCTCAAAAAAGTTGTATAACATGTTAACAATGTACTTACATGTTTAAATGAATTGATATGTTTTATGTGTCTCGGATGATTTCAGCATGTCCATTGTGTTGCTTTATATGGATAACAGTTCTGATATGTGATCTATGAAATGTTGAATATGTCTTGATGCTTAGAGCTCTCATAGCATTTCATAAGCATGAGCATGAACATGAAAATCACGAAAATGACTTTGGGATGAAAAACCTTAGAGGCTTTCGATTTTTGAAAAGGGAAGACCAGGCTTCCAGGTTTTAAAAAAGGGAGACTTTAGAGGCTTCCGTGCATAAAAACCTCTAGGAGGGATTTTGTTTTGAAAAGATAGAAATCCTGAATTTGTGGATAGGCGTGTGAGATATGTACCACTAAGAACTCGAATTGCGGGATGTGCTGCAAGAAACCCCCGTAACATGAGGGCTAGGCCTCCGTGTAATTCGTAACGCCCAAAGTCTCGCATGTGAAGGCTAGGCCTCCGTGGACGGGAAGCCCATGGTTCGGGTAATGATATTGACGATCGAAGGCGAGTGTTTAAAAGGCATGAAAATAGTTTTCATGCATGACATTGGCATTCATTGCATTCACACGTGTTATATAACAGATGCTATTGTGTGGTTATATGACTATACGAGTCTTTTGGTATATGGATTATTAAACCTTTCTTTTAGGTGATATAGATAAGGGCAAGGCCCCGAGACTTGACAATGCTTCCGCTATAGTTTGAAGACCCCGTGTGTGGGGATTATCATTTAATTAATGTAATAAAATTTGGTTTCAAAGAACATGTTATGTTTCAATTGGATAAATATTAGTCCACCCGCTTTTAAATGAAAAGATAGCTTAACTCTGATTTTCCGCTGCTTATATTGAAGGCGTTTTGTTTCAAGAAAGAATGTTTTAAATGAAAACCAGATTTATGTTTTATAAATGCTTTCCAAATGAAGAATATATATTTCAGGTAACCCTCAGAGTCTAGGACTCAGGGTGTTACAAATTGGTGAAAGCCTACTATTATTGGTTATTGTTGTATTTCCGCCGGTTGACACCCCGTCGCCGGGACCCATGACGAGGCGGGTTGTCACAATAGAGGAAAATACAAGAAAAAATATACAAAGAAATAGTCATTATTATTATTATTATTATTATTATTATTATTATTTTCTCTTTTTCCTTTTTTAAATTTGCAAACCAAACAAAAACTTAAGAACAAGAAAAGTTAGAAGTGTAAAAGGAAAAACCTCCTCGCATATTCCGATTTGTTATTCGGTTCTTGTGAATGCAGAATTTGCATGTTGGATTTGGTTCAACAGTAGTAGGAATGCTCTTGTTTGATACTGTAGGGGTACTATAAAGATTTCCACAGATTTTGGTGGCTAGGCTGCTGGCTGACAAGGTCCCATGATGGAAATACTTATGGAACTAGAATGAACACATGTTATTAATTCGCCATGTGTACTTAAAGTGCAATTGTTCATATATAAATGTGGAAAATGTTAATTTACTACATATTTCATGTTAAATACGAGGGTACAAAAGTAATTCGTAAAGGAGCAAAGGTAAGTTGTTTTACTGCCCTCGTAGGATAATGCTTTAATGCTCTAATTTTAAAGAGATGGTAGTGACCTTTTTTTGTCCATTTTGAATTGAATACAACATAATTAGTTTCTGCTTTGGCATTAGCACTAGCCTACAATTATAGTACACTTTCATGTAGTACCTTCATATAGTAGGATAGAAGCCCCTATAATTGTATGTGTCAATATATGTATATTATATCAATAATGATAAACTCATTCCCTTAACCACACTCCCAACCACATTCAGCCCATCATGTCCCTTGATTCCAGTGGGTTCTATGTGGAATTCGTGTGAAACCTACCAAAATTAAGGGCAATCAATGGTCAGGATGTACTGAATGTCGTTGGGGGTGTGGATGAGAGTGTGGATGTATCATTACTCATATTATATACCTTCACTTAGGGTGTGTTTGATAACCCAATTAAGTGGTAAAAATGAAAGTTTTCAACACTTATTTTTTTTCAATGAGTTTGATAATAACCACTTAATTGAAAAAGCAGCCAAAAAATTACTAAAAACTTTTAAGTAAAAGAATTCTACTGAAAATAATCAAAATACAGTCTATTTCAATAGTTGAAACACTGTTATTAGTATTGCAAATGCAATCACTTAAAATTTTCAGTACTTAAAATTCAGCACTTAATTTTTAGTACTTAATTTTCAATTTTATCAAACGGACCCTCAGTAGGATAGAGGCCCTTTCATTGTATGTGTCAATAAATGTATATTATATCGAGCTAAATAGAGAAATAATTTACATAGTCAATCCCAAATAGTAGTTTGGAACATGACTTAGTTGATTTGAGTATATGAGCTAGGAAGTAAAATAAAAATAGAGCTGCCAACGATTTATCTATTTCTTTAGCAATTACAACAAACTTGAGGAACAACAGACATCCTAATGTTCCACCCAGGCTACAGATACAAATACAACTCAACAACACTGGACCTCTAGACAGATCAAAACAGCCTAAAATACTGGTAAACCTAATGGGAAAGAGGGTATTAGGGAAGGGGAAAAAAATGAAAAGTGAAAAGGACCCAGAAACGACATCGTCTTGTTCAACCAGAAACGACGTCGTCTTGTTCAATATAGCTACAGTTGGCCCTCTGTCTTCTTTTATCTGGTAGACTACATTAAACAGCCAACCCTAAAGCAGAGGTTCCAAAGGAAGCTGTTACAAATCAAAATTTACATGATATGGAGACACCACCGGTTTCTTTATTCCTGTCCCTCTCAAAGATGCCTCAGAGTTAAATAAAGATCCAAAAATATAATCAAATTGTGTAAACGCATTTTGCACCCTTCAACTATACCTTCATTTGCACTTTGATCCCCCAAAAAAAGAGAATTGGTAAAATGGCCCCAAAAACGAGTAAAGTGAAGCATTTAGTACGACTTGTTTAGCCATCATTATTAATGGAACATTGCCTTTTGCAACCTAAACTTATACCTCCTTATGCACGTTATGACTTTCCATCAATATTGACAGCTAAATTTGATGGAGAGTGCAAACAGAGGTATAGTTAAAGGGTACTCGCAGCAGAGGCACACGCGTGCGTGTGCAATGCAGATTATGCAATTGTCTTTGTAATAGATTTGTAAACTTAAACAATAAAAGACGTCATGATTGGACAAAAATAAATAAATAAATAAACGTACAAAATAATTCATCATTAGAAGAAAAAAAAATGCCTAAATTTAACATCATTAAAAGAAAAACGTGTAAATTTTAAACACATAAATGTTGCTGATATTCAAATGTTACCATTACGTATGTTTTAACAACGAGACTTGAAATTTCAAAATGTAACCGACAGTCCATGTTAGGGTTGTAAGCGGTCAGTCAGTTTTTAGGTTTTTTCATGGGAAAAAAAAAACGACGTTTAGTGGAGGTAGGTCGGTTTTCGAAGCATTAGGTCGGTTTTGGCTTGAACATACATTTAAAAAACCGACCAATCAGTTTTTTGTCGGTCGGTTTTTTGGACCAATAGTGGCGGTCCATGTGTAGGTTTGCTCCAATTGTCTCTCATTTTTTTCAAAATAATCAGTATTTGTTTTCTATTGTTGTAATGACACTCTATATTAAAAATTTATGGAGCAAAACTTGTTGGTTATATTGTAAATATGAGTTTTAGGAAAATGTAAGTGGTACCCCTAGAATTCCCTTTATATAATAGTATAGATAAAGGCGATTTACCCAATCAAAAATTCACTTTCTGCAATAATCAGTACCCATCATCACCATAATCGTCATCATAATGGTATGCTTCTCCGGCATTATAATCATCAAAGTCGTTTCCATATGCTCCATCATTTCCCACATCTTCATAATAATCTTCTTGTCCCAATTCGCCATTTTTTTGCATTTCCTCTGCTTCAAGCTTGTTTTCACTGATGTGTGGCAGGTTATCATCATTTTTAGAAGGCGATTCAGTTCGACTTTTCTTGGAGTTCTCTGGAAGCTCCTGTAAGCAGATTTTTCTTAATTGTAAGTCGAGAATGAAACAGAGTCGCAAGTGAAGAGTACTTGAACCTTTTAAATTGTCATTTAGTAAGCGGGTATGGTAACATGAAGTAGAATACAGCAATGCATGTTATTTCCATGAACCTTTAGGCCCTGTTTGATTTGCAGATTTAGATAAGGAAAGGAGAAATATTTCACTTGTGTTTTCGTCCAAGCTAAAATAACACTGACAGTAATAATGTTTTTAAAACATAATTGTAACTTACGAATAACGGGAGGGAAGTGACTCATAAAATTCAAAATTTTGAATCTATTTCCCACAATACTTGCTTTTCCTTCATGTTTTCCTCACTATTCTCCTTATTAACCAAAAAAGAACTTTTTTCTCTTAGTGAACCGGTTCTATCGATTCAAATGTTTGGTGAATGTCCATTTCTTGTACTAGAAGAAATACTCGAATAATTTAGAGGATGATACCTAAGGAATTCCATACACAAGAAATATACATATGTATGTATACTAAAGAAGGAAAGGAGAAAAACAAAATGAGAATTCAAATAAACAGAGGAGAAGAGAAACATACAGATTCATCGAAAAGTTTCTCCAGTACATCATAGTTGATTTTTGAACTGAGTCTCTGCAAAGGAACCATATTGAGAACTGTAAGCACCATTGTTGTCAAACCATGAATCAAATCGTTAATCGGTATGGGAAATTTATGAATTGTGAATCACAAGATTCATTTCTCTTGTAGAAAACAGATGAAATATCTTTGTGTACATCTTGTACATATTTTAAACCAAAAAAAAAAAAAAAACCACACAGTTCAAAATTATGGACCATGAATACTATCGAACCATTCATTGTATCATGTTATGTGAAACTTGAATCCACTCATGAATCGACCAATTTGAACCATGGTTTGCACACAAGTGAACACAAGCATGTGGTCCAAGAATCTAATGATAAGAAAATGATCGAGTAAGAGACTTAGGCCCTAAGGAGGTTTATTATTTCCTAAAGGACTTTCTGGTTTGTACAAACTAAAGACCAATTGGTAATAGAGGGTCTACAACTGTACGTATAGTGTATTCCATTGCGTAAAGTGCTAGACCAAGGATGCCCCTTATCCCATTGCAAGATCACACTCTTTCATCATTCTAAGAACCACCCTATTTCAAAGATGGCAAAATCCCAACTCTCTGTTTGGTATGCAGATTTACAGCAGGAAAGGAAAAAGATATGGAAAACAATAGGGAAAACTCTCTCCCTCCCTAGTATTTTTCTCCTTGTTCAAACGACATTAGAAATTATAACTTTTCAAAACATGAGTAGTAACTTGAGAGAAGAGGAAGGAATACTTCGCACCCAATTCTCCCTTTTCCTTCCTATTTTCCTCACTGTTTTCCTTCTAAACCAAACAAAGAAAAGCATTTTCCTCTGTGTTTCCTATTCTTTTCTTCTCTTTTGTCTCGCTAAATCCATGAACCAAACAAAATATAAGGGAACTAGTTTCTAACTCCGGAGCATTATCCCACCTTCTTAGTCAACATATGGCGAGTCGCTTCGGCGGCAGTTTGTGCAGGAGTTGAATTTTTCGTTTCTGCTGCTCGTTTTTGTTGCCTTTCCTGTAAATGAGCATTCATATGGAAAAGTAATCAAATCAACGAAGAGAGGGACAAATATAAAGTAGACAATGTCACGAGGTGGTGGAAATTATGTAGCACAAGCTTAACATGGTAAGGCTTGCCATGTCTTAACTTTCTGACATTTTGGAAATGTAGAAATTATAGGACAACGTAAAAGTACCATTATAAGCAAATAGGATGATTTGATCAAATTTCTGTTTATACATGTGAAACTTTAGAATGCAGCATCAACAGCATCGACAACAAGAGGACATTAAGGTTCCCTGACACCCCTGTCAAGGCCCATTTGTTGGGACCAGATTCATACCTATTCTCATTCTCTGTCTGGTTTTCATAAAAGTCAGTTATCATGTTTGGTTGACCAAGAACCAGGTTCAAGAGCTCCTAGGCTTTTACAGGGCATCTACCTTAAAATCAATTCTTTGACATACTAAACAGTCCCTATTCTACTTCTATCCGGTTTTATAAAGAGCAGTATTATGTTGGTTTGACATAGAACCAGTTTTAAGAGAGTTTTTAGATCAAACACGGACTTGTAGGCAATAGAGGTGTATCGACCAAACACTTGTAAATTTAGAACTAGTTCATTTGTGAACCTTATAGACGCTTCTTTGACTTACCAAACAACCCCTGTTCTCATTATCCATCTGGTTTTTATATAAAGCAGTAGTTTGACAAAGAGCTGGCATTAAAAGAGTTTATTTTTTAATTTTTTTTTTGGATCCTAGGCAATACAAGGGGCATCAACAAAACACTTGTGAATTCAGAACCAATTCAATAGTGAACCTTTAAACTGGTTCTCTGACTCGCCAAACAGCACCTATTCTCACTCTCTCTGTCGTTTTTATAGAAAGCAGTATCATGGTGGTTGGACAAAGAACCGGTTTTAAGAGAGTTATTTGGATCAGACAAGGACTCCTAGGCAATAGAGGGGAATCTACCACACATCTATATATTTACCACCAGTTCATATGTGAACCTTAGAACTGGTTCTTTGACTTACCATACAGCACCTAAAGTTGAAATATACCAGTGATATAATCAGAAAAATTACCTTCCTTGCTTTCGCCACGGCAGCTGCAGCAGCTGCAGCAAGCTCCTGGGCAGCTTGCATGTCCTCTGGATCCAGACAATTCTGAAATTTGGCCATATACGCTTCCTTTGCTGCTGCAGCGGCTGCTTCCTTAGCTGCTTGTTCCTGTCCATATTTATTGCAAAAAAAGAGTTCCAGCATGGAAAGACAAGGATGTGTTAGGACCTAGGAATCGCAACTTCGGAATGCATTCTCATCAATATAATTACATTATCCTCCTCATTATCAACGTAATTTAAAGATGCATTCTGGTACAACTTCTTACATTTTCAAAAGAGCAAGTCTTGCTTATGCTTTTAAGTTGGAGATGTGTTCTACAATCCTCAACTAATATAGCAAATAACTCTAACTCTATAATGTATCTAAATCCATCTCTACTCCTCTTTTGATTCTTTTCTCTATATGTATATATAAAAAATAAACCAATATTGTTACAGGTACTGCGGAAGAAAAAAGTCACTTTCATACCAAAGAGAGCATAAGTAATCCATCTTAACATGTTGGCAGAATGGGTTATCCATTTAATGCAGAACGACTATTAGCAAATACCCTTCAGATTACCTCAATATATTCCTTGTTCATCTCTTCCCAGATAATCTTTTTGTAACGTTTCTCCTCCTCATTGTGAAGGTAGCTATCAACCTATGCAATATTGTAAATTTTGAGAGATGATTTAGCCTCTATGTCGATGAATAAATATGCACTAAATAATTGGCAATTTACAAGTGATTATAACATGCAAAATCGTATCAGCTACTTGTCAATTAAAAAATGTGAAGAAAGATTAATCAGTATGTGCTTGGACTTAGGAGTCATTATGAACACAATAGCAGCACATGGTCAACGATCTTAGAAAAGAAGATATAAAGCAGTTCAAACAAGTCATCTACGATCTTAGAAGTTAAAGAAACTTCCCTTTTTCTGAAAATAAGATATACACAGAAAATTCTGTTAAGCTCAATCATGCAGCCCATAAAAAGTTCAAGGAAAAGCTTTATCAGAGCAATGTTCTATGGGCTTGATTTCAAAGCCAGACCACTTGGATCTTCATTGGCTAAGTTTTGAAGTAAATAGTCTTATTTTATATTTTCTAGGTTAATTTGCAGTTTTGCTAAAGATGGGCTTTAGTTTGGACCCATGGGGGGTCTTCCTTTGGGTCAAGTTTAGGTTTTGGGTCCTAGGTGTCAATTTTGGAAAGATATAAAATGGTCTAACCAGCTCAAGTTTCGTATTTCAATTGGAATTCCTAAAGTATATACAGAGAGCTATGTAATGCTTTTAAATAGATGGAGACTGCTATTACTGAAATTTTGAGAGCCTTTGAAGCTACTTTTGGGATTGTGTGATGCAATTCAAACCCTAGGGGGGATGCCTAGTTCTTTTCTTCTTCTCCATTCTTCCTATTCTTTATTGCACTGTTCTTAGCTTTATAATCATCAGATTCAGACCTGAATTAACCTTCTTAAACCTCTAACGTTCTATCTTTAAAATGCTAAACCTGACCTTTGGAGTACACACACCCAAACAGCCCCTGAAGAGCAAATTACTGTTCTCGGGTACTTCACAGCCCCCAGAATAGCCCACTGTTCCACTTTTCTCTATTTAGATATAACCCATTTGTCCTACTCCTACATCGCTCAATCGTGTATTTCATGCACGAAAAGGGGTGGAATCACGTTTACTAATTGATAAATACAATAATAAGATGAACAAGGAATTAAAGATAATGAATTATCAAAGTTTGAGACATGTACATCATATATTTAGCCAGTGAACGTCACCGCTTGTTACGGCCTGTTTGGAAAGGCAAAGAACCGGTTTTGTGGTTCATAAGTGAACGGGACTATAATCTCAAGTGTTTGGCGAATGTTCATTTCTTGTAGAAGAGTAAGTGACTAGTCTAATCTCTCTTAAAATTGGTTATTTCTCTTTGTCATTACAACATAATCTTGGTTCTCATAAATAGCAGATTAGAAAGTGAGACTGGACTGAACCATATCCTATTTTAAGCATTCCCAGATAGGAGGGTGGACTACTGGTAATGGAACATGTTTCTTTTCCTTAATTGCATTGTAGGGCCACATGCCCAGGTCGGTGGAGATCAAATTTGCGTGGCAGGCACACAAGCAACTCCTTTCTTTCTCATGGGGAACATTTTATAAGTAGCTTGGTAAGTAATACTTTGGGGAACATATGCATTTCATGTTTGGATGTTCAATTTGTTTCTGAAGTAGGTTCATTCTCTCGTAGTTTTTTGGGAGTTTCATTGTTACAAGAGGGAGCCGCTCCTATGGAATCACTTCCCAGACATGCTTCTGGACCCAAAACACATACATTAGCCAGTTGGATTAAATTAGGAAGCACTTTAGAGTCCCAAAAGCACCTTCTAGCCGAAGCAGATCCAGAGGTACTTCAGCCCCAACGTGATACAGAAAGCAGATTGGGATTTTAACGAATTTTTCTGAATTCCTATCGTGCTCTTGTGACTAGGGCTTGTGTCTAAATGAAAAGGGCCAAAAGGCCACAACCAATGTAAACAGGCCCCAAGTCCAAGTCTCCTGTCATAGCTACGTGTGTAGACAGTTGCATCCCCCATGTTCTCTTCTTAATCAGAAAACCAGCTTCTTACTTATCAACAAGAAGAGAGAGAGAAACACACACAGAGGAGAGGAGAGAAAGGGGGAGGGGGGTGAAGGTGTTGACGAAGGTTAATCATAAAAAATTCAAAGCTTCAGCCAAGAATCCTATAAGATTGAGGAATGTTTTGACTCATTTGCTCTTACAAAAGTAGATCTAGGGTTCCCAAAAATTATTTAAGACACTTTTTAGATCATGAAACAGTTTTGCAGGATATCTGGTCAGCAAGTTCAAGCTTTTGTGTTCTCCATATATTAAATCAATAATTAAGCAAATTGAGTCACGTGAAATCTATCTGTACACGAAGAGATTGCATACATAGAAACTCAGAGAAAAATCTAATCAAATTCGGGAATTAGAGTTTTATAGATCAAGAAATTGAGAAAATAAACCAAAAGTAGCCTTGGATTTTTGAGACACAAAATAACCCCTTGTATGCATTAACTTAAGCTTCATTTGTTTCAATGTAAAACATTTCCAGTTAATGCAGAAAATATTCTCCATTTTCCGGTGTTTAGTCGTTAGTAAAATGTTTACGAAGATTTGCGGGAAAATGAAAGTAGCTTCAATGCTAAAAATTATTGTAAGGAAAAAATTCCCATGCCATTTTCTGGAACATGTAAAAATGAAATGCCCAATTAATCCACATGTATGCTGTTGATATATGTATATATGCACATACACATACAAAATACATGTATATATAGAAACAATATACATGCACATATTACTATATAAACGTATGCATATTTTCCCTTATATATGTCACTATGTACTACTATTTATACAAGTTGATATTAAAAAAACAATATTTATACTGAGTAAAGAGCTTAAAAGTGCCCTGTCCTGTAACTAGTAAAATATTTTCCAGGTATCAATTAAACAACGAAAAATAAGAAGGAAAATAATTCTTTGATGTAAACCATTATGCGTGAATAATAAATTCCAATGTAGAACATTTTACGTCAAAACGAACAGAGCGAAGTTGTCAAGCTAGAAGAGAGTCAAAAATGGATATTTGACACTCAGAGGGTGATGTAAAAGAAACCACAAAACCTGAGATTGGTTACTCACCTCAACATCATCAATATCAGAAAGACTTTCTGATTCGTCACAAGCTTTAGTGCTCATATACTCAAATCCTTGTGATTTATCAAAAGCACTTTCAGCGTCGACCACCCGCTCAGTAGCTAACCCTGAAACTAAACCTATCAAGAGACGTTTCGAGCAGTTCACCATTGTCTTTATATTGCACATATGAGGCATTCTCTAACATCGTTTTTCTCCAGTAGAATACGAGCCAGTTTGGCTTAGCTTTTAAACTAATCACCTTTTAGAGTAAGAGATTTTTTGAAAAGCAACAAATTAGAGCTTCTTTTAAAAAAAAAAATAAATAAATTAGCTCTAGAAAGAAATCAGAATTTTTAAAAAGCTTTGAAAAAGCTAATCCAAATGGTCACAGACTTTTAAACAATTACTTATAAGAGATTGTTGGCCCCGAAAAGCTATTCCAAACGTCCACTAAGATGGAAGAGCCTTTTTTTTCTAGTTGGTGAGAAGAAGAGCTTACCGTTAGTACAAGGCTCCATAAACTGAATTTTTTCTTTGCTGCTTGCTTCTTTGATGCTTGGTACTTTCTCGATCTGGAAAAGTAAACACACATGGAAAAAATAAATAAATATATAGAGAAACCATGACAGAAAATCCAGAGAAGAGTTAAAAACAATAAAAGCAATGAAACAATTGATACAGGGATGCAAAAAGCATGTGAACCTCACTCATGTTGTACATTCACTATGCATTTTGAGCCCATTTGGATTAAGCTTATTTGGGCTTATTGAGAGGTTTGAGTCCATTTGGCAAAAACTTTTCAACAGCTATTTTAAAACTCTGCTCCACTTTTAAACTGAAAAAACAGCTTAAATCAGAAGCAGCAATTTGCTCAATTTCAGAAATTTTTTTGAGGGAAAATCAGTCATTCCCAGCTCTTAGTTGTCAGCAAACGAAAAGAAAAATAAATGGTTTTGCCTTCACCTTTTCTGCATTTGGCTGCTGCAGGAAAGTATTGGAACCACTAGTAATTGTTCTTCTCGCACAATAACATTTTCCATTAATATTTCCTACATTTTGTATAAGACTATTCCTCGGCCTCTTCATTTATGATGAATTTCCTGTTAATCAAAAGTTGTGGTAAAAGAAAGTCATAAAGTTTTCTTTTACCTTTAATTATGTTCTCAAACATCTATTTCAGGGCTTTCGAATTCCGAGATAATTTTTTGTGGTTACACAAGTAGCAGAAAAATAAATTTAAACAAAAAAAAAATGGAAGGTTTGAGCATAGATAGGTCCGTTTAGGAAAAAAGCAGTTTTTTGGCTTGGATTTTAAAAAATGGTGCACAATCTGATTCTTCCTTCTTACTCTTTTAGTCAACTAATTCAGTGTGGTAATGTAATTGTTTAGTGGTATATCCAAAATATTCGAGTAAATTACAATTCTCAACTTCCCCAGAACAAGGAAAATCAAAAGAAAAGGGAAAAAAGCATATTAAACGTCAACGTGGTCCTATGACATTTCAAGTCAAGTAATTAGCAAATTAAATAAACGGAAACTGGCTATAGGTTTCATTGAGCAGTTTCAGAGATGAGACTTCTAAACTCAATGAACTAGGTTTTAACAATTAAATCCATTGAGTTATCGAAATGGTTAACTCAGAATGAGTATCTAGTAAATCAATGCAAACCTTAAGGCCTTTTGGGGAATACATAAAATAGGATCTGCTCCAGGCCTAGTCTCACTTTTGATCTGGTTCTTATGACATATAAGAACCAAGGTTATGTTTTTTTGACAAAGAACCAGTCTTAAGAGAGCTTAGACTGGGCACAGAATTCTGTGCAAGAAATCGACATTCACCAAAAACTTGATTTCGTACAACCGGTTCACTTATGAACCACAAAACTAGTTCTCGACTTCCCAAACAGCCCCTTAAGTTTGCTAATTAACTTAGCATTTTATAAGATTCTGAGACCAGTATCGTAACTAAATCATCCCATGAGAGAATCCATCTGTCAAATAGATTTAAGAAACGGTGAAAATTGCCGTTGAATTTTCCCTCCAAATCCTGAGTTTTTTTTTTGTCATTTTCTGCATGGAAATTGGTATTTCCAATCAATCCACCGTAATTAGTATTGCAAATGCCATAGACCCATGGTTCTGAGCAGTAAAAAAGACAACCGCATGACCAAAAACTACCTGTGGCAGAGTACAAACTGAAGAAACCTTGAACTAGCATGGAAAATTTATTTGAAGAATACCATGATGTTTTCAAAACTAATAGAACTATATTGCAATTTCAACTGAAATCAAAACTAAACCAAACCTTTATAAATTTCAAAGAAAAATGCAATCAACATGAATACCACCTGCACCTGAAAAGGAAAAAAGTGCCCAATTTTCTCCGACAAATGACTAAACTATTAAGGATAATATAGGAATCGTGGATATGGGTACGAGGGCACAGACATAACACGACATGATATAGCGACACAGAAAATTCTGAAAAATTAGGACACAGAAAAGTGATAAACACGTATTTAAATAGTTATGATCACTAAGAAATGACATAATCCAGAATAAAACTAAGATGCTTAATTTTCTTTACTTTCAAAAGGTCCTAATTCCTATTCTGTTTTCATAACCTTATTTATTCACACGTCCCAATACCTTAATTATGAGCTCAAAGAATTCAAATTATCCACTTCATTAAGAAGCCCTAAGGCCCCTAACTACTTTCAATGTCTGCTTAGTTTATCATAGTTCAACAATGACACACTTGACGCCACAAAGTATCCAGGTTTGTCCCTTGTGTGCCTTCTGTGTGTCCAAGAACCAAATAATCAAAGAAAAAGGTAGGACACAGATTTTGGTGCATCCGATACGTGTATAGGTGGTGCTAGTGTGTTCCATGTATGACACTGTGTCGGACACCAACATGTAACCCTTCTGGGGATGTCCGTGCGTCCAAGAGGATAATGATAATTGAAATATTTCAAGCACAGATTGTCTTCCTTTATTGCACGAATGCATACTTCATTTAATGTTTAGAGCCTGTTTGGGATAGCGTTCTGGGGCCAACAATCACCTATAATTCATTGTTTAAAAGTTTTGGCTGTTTGCATTATTTTTTTTCACAGCTTTTAAAAAAGAACTGATTCCCCTTTAAAGCTTAAAAAACTTTTTTAAAAAGCACCAACTTGTAGCTTTTAAGTATTAAAAAAAAGGCTCTAATTCCAAAAAGGTGATTATTTTAAAAGCCAACCCCATTATTTTAAAAGCTCGACCTAACGGGCTCTTAAACTAGTAAAACCTTGAAGTTTCATTAACCATTAAAAAAAGTACGAAGCAAACAATGGGAAATAGTAATAGCAGGTACATTTAATTGTTTACTGTTCAGCCCCTGGCAAGGCTTAATTCCAAAACTTGAATCATTGGTATTTCCCTCTGCAGATTTTTTAGCCATTCTCTCTAGCTCAGCACGCTGGAAAGCTGGAGGTTCTGATCCTCCCTCGAGTCCTCCAGAAATTTCTATGAACTGCACCAAACAGTATGAGCAGAAATCATACATTTGGATCAGCAGAGTTTGAAGAGATTGTTTACTGTTTAGAAAGCTGTGACCATTAGGATTAGCTTTTTCACAGCTTTCAAAAAATCTGATTCCTTTTTAAAGGTTAAAAATAACTTTTTTAAAATGCTCCGATTTGTAGCTTTGTTTAAGAAAAAATCTCTTACTCCAAAAAAGTGATTACTTAATAAGCTAACCCAAAGGGTCTCTAAATCATCAATACAAGGTTCCATTAAAAGTATTGACTTACTTTATCATAACAATCTTTGCAAAGTCCGTGAGCAAAAGAAGATATTCCACTACCCTTGTGTTCACAAAGCAATTCACTTATACCAGATACTCTCACCCCACTATCTGATTGTTTCTTTGAATTGTGTTCTTTTTCAAGCTCCTCCGCCTTTAGGTTGAACTCCTCAATCTGGTTGGTTGCAAGGAGAAAATCAAAAAAGAGAAATGTTAATCACATAAATAAGAAATGGAATATTTTCTCAATCAAAAAGAAAACACACACACACACACAGATGAAAAACTACTAATCTCTAGAGAAAACATGTTATATCACGTTTGTCGTTGTACTCATGAATCCGATTACATAAACATATTCAGGATTTGACAGAAAACTGATTGGATGTGATTCCAGCACTAATCTGAATTTAATAAGCCATCTTTTTTATGTAGTACTTATACTTGAAGTAATTTTATGTAGTACTTTATTGCTATTGGTAGTTGTTGCTTAAGTTTTATGTTGTTATTTTGTATTGGTCACAACCATGTATGGTTAATGCACCTTACAATGAGTATAAATAGGTGTAACTTTCAGCTTTAGAGGGAGTTTTGCTATTTCTTGGAGAGAAATTAAATTAATACATTTAGAGTATTGTTTGGCTCTTCTTTGGTCTCAATCCCAGACCCTATTTTTCTACACTTTAATTTCTTTCATATTTCTTTGATTTGAGCTTGCATGGCATCACTTTTACATGGAGGTACTTGTATATACACCTTATGTGGAGAACAAAACATGCACGGATGACATTAAAACACTGCAAAAGTTAGCTAACTGTTTAAGTTTGTAATGATGAAATTACATGCTTAGGTTCTCAACCATGCCATAATGGAGTGGACATACCGTCAAGCTCCCCGATTCTGTATTCTCGAATTCTATCAAACGCTTCGTCAATGTTGCTTCACAAACATGTACAATTCGTATCTGACAATTTGAACAGAACATCACTAATAAGGCAGGCAAAATTGAATTGGATTTCAAATGTTATTGCCCTCAACCAGAGTGAATGAAGGCAAAATTTTACACTCTAGAATCTAGATGGTTCAATAATTAAAAATCATGATGGAGAATATAAAAAAAGTTGCCAAAAACAAGCCAATGTGTTCATATTTTACATCAAATGGATGAAGTTTCCACCAAAAATGGATGAAGAAACAATACACGTACTACTTTTTTAGTGCGTGTTTGGAAATGCTTACAATAGGATCTGTTCAATCGCAGTCTCACTTTCTATCTGGCTAAAGTCATGCATGGTTAGACAACAAGCCATTTTTAAGAAAGATTTTAGATTGGGCACGGAATCTAGTGCAAAAAAAAGGGGGCATTCACCAACACATGAATTCAAAGCACTGGTTCACTTGTGGACCACAAAACAGTTTCTTTGCCTTCCCAAACAGCCCTTAGTGTGACACCCACCAAGAAGCATTTTACCTGACTGTATTAATAGCACCTTTGCTACAAAATTATTCAAAATGGATTCAATGCTCATGTTTAACTCTTATTATTACATAAAAAACCTTTTTTCCTAGACATATTTAAAAAAAAAAATAGATCTGTTGTTGTGTCCCCATGTCCTTAGGTATGAATCTGAGAAGTACAACGCTTACACACCTACCCATGCCCAACAGACGTGCCCGAGTCTATGAAACTTTAAATATAGGTACTAGTAGAGAATTTATGTATCATGGATTCAGAAGTTGTAATACCCGTAAAATTTCTGATAATAATAAAACGGGTCCCCGTATTTTGCCCGTATTAAATTCCAGTGTTGTGATTTCGTAATCCCAGAGACCTGAACACATGCTTACGCGAATATGATTATTAATTAAATTAGACTGCAAGTCTCGAACCCGGACTGACTCGGCACGTGAACTCGTATAGTCTATATAAAATTTGATTGCACAGCACGTAGCCCTAAGTGACAGCTAAACTACACATTTTAGTAGCAAGAATCTTACCAAAAATAGACTTTGTACTAACCTATCATACCTTTGATCATTGGGTATAAGCATTACCCAGACACCTAACCTCTACCCAACTAAACCCCCCTATATCCCGCCGGATTTTCCCCACACACACCAACCGCCGGCCACTCTCCCATCTCCCTAGGATCCCATTCAAATCACTCCTCTCAATCTCTCAATCAATCCCACCCAAATTCAGCTCAAACAGATCTCAAGAATCTGTGTATATCTATATGTAAACATGGGTATGCATAGATGGTTGTGTATTTATATATAGACTATAGAGAGAGTGGGAGGCCACACACCCTCACAAATTATCACTCCCCATCCTCTCTGTCCTTTACCACCACCACACACACACACCCACCGGAGAAGAAGTAGAGGAGCAGGAGAGAGAGAACCTCACCGGAGAAGTAAGGAGAAAGAGAGGACCCGAGGCTTGGTAACATCCCCCTTCCCCCTTATTTTAATTTATGTGTATGCTATACACTACACACACACGCCCTGACCCTTCCGCACGAACCAAACAGAGCCTAAGGCTCAAAATAAGCCCCGGGTAGCCATTAAAGCTCCCTCGCCGGAGCTCAAATTTTCAAACTCAACAATAGCTTACAAAAATTACACTAATGTGACCCTCAGGACCCCCACATACCCCCCCTGAAGCAGCTTTTGATTTGGACCACGTTTGGTCACCCATGCAAGGGATTATTCCCGATTTTACCGAAAAGGATAATCTTCTAGTAGGCCCTTAAAACGAATGAACTAGATTCTAAACTCCTAGTATGTTGTAGAGGGCCCCAAACCGGTCCTAATGGTGTTGGTTAGAGCAATTTCCATGAAGAAACGAGCGAGAAACGAAGAGAGGGAGAGAGATTTTCCGGCGGAAACGGCGGCGGCGGCATGTTGTTTTGTAGAAGACACAACCCACGGGTTTCGGGTTCTATCGTTTACCCGTTGGGTCGGGTAGGGTCGGTTTAGTATGAGAGTATATATGGTAGTGGGTTCGGGTTATATTAATTAGATGGGTATCGGGTCGGACTTTTTAAGTTGGATCGGCCTCAGTGTGTATATGGATGATCCATTGGGTTCGGGCCGGATCTGGGTAGCACGCGGTTCTGTTCATTATTATTATTATTATTATTATTCTTCTTATTATCATTATTATTATTAAGATTGTTTGATTAATAATGGGTTTTATATGTATTTAATAATTGTTTTAAATTATGATTTAAGATTTTTATAAAATCTGGAATATTATAATAATATTTTGAAATTATTATTTTAGTATATAATAATAACTATCTAGGTATTTTTAATAAACAATAGTTATTGATGTTATTTCAATAAATAGATACAAATATTAGTAAATGATTTTAAACTATTTAAAAATAGTTTAAATGCCTAAAATTCAGTTTTAAATATTCTGAAATATAGCATTAATCAGTATTCTGATATTTTGTTAATATATGGTATAAACCTCATATCATACTAACTATTTATTTAATGTAAATAAATAATAAGTAAGTATTTTAAATTAAAAGAATTAGGTGATAAATACCTAATGACCATTTTTAAAATATGAGAAAATTTTATTAAATTTTCCTAAGGCCTAATGCCTTTAATTTATAGATTCTTATTTATAAAACCCAAACTTTGGTGTTGTTAATATTATTTAATTAATTATAAAGGACCCGTTTGGTCGTATTTAAATTATTTAAATACCAAACGAACTCTGAAAATTATGAGAAAAATACTACTAGCTTATTTTAAGGCCTAGTATTTAATAAAAATATTTATAAGGGTCAAAAATCTTCCTAAAATATATTTTATTATTAGAGTGTTCCTACGTCTATTATTAGACGATTAGAACTTCAGAAATTTATAATAAATAAACCGTAACTCAGAAAAATACGCGGTCAGTTCCTAGAGTCTTAGAATAATGTCTGGAACATCCCTTAAAGTTTAGTGACCTTTCGATACGATCAAAAATACAGCTTATCTTTAGGGCCCAAACTGGTATAGAAAACCCAGCATTTTATGCGACGGACTCCGATTTGAGTCTAGTCAATAGCGTTAGACTCAGAATGATGTCCAGATCATCATGTTGAGGTTTAGGAACTCATCCGGCACAATTACCATTATGCCCTTGATTTTAGTACGTTATTAACCACCGTTCTATGGACTTTTAAACTTTGTAGGAATCACCGCTACGCTTGTTCTTACGCACCCGCATCAAGGTGAGTCGTCCTAACTCACTTGGTATATTATAGAAGTATTCTATGTGAATTATGAAGGGGAGCCTTGGCGCAACGGTTTGAGTTGCCGCCGTGTGACCAAAAGGTCACGGGTTCGAGTCGTGGAAACAGCCTCTTGCAAATAAGCAGGGTAAGGCTGCGTACATTTGACCCAATGTGGTCCGACCCTTCCCCGGACCCCGCACTGCGGGAGCTTCGTGCACCGGGCTGCCCTTTTATTCTATGTGAATTATGTAAATACCCAGTACGTCCTGCGTGGACGAAGCTGATAAGTACGAGTTATGTAAATGTTGAGATTGTTTCTTATATAATGAACGCATGTTAGTTAGCTATACTTCATACTTAGTTAATATTCGTTGATATTCTTGCTTATCATGTTTTCACGTTTATACAATCACACAAACATTCATATGAACATAGTCGAGTCATGATGTCAATATTGACGTCTGCATGGTTAGTCACGGGGACTAACCCAGTCATATTGTTATACACATTGAATGGACCACAGTAGTCCTAGTGGTACAGTCAAGTAAATGGGAACAACGATGAAACTGCTATAGGGCCCTGCTAGACGACAATAGCCAGAGTTTCCATTGAAATCATTGAAGTTATGTATGAGTTGGTGGCTGATACGCTATAGGGCCATGCTAAGCAACGATAGCAAAGTATCCATCAGAATACAATAGTTACTTTTTGAATGTTATAGGGCCATGCTAGGCGACGATAGCGTTGTAACTATTCTATTCTCCCGGCAAGGTCACGAGGACCTAAGAGTCCAATGATTACACTATTTTTAAAACCAAAACTGCTATAGGGCCCTGCTAGGCGACGATAGCAACGTAATCATTCTATTCTAAGCTAACGGCGTTACACTGGTAATATAACAAGTCACATGAGTCAGTTGTGGTGTCCATGGCTGAGTAAAAGTCGAATATATCAATATTGCATTGTGTCGTCATACTACCATGTCATATGTTCATTTATGTTGTTTCAAGATATTGTTGTACCTGTATATCCTTAAATGTATTAGGAGTGATCGGTTAAGACGATTTCATTTAGCTTCAAAAGCTAACGGCTCCTTCCCTGCCCTGGACATTTTACGTCTAGGTTATAATGAGGAGGACTATCAAGGTAACCCTGAAGGTGAATATAACTATCTTCAAGATGGGAACTACCAGGAAGATGATCCTGAGGCAGACTATCAGGAAGAGTATGGTAACAAAGGTTACGGGTTTGCCAGCTAGAAGAAGGACTCTGGCTTACTTTCGTATTAAAACTTCCTTTATGTTTTAAATAGCTATCTTTTGTTATGTAATAATTTAAGTGGCATCGATCGCCCAAACTCATCTTTTGTGGTTTTCATTTGGAACTTCTGTAATAGCCTAAGTAGCAAACACTTTAAGTTCCCTCATTAATACCATTAGACGCTTTTGCAATTTCTTACTCTGATATAAAATTATGCTAACATGTTGCACGGACAGGTCAGTTTTATGTAACTCGTCATTCCCTACGGGTCCAGAAAGGAAATTTTAAATTTTCCCTATTTTTGGCTACTCCGGGGCGTGACAGAAGTACACAGAATAACATACGTAAATTATAACGTGGGGAAAACAAAGGCTTCAAAAGATCTAAGACAACACCTACAACAAAATACCAAGCTCGCTATGAAACTGATGCACAAGTCATAACCTAATGAATCACAACCTTAAGAACCACAGATAAAGGAAAAAACGACTCACATAAAGCATCCTTACTCACAAAATACATGCATATCAAATCTCGGGGTATTTGCTCAAAATTATTTGCAAGAAGTAAATAATATGCATTAAGATGTTCTAATACAAGCTATAGTATGCAACCCAAGTAAAACAATTAGCAACTAAGCATTGTGACAAGCTCTTCTATTTCCTCGTATTCTTCTCCTCTTTATCTGCCATTTCTTACAGAGACTGAAGGTGTTTTTTCCATTTTGGGATTTGATCATTCAATATTCGCCCTTTTTGTCATTAACCGAAAAAAAATACAGTGCTTCTTATCAGTTTTGGGAATCGTTGTCAATCATTTGGCCTTTTTAATAGAAATGTTTTACTTTCAGTTTTGGATCCATATTCTGCCCAAATCATAAGAAAATAGAAATTTTTCTTGTGCTTCAACTGAAACACGGGAAATTTACATCCTTGGCTAATCAGCCCGTTAATTGAATATTTGGTACATGTCTGTATATTCATATGCGCAGGAAGTTTCTGAGGTAATGTAGAGTCTGTAGACAAACAATAACAGCCATAAAATACAGAACTATGGGCCATAAAGCATGTGCTTTGTACGCAGAATCCCCAGATTGATGCAGGTAAAGCATTCAAGAGAGAGAAAGAAAAAATGAACAAAAACACCTTCTTCCTTTCAACAGAAAATTAGTCTGTCATTTCTCCACCAAGTATTATCGGTTGCTTCAGGGGGGGAAAAAATGTATTACTGGTTCTTTTTCACGCTTTTGGCCTTCACTCTTTGGAACCAAATTTTGTATTAGGGCCAAAGCCTTTCTAAACCATGGTTATACGCGGAAGAAATCATGATGGAAGCGGAAATCAAGCCCAATAAACAGATCTAATCTGGAGGAATGTAATTGAAACTTTGATCTGGGAGTAGAAAAAGCTTTAAAAACGAGAAGGTGCAGAATCCTGCACAGAAAGATTCAAAAACCCAACTGTGATCCTTGTACATTGATTGATATAGGGTAAGTCGAAGAGAAAACTCTACAAAGTTGGAAGCAATAAATTCCTTTGGCAAAGCTAGAGGCGAAGATTGAGTCAAGCAAAGTGCACAAACATAAAAGACACCATGAAGTGACACGCAAATGTGTTTTTATGTATATATTTCATGTACAAGTCTTATGTATTTCAAAATGCAATAGAATTTTCACATAAATAAAGAAAAAGAAGCTCTGCTCTTGACATTTTTACCATCAACTACAAAGATAAGCATAAGCTTGGCTTACAATTTCTGACTTCGAATATGTGAGGCCATGCGCAAGGGCAGATATATACAATGCTGCTCCACATAACCCGCTAGGTTTTCTCCCAGTCTGAAAATATTTTAAAATCATTCATAGAATGAAGCGGCTTCTCCAATTAACATAAGCTTGATACATATATACAAATCAAATAGATTCATATGCAAATAATATGTGAAACCTGCATCCAGTCTCGCTTCATGCTAGCTATAATTTTGACAGCAATTCTTGAAACTCCCATATAGTTTTGTCCCACTAAACCTGCAATACATACAGGCGATTACGTCTCGCTGCTCAAATGATATAATATCACTACTATGTACTAAAGGGTGCACATTAACCATCAGTAAATAAAGACCAGCCTTGTCACAATAATTAGGGGTGGCAGTCGGGTCAGGTCGGGTCATAATCGTGTCATTCCTAACGTGTCATAATCGTGCCTGGTTATACACGGGTCACCCGTTTAACCCGTCTAACCCCGTGTAGGGTGTCATCAATTCGGTTCGGTTCGGTTCGAATTTTAATTTTTTTATTTTCGATTTTTCAATTTTTGAAAACCAACGGAAGTGATCAGTTTGGTCAATTTTTTCGACTTTTGGTCGATTTTGCCAATTTGGGCGGTCGGATCGGTTTTTTAGTTATAGGTAATTTTAAGAAAACCGACTGGTTAGCTCAGTTCGGTTATTCAAAAAAAGCTTATAGCCCTACTAAGAACACAAACAAGTCTTCCCATCAAATGCATCAATTATTAACACGTATTACATATCATCTTAAATGCCAAAATACTACAAATATTAAAACAAAGAATATCAAAAACCAAAAGATTTGCCACATAATATAGAAGGGAAAAAAAAAAAGTTAAAAAACAGGCTATAGAAAAAACCAAAAAAGGGAAAATTAAATAAAGAATGAAAAAGGAAAAGATTGGAGAAATACCTTACACAGTTACTCCTCAATTACTTCCTTTTTTTTTCTTCTTTTTTTTATGCAATATTACATTGCTTGATGCTTCCAGGCAGCTTCCTCGGTTCCTCCCTCCCTTATTAGTTATTAATTATTATTTTTATTACATTAGTTATTACTTATTATATATAGATTTACTTGTTTGGTAAGTTGGAAATTACTCTTCTTCTTTTTTTGGGAGCAAAAAAAAACAATTTCAGTTTATATCAATATTTTTTTAATTCTCATTTATATTATTTGTATTTTAGACTTCCAGATTATTAAAAATTATTTTTAGAACTAAAAAAATGCCCCAACTGCACTTAAATACTTAATCGGGTCAAACGGGTTAGACGGGTTGACCCGCTTGAACCCGTTTATTAATCGTGTCAAACGGGTCGACTCGTTTATGACCTGTGCCCTTATACGGTCACCCAAAGTTTATTTTCGGGTCGGGTCGGGTCAAAATTTAGTTGGCTATTCCATGATAAAAGGTGATTCGTTTATCAGTTGAAAAAAATGGCATACTTGTTAGATTGAGTGAAGGTTACCAAAGGAGTAAATTCCTGGGAAATATTTGGTACCTAAAGAAATCCTTCTAGATCATAATAGATAATACGGAGCTCCCAAAGAACTCCTCAATCGACCACTAGGAACACATTTGGTATTGCAATGGGAATAAGAGATTTTTCGTTTCATAGCTTTTCAAAAAAGCAGGAAATTACTGCTTCTGATTTAAGCTGTTTTCAGCTTGAATGTGGATTTGATGTTTGAAAAAAAAAATAGTCAAACAGACTAAATAAGTGATTGTTGGTCCTAAATAAGCTAACACACCGAGAGACTGTTAGAAGTTTATTATTTCTGTCTTTAGTATGCTAAAGGGTATTATTGTATTTTAATTTCTTTCTCCTTCTTGTTAACATATAATAAAATGAAGGACACAGTTTTGTCTCTCACTTTTTCGCCCTAATTATGTCTACATGGTATCAGAGATTCCCTGAGAGGGATCTCTTGCCACCACTGCAAACACCACCACAAACACCAGCCGCAGCACCCTCCAGCAACCCCCCATCTCGGTGCAACCCCCAGCAGCCTCCCCTCACCTCGGCGCAGCCCAGCAGCACCCAGGGCTTCGGCTCCACCAACCCCAGCCCCCTGGCTTAGCTGACAGCCCTCCAGTCCAGACAGCCCTAGCCGACAGCCTCTCCTGCCTCCCCAGCCCTGGCCGACAGCCCCTCTTGCCCCTCCAGCCCTAGCCGACAGCCCCTGTGATCTGAACCTTAGTTGCACGAAGCGGGAGCGGGAACGGGAGCGCGAGAACATAGAAGAGTCTAAGGTTTGGGGCATGGGGGGGAGCATTTATAGTATATATACGTATGGTAAATTTTATTATGAACATAAAATACATATGGAAAATTTTATATAGTATATGTATGTACTCAATACGCATGTATACATATGGTAAATTTTATTATCCACATAAAATACGTAATGTATATATATAGAGTATATGTATGTACTCAATACGCATAGTTATCAAGTTGTCTTCCATTATCTAGTTGCATTATAAACAAACCTTGAACTATGTGAACCACATATTCTCATATCTCAATGTTCTTGAAATAGTGAAAAGAAATAAGGGTTAGATGGGAAATAGGGGTTAGGAGGGATGGAAAGTAGCATTTAATTTTTTTTTACTTTTGTTGTAAATTTTGACAAAGTGGTTTGAAAACAAAAAAAAACAAATGCCTAGAAATTTCTACTCTCTAACTCAAAAAGTAATTAAAAAATAATAATTAAACAAACTTAAAAATAACAGAAAAAATATTAACCATATAAACCAAACTCAACCATTCAATTAAACATCAACCACTTAAACAAACATAAAAAGAAAAAAATACAATTTTTTTGTGGGAATAATAAAATACTCGATTCCCAAAACCAAAATCAACCATTCAATTAAACATCAACCACCAAGATTAGGTTTAGTTTACTTCAGTCTTCAATTCATGAGACCCAAAAGACGGTTTCTCCTCCCCGCAGCCACCGAGAGAGAGAGAGAGAGAGAGAGAGAGAGAGAGAGAAGATGAAAAAGAAGCAGCAGCAGCAACTGCCGAGGGCCCAGAGAAGAAGAAGAAGATGACGCCGACGAAGAAGAAGACCACTCCAACGCCGACGCCGACGCAGCGCTTTCTACGTTAGTTTTTTTTTCCCACTTCTTCATCTTCTTCCTTTAGCTGCTCTAGATCTTCATCTTTTTTTTGTGGTATCGACTCTTGTCTGGTGGGAACCACGAATTTGTTGTGAGAGACTAGCGATTCATTAACGACCCTCTCTAAGAATCGCAGATTCTTCTTGAAGTTCGTTGATGAAACTAGCGATTCTTGCAACTAAGATCCGAACCACAGCAAGCCTTTTCTTTCACCCTCCAATTGCTTCACCAACCCTAAATACATCCAAATCTCCTCGGTTTGATTGACCCATAGCCTTTCTCGTTTTTTTTTTCTTTTTTATGGACCTTTGATCAGCCTTTGACTGATCCATAGCATCCTGTATGGTGCTCTAATTGTTTTTCTGAGTGCTATATCACCGTTGGTACCGTTCCTATTCCCTTTTTTCTGTGATTGTTGTGGGTTATTGTTTTGTGTCGATTCATGATGTCGGGTCCAGAAAAAATCCACCGTGAATACACAACAGCCTCAGAGTGACAATGTCATTGTTACGCCTTTTGACAACCCCAACGTGAAAATCAACACTTCTCTTTTCAATGATCAAAACTACCTTGCATGGTCTCAGTCTGTGATCACGGCACTCAAGGGCAGAGGAAGGATGGGGTACATTAGCAGAAGGATTAAAGCACCTAGCACCGAGGATGCTACTTATGACAAGGGGGAGATGGAAAACTCCACTGTCATGAACTGGCTGTGTCACTCTATGATCCCAGAGATTGGTCAGGGATTTTTGGACATGGCGACTGCTCACGATATTTGGGAGACCATGGCCAGCACTTATTCCCAGAAGGGTAATTCTGCACAAATATTTGAGTTGAGGCGGTCTATTGGGCGTTCTGAATAGGGAAAGATGGGTGTTCTTTAGTATTTCACATCTCTTTCCACTAGTTAGAAAAGACTTGATCACGTCTTGGACTACAAGCATGTATGTCCAACTGATTCGGTTGCCTACCATAAAGTTGTGGCTGAAGAAAGGATTTTTAAGTTTTTGGATGGCCTTAACTCTGAGTATGATCCAGTTCACAACCATGTGCTTGGAATGGATCTGCTGCCTTCTCTTCAGGTGGCCCTTATGTTGGAAAATATGAATGGAAGAAAAATATGGAAGAGAGAAAATATGGGGTGTGATATGGTTCTAGGATATTCCAGATTTGGAGATTGAAGATTCCTGATATGATATGATTTTATTTTATTTTATTGTGGAATGTAAATCCCATAATTATGGCGATAAATATAATTCACATAATTACGGGATATATATTAGTGATATGGGATTGATTAGGAATAATAGATATAGATTAGGAAGATTTTATTTATTTCCTATCCCTATCTCCACCCTATAAATAGGGTTGGGAGTCTTGTAATCACTACACAACTATATCAATACAATCACTCTCTCTATTCCTAAATTCAACATGGTATCAGAGCTCTAGGTGGTCTTAGAATTTCTTTCTTTCAGTGAAATAGAGAAATATAACCTGCTAGTATTGCCTAACAGTCCTCAAATTCTCTCTAATAAGCATAGACAGGGACATAATACAACACGATAGTTCTCAAAAATTGGCGAGGGCACGACAAAATTAAACAAAAGCTTTTGGAGTACATTGTGCAAACTTGAAGTAAATTGTTGACCCAAGCTTTAACAGCTTAAGCTTTTGGAAGAGTTGTTTTACATGGTATCAAAAACTTGTTTGTGGGAGGTGTCGTGTTCGAATCTCCATCCCTGTTCTGGTTTGCAAAACGCAGTTTGGGTTGTCTCCACTATGATGGAGTTTCGTTTGTGGCCTCTCCACTTGTGAGACGGGGTCACAAGTGAGGGATGGTGTGAAGTTTGATTACACTGTTGTGCCATTCTCTATCAGCTAAAACTTTTGGAGTAGTTGGTGACTTAACAATTAACATTGACCACCTGTGATAAGAAGTCATCTGATCAATAAGTAATACTATGAGTCCTAATTATCTTCAATTTCAAAAATCCTAGTTATTAAAAAATTTACGATGCCCAAGTATTCTCAATTTCTTTAGGCCAGACTATGCTTCCATAGATCCTTTTTATTCCTATTTTAGAATTCAAAATACCAATTTTAACAGTTCAAAGAATCCTGATTGTACTCATCAAAGTCAGGGCAGGATACTCACTGTTAGCAAATCTATGCATAAACAGGCTAGGATCAACAGGTTTTTGTACAACAGGGTGCTCCTCGAGGCTCAGCAATTTGCAGAGTTGCAAAAATACAGCACCCAGAACATACCTGCAACAAATATAAGTGACTACTCACACCCAAAACAATATGACGATTAAAATGCAGAAATGCTAACTAAAAAAACATAAACTGTAAGAATCGGCGTTGAAAGAAAGGGACCTTACACATTTACTTTCAAATGCTCCGAGAAATCAATAAGAAGATATGGCTTGTTCTTATCCCTGAAAAAAAAACGGGGTATCCAAATGCAATAAATTTTTTGCCCAATTTAGAAATTAAAAATTATGCAAAAATTTGAAATAATGCAATGCGCTGCACTTCTTTCTCTATAGAGCAAAGATAACAAACGAGTCGTAAGTGTAGACTTTCAGACCCAAACCCTCATTCGCACACTTAATACCTAAGCTTTTACATTTACACCAAGTAATGGCCCAAAGGTTTATATTGCAGGGTAATTGCGGTAATTTGAGGACGAAGGGAGAAAGAGACAAGAACGAGGAAATAATTTCATTATATTTCACGACAAGGCTTCATAGCCTCCCATCTGGCTTTCTTTTGTAAATGCATCTATGACCTCAAAAGTGATGTGGAGTAGTAGAAGATTTCTATAAAGCAGATTTGATGATTTCCCAAAAAAAATCACTAGGCAGAGGGGCTGACAGAATGCATAGAGGGCAATTTCTCGAGATGTTCAACAGTGATTATGGAGGTCTCAAAAACTTCTCAAAGAATTAAAGATAAATTAGAAGACGACCATGCTATTTCAAATTTTGAAAAAACTTCTCGATCAATAATTGTTTAGTCTGTTCATCTCCTCCACTTGTAAAGTGAGCAATATTATTCCAAGTTCGTACTCTACTAGTATATTAAAATATTCGCCATGGTCATTAGTTTGACATTCTAAAGGCTAATATATCTCTTTCACATAATCTTCGCTTTATACACAATGAAGACCACGCCTTAATTTTTGCCCAATATACTGACCATCTAACAATCATTATGGAGAAGGGTTATATGGTCGAAGTAAGGAAGTGAATCAGTAGATTGGCATGCAAAGGAGGTGGGAAATCCTATGAGGACGGAAAACGGTCACAAGATACTAAAAGAGGAACAGGGAAAAGGGTCTGATTCTGGTTAGATAAATTATGCGTGAAAGCTCCCTTACCATCTACATTTCCAGGGGTTGTTTCAGGATAGCAGTATAGAGCCCAGTACCGAGACAGATTACCTCAGATGTGAGAGTAACAATTTTTCCTGGTACATTTGCTTCCTGGAAACAGCCTCTGTGCTTGCAGGGATAAGGTTGCGTACATCTCACCCTCCCCAGACACCGCAATGGCGGGAGCCTCGTGCACTGGGTTGCCCTTTTTATTCGCGTCATCAAGCCGTTGCAGGAAAAAGAGAGATTGAGACGAAGGGAGAGGAGGATATAATGAAGTAGAAGTTGACAACGAATTGAAAATTTGGTTGAAATGCTTCTATACAACTCAAAGAGATCAAAGTAATTGACAATTCGACCTCATATATCATAAAATAATGCTACAGGCTGCGATTTGTGCCGCTAAGTGTATAGTACTATTGGGCTCCACACTCCTATCACAGGTGGTCGTCTACCTTGCTAACCATGTTTTAGTTTATTGAACTGTTGTACTGCTCGTTCATGGCCTATAAATTTTAAGTTTTATTCAAGACGTGGTAGAGAGTATAAACCACCATCAAGGGGATCCCTTACCGACATGCAATGTAAAGACAAGCAGCCTCAACAAGTTCTCGCTTACGCCCTCTAGTGAAGTTCCGCTCAACCGCAATCTTGAAAAGTACACCAGATTCAATAATCTGAAGTTTGATGAATTACAAAATATTTCAACGAAAAGCTTAGAGATAAAGTATCATACTCTGTAAAAGGCTAAAGCTGGGCTGATTATGGAATCACCATCATCCATGTGCAAAGATGTTGTCACAAATTTCATGTTCTCAATCGCTGAAAAAACAAAGGGATTCAATATCAAAAAGTGGAAAAGCTTATAAAAGAAAACGAACGTAGCTAAAACATAAAAGAAGAATGTCACTGCACATATCGAGAAATACCATTCTTTTTTGTTTTTCAATAAATGGATGCCTTGGTGTAGGAATATAGCAGGAGATATTGATGATGTGTAATGTTGAGTGAGAAAGAAGGATTTGTGTAGTCAATCCTCAAGATATGAGGTCTTGCTAAAATAATAAGATTTTCTGATATTACAAACGAACCAAAGACCTTGACCACATGAAGCCCTCCACGTGCGAAAATATTTAATAATGGTGATAATATAGGTATCAACAAAATGCGAACAATAACTTCTGTTTAAGTAACACAAAATATATATATATTTATTTATTTATTTAAAAATAGAATTCCCTTTTAATGACCAATCCAATTAAATCAGTCCCCAACTAAGAGAGCCTTCCAAAAGTAGCTAGATGTCTCAAAAGATAGAATTTTACAGATCTTCCAAAGAAACTTGTTCTTTGATTGCTAACCCAAATAATACTTCTAGTGTTGAGATTATAATCCCACATTGGGAATTAAAAGCCTTGCCACTCAATATATAAGATCATGGGGCCACTCCACCCATTGCCAATTGGTTTTGAGTTGGACGCTCCAATTCAACATGGTTTCAGAGCAGGTTATTACCAGGCCAGATTGGCCACATTTGCTCCATGTTACCCTATCTCAGTAATTCACGTGTTTGGCTCTCAGTCATGCCACACATGCGGGGGCATGTTGAGATTATAATCCTACATTGGGAATTTAAAGCGCTGCCACACAATATATAAGAGCAAGGGGCCAATCCACCCATTGCCAATTGGTTTTGAGTTGGATGCTCCAATTTAACACTTACAGATCGAATATCAAATTCAACAATTGTCACAAGAATACCAATTTACATGTTTATAAAGAAACAAGAATATAGAACAGGAGTTTCAATTAATCAACATGTTTATTGGTGATTCAAACCCATATGATATTTGTAGTGTGAGTGGGAGGTTCTACAATCTTGAGGCATTTGGGGACAGCTATATGTGTAGTATAAACATATAAAAAGAGTTGCCAAGCATACCTGCCTTCATTGTCCTTTCACGGGAGTAATCACTTTGAACAGACCTCACCACATTTCCAGACATTTGGCTCTACGAATAAGTTGGGAGCAGTGTAAGTAAAGGAAACAAGTACACAGTGAAACAAAAATAAAAAATAAAAAACATTAATGCCAACATATGCAGCAGAAAAATTCGGAGACCACCGAGTTTTTCCTTATTATACTAGTCAACTAGCTTTTAGCATTACAAACCCAGTTCGCTCATCTCTTTCACTAATTAGCCTGAAAAGCCGCCCAATGATGGGAAAATAACAAAGAAAAAGGGGAAGATGAAAAAAGTAAAATGACAAGACAGAGAAAGTTGAGCAGACATATATACAGTGCAAATATCATTTCCCCAGAATTTTTAAGTAAAATATCCAAACTGGAGTCATCAGATGGATCTTGAAATCCACACCCACCATTCCTTTGCAGTATGATATTATGTAACTTGATGTGGCCCATGTGGGCATATAACGAGGATAAACTTTTTGTGATGTAATAAAGTGGTGGCAACAAACAAGTCCATGAAGTATCAAATAAATATTCTGATGTCTTAGACTTGTGTTTCTACATAATTGTATTGCAGCAGTATTATAGTTAGATTGCAGCATCTGTTGTAGTTTGATTGTAAAAGATGCTATAGTTGTTGTACCTTGAACTTGACAATGATTGGTCTATCACCTACCTTAGTCCATGCCATGCAAGGGTAGCATAACTCATTGGGAGTATAAATAAGCTGCTGAGAGTTGATTTGGACAGTTTTTCAACTTAAGGTAATTTGTTGAATTAGAAAACAGAGCACTACAGCTCTCGTTCCTAATTCCTATATCTGAACCCCTAGACTTCCTTTGACCTTTTATTAAAATTCAAACAATGAATGCATCATATTGCTCAAAACCACCAGAACTATGTCCTATCGATAAGCAAGTAAAATTAATGAAAATGGTCACAGAATGACAGAAACAACAAGAAGAAGAAACAAGAGCACACCTGCCCTGCTGCATTTTTTACGAATGTGGGTTCATTTGAAAAATTGTCCTCGAGGATAACTTTCCCACAGTTAGAACAACATCTGAGAAAATGAACAATAACCAGGAGATCAGCTCTCAGAGTATGCACGTAACATCAATTATCAGGATTGGTGTATATCTCAAATAAGCATTAAAGAGAAGGTTCATTAAATTTGTCAGCACCTTTAAAACACAATGTAACATAACAGAATGAAGATAACAATTAATGCTTGAGATACTCACAAGTAGCCATTGTCAAACTGTGGCAGCTCGCAATTTCTTCCACAGAAATCACACCACACCATTGTTGAATGATAATAATTCAAGCCAATCAACCTACCATTTATAAACAATAATTAAAATTGAACTTTTTGACACTCGACAGACATAGTATCAAGAGTTGCTAAAGTGAAGGTTTGTCTAAGTCCGAAATTGAACTTTTTGACATGAAATTATCAAAGTCCACAGAGAATCTGAATTATCTAGCACTTGGGTTTGGAACATAGAGTAAATTGGAAAAAAAAATATACATATATATACGAAGAGGCTCTAAAGTGAACAGGGTCGAATGAACTTACCCAGTGAACATGACTTTTAAGCCTAAAAGAACCCACGGGATGCCCCGCTGACCCGCGGGTTCTTTTAGGCTTAAAAGTCATGTTCACTGGGTAAGTTCACTCGACCCTGTTCACTTTAGAGCCTCTCCGTATATATATTACTGAACAACAATATTTTCACATTTATATCTTTTTTTTTTTTACAGCATTGATTTAGTTTAGAAACAATTCAAGATAGTGTAGCAAGAACGAACTGAGAAGTGAAAATACTGAAGGTTTGTTTAAATCCAAAATCGAACTTCTTGACATGAAATTATCAAATTCCACAGAGAATCTGAATTATCTAGCACTTGGGTTTGGAATATAGAGTAAATTTGAAGGAGGAAAAAAAATGAATATATCATTGAACAACATTAATTTAGTTATAGAAGCACTCCAACATGAAGATAATGTAGCAAGAACAAACTGAGAAGTGAAAATAGTGAAGGTTTGGTTAAGTTCAAAATTGAAACATGAAATTATTAAATTCCAAAGAAAATTTAAATCAATTAGCACTTGGGTTTGGAACATAGAGTAAATTTGGAAGATAAAAAAAAAAAAACATTAATATCATTGTTCAACATCAATTAATTTATAGAAGCAATTCAAGATAATGTAGCAAGAACAAACTGAATAGTGAAAATAGTGAAGGTTTGGTTGAGTCCCAAAATTGAACTTTTTGACAGGAAATTATCAAATTCCACAGAGAATCTAAATAATCTAGCACTTGAATTTAGAATATAGAGTAAACTTGAAAAGAAAGATAAAAATAAAAATAAAAAAAATTAAAGCAACAACAAAATGTCAAATATCATTGAGTAGCATCAATTTAGTTATAGAACCAATCCAAGATAATGTAGCAAAAACAAACTGAGAAGTGAAAAGAGTTAATTACATTTTACCTCATGTAGCTAGGCCCATTTTCACTTTACCCCCTGTGGTTCAAAAGTGGGCACTTAACCCCCGTGGTATTGGACTAAAGTGAAACTATTAAGATTTCTCTCAACACTAATAATACTTCCAAAATTGGCCACAAATATTAACAACTAACTCCCTTTGTAAGTTAATTTTGGGGTTAACCCCCCATGTGGGAATATTCCTGCTATTTAACCCACCTATGTAAGGGCTAATTTTTAACACTAAAACCCTTCGTGAGGCTAATTTTGGGATTAACTGCCTATGTGGAGGTAATTTTGACACTTAAACTCTCCTATATGGGGGCTAATTTTAACACTTAATCCCATTTGGGGCTATTTTGAGAGAAATCTTAACAGTTCCACTTTAATCCAAAACCACATAGGGTTAAATGTCCACTTTTGAAGCAAAGGCGTTTAGAGTGGAAATGGGCCTAACCGGGGGGTGTAAAATTTATTTAACCCGAGTGAAAATAGTGAATGAAATTATCAAATTCCATAGAGAATATAAATTATCTAGCACTTGGGTTTGGAATATAGAAGTAAATTGGAAAGAAAAAAAAAATTTTGAATATCATTGATCAGCATGTCATTTAGTTATAGAAGCAATTCAAAGCTAATGTAGCAAGAACAAAGCTGAGAAGTGAACATGAGAAAATAATCAGAAGATGAATTTGGATCAACTATGAAATTGAACCCAAAAACAGTGGTGAATTGTAAAACACACAAATACCCTACTTTCAAAAAAAACACATGTATATATATATATATGTATATATAACCACGATATGGAGGTACCTTTATTTCAGAGCAGGGCAGCAGAGACTGAAGATAAACGAATGAGAGTTGAATTCACTAGGCGCGAAGCAGGTTGGGACTTAGGAGAGAGAGAGAGAGAGAACACAGATTGGGGGAAAGACACGAAAATTAGGAGCCCGGTTAGGGTTTTGGAAACAGTCGTTGGAGACTGGAAAGATTGGTGATCAGATATTTCATGTACAGTGAGTCCCGTCTAACTAGACTAACTGTCAACTTTTGTTATTTCTTTTTAAGAAAAAAAAGTTTTTTTTTTTTTTTTTTTTTTTTTTTGTTAAGGACAATGTTAGGGGTACAATTATTTTTTTACAATTCATTTATAACTATCTTTATTTTTCTCTTAAGTGATACTGTGGGGTCCAATTAAATTTCAATGTGCCACATAAGAGAGAGATAGATATGGTTCTAAATGAGTTGTAAAACATTGTTGTACCCTAACATTACTCTTTTTTTAATTTTATAGTTATACCTTTTTTTAACTTTTTTTTTAAAATTTTATGTGTTTATATTTGATGATGCCTTTTTTTAGGATGAGTTGGGTTCGGTGCGCTGGATGAGCCAGAACAGATGAGAGAGAAAGAGTTTACATGTGGTTTGACCCTGTTAATGAAGAAATCTACGTCCACGTGTGTCTCTGAACACTTCACTAAGTATAAGAAACTGTTGTAGGAACCTTATTAATCCAACAATGGTGATTGGAACTACCAAACGGGTCGGCTTAGCAAGAATGGTATTAGGGTTTCTGGGGAGAGGCTTGACAATACAATATCCTTGGTTAAATTGAACTCGGATCCCCCTCTAAAGGGGATGGGAGTACCATTTATTAGAAAGAAGAGTCCTCCCTTACAAGATATTTTAGCTCAATTAATTAGTTAACTATTGACACCATGTGATGATTGCTGCATATCCGGAATGTTTCCTAACCTGATTAGGAAACTGTTGATGTGAATCTGGGAGGTTTCCTAACCAGTTTAGGAAATTGCTAGATTCCGAGGAATGTGGGACGCGCCTCAAAGTGAGCCGAGCTGATTCTGAACTGTATTGTGACCGGACAGCGCATCCCGACCCGTAGGTCGGGATTTTCCTCTGTTGGGGCCCAGAGCAGTCAAGCTAGGAAGTCCTAGAAGTCCTGGGCTGCCCGAGACTGAGGCCCACTTAGACGGCTATCATATCCTAGCTCGAATGGAGATCGATCAAATATAGTAGTGCCAATTGTTTGGGAGTATCAGTTGCCCCCTGATCTTGTCAAAATCAAGATATAAAGTATATTCTACTTTAAAAAATTTGTAGTGTGGAAATAGAGGTCGAATCCACAAAGATTGAATTACTAAAGCACTCTAATTTTAAAACCTAACCTAGTTAATTAAGGAAACAGAATTTTGATTTTGATTTTAATTAAACTAAGAACAATGAAAATAAATTTAAACTATGAAAACAATTAAAAGTTGTTTTAAACGATATTTAAAGTGAACCTAGGATTGCAAATCTACCACTAGCTTCATAATAAGGGTATCTATGCATTCAATTAGCTTATTACGTTGGATGATAATAGAGAATTGTAGCTACAAGACCAATTCCTCCGTCAAGAAGATAACTACGATTCAAGCATCAACATAATTCATCTTCAGTTAGCACAGAATGTCTCACACTAAACTAGGGTTGCGACACACTCCGTCTTCCCTAGGCATGAATTATTCGACTACTTGATATCACAATTCAATTAAGCATCAATACATGTAAATAATCCATACAAACATAGAAAATATAGATCATTGAGCACATCACATTCAAAATAAATCTAAGACAAGAATAAACTTTGAAAGCAATGATTTAATCAATAGAAGTACGATTTTATTATAAAAAATCCTCAATACATGTAATCATCATCCATACATAATAAAACTAAAAGAAAAACATAAATAACGTCCTATTACTTGGCTAGGGTTTCATTGAAACCCTAGATATCGGTTTAGTTGGCCATAGAAGCGATGAACGGCAAGAGGTTGATGGAGGAGGTCATGGGAATCCTTGGTCTTCTTCTTCTTCTCCTTACTTTCCTCTCTTCAATGGCTGAATTTTATATTGTATATTGGTGTGTGCATAAGTGTCTAACCTCTAAATTGATTTACAAAAGATATCTATAGATTTTGGAAGAATTAGGAAGTTTTCCTAGACCTAATCACACTAAAACTGCTGTATTTTACATTCTGGACATAATTGGACAGTTTCGTTCACATAGGAGTCTTCAGTACACAGAAATTCGTGTTTTTGGTTTTTTGTACAGATCGCGCGAGTGCGATTTTGGGAAGTCACACGAGCGGGCCGCGCGAGCGAGATTCTAGATTGTCGTGCAAGCAGGCCGCTCACGCGATGTGCATTTTTCTGCTTCTTTTCTTCTGTTTTTACACCCCATTTAGCCTAAAATTCTCGCTTTCTTCCAAATCCTGACAGAAAACAGAAAACAAAGTAAAAGTATACTAAAACAAGATAAAAAGTACTAACAAATGTAAATTAAGGCGTGTAATTAGGACTTGTTCACTCCCGATCACACCCCCAAACCTACATTTTGCTAGTCCTCGAGCAAAACAAACAGAAAAATATTAAAAACTACTAATAAAATAACAATCATACTCCATTGTCGCATGGATTGCGATTGCATTTAGCATATGCAACAAGCCTTTTAAAACCCTAGGTATTCCTAGTTGGACAATTGAAGTCTCGTGAGGGTTCTTGTCAACAAGTCACCCACAACCATTTTTATTTCATTATACTTTGAAAAACATTTATTTAAAAATGAAAAACATAACAGTCAATACTCCTTATTATAAACAATGATTTGAAATAGAATAACGAAGAAGAAGAAGAAACAAAACCAAACGTCCACCGACGTCATGAAAAGCAATCATAAGCACATGCATCGTATGAATTAATAGAGTTTCTCATAAAATTGCACGTGTGTGATGTGGTAGTCAAATGAACACGCGCATGTCATGAATTTGGAATATAACTCGGATAACCATCCAACTATGCTTCGACTACGAATCTCACAATGTTAATTACGCTAAAAAATGAAATGCTCAGAACATGTGTAATCTCTCTATTATATGTGAGCAAATGAAATATGTTTTCAAAACGAGAAATGCTCACATATGACTCGAAAAAGACGCATGACACAAAAAAAAATAGTAGTCTCATGGATAGGACGCCAATAGTCAAGAAAAATTAGCCGTTACCATGTTTTAATCCACCTCCCATCATTTACATATCCAAACCATGTTTTCTAGGATCAAATAGGATTTTTCAAAGGTTGTAACGTGGCTCAGGCAATGATAAAGAATAGAACGAATTCATTAGGTAGTTTTCGAATGGGGTTGTAAGGCATGTTCGATTTCTTTCATTCATCTCTTCTACCAACCTTCATCTTTTCATTCTCCTCTTTCACTTTGCTTTCTTTTTTTCCCTTCTTCTTTTCAACCTTTTTCTTCTTTTTTTTTTCAACCTTATTCTTTTTCTCGTTTCCTTTTCGTTGCTTTTGAAATGAATATTCATTGAATACCAAAGCAACCACCCCAAATATTATCTTGTTTTCTTCTTCTTCTTAATCGACACATCGCCTTAGCACCACTAAAAGTTGACAATCTTCAGTGGTAAACTCTAAGTTTGCCAAATTGGAGCAAAAAAAAAAAATTAATGGTGATTAAAGAAAAATGGCATTTTAACAGCTCAAAGGGATGAACTAAGGAAATTTTTATCATTTTTCTGGATAGGTCAAACAAAGAGGGCCTACCATCATCTCCGATGGTCATATGGTTCTTCAACGTTTGCAACGGTAGATTATTTAGCCTGGTAGCAAATATTTTAACTTGACTATCAACCAAAACAAGAATAATGAGACTAAATAACGAGTTAATGCACTATTTCAATGAAATTCGACAAACACAATATGTATTTATAACCCTCTAAAAAGGAAAGATAGGCTCAAAAGCTCACCGGGTTTAGTCTCCACACTATGTGTTATCTAGAAATCCAAATCATATTATAGTTCACATCAAACATGTACTCAAGCGACTACGTGTAGTGCATAGGTTTGTGTGCAAATCTATGATATAAAACTACGATTCGAACGATACATATCCTGAACGTCGCATCATGACTTTAGCAACTGTTTAACCATATCTTCTCACGTCTACCATTCTATAACAATCAAAATTACATAACAAGAAGTATCGAAAAAAGATTGCAAAAACATCAGTAACATCGCTTATTTAAGCACAAGAATCGAAATTTTTTGAAAAATCGGTGCATAGTAATGTGCATGTGAATGCATACCCCTAAACCTAAACCTTTCATTGTCCCCAATGAAACAATAAAACGAAAGAAAGGAGAGTACGTAAGGAAGGAACGATATTACCTCGATCTTGACAATCACAAACTAGGCGAACGTATATATTTATGGCGATAAAGTGCAAACATACTCCAAGTGGAGCCACTAATTCACCTGTCAAAACTTAACAAAAAAAAAATAAATAGTACAAAAGAAAAACGATAGCCAATAGATATATATATATATATGTAATATAGATCGTGGCATACGTGTTAAGAAACTAAACTACAAACCAAAAAAAAAAAACAGAACTAACAAAACCAAGACTCAACGAAAATAAAAAAGAACAAGTACAAACGGAACTATGAAAACAAGAAAGACTCGATCTAAAAGAGTCTAAGAGAACAAACATAACGGAGAAAAACATATAAGGAAGGGTTGGGAGTTAGACAAAGAGAACAAAAGGGAAAAAAATACAAAAATTACCCCCTCGCGCGAGCGGGCCGTGCGAGCGACCATCGCGCGCGCGATTCCGTCCGCGAGGTAAACCTGAGGCTTGTTTTCGAAAAAAACGTAAAAAAAAAATTTCTTAGCCAAATCCTCGCGCGAGCGGGCCGCTCGGGCGATGAGCCCTCGCACGCGCGATTCGAGGCACGAGTGGAAAAACTTAGGGCATATATAATAAAATTTTAGAAAAATTTCCTAAAGCACAAACTCGCTTGAGCGGGCCGCTCGAGCGACCTGTCGCGCAAGCGGGCCGCGCACGCGATATGTCCTTTTTTTCTTTTCTTACCTCTTTTATGTAAAGAAGTTTAAAATAAATTGACTCCGACCCCCAAACCTGTCCAGAGAACTCAAAAAAACTGACTAAAATGACCCAAAAACTTGGGTTGCCTCCCAAGAAGCGCTGTGTTTTACGTCTTCAGCTAGACCATTCTAGCTCAAGACTCATGGAGGCCGTAACTCGGACTTTGTACCCTTGAAGGTATTAGGGAGACTCCGGTGGAAAACATAAATAATGTCGTTATGAGTTAATTCATTCAACGGTTTCTCTTTTTCGGTTTCGAATCAATTCTTGACCTTCCGAATAAATTCTTCATTAGGATCCAGATTATTTGAATTCGTCCACTCATTTCTCACTATATTATTCTCGTTGCTCACATTTATTTCTTTATTACGTTCAATAGTTCGTCTAACCTAACTATCCGCCTCACATAGGTAATCATCCTCATTAGGAGGTTGATAAATAGCGTTTAAAACGTTTAATTTTAGATTCATGTTCCCAAACAACACTTTTATTACCCCCGTTCGATAGTTGACACGAGTGTTGGCTGTGGTTAAGAACGGACGACCTGAATGACGGGAGTGTGTCTCCTAGCATCTAACACAGGCTCAGTGTCAAGGACCATGAAATCGATAGGATAGTAACATTTGTCGACTTTTACTAAGACGTCTTCGACGATTCCTCTAGGGATTTTAATAGATTGATCCGCTAATTGTATGGTAGCGGCTGTGGATTTCAGTTCACCTATACCTAGTTATTTGTAGACCATGTATGGCAAAAGGTTCACAGTCGCCCCTAAGTCAAGGAGAGCCCGATGAATGACAGTGTCACCTATGACACATGAAATCGTTGGTGTATCGGGATCTTTATACTTTGGAGAAGCATGTTGGAAAATTGAACTTACTTTTTCTGTGAGGAAGACCTTTTTCAGAGTATGACTGCGCAACTTGCGCTTTTGAGTGCATAAGTCTTTTAGACATTTAGCGTAAGCGGAAATTTATTTAATAGCGTCGAGGAATGGAACATTGATTTTAACTTGTTTAAATACCTCGAGTATATCTTCAGTTTTCTACCATTTCTTTGAAAGATGTGACGGTTCCTCCATGTTTGGTGGGAACGGCATTTTCAGAATATAATTAGTTCGGATCATTACATTCTCTTTCCTAATTTGACTCGTGTCCCCACCATTTTCTTGATTCAAATTAATATTCATACCTTTCTCACTCTCATTCGGAATTTCAACAAGTTCTTCTTCTCGAATAGTCATCCTAGTCGACACGGCATTTACTTGCTCACTCGAACCCCCATTCTCATATTGTCCCTTAGGGTTTTGAATAGTTTGACTAGGCAACTTATCTCGTTTCTACAACACACCGCATTAGCTATTTGTCCCACTTGGGACTCCAGCTTTGCAATGGACTGTGTGTGAGAGTGTACTAACTGGATCACCGAACAAAAACTTTCAAGTGAGGCTAGCACTTTTTCCTCAAATGCATTATTATGTGGAGGTGGAGGAGGTAGAGGGTTGGGTTGTGTATATTGATATTGTTGATACTGATGTTGCCATGCATTGGGAAAGTTTGTTTCAATTTGAGGTCTTTGGGAGTAATATGAACCCCATTATTTTGAGATCGCCACCCAACATTTGGGTGACTTCTCCATGGCGCATCGTAATTATTTCCCGACGGGTTGTGAGCCTTTCGTGGGAATTGTTGAATAGAGTTAATGTGTTGCTCAACAAACTCTGAGAATTGAGAAGTAGAAGGACATGCAAAGATATTATATATGAGAAGGCTCAGAACATAATGCACATACTTCGGAAGGAGGTGGACTGGGCATATGGCCCATCCTCATGCGTTGGTCAAGTTTTCTAGATAGTTCTTGTATTTCGATTGACTGACTTAACTCGAAACGCTCCTCTCGCTTGGGTTTAGGGGGAAGACACCCCTCAGGACGGACAGACACGGCTTGGTTTCGAAAAAATTTCATGCCTCGTCGGCACTTTTGTGTAGGAAGGTATCCACACAAACGACATCGATGGTATTACGAAGTGAGGGAACAAGTCCCTCGTAGAAGATCTGTACCAATTGCCACGTGGGAATTTGATGATGTGGGCATGAGCGCAAAAATTCTTTAAATTGTTTCCAAGTGTCATAGAGTGTTTTCCCATCTTGCATCACAAAGTTCATTATGGACTTTCTTATTTGATTAGTTCTTGTGATGGGGAAAAACTTTTGTAAAAATGCGGTGTGTAATGCTTCCCATGTTTTAACAGTATTTGGCTCAAGAGACTGGAGCCAATACTTAGCTTTATCTTTTAAGGAGAATGGGAAGAGACCCAATTTTAATTCATCATCAGTTAGGTTTTGATTTTCAATGTAGAGCATATGTCTTGGAACTCTCCTAAGTGATGATAAGAATCTTCTTTAATACGGCCATGGAATGAAGGGAGTAGCGAGATGGTAGATGACTTTATCTCAAAGTGAGACGTTGTCACCTCCAATAACTCGATACCTGCTTTGTGGTGTGTAGGCCGTAGGAATGAAATAATCTTTAAGCGGAGGAGGCAGAGGTATATTAGGTTATTTCCATTCTTTCGGTTATTTCCAAGGTCGGCCATTGGAATAGGTTAGATGTTAATAGTTCAAGTTTTTCTTAAACGGTTAAGGGTGCTTTGGATTTCGGCCTGAAATAACGACGTCGGTTTCGGTGTTGATTCGTCGTTAAACAACCGAGCTGTAGAAGCTTTGGTTGAGGACCTAAGGACCCTAAGAGTTCGTTCAAGTTCAGGATCGAAAGAATGTAATTCAGGTTTACTTGAACGCATACCAAACATAAACTAAAGAAAAAAAAATGACACTAATATAAAGACTGACTCAAACAAATAGGAGAAACAACTACGCAATTAAGACAACAACCACACAACTACTATGATGCATGAAAGTTATCCTGTAATGCAGTGATTCACGTCAAAGCCCAGCGCCCCGGGTTTCCTAGCTAATGCACGTGCAAATTACCCCTAAACTAATGCAAATAGTGCGTCTCAGCGCCGTGACTTTCAGTGGTTTGAAGCAAATTTTAAAAGAAGCCCCTTTTTTTTCTTTTTTTTTTTTCCGCGTAAGCTTCTTTGATGTGCTAAGCCCTTCCAATCCGAAACGTTAGAAATTGATTACTTAAAAAAAACTACAAAACAAAAAGAAAAGTTAGTGACTCAAATCAAAAACGGAAAATAAGAAAATTAATACCTAATATAATATTTACGAATTAACTAAACTAAGATTTTAAAACTAAATGTAGTAATTTGCAATCCCCGGCAATGGCGTCAAAAATTGATCTTGTCAAAATCAAGATATAAAGTATACTTTACTTTAAAAGATTTGTAGTATGGAAGTAGAGGTCGAACCCACAGAGATTGAATTACTAAAGCACTCTAATTTTAAAACCTAAACCTAGTTAATTAAGGAAATAAATTTTGAATTTAATTTTAATTAAACTAAGAACAATGAAAATAAATCTAAACTATGAAAACAATTAAAAGTTGTTTTAAACGATATTTAAAGTGAACCTAGGATTGCAAATCCACCACTAGCTTCATAATAAGGGTATCTATGCATTCAATTAGCTTATTACGTTGGATGATAATGGAGAATTATAGCCACAAGCCCAATTCCTCCGTCAAGAAGATAACTACGATTCAAGCATCAACATAATTCATCTTCGGTTAGCATGGAATGTCTCACACTAAACTAGGGTTGTGACACACTCTGTCTTCCCTAGGCATGAACTATTCGACTACTTGATAGCACAATTCAATTAAGCACCATTACATGTAATTAATCCATACAAGCATAGCAAATATAGATCATTGAGCACATCACATTCAAAATAGATCTAGGACAAGAATAAACTTTAAAAGCAATGATTTAATCAATAGAAGTACGATTTTATTATAAAAAATCCTCGGATCATGTAATCATCATTCATACATAATAAAACTAAAAGAAAAACATAAATAACACCCTATTACTTGGCTAAGGTTTCATTGAAACCCTAGATATCGGTTTAGTTGGCTATAGAAGCGATGAACGGCAAGAGGTTGATGGAGGAGGCCATGGGAATCCTTGGTCTTCTTCTTCTTCTCCTTGCTTTCCTCTCTTCAATGGCTGAAGTTTATGTTGTATATTCGTGTGTGTATAGGTGTCTAACCTCTAAATTGATTTACAAAAGGATATATATAGATTTTGGAAGAATTAGGAAGTTTTCCTAGACCTATTGTACTAAAACTGCTGTATTTTACATTCTGGACGTAATTGGGCAGTTTCGTTCGCGTAGGAGTCTTTAGTATACAGAAATATGCATTTTTGGTTTTTTGTATGGATTGCGCGAGCGGGCCACACGAACGAGGTTCTGGATTGTCGCGCGAGCGGGCCGCTTGCGTGATGTGCCTTTTCTGCTTCTTTTCTTCTATTTTTACACCCCATTTAGCCTGAAATTCTCGCTTTCTTCCAAATTCTGACAGAAAACAGAAAACAAAGTAAAAGTATACTAAAACAGGATAAAAAGTACTAACAAATGTGAATTAAGGCGTGTAATTAGGACTTGTTCACTCCCGATCACCCCCCATTTTCCAAGGTTGAACTGGTGTTGTATTAGGTAAAGTATGGAAATCTACATGCATTTCTTAAATTTTCATTACTCGCGAGTCGACAATCATTTGGTCACTCGGGAACTCGGGGGTCGGTTGGGCAAGTGTTAGCATGGGACTGATGGTGGTCAAGAACAAACCGGACTGGCGCTATAGAACTAGATGGTTATGAACGGACCGGAGCGTCTTGTCGAGCATTAAATGTTGTCGCATCCCTAGGTGACTTTTGAGCTGTCCGAGGTGCGTGACAGTTGTTTCCAGGTCGATTTTCGAGCCCGACCGTTGGATTCGGAAGGATTTGGACCGTCTAAGAGTTCTATACTGAGACCTTGGGTCCTCTGTTGTCACGCCCCGGAACAACAAAAAATAGAGAAAATAAAATTCATTTTTGTGTCTGTAGGCAATGACTGGTGAATGTCACTGAATTGTCCACACAACGCAGTACTAAAGAACAGATAATAAGATAATAGTAATAAAACCAACTGATCATAATATAACAATTAACTATTACATAAGAGTTCAAAACATAATATTTAAAAGTCTTAAGGCAACATATGCCCTATAACAAAATATAAATCTTGATAATAGAAAAGAACTACTTTGATCTAATGACATAGGAGTATGAAAACGTACTAGACAGAATGATCATCGTCACCATCTACTTCTGTTTAAATCACCCTAATACACCTACTTCTCCTAGAAACTCTATCCAAATCACCTAGATGTTCTTATTTTTACCAGAAACTCTGTCCAACTCACCCAAATATCCTTGTTTCTCCTGGAAACCCTCCCAGATTACCTAGATTTCCAAAAACTCTGCCCGAATCTACCCAGATTTCCCAGAAATCCCTATTTCTACCCAAACTTCCCAGAAATCCCCGTTTTCCAGAAACTCTACCAGAAATCTCTGTTCCCCAAAACTATACCAAAATTCACGTAGATTTCCCAAAAATCCCTTTTTTAAAGAAATCATGGTTTCCTCGAACTTCTGCCAAAATCTACCAGAACTTCTGACCAAGTCTGTCCAATTTCCCAAAGAAATCATGTTTTTCCAAACTTCAGATTTCCTCGAAAATCCCTTTTTCCCAGAAACCCTACTAAAAATCCATCCAGATTTCCCAAAAATCCATGTTTCCTAGAAACTCTATCCACCCAAATTTCCCAGAAATCCCAATTTACAAAATTTCTCAAATTCCCATTCCTTAGAAGAGCAAACTTGTCTTCCCCGCCCTCCCCATGATTGTGATCATCCTGAAAATGAAAGTTAGCATACTCTATATGGCTAGGACCCTATCTTCTTATGAGTTATATGTTAGAAGTAGGACTGTCATTTAGCTTAGGGCTTGCATTTGCATGCTTGTCTCAGATGTATACATCATTCATATTAGTCTGTATGTACATGCATCTCATCAGTCAACACAATCTACCCCTTCTCTTTATCGCATGAACATCGATCTTCATCCTCTGAGTTTGATCCTTGTCATTTTAGTTTGTAGGACATCATAGGTCCTAAACATCGTCTCGCTGCAAATTATCTTCTTGGGATTAATGGCCCTCCCAAAAACGAACTTATGGATCTAGAAAACTTGGAAACCCAAGTCGCTGAGTTAAGAACTGCTATGAATCAACAATCAGATCACCTGGCTCAAGTTCTAGGATTTCTTGAGAACATGAGACTAGAAGTCCGCACTCCCCTTGCTTAGATCCGTGCACTGAACGACCAACTAATCAAAAAAGTTGTTCCTCAGAGAATGACACATGAGATGGATATGAATGCTAGAATGATCACTATGGAGTCCAGTGTTGAGTAGATCAGGAGGTAGCTTCTGGAAATGGTAGGTATGATACGACAATTGGCTAGCCCAGCTCCCCCAATTTTGCTACATCCCCAGCCAACGCTTTGTAACAATGATGAATGGCTTGGAAATTAGCTGATCTTGGGATGCACAGTATGGATCAGGAAACTCTTGACAAACTCACCAAAATTGAGAATGTGATTGGAAAAGACATAGAGGGTTCATTTGACGTGCACAATGAAAGGCTCCCAAAAAGTTTCAAAAGCCCCGTTAATCCTAGTGGTCACCCGCTACCTAGTATCAACTCTTTGGCACCACAACAGCTCATCTATTAGTAGAGAAGGCCAAGACAATACCAGAACAGCACGGGTATGAGGCGTAATCAGAATCCAAGACAACTAAAGGAACGCATGGAATTCGATGAGATGCGGATGCCGTTGAGTTTGGCACATGTGTGGATATCGCAATTTTCTTACCCACAGCTTTTCTTTTAAAATTCTTTTAAAATTTCAAATTCAAAACAAATGAGTCGCCACTTAATTTTTAAAAGGAAAAATTAAGAAACCATTTCAAAAGGAAACTGATTTTTTGCGAAACCAAAAATTAAATTAGGTCCGGGGATTATGGAATGAGAAGGGAAGGAGCCCATCGGACTAAAGCACCCCTTCTCATCCTATCTCGCGATAGGCCTCTACTTAACATACTTTTAATCGATTTATTAATTTTAATGTGCCCTCAACTAATACATATGTATAAGTATACATTACAAAAGCATGTTTAAAGGGTGTAAGATTGCAAGTGATAAGATATCATTCAAAAACCACATATTTCAAATAGCAAGCAATATGATATGCAATAGGGAATAAGAGAACTTACCCGGGGTTCGGCCGCGAATATTAATCGTGCGATGCATACGAATGAAAGAAAATCCTAGAAAAGAGTCTCTAATCACATGTATTCACATAAGGCAAGATCCTAATTCTAATGTGTCGCGCATGAGATTGAAAAATTGATAAAATCAAGAAATTAAAATAAACTAAAGAGGAATTCAAGAAGTCATACCTTAATAGCGCTACAAAACAAAGGGTTAGTCCACATGGTATACAAGTTATGAAGTTGGAAATAGCAATCCTAAACTTCTAGCTTAAATCTATCAAATGTAATTAAATCTAAAGCAAATAGGTCCTAATTACAAGTATCAAGCCATATGGATGAATATGTACATGAACAAGAATAAATTATGAGTTACTCAGTGATTTAGGTCACTTAAACTTTGAATCCAAGCTCAACTAATCATTATTGAAACATGGTTTGAACCTTAACTAATGAAAATATCATCTAAGCCATTATTCATAAGATTGATTAAAACTATTGCAGAATTCTGAAAATTGCTGAGAGCAGATCACAACTTTAAAAAATTAAAAAGCATGGTTCATGTGGTTTGATCTTGATGAATTTTGGGTACAAGATGCCTCTGTGTGTCTAGTTTTTAACCTAAAAAGGAAATCACGGTTTCAACGGTCGGATCTCCGGGAATTAGACAAAAACCAGACATCACTCAGCATTCTACAACCTTCTGTCCAGAGTTCTTGTACGATTTTTTAAAAATAGCAAAAAGATCTAAAATGCTTTATTCTTTTTAGGGTGACTTCCTAACACATTAATCTACTTAGAAAAAATTATTTTGGGTCACAAACACTTTATTAAAGCTCTGATTCACTTATTTCAAAAGGATGTTACTGTGCTGAAACTCTGGACAGATTGTAGTGACTTTACAAAACTCATAACCAAACCACTTTAGACATGAAATCTCCTTGAAACAAAAATTACAGTGGTAGAACTTTGAGTTATTGATACCCTCCCGTTGGTTTCACTTGATTCCAACGGTTAGATTTCGAATTAAAAATCCTTGATCGAAACCGGTTTATGAACCCACTGTTTCATTGTCAAGTTCAACCTTCACTTGTTAACCCCAACTATTAAACCATGAAGTTGGACTTAAACTAAACCATTTTCTCCTACCATTTGATGGTCATTGGAGGCTAAAGACCTTTATATTTTTAGATTTCAAGTGAAGTATGAATGGACTTCATGAAATCTCAAGATAAGGAATCTAACCATGGAGATGGGCTTAGACTCAAAAGTACTTTCTCCTACCATTTGATGGTCATTGGAGATCAACACATGACTAATACTTATGAGTCTCAAGGGAATATAGAAAGGATTCCATGAAACATTAAGCTAGAGGACCCAAGTCATAAGTATGGACTTGGATTCATCCATTTGCTTATAAAATGAAGTGATGATTAAACTTTGACTCTCATATGAAGCATGTGCTTACATGGGATTCAAAATATCAAACTCAAGAGCTTTCAAGAGAGATATTGAGGATCTCCTAGAATCTCAAGAGGGAAGTATAAACAAAAAGAAGAATGAAAACAAAGAAAACTAAGTAGTTCGAAGATTAGAGACTTAAAAGAAAGAAAGAAAAGGAACAACTTATGGTTAGAGGATCACCTCCAAACTATCCTCAAAGTTTCTCTACCTTGAAGATCTTCCAAGCTATTCTTCCTAGTTTTTTTTTTAACTCTCCCTTTTCTCTCTCAAATATATGTTAATGTAGAGGTAGTAATTTTCTTGCCTCTTGTTTTTTTTTTTTTTTTTTTTTGTATATCTTTTTGTGTCTCTCTCCCAAGGAAGATCCTCCCTCTTTTATAGACAAAATTACCAAGTATTTTCAGTGAATTTGGAGTAAAAGACAGGTGTAAATGTCTCATTTGGTGGTACAATATGTATTTTCTGAAAATAGACAGACTGCTGCACAGGGCGGCAGTCAAAAACCTTTTGCGGCAGTCAGTGAATGCCGCTGCGGCACTCCGTGAAAGCCGCGGCGGCATTCCGTGACTGTCGCGCGGCTCTCAGTAAGTGCCGCACTAAATTATTGATTGCCGCATCTTTGTCAACCTTACTTTATCAGTTTTTGTTTTTATCTGCATACATATACGTATTGTACCACAAAATACGGACTTTAAAAGCAAATGACAGTCAAAAAATGTCGGCGGCACTTAGTAAATGTCGGGCCGGCATTCTATGACTGCCGTTGTAACACCCTGTATTTCTTTTTCATTAATAAATAAATATTGCATTTCATTTCCATGAGTATTTATTTTAATTTCTTTTTGAAATATATATCTGGGGTCAAACTGTAATTTCCAAAATTCTTTCTATGGTTTCAAAAGCGATATCTATATTTTTGTACAAATCGGGAATTTATTTCCTACACTAATATAATTTTCTGTATCTTTATTTCAATCGTAAAATACCAGTTTATGTTTTAATCTGCGCCTTATACCGCGTCTTGGGTGTGGGAGTACGTAAGCTCAACCACACCGTGCAATTCCTGGGAATTGCTTGGTGCCCAATTTTTAGCGCAGTATATATGTTTATACATAGCTCTCTCATTCACTCTCACAGACTCTCAATCCCTCTCTATCTCAATTCTCTCCATTCTCTCTTCCTCTCAAGGACACACAACACACACACACACAGACACATACTCAGATTATATAATATACACATACACACATACATAGTTATATATATATACGCATATCAAGATCAAGAGAGAACGGAGGAGAATTCTCAAAACGACGGAATCGACGGCGAAAATTTATCGGTCTCAATTTTCAGTCTTATTAATCTCTGTGAGTAATTTAAACTCACTCGCCATGTTATATATGTGTATTTCAGTATATATATGTGCGTATATGTGTATATATATTCATACACCATTAAAGCTTTGAAAATTGGAATTTTACAAAAGTTAACCAAAATCAATTCTGTAAATTGGGAATGGAAGATCTTAGTCCCAATAAGCTACGTTTCGAATCCTACGCAGTAATTCATCCGTATCGCGACGTACCGTTGATTTAAAGTTTTGGCACCCTCACTTTAATCGCGAATATCTAGTGATACAATCTGTATTAGTTTAAATTGATTGCGTATTCTTAATCTACGCGAAAAACTGAAGAGATCCATATATTACATGTATCGTTTGAATCAGCATTTGAAAATGGGTATAATTTCAGTTTAAAACCAGAAACAGGGGAAAAACGAGGAAGATGATGAAACTGCAAGAACTCGCGCGCGCGACCCGCTTGTGCGACCTGTTCTCCCCTTCGCACGCGTGACCCGCTCGCGCGACCTGGCATTTTGAGCAGATTCTGTATTTTTATATAAGGGACTGTTTGGAAAAGGTTTTGAAAGTTTTTAAAGAACTGTTTGACAAATATACTATTTTAAAGGCTCACTGTTAGGAATTGAACTTATAAGAACGTTTCAGACAGAGATTTATGTTGAACAAACATCCAGCTTTGAGATTAATAACTGTTACTACAAATTGTGAACATTGACATACATATTAGGCTCGAGGTTGTGTCAACATACATGTGTGTGAGGAAACGTGAAAAGAGTAAAGAGTGGCGGTCTGGTGTGCGACCTCAATATCGATCGGATATTATTCCTGGTATTGGAGGCGACAGTGTCGTGTACGGCTTAGATATCGATCGGATATTATTCCTGGTATCTAAGGCGCTCGTTTCGGATATCGATCGGATATTATTCCTGGTATCCGAAGCGATGGTATTGAGTACGGCTTAGATATCGATCGGATATTATTCCTGGTATCTAAGGCGCTCGTTACGGATATCAATCGGATATTATTCCTGGTATCCGAAGCGATGGTATTGAGTACGGCTTAGATATCGATCGGATATTATTCCTGGTATCTAAGGCGCTCGTTTCGGATATCGATCGGATATTATTCCTGGTATCTGAAGCGATGGTTGGTCTTGATCGACCCAGATATCGATCGGATATTATTCCTGGTATCTGAGGCGATAGCGTGGTGTGTGACCTCAATATCGATCGGATATTATTCCTGGTATTGGAGACGACAGTGTTGTATTCGACTTAGATATCGATCGGATATTATTCCTGGTATCTGAGGTAATGGTTTGGTTGAGTCGGATTTTATAGAGAAAAGAGTCAGAAAGATGAGATGTTACATTGTTCATGCATGGTCGCATATTTATTGCTTACATTATTCCCCCGTGACTTATGTTGGAATTGGAACCTTGAATCTATTGCTTTTAAAGTTAAATTGCACCGTTGTTTATATGCTTATATGTACACTGCGAGCACTTGTTTATTTTGCTCACCAGCTTTCATAAGCTAACGACGTTGATGCGTCCTGGACTGTATGTCCAGATTTTCAGGGTCAGGAGCAGCCAGAGTATTTCGATTATGCTAGTTAGAGGCATGGGACTTTCCAGGAGGCTGCATTTATATTTCCTATGTCTTTTAATTTGGGTTGTAATAAACTAGTTTTAGACTTTTGAATAAGGCGTTTTGTGCCTAAGTTTATGACTGCTGTAATAGTTAGTAAGTTTTAATTTTGGAGCTTATGTTTTGTTAGTATCCTTTGCTCTAGAAATATTGTTAAGATATTTGTTGCAGGGATAATTGGTCATACTCACTTGTCACGACCTACGAGTCCATAAAGGAAATTAAATGCTTTCCTGAATTATGCTACGTCGGGGCGTGACAGCCGTTCGGCACTCACTGAATGCCGTTCGACATTCACTGAGTGCCGCGAAATACTGCTGTGTGCCGTTTTTTGTTGGACTTTCCTTTTTAGGTCTTTTCTTTCTTCCTTTTTCATTAAAGAAACTTATTTTTGAAGATCTTTTTCCAAAAATGATGTTTTATACCTGAATTCTCCTAAATACATGGTATTTTCTCCTTTCTGTGAATTTTTTTTGCGTTTGGAGAACTTTCTGAAGAGCTTGGAATACTTCGAATCTTTCGGTCCTTGTCATCATTGGACGTGGAGGCGACGCTCTCCTAAATTCGACGATCGGTCAAAATCGGGGTGTCTATAGTTTGCCCCTCTTTGACAGAGCTCGTGGGGCAACGCGTCCCATAAGTGAATGTTTTCAAAGCCTGTGTGAAGACAAGCCTTTGACCAGACTGTCGAATTTAGGTAAAACAAAATGCGTTGCAAAAATGGCTTCACAAACGGTTAATGTTGGTCGTGCTCAACGGTGAGCTACCTACGTATCCATTCAGGAATCAGACCAAGACGTAGTTCGGGCAGGAGCCAAGCATACACAAGCACAAGTAACCATACGGATGAATGCACCTACCTTGTCGTGATGCAAGTGCTATGCAATGGTATTTTCTGAATTGACCTGTTCATACAGGCGCCATGCTTATCATGTCTTCCCTACGTACGACGCACTTTAAGTGACGTGTTAGTCAGAGAAGATCACCTAATTCTTGACCGATGTAAAATCTGTTACGGGGGGTCATGAAGATGCTTTTGATTTGATTTTTGGGTTAACGCAAATTTGTTGCTAAAATTGAGGATGTAAATTCGTTACATTCTCAAGATAAGGATCGACGTAAATTTGTTACGAGGATCGGGAATATAAATTTGTTATATTCTCGGAACTGGGGTTAACGCAAATTTGTTGCGGAAACCGAGGATGTAAATTCGTTACATTCTCAAGATAAGGATCAACGTAAATTTGTTACGAGGATCGGGAATATGAATTTGTTATATTCTCGGAACAGGGGTTAACGCAAATTTATTACAGAAATCGAGGATGTAAATTCGTTACATTCTCAAGATAAGGATCAACGTAAATTTGTTACGAGGATCGGGAATATAAATTTGTCATATTCTCGGAACAGGGGTTAAAGCAAATTTGTTACAGAAACCGAGGATGTAAATTCGTTACATTCTCAAGATAAGGATCAACGTAAATTTGTTACGAGGATCGGGAATATAAATTTGTTATATTCTCGGAATAGGGGTTAACACAAATTTGTTGCGAAAATCGAGGATGTAAATTCGTTACATTCTCAAGATAAGGATCAACGTAATTTTGTTACGAGGATTGGGAATATAAATTTGTTATCTTCTCGGAACAGGGATCAACGCAAATCTGTTGCGAGAACCGAGAATATAAATCTGTTATATTCCCCAAACAAGGATCAACGCAAATCTGTTGCGAGAACCGAGAATATAAATCCATTATATTCCCAAAACGAGGGTTAACGCAAATCTATTGCGAGAACTGAGAATATAAATCCGTTATATTCCCAAAATGAGGGTAAGCGCAAATCTGTTGCACCCCCAAAACGAAGGGAATCATATTTAGGTGAATTTGGAGTCCACGGACTCAAGTTCAAATCAATTCAAAACTTTGGAGCCCGCGGGTTCGTATTTTATTTCAATTTTCAAAATTGGGAGCCCACAGGCTCAATTTTCTTTTAATTTTCAAAATTGGGAGCCCACGGGCCCAAATTTATTTCAATTTTTGAAATTGGGAGCCCACAGGTTCAAATTTACTTCAACTTTTTGAAATTTGTAGTTAATTTGAACCTAAGAACAAACCCTTGGGCCAGACGTGCAATGAGGGCAAATTTTGGGGGGCTTAAGTTCTTTTCGGGACCTAATTTGAATTTTGGGGGGAAAATGAAGGGGATTTGAACCGCCTTTACCGCGACACACGCGATTTTCCGCGACAGTTCATGAATGTCGTGCGGCACTCACGGAGTGCCGTTGCGGCACTTGGCGAGTGCCGCCCGGCAGTCCATCAACTGCCACGCACAGAAAATTGAGTGCCGCGTTTGAGCGGCAATGGCTAAAAAAGGCGGTTTTGATTCATTTTTCTCATTCTCTCGATCTTCTCTCGCTCGGTTCTTCTCTGGAGAAATTTTTTCCTTTTTCTTTTCTTGCTTGGATCGATCTACCGGGGCTTTCAGGTTAGTTCTACTCGATCAAAACTCAGTTAACCGCTTTCATTTCGTTGTTTTTTTTGGATTTTTCATGAATTTAACACGCGGATCTCTCTTTCTCTTTGACAGACTATGGTGAGCGGTTCGGGGAGAAAGAAGAAGGCCAAGTATACGACCACTCATCATCCAGACGCCACACTCTTACTCCGGGACTCGGACGAGCACTTATCTGCCCGCGCGTTCAAGCGCGAGGTAAACGCTCCCCTTTCTCTTTTTAATTTTCTTCTTTTAGAACTTTATGGATGGAATGTATAGTGAATCATAACTTTGCATGTCTCATTTCAAATGCAAATGTCATGCTTGTAGCGTTTTCATGCGTACCTTATTCAAGAGTTTGCATTTCATCTTACTTCCCATGAACTTTATGAATATCATGCTCGATGAATCATAATTTATTATTCTCATTCATGTTTATTGAACTTTCGGGTGTTCTACCTGTATCAATTCCCTTATTTCCCTTTCGAATTTTCTCAAAGACTTTAATACCGTTCGTGTTATCCAAAATTTAAAACACTTCTTGTGAATAAAGAATCTTATGCTCATGAATTTTCCTTTCCGTTTTTCTTAGGATTCACGAGTGCGATGCTTTTTAAATGAAATCCTGAACATACTTGTGAATTTTCTTGAGCGTTCCAAACGCCCTTTTATTATTCTAACCTGATTCTGAATACTTGTGAACCTGCACTTGAATTTATGCTTCCTGAATTTGTTTTGAACCTTCACAAGTTTATATATATATATTTCGAAAATGTGAACAAACTCCTCTCTCCCTTTTTCTTTTTCTTGAAATCTCTCTAGAACATCGAGTGCTTTCTCTTATTTCCTCTCATTATCTTGTGAATATCTGCTGAACAGAATGCAAACGAGTGCCATGCTTGTGAAATTTCTACGAGTATTTCCAGATTTTCCATTTCTTTATCTTTTTATTCATTTTTATGTCGCTTTTCCTTGTTTCCTTACTACCATATGTTTTATTATTATTATATATATATTTTATATATTTCTCCTTTTATCCAGTTACTAATACCAAAACTTGTGATTCTTTCTTGCAGCTGCAGCCCAAGGTCCTAAAGGGGCATGGCAGCCTCGCTCACGGGTATGAGTGGTACACACAGCTGAGCAAGCCGGTGAGAGCTTTGGTGGACGCAGCCGGGTTTGGAGACTTCGTCAAACTCTTGACGAAGAGCTCCAACGACTTACGACAGATTCACGCTCTGGCAGAGAGGTGGTGGGACACTACTAGTACGTTCCACTTTGACTTCGGGGAGATGACGATGACCCCCCTGGACTTCTCGATGATTACGGGGATTGCCTTTGGCGAAGAGCGTTTGCGGTAACTGACTGATCAGGAGTGGGACCAGGTGGAGCCATTGTTGGGAGTGGTCCCGGAGGAGTCTTTGGTCACAGCTCGATGGTTCATGGATACGTTTAGGGGTCAGCCGGATTTTACCGATGAGCAGATGACCCGGGGTTTTTTCATGTACATGTTGGGGTGCTCTTTGTTGAGCACCAAGGGTGATCGGGTCGATGTTTCCCTGGTGGCGTCCCTGGAGCACCTGGACCGGGTCGATGAGTATGACTGGGCTGGTGCAGGATTAGCCATCTTGTACAGGCATATGGGTGACATTTCCCGGGATAGGCCGGCTTCCACCTGTGGCTATTAGAGAGCGTGGGAGGTATACCATTTACATTTCACTGCTTATTACACTTTCATAAATTTATTTAAATTGCGAGACTAACCCCCCTCTTTTTTGTATTACAAATTTGGTCCCACGAGTATCTCCGTATGATGTCCCCTGAGACACGTGATGCTGACGCCCTCATCATGTCCCAGGGGTTGAAATGGGCGAAGGATAGAGTCGGGCGGAAGACTGGGGCCCACGATTTTGTTTCATTCAGGAACTTCCTGACAAACCTAAGGGAGCAACACGTTCATTGGCAGCCATGGCTTAGGGTGCTTCCTGACGCTCGCGCGGCGATCCGAGAGTCGGCTGGATATGACCCGACGAGGCGACTTCTTGATGGGCCAGAGGGCCAGGCGTGGTACTTGGGAGAGAGGGTGACTAGGCAGTCACTGGCAGCCCCTGGGTTCTTTGTGCCGCACCCTCCTCCTGATTCTATGAGAGCCACAGACACACTCCAGGGTAGCGAGCTCACGGCTTCTCTGATGGGCTTGGGTATTCATGACTTTGTGGACCCCCCACCGAGTATCCAGCGTTCTGCGCCGCTAAGTTAATGCCGAACTTCCCTCTGATGGAAGTGACTCGGGTGAGTAAATGATTTCTTCATTCTTTCACGAATTTTCTTTCATCCTTTATTTACGTTTTATTTTGTGTTTATAGCCTGTTCCTGTTGTGGCTCGTCCTCCTGCCTTACCTGAGTGGGATTGGACCATGTTGACTGTCTCGTTAGGCGAGCCCTTCTTGACGACGATCCCCCGATTTTCACAGAGCGTCCCCACTATTTCTCTCCATTATGACGTCGTCCCGCGTGCTTACGCGGAGGAGGGCCTGACGTATGCCCACAGCGTGCGGCAGTGGGTTCTCGGGCGAGAATGGATGTTAAGAAGCTTATCCCCGCCTTTCACTCTGACTTTTGATTGCCTCTCCGTTTACTAATCTTTGTTCTCGGTTCTTGTTTTTAGGCTGAGGGGGCTCGGGCGACTGCCGCGGCTCAGTTGAGGGCCCAGGTATGATTTTTATCCTTTTATTCTTAGTATTTCATTCGTCCTTTCAACACTTTCTGAACTTATCTTCTCTCATTTCAGAAGGAGGAGATCAGAGTCCTGTCCTAGCAGGTGGGGCAGCTTCAGCAGCGGCTCCAGCAGTTCGGCATTCCCCTCAGCGACACTCCTGGAGACGGCGGTGCTGGACGAGGCGCGGGGCGAGGCGGCGGTAGCGGTGGAGGCAGCAGCGGAGGTAGAGGCAGGGGCGGCGGTAGCGGTGGACATGGAGGGAGCGACGGAGGTAGCGGGACAGAGTCGGAGGAGGAACCCCTCAGGCATATGACCCGTCAGACTCGCGGCCGGGGTCGAGGCTGATCCTGCTTTTTCTTTCTTCTTTTTTATTATTTTTAAGTGTTCTGGGACGATATGTACTTTATTCAGATGTTTGTATATACACATACACTTTATTTTGATGGCGACTTTAGGATAGCTAGTAGGATAGGCACTTTAATACCTTTATTATTACATTTTTGCTTTTTCCATTGATATTCACCGTACGTGCGACCATAGCTTGGTCCTTCTCTTGCCGTATGTGGGACCATGGCTTGGTCCCTCCTTTTATTTGATCTTTGAAAACTTTTATCTCTTTTATTTATAATAAACAAATGAATGAATGTATGCGATCATAGCTTAGTCTTTGTTGCACATGCTGCATGAAGCGCACGTTTTACTGTCCTTTATCTAGTTTTTTGTTTGCAGGTGGGCTAAAAGTGTTACAAACAGACCCTGGCCAATGAAAAACCCGGAACGACACTCAGTTAGGTCTCAGCGGCACTCGGTGAGTGCCGCAGCGGCAGTCAGCGAATGCCACGACGGCACTTACGGACTGCCGTGCTGCACTTCGTCGAATGCCGTTCTACTTTACCGAGTGCCGCCCTGACTTTAGGCAGATCTACCTCTATTTATACCCTCTTTTCTTCAAAACTTCGCATAATACTACCTTCTTGCATTCTCCCCTATCTCAAATGGCCCCGTTAGCTCTCAAATTCTTTTCCCATGGATGGATACCCTTTTCGGTATCGATAGGCTCAACTTCGAGTGTTTCAGGCTAAACGATCTCTTCTCCTTCCGATGAATGATCCTAAACGAAAGTTTGCTTCAAGCCGCTGATCAATGTTGGGATCCTTTGCTCCACGTCTTCCGTTTCAGTCATCAAGAGATTTGTCCTTTATTTGAGGAATTCAGTGCTATCCTTCATACCGACCCTTCTGCGGACCTGACTGTTCCTCTGGTGCAAGCCAGGTATGTTCAGGACTTGGCGACTCTTCTCCATATATCCCGCGGTGCTGCGGGCTCCTTCATTCATGACAGACAGGTCGACTTCGAGCGCCTCTCCTCGGTTTATGCTCTCATTGGGGATCCTTACGACAGTGGGTATCAAGTTATACGGCGTAGTGCGCTATCGGTTGCTATGCTTTCTTATTTTCTCTTTCAGTCGTCTTCCGATATTCTTATACCCATTGCCTCTGGTTTGAGGGAGATGAAGAGTGCAGTCATGCTGGTTCTCGGTGAGACTCTGATAGGACTAGATCATGTTCATGCTGCCGGGGCCATATTATCTGCCGGGGCACCTTTTGTTCTGCAGATTTGGCTCATGGAGCGTTTGGACCTCTTTATACACCCTTCCCATCTTCGCGGGTCACTTCCCTATGATCGTATGGACATTCACAGCTTATTTCATTCTGCCGATGCATGGCTTGGTTGGCTCCAAGGCCTCTTGATGTTGTCAATATCAAGATATAAAAAGTGTTCTTTACTTTTCAAAAGATTTGCAGTGTGGAAGTAAAGGTCGAACCCACAGAGATTGATTAACTACCGCGTTTTAATTTTAAAACCTAAATTTAGCTAATTGAAGAAAACGGATTTTAATTTGATTTTAATTAAACTAAGAACGTAAAAATAAATCTAAACTATGAAAGCAATTTAAATATTTATTTTAAGTAATGTTTAAGGGAACCTAGGATTGCAAATCCACCACTAACTTCATAATAGGAATATTTATGAATTACTTTAGCTTATTATGTTGGATGAATATGGGGAATTGTAGCTACAAGCCCAATTCCTCCTACAAGAAGATAATCATGGTTCAAGCACCAACATAATCCATCTGCAGTTAGCACGAATTATCCCACACTAAACTAGGGTTGTGATCTAATCCATCTAACCTAGGCATGGACTATTCGGATACTTGATAGCACGAATCAATAAAGCTCCATCACATGTAAACAATCTAAACAAGCACAGCAAGAATAGATCATTGAGCACATCACAGTCAAAATAGATCTAAGACAAGAATAAACTTTGAAAGCAATGATTTAATCACTAGAAGCCCGATTTATTTATAAAAATCCTCTAAACATGTGACTGTCATCCATACATAATAAAACTAAAATAAAAACATAAATAAAACCCTATTACTTGGCTAGGGTTTCATTGAAACCCTAGATCTATGATCTAAGCTGCCATAGGAGTAGAGATCGGCAAGTAGTTGATGGAGGAGGCCATGGAAATCCTTGGTCTTCTTCTTCTTCTCCTTGCTTCTCCCTCTTCAAGGGCTGGAAGTGTGTAGATATTTTTTGTATCTAATGATGTGTAACCCCTAATTGAAGTAAAAATAAGATATATATAGAATTACAACAAGTATTGGAAGCTTTTCCAACTCGAAACGCACTGAAACTGCTGTAGTTTACAATCTGGACGCAGTTAGGACATCTCGTTTGCACAGGAGTCTTCAGTATACTGAAATACGCAACTTTGCTTTTTACACATATCGCGCGAGCGCGACATTTGGACTTCGCGCGCGCGGATCGCGCGAGCGATTCTGGGGATCTCGCGCGAGCGGATCGCGCGAGCGATTTCTGGTTTTCGCGGGCGCGGGTCGCGCGCGTGACTTGGTTTTTTTCAGCTTCTTTCTTCTGCTTTTTCACCCTGTTTAGCCTGATATACTTGATTTCTTCCAAAACCTGTCAGAAAATAGAAAACGAAGTAAAAATATACAAAAACAGGATAAAAAGGTACTAACAAATGCTCGTTAAGGCGTATAAATAGGATTTGTTCTCTCCCGATCACCTCTCTTCCAGTGATATCTGCTGGGTCTGTCCGTAGTGGTTTCATAGCTCTATTGCCGTACGTCTTCCCGGGCGACCTGTCATCTGGCTGCCGGGCTTGCGTACTACTACTTTCTACATTCCCGATCGGGTGGTCCGACAGTTTTGACTTTTACAGGATACTACTGAATCTGTGACTGCTGATTTCACAAAGGGGTCCACCTTGCGCCTTTCTATTGTGAAGACTCTCATTGAGGCTTGGCATAGCAGGATGGCTGCTCCGTGCCCGAGGATTCCTGCTCTGACTATGCCTACTGCCCAGTATCTTCTAGAGATCCAGGCCATGGTTGCGAGACGAGCTTGACAGACACATGCATAATAAAGTAGACGAAAATAGGGAAAAGCTTGCCATTTTATAAAACTTTCTGACAGACCCTGCCTACTCTTTTTTACGCTTTTGAATGTGATTTTCCTTATTTTTTCTCTTCAAGAAGTGTTGTCATCTTTAGAAAAGTTCTAACATGTTCAATCAAAGTGTTCACCCCTTTGATTAACCTTTTATGAAGAATTCTCCTTTTCAATGTCTTTACTTGGCTCTTTACTTTGCTTCTTTTCTTAAAGCTTTAATCCTTCTATATCATGAATTCTCATTTGTTTCTTTATAGTACTTATCTTGATAGCCAGGTGATCCAATGGAGGGTCTTGCATCTGGGTTCTTCGGCTAGCAAACGAAGTTTGCCCCTAGTTTTAGGGCTTCGAAGTGGTTCTGGGCAAATGCCAGTTTGCCCCTAGTTTAGCACAGTTTTTTTTTTTTTAATGACCGAACCAAGTTGGTTGCCTACGTATCCCCTAGCGGGAATCAGGTCAAGCGTAGTTCATCAAGATAAGAGGCTTTGACAAGAAAGGTTTCAAGCAAAATATTTCTTGAGGCGATCGAGGTTAATCGGTTGCTTAAATTCAACCCCGTCTAGGTCCATTAGATATGCCGCTCCTCTGGAAAGGAGAGTCTTAATGATGTACGGCCCAACCCAGTTGGGTTTGAATTTTCCTCTGGGGTCATAAATAGGCACTTTCAGTTCTTTGAGGACTAGGTCACCCTCAGCAAGCTTCCTTGGGCGGACCTTTTTATTGAAAGCACGAGCTATTCTCTTCTGGTACCCCCGAGTATGGTTTATTGCGGCCAGCCTCTTCTCATCAAGCAACATCAACTCCTCATACCTTCCTCGTACCCATTCCGATTCGGTGATCTCACACTCTGCCAAAACCCTAAGGGAGGGTATTTCTATTTCGACTGGGAGAACGGCTTCCATCCCGTAGACCAACGAATACGGCGTAGCACTCGTTGAAGTTCTCACCGAGGTTCGGTATCCCCATAAAGCAAACGGCAGCTTCTCATGCCAATCCTTATATGTATCCGTCGTTTTCTCCAAGATTGCTTTAACATTCTTATTCGCTGCTTCTACTGCTCCATTCGTCTGAGGCCTATACGGGGATGATTGATGTCGAGTGATCTTATACTTTTCCAGGAGCGGGATAACCTCTCCCTGAAAATGACTGCCATGATCAGAGATAAATTCATTCGGAACCCCATACCTGCAAATTATGTTTTTCTCGATGAAACTCACCACATCTTTGGCCTTCAAAGTCGCGTATGAGGCTGCCTCTACCTATTTGGTAAAATAATCGATTGCCACGATTATGTATCAGTGCCCATTGGAAGCCTTCAGAACTATCTCGCCAATGATATCAATTCCCCATACGGAAAATGGCCAAGGGGTGGTCATGCTATAGAGCTGTGATGGCGGGGTGTGCATCAGATTTGCATGAATCTGACACTTGTGACACCTTCTAACATATTCGCAACAGTCTTTGTCCAAGGTCGTCCAATAGTACCCCTATCGGATGATCTTCTTTGCCAGCATGTGCCCATTCATATGAGGTCCACATACTCCCTCATGTATTTCCTCCATCATTCTCTTAGCTTCTTTCCCATATAGGCATTCCAGATTATATACCCGGTGTAGGATTTCTTCCATAGCCTATCTGCATAAATCACAAACTGAGCGGCGAATCGTCGAATCGCCTTTCTGTCCTTTTCTGAGGCTCCTTCGGGGTATTCTCCTTTCTTAATGAAGTTCCGGACGTCTTCATACCAAGGCACTTCATCTTCTCTTTCCATGGTCGCGATCATTTCAAATGACGATTGGTTCCTCACTTCTATGGATAGCGGGATCATGGCAGTTTTGGAAGGGATTTGGATCATCGATGCTAAGGTAGCCAAAGAGTCGGCTAGTTGATTTTCTTCACGAGGGAGGTAGTAAAAAGAAATCTTTTGGAACTGCACTTTCAGACTTTCCAGATAGTCATGGTATTGTCTCAATTTCTCATGCTTTACCTTCCAATCTCCTCGAACTTGGGATATGATCAAGTTGGAATCTCTGAAGACATCAATCTGTCTGACTTTCAAAGCCAAGGCTGCTTCCATCCCAATTATGCAGGCTTCGTACTCCACGATGTTGTTGGTTGAGTTATACTTGAGTTTGACGGCTAATGGGGTAGGGGCCCCATCGGGTGCTATGAGGATGACCCCGACTCCGTACCCTAATTAATTGGCGGCTCCATCAAAATACATCTTCTACACAAATCCTCCTTAACCTCCATTATTCCTTCATCCGGGAACTTGAATTCTCCCTTGTCCTCGGATTCTATAGCGAGGTTAGCTAAAAACTCAGCGATAGCCCTTCCTTTCACAGACTTGGCAGTGACATACTTGATGTCGAACTCGGCCAGCATCATGGTCCAACGGGAAATCCTACTGGTCAAGACGGGTTTTTCGAATAGGTATTTTAATGGGTCCATTCGGGATATCAGGATTACAGGAAAGGCTAGCATGTAGTGGCGAAGGCGACGGGTACACCAAACCAAGGCCCAACAGGCCTTTTCCAAGGGCGAATACTTTAACTCGTATTCGACCATTCTTTTGCTCAAGTAGTAAATGGCCTTCTCCACGTGCCCCTCTTCTCCTTCTTGGGCCAGCATACACCCCATCGAATCTTCGGATACGGAGAGATAAAGTAACAGGGGTCTTCCAGGTGAAGGTGGTGACAGGACATGTGGGTTTTGGAGGTAGGTTTTGATTTTGTCGAAGGCTTGTTGACAAGGGGCGTCCCATTTAAATTTCTCTCCTTTTCTAAGCAGTTTGAACAATGGGTCGCAGGTTAAGGTAAGTTTGGAAATGAAGCGACTGATGAGTTGTATTCTCCCCAAGAAACCTCTCAGTTTTTTCTCATTTTTCTGTGGGTTCATTTTGGTTATGGCTTTTATTTTGGCGGGGTCCACCTCTATTCCCCTCTGAGTAATGAGAAACGCCAATAATTTCTCAGTAGTGACTCCGAACGTTCATTTCTGCGGGTTTAGCCTCATTTTGAACTCCCTCAATCTCTCAAAGAACTTTCTCAAAGCTTCTAGGTGCCCTCCCCTCTCTTTGGATTTCACAATCATATCATCCACATACACCTCCACCTCTTTGTGGATCATGTCGTGTAGTAAAGTGTTGGCAGCCCTTTGATAGGTCGCACCTGCATTCTTAAGTCCGAACAGCATGACCCTATAGCAATATGTCCCCCATGGAGTGATGAACGTGGTTTTCTCCCTATCCTCGGGTGCCATGAGGATTTGATTATACCCAGAGAATCCATCCATGAAATACAGAAGCTCGTGCCCTGCAGTGTTATCAACCAACACGTCGATGTGGGGTAACGGGAAATCGTCTTTAGGGCTTGCCCTGTTTAAATCTCGAAAATCAACGCAAACCCTAACACGACCATCCTTCTTTGGGACAAGCACAATGTTGGCAATCCACTCAGGATACTCAGTGACCATCAAGAATCCAGCTTTTAATTGCTTTTCAACCTCCTCTTTTACTTTAAGTGCCCATTCTGGCCTCATTCGCCTCAATTTTTGTTTTATGGGTTTCGAATTGGGAACGAGAGGGATGTGGTGCTGGACTATTTTTGGATCAATACCTGGCATATCATTATAAGACCATGCAAAAACATCTTTGAATTCATTCAATAGATTGATTAGTTCTTTGCTTTCTTTATTGCTAAGTGTAGAGTCGATAAAGACATTTTGAGGATTATTTTCATTTCCTAGATTAATTGTTAGAGTGTCCTCAATGATTTTACATGCAGATTCTTTTTCTTTTTCAATTAACTTTTGCAATTCAATGGGTGTTTCATGATCATCACATTCATTAAGCACGTTCGAGTAGGCAGAATCAGTCATGTTTTCATTGATTTTCTTTGGAGTGATTACAACAGACATGGAAATTGAAAGACGCCTCATTTGGGCCATTACAGACTCTGGGTGTGGGGGAAACTTATCACTAGACTCAAAAACCCACTCTCTCTTGTTTTCTCCCCCTAGATCGGTGATGAAGCATTCTTCCAGATCTCCTGCCTTGGTAATCTCTTCCATCTCTTCTTTCTCGGCCCTTCCTTTGTTAGTTTCCCTCTGATCTTCCTTATCTTCCCCACTCTTGGCTGCCTCCTCCACCAGACCTTCAACGTGTTCACCCTTTGCCTTTTCATGATCCATTTCTATAACCTTCGTGCTCCCTTCGCCCAACAGATCTTTCATGACAGAGCCGTCTAGTGCACCAATCCAATCCTTGGTGGTAACAGACTTTTCAGGCATTTGCAAAAACGGGTCTTTGTACTTGGAAAATTTATGGGAGAAAAAGATCTCGAACCCTGGCTTTAGACATTTGTCCTTTTGGTCCATCCATGGCTCTGGGAAGCCACAGAAGGGGAAATCTTCTCCTTCCTTCATAAAATATCCATTGAGTGTCTTTAGGTAAGGGTCTAGCGGCGCATTGACAGCCTTCTTCTTTGCCCTCAGTTCCTTCTTTGTCGGCTAATATCCCAGACCGTGAGTGTGAGTCTGAGTAGGGATGAGCGGGAATTCAGGCATGTCCTGAAGTTCTTCCCCAACCCTAATCTTGGAAAGAAGCCCATTCTCTTCATGATCCCTACGACCACTGGACTGGCATACTGATCAAAGTGGAGCGGTAGAAACTCTCTTGGCTTTTCCTCTTCCAGCATGCTGATGAACTCGAATCCTCCCACATTTGCTTCTTCTTCTTGCAGCTGTAATTCTGAAACCGGTGCGCTTGATGATGCTTCGGACAAACGAACCCAGCTGTCCCCGAGAATGTCGCAGACTTGGCCCTTCCAAACGCATTTGACCTTTTGATGAATGGTGGACGGTATAGCACCTAAGCTATCCAACCATGGCCTCCCTAGTAGTAGATTGAAGGAGGCAGGGATATCAATGATTTGGAATTCAGCTTCTTTGTCCACTGGTCCAATAGAAAGATTAAGAAAGATAATGCCCATGACTGCTCTCTGGGTGTTGTCATATGCCCTAACCTTTTGTTGGTATGGCACGAAGGATGATTCGTCTAAACCCATCCGTTTGGCTGTTCGGAAGGGACATACATTTAGAGCAGACCCATTGTCAACGAGACAAGCGGGCACGGTGTTCCCTAAACATTCGACAGTGATGTATAATGGCTTGTTGAGCATGGGTCCTCCGGGGGGCACGTCATCTGAGGAAAAGGTACTAGCCAAGGTCGGAATTCTGCCAATCATTCCCACAATATCTTCCGGTGTTGTGTCGATGGGAACATCGGATTGGTTTAGGGCGTCCAACACTGCCTGCCTGTGGTGTTTTGATGCTATTAGCAACCCCCAAATGGTGATATTGGCTTGGGTTTTCTTCATCTGCTTTAAAACCCTGTCTTCTTCTTCTTCTTCGTTCATTTTCCCTTTTCTTTTGTCTAATTCTCTCCCTGGATGATCTTCCTCTAGCTCATGCGGTTTAAAGTGTCTTCCTAAACGAGTTAAATGACTGACCTCTTCCCTTTCCCACAGATTGTCAACTTTTGGATCACCTTTTAGGGTACCCTCCACCATCTCTATTTCTTTGTCGCTCTCATACCAAAGATCGTCTTCCACCTGGATTACGTCTCGATCGTCACTCCCTTGGATCCACCAGTCTGACTGCCCTATTTCGCTCTTCATCGGCTTATCCTTCAAAGCACAGATTGTCGGATCCTCAGGTAGCTGGTATGGCTTTCTTGGTGTCCCGGCCTTAGTGATTAGCCTAGACGGATTGAAGGTTGCTTCTTCTATCCCCAAGAGATAAAGGCCCTGCAGTGGTGGCACAACTTGATGATTTGGAAGTGGATTTCTAGTAACATTTGGAGCTTTGGTTGGTGGTTCTGAAATTACTTTGTTATCAATGAGGTTCTGGATTTCGTGCCTCAATCTCATACACCGATCCGTCGAGTGACCTTTCTGCTGATGAAATTTGCAAAAGAGGTCTCCTTGCAAATTTGGCGGAAGTGGTCTTGGTGGCGGTCGAGGTTCCAATCGACGGAGATGCCCATTCGCTAACAACCTGTCAAGAGCGGTCGACAGTGATACTCCCAGATCTGAGAATTTTCTTGGTGGCTTATCTCCTCCTCCCTTAGGGTAGCTTCTTGTGATATCAAATTTTCTTTCTGGCTCACTAAGTGCATTGACATTAGTAGGGCCAGAGTGACCCCCCGAATGTCCTCCGCCTGATCCATAGTTCGGCCTCCTGTATCGGTTTGGTTGTTCTTCCTTCTTGATGGTTCCTTCTTGAATTGCGTCTTTAATCCTTGTCCCCACATCAAACACCTCAGCAAAAGTGTTGATGGACTGAAACCTCATTTTCTCTTGATAGAACGACTGTAGGTTCTTCATTAACATCCGGATCTGTTCTTTCTCAGACGGCCTCTGTACCATCTTTGCGGCCTTTCCTCTCCATCGGCTCAGATACTTAGCAATGACTCTTTGCTTCCCTGCCTGGTTGTTTCTAGATCTCGGACAGTGACGTCTAGGTCTTGATTGTACTCATACTGGGCCACAAATGACTTCACGACTTCCTTCCAAATTCTGGTTTTGCCCGGATCAAGCGTAAGGTACCACGATAGAGCAGCTCCGGTTAGGGTTTGTTGAAATAGAACATCCATCATGGTAGTGCTTAGACTGCTAGGCTGAAAAGCCCTTATGGACATTCGGATATGACTGCGAGGATTCCCGGTGCCGACAAACTTATCAAAAACCGGCATTTTGAACCCGGCAGGCAGCGTCTCATGGACCCCGTCATACATGCCTTCTAACTCCATTCAATAGGTATCAACTCCCTGAGTCTTGCGCATTACCCTTTCCAACTTCTCTATTTTCTCGGTTAGTAGCTTCTCCTTCTCAGCTTTCTCTCTGTCTCTGTTGGCCCGTAGTGCATCTGTCCATTGTGCTTCCTGATCATCGAACCAATCTCCTTCCCCTCCCCCCAAAGGTGGGTCCATAACAGGCGGAACTACGTGTGGCGGTCGGCGATTCAGTTCTTCTATCATCCCCATCATGCGGTTCATGTTTTCGGCCTGTCGCCTCATCTGCTCCACTTGTTGTTCTACCAGTACCCTTAACCCGACCATCTCTTCGTTGTTTCTCTCTTCGGCAATGTCAGCGTATCCTCTCCTTACTAGCCTTGCCGTGGGATCCCTAAACCACACTTGATTTGCTATTTTCGCTCCTGGAATAAATTTTGGAAAAAAATGTTTTTGTTGGTCTTCTTTTCTTTTGGAAGAAATTTTTTTTTTATTATTTGAAAGTTTTGAAATGCTCATGAATGGTCCATATGTCACACGGATGCAATGTGCGTGTGTGCCTATTCTGAATGCCAAGGAAAAAGAAAAAATCCTAACCCTAACACATAAACATATAAGCACATAAAATTCTCACCCATGTCAAGTGCGCTGATTTCTCCTTTCATTGTGACCCTCTACCCTCTCAAAGGTTGGACATTCAAAAATTTTCAAAATTTATTCGAAAAGCATTTCTTTTTCAAAAACAATTCCCAAGATTTTGGGTTTTTCCTTAGAAAATGATCATGGAAATGTACCTTGACAAAGGTAATAAATTTGGAGTTTTAATCAAAAGTGAACTCAAAAGATTTTTCGAAAGGGTGATTTAAAAAGATAGTAAAATCCATTTGCTTTCAAGGATGGACTTAAAACTCTTTGGGTAGGGAGATCACACGATCGGATTATCACTGTACTTTCCATGAATTCGGATGCATACAAGGTCAATGATGCTTTAGCTAAATATGATATAGGAGATGTAATCTTATAATCACAATCTAACACCTTCCCAAATAAAGGGGAATTGTTTGAGAACGATTAAGAGTTTACATTACCCGTATCAAGTGAGCATAGTCATCATCTCAGATAATCCCTTCCGGGCACACAAGACTTCCTAGCATATAATCCTAATCAAGACTTGATTTCCTATGATTGAAAGGTTCTATAAGAACTATTATGCAAAAGCTGGGTTTTGGTAAAATAAGGGACCCTTGACACACATCCAATAGGATGCTTGATATACCAAATCATGGTACGAGATCAAGGGTGATCACACAGTCCCATGATGAATTGACCGACCGGGTTGCCCCGAGCTTCCAAGGTCATAGTTCCGTGCAATCGACTGGCTGGACATGCAAGTGAAATGCAACAGGCACAAAGAGATTAATCAATTCGATTAAAAGGATATTTTTCAAGTCTAATCCTCAAGTGAACCCAAAATCAGAATTCTGGTCTGCGAAACCAGAGATTCTGGGTTCGATCCCCAGCAGAGTCGCCAGATTGTGGATATCGCAATTTTCTTACCCACAACTTTTCTTTTAAAATTCTTTTAAAATTTCAAATTCAAAACAAATGAGTCGCCACTTAATTTTTAAAAGGAAAAATTAAGAAACCATTTCAAAAGGAAACTGATCTTTTGAGAAACCAAAGATTAAACTAGGTCCGGGGATTATGGAATGAGAAGGGAAGGAGCCCATCGGACTAAAGCACCCCTTCTCATCATATCTCGCGATAGGCCTCTACTTAACATCCTTTTAATCGATTTATTAATTTAAATGTGCCCTCAACTAATACATATGTATAAGTATACATTACAAAAAGCATCTCTAAAGGGTGTAAGATTGCAAGTGATAAGATATCATTCAAAAATCACATATTTCAAATAGCAAGTAATATGACATGCAATAGGGAACAAGAGAACTTACCCGGGGTCCGGCCGCAAATATTAAACGTGCGATGCATACGAATGAAAGAAAATCCTATAAAAGAGTCTCTAATCACATGTATTCACATAAGGCAAGATCCTAATTCTAATGTGTCGCGCATGAGATTGAAAAATTGATAAAATCAAGAAATTAAAATAAACTAATGAGGAATTCAAGAACTCATACCTTAATAGCACTACAAAACAAAGGGTTAGTCCACATGGTATACAAGTTATGAAGTTGGAAATAACAATCCTAAACTTCTAGCTTAAATCTATCAAATGTAATTAAATCTAAAGCAAATAGGTCCTAATTACAAGTATCAAGCCATATGGATGAATATGTACATGAACAAGAATAAATTATGAGTTACTCAGTGATTTAGGTCACTTAAACTTTGAATCCAAGCTCAACTAATCATTATTGAAACATGGTTTGAACCTTAACTAATGAAAATATCATCTAAGCCATTATTCATAAGATTGATTAAAACTATTGCAGAATTCTGAAAATTGCTGAGAGCCGATCACAACTTTAAAAAATTAAAAAGCATGGTTCATGTGGTTTGATCTTGATGCATTTTGGGTACAAGATGCCTCTGTGTGTCTAGTTTTTAACCTAAAAAGGAAATCACGGTTTCAACGGTCGGATCTCCGGGAATTAGACAAAAACCAGACATCACTCAGCATTCTACAACCTTCTGTCCAGAGTTCTTGCACGATTTTTTAAAAATAGCAAAAAGATCTGAAATGCTTTATTCTTTTTAGGGTGCCTTCCTAACACATTAATCTACTTAGAAAAAATTATTTTGGGTCACAAACACTTTATTAAAGCTCTGATTCACTTATTTCAAAAGGATGTTACTGTGCTGAAACTCTGGACAGATTGTAGTGACTTTACAAAACTCATAACCAAACCACTTTAGACATGAAATCTCCTTGAAACAAAAATTACAGTGGTAGAACTTTGAGTTATTGATACCCTCCCGTTGGTTTCACTTGATTCCAACGGTTAGATTTCGAATTAAAAATCCTTGATCGAAACCGGTTTATGAACCCACTGTTTCATTGTCAAGTTCAACCTTCACTTGTTAACCCCAACTATTAAACCATGAAGTTGGACTTAAACTAAACCATTTTTTCCTACCATTTGATGGTCATTGGAGGCTAAAGACCTTTATATTTGTAGATTTCAAGTGAAGTATGAATAGACTTTATGAAATCTCAAGATAAGGAATCTAACCATGGAGATGGGCTTAGATTCAAAACTACTTTCTCCTACCATTTGATGGTCATTGGAGATCAACACATGACTAATACTTATGAGTCTCAAGGGAATATAGAAAGGATTCCATGAAACATTAAGCTAGAGGACCCAAGTCATAAGTATGGACTTGGATCCATCCATTTGCTTATAAAATAAAGTGATGATTAAACTTTGACTCTCATATGAAGCATGGGCTTACATGGGATTCAAAATATCAAACTCAAGAGCTTTCAAGAGAGATATTGAGGATCTCCTAGAATCTCAAGAGGGAAGTATAAACAAAAAGAAGAATGAAAACAAAGAAAACTAAGTAGTTTGAAGATTAAAGACTTAAAAGAAAGAAAGAAAAGGAACAACTTATGGTTAGAGGATCACCTCCAAACTATCCTCAAAGTTTCTCTACCTTGAAGATCTTCCAAGCTCTTCTTCCTAGTTTTTTTTTAACTCTCCCTTTTCTCTCTCAAATATATGTTAATGTAGAGGTAGTGATTTTCTTGCCTCTTGTTTTTTTTTTTTTTTTGTATATCTTTTTGTGTCTCTCTTCCAAGGAAGATCCTCCCTCTTTTATAGACAAAATTACCAAGTATTTTTAGTGAATTCGGAGTAAAAGACAGGTGTAAATGTCTTATTTGGTAGTACAATACGTACTTTCTGAAAATAGACAGACTGCTGCACAGGGCGGCAGTCAAAAACCTTTTGCGGCAGTCAGTGAATGCCGCTGCGGCACTCCGTGAAAGCCGCGGCGGCATTCCGTGTAGGGATGGCAATGGGGCGGGTTTTCAGGGTTCCCCGCCCCGCCCCGCCCCGCCCCTAATAGGTAGGGTATGGTGGGGCTTAATAGGGTTAGGGGCGGGTATGGGGGAGGTTTTTATAACCTGAGTCGGGTTCGGGTCGGGGTCGGGGTAGGGTCAAAAAACCCGAACCCGCCCCTATTATGCTGAGAAATTACACTTGTGCCCCTATTTATCAAATACATTAACTAAAACCCTTAGAGTATAAATACTCCTTATAAGGGATTCGGCTTCATGTCTGCTGTTCCTCCTCACCGCAGACCTCATCCTCTTCTACTCTCTCTCTCTCTCTCTCTCTCTCTCTCTCTCTCCATGGAAGAAGCACCTCTACCTTGTAATCATCAACTTCGGCTTCATTCCCTCAACCCATTGTCTTGATCCATCAATCTCTCTGTGTGTGTATATATATAGATATGTGTGTTTATATAGAGATCTGTGTGTGCATATATATAGAGAGAGATGTGTGTGTATATAGATATAGATCTATGTATATAGAGATCTGTGTGTATATATATGTATAGATTTGCGTATAGAGCTCTGTGTATAGATCTATGTATATAGAGATTTGTGTGTATATAAAGATCTGTGTATAGATTTGTGTTTATATATATAGAGATCTGTGTGTATATATAAATATATATATATATATGTATGGAGATCTGTGTGAGTGATTAGTGTATATTCCCTTCAATTCAAGCTTTGATTATTTTATTAGTTTTCGTTTCATTCCCTTATTCCCTTCAATTCAAGCTTGGGGTTGCTATTTGCTGATTTATTCTTTAACAGCCAAATGCAATAATGGGATAAGATATAGATCTATATTTTTTGTTAAATTTTTTTTTTGCGCCACTTGTGTATATAGATATAGAATCATAGATCTTTTTTTTTTTCCTTAATGTGGGAAACTAGGAATGTAAAATTTTTTGCTGAAGGAAGAAAAAAAATAAAATAAAAAAATTATAATAAAAAACCGGGGCGGGGCGGGGATGGGTTTTTGTTTACGGGGCGGGGTCGGGGTTGGGACACACATCCCCTCGGGGCGGGGCGGGGTCGGAGGAAGGGTTCAATTAACCGGGGCGGGGTCGGGGAAAGGGGACCCCGTCCCATACCCCGCCCCGTTGCCATCCCTAATTCCGTGATTGCCGCGCGGCTCTCAGTAAGTGCCGCACTAAATTATTGATTGCCGCATCTTTGTCAACCTTACTTTATCAGTTTTTTGTTTTTATCCGCATACATATACGTATTGTACCACAAAATACGGACTTTAAAAGCAAACGGTAGTCAGAAAATGTCTGCGGCACTTAGTAAATGCCGGGCCGACATTCTATGACTGCCATTCGGCACTCACTGAATGCCGTTCGGCACTCACTGAGTGCCGTGAAATACTGCCGTGTGCCGTTTTTTGTTGGACTTCCCTTTTTAGGTCTTTTCTTTATTCTTTTTTCATTAAAGAAACTTATTTTCGAAGATCTTTTCCAAAAATGGTGTTTTATACCTGAATTCTCCTAAATACCTAGTATTTTCTCCTTTCTGTGAAATTTCATTGCGTTTGGAGAACTTTCTAAAGAGCTTGGAATACTTCGAATCTTTCGGTCCTTGTCTTCATTGGACGTGGAGGTGACGCTCTCCTAAATTCGATGATCGGTCAAAATTGGGGTGTCTACAACATGAAAGAATGATAGAGAGTGGACACCTGAAAAGAATGGATCCGAGGCCAATACCTGAGCCCCTCCCGCCAAGAGGCAACACGACTTAGCATTGCGCTTACCACCAAAATCAGGTTATGGTACTGACCACTGTATGCAATTGAAGCGCGATATTCAAGTTCTGATCGAAAGAGGGATCATTACTCCAGATGTGCTTGAGGACGCCTAAAAAGAAATGGTGAAGTGATGGGTCTCATTTATCTCTCTATTTCTCCCTAACTCTTTATCTCTCTCTCTCTCTGTCTCTTTGGAGCTTCCATGTCCTCTCCAAATGGAAGCAAATGGGTCTCATTTATAGGCCAATTTGGGGAGATAATATGGTTTTGAAAAGTTTCTAATTGGTCCAAAAAGTTCAGAATATTAAAACTATGTCGTTTAATTTTTTGAAAATTTGAATTAGAACCTGAAAATTACAAAAAAAAAAAAAAAAAAAAAACAAACAAATAAAAAAAGTTTCTATTTGTTTCCCCCCCCCCCCCCCCCCCCCCCCTCTCTCTCTCTCTCTCTCTCTCTCTCTCTCTGTGGAGCTTCCATGTCCTCCCCAAATGGAAGTAAATGGGTCTCATTTATATGCCAATTTGGGGAGGTATTTTGGATTTTGAAAAGTCTGTAATTGGTCCAAAAAGTTTAGAGTATCAAAACTATGTCATTTTGTTTTTTGGAAATTTGAATTAGAACCCAAAAATTACAAATATAATACAAAAAAAAAAAAAAAAAAGACTTAGTGTGCCGCCACGACAGTGGGCCAGTGTCGTCGCGACAGTCAACCCTCCGATTGACCAAAATTTGCATTTAGGCCACCAAAACTTCCAAAATTCGCGAAAAGGCTCTATTTCTTCCAAAATTCAAAAACAAATTCATACGAACTCCAAATCAAGCTTCTTTTATACCGTTAGAAAGGTATTGAAGTCTACTTTCCATAAATAAATAAATAAACATTTGGAGTTGGGTCACTTTGGAAAATTTTCCAGAAATCGCAAAAATTGATGTTTTTGATTGTTATTTTGACTTGAGAAATTCATAGAGAAATCATTTTAACTCCAAAAATTATGAGTGATATGCCGTTAGAAAGTTATTAACCTCTAGTATTTAATAAAAATATTTTGAAATTGAAATGGTGAATTTAAATTTTGGTCAATCTTGCGGCCAACTTGGTTAAACAGGGAACTTTTAGGAAGTTCAAAGAGCCTCCGGAGACTGACATTTTCAATCGATTTATTTTCAAAACCTGTATTAACACTTTTCACATGACTTAGAAAGATCTCGGAGCTTTTCGGGCGATTTTGGAAGGTTTCGGTAAAAGCCGAGGTCAAACGGGAACTTTCGGGAGCCTCTGGGAGCAGACATTGTCACACCTTTCTCTTTTAAAATACTTTTCAATTTATTTTGAACGACATCGAATGATTTATCAGCTTTTGGTTCAATTTGGAGAGTTTTGGGCTTTTAGGAGCATTTTGTTCATTTTCTGCCAATTCTTGAGCTTCTCGAGAGTTAAAGGCAATCTTTGGAAATTCGATCTTTTTAATCATCAAGGTTTGATATGCTTGTGGCCTCCTAAATCTGTTAGATGACAAAATGGAGTATCTACAATTTGCCAGTCTTTGACATGAACTTGCGAGGCAATGAATGTCGCACATGAGTGCCAAAGCCTTTGAAGAGACAGGTCTTTTGGAGTCTAAAGATTTTTTAGGATAAAAAAATGCATTGCGAAAAATGGAAAAAAAAATTGAAAAGGACAAAGCTGGTGCTGGTCGTGTCTGACAAGGGTAGCCTATGTATTCGTGGGAGAATCAGACCAGGACGTAGTTTAGGGCGTAAAGAAACAAAACACATATGCACAACAAGTAGGGGATGCTATGCTAGGAGGATGTTATCCAATGCATGGATGTGGTATGGATGTGTACTGAGTCGTTCTTGATTTAGTGTCCTAAAGTACTCATTGTCCTAGTATGAGTGTGGTGTATTTGCCACTCTTAGTGGGTTTTGTGCGTGTTTCCTGACATGAAAAGATTGTGCTAGTGGACAAATTGACAGTGCCAAAATAGACAGTGATGAAGAAACAATTGATGGTACTTGAATGATCATTGGTTGAGCTGAATTTGAGATGAACCAATGGTGTACAAACTATGGTCGAGATCAATGGTGTACACACCGTGATGGAGCTGAACTTGAGGTGAACCAATGGTATACAAACCATGATCAAATTGAACTTGAGATGAACCAATGGTATACAAATTGTGGTTGAGATCAACGGTGTACAAACTGTGATCGAATTAAACTTGAGGTAAACCAACGATATACAAGCCATGGTCAAGATCAACGGTGTACAAACCATGATCAAATTTAACTTAAGATGAACCAATGGTAAACAAACCATGGTCGAGATCAACAGTGTACAAACTGTGATCGAATTGAATTTGAGATGAACCAATTGTATAGAAACCATGGTCGAGATCAACGGTGTACAGATCGTGATCGAATTGAACTTGAGGTGAAGCAATGGTATACAAACCATGGTCGAGATCAACGGTATACAAACCGTGATCGAATTGAACTTGAGGTGAACCAATAGTATACAAACCATGGTTGAGATCAATAGTATACAAGCTGTGATCGAATTGAACTTGAGGTGGACCAATGGTATACAAACCATAGTCGAGATCAACGGTGTACAAACCGTGATCGAATTGAACTTGAGGTTAACAATGGTGTACAAACCATGGTTGAGATCAACGGTATACAAACTGTGATCTAATTGAACTTGAGGTAAACCAATAATATACAAACCATGGTTGAGATCAAAGGTATACAAACTGTGATCGAATTGAACTTGAGGTAGACCAATGGTATACAAACCATGGTCAAGATCAACGATGTACAAACCATGATCGAATTGATCTTGAGGTGGACCGATGGTATACAAACCACAAATTGTGATTAAACTGAACTTTCATTGACTACTTTGCTAGGAAAGACAGTATTTGTCAGGGTTAAGATAGAGCTCTGTTGGATAATATGGGGTTAACTTGGGAATGAAATCGTTTCTATTTGGGGGAAAGGATAAAAGGTACTTTGCTGTGAAAGAACAAAATATGCCAACTCATGTGGGAGTAAAGGTATCATTCTATTTGGGTTGAAGGATACGAAGATGATCTGCGATGGCTACGAATCTGACAATTGATGGAGGACGATGATCATCAGCCACTCATGGACTTATGTTGCTTGAAAGAAGATCAATAGTTGCTATGAGATGTATATGGTGTACTAACAAATGAAGGTTAGTAGCCATTCATGGACTTATGTTGCATGGAGGTGATTAATAACCACTCATGGACTTATATTGCATGGAAGAAGATCAATAGCCACTCATGGACTTAAGTTGCTTGAACAAACTGAGATGATCAATAGCCACACATAGACTTATGTTGCTTGAACGAAAGAAGATAATCAACAGCCACTCATGGGTCGTGATAGTTATTGGTATCAGAGCAATATGTTATAAAAGAAGTTACAATAATACGTTGTACATTTAAGTATATACCTTTAGGAGACGAGAGACGACCTCATGAGATGATACGGTGTGAGATCACACTTACAGATGCATATATACAATTGACATGGTATGTAATGCATGTCATGACATAATAATTCAAATGAATTGCATAGTGTAATGATTTACATGCATATTGTATAGCATGACATGAAATACATTGTCATATATATTGTATTAATGAACTGGTGGAATCATGAGGATGTAGAGCTATGTGATAGGATGAGATTTACCATGCATTGCCATAGACCTTGTGTGGTGACATGGGGGTTAGATGACATCTTGGTAGTGATAAATCATTGAATTTCTAAATGAAAATAAAATGATTTTGATTGAATCGGTGAGTGTTTTAAACGATAGTACCGAGTGTCCTTTGAGGGATTCAACCAAGAACGGAGTTTGAGTAGTAAGCGTTAAAGGAGATTTCCTTATAGTTCGCATAGAGAATGAAATTGGTTATTCGTAGTTGAGTCTTGGGATTGGGATTGATTGATAAGAGTTCTATTTCAGATGTGGGTTAAATGTCGTGACGTGAGAGAATAGAGATGTACAGTTGGGTGTTATGATAGAAAGATAATCCAGCAGCATGTATTGCTCGTGTATGGGACTGGTGAGGAATCTCTCACCTTATCTTACAGTGTTATCCTATGGTGTTAACCTACGGTGTGATCGTATGAGGTTATCTTATGGTGTTACCTTACGGTATATACTGTGAATGTTCGATAGTTGAAGAATCTTTCAACTTATTGTATGGTATTGGGATGATTGGATGGTTGAGGAATCTCTCAACCTATCTTACGGTATGTATTCGGGGTTGAGGAATATCTCATCGGGTTGTGAGTATCATGGTTGTTGAGGAATCTCTCAATTGAACTTGGCTTCGAGTGGTTGTGGTACCATAGTGGATTTAGATGTGATAGGAGGATTAGTAGCGAAAGCTACCGGAATGATTATGTAAGTGGAAAATTGGTATTTGAGGATTGATCTGAGAGGAGGGGTTAAGAATGGAAATGATAGAGTATGCTTGAATAGCTTGAAGCTACAGTTGGTAGAAGCGTAGTTGCTCGTAAAATCCTGGAGTAGTGTTTAGATGGGTTGGTCATACACTCGTGAACGTAATGATAAAGATTGAAGGATGAAGAATGATATTAAAGGATAACATAGGTCGGAGAATAAATTGTGAAATTTCTGGTGCAAGATAAATGAATGGAAGTGAATAGTAATAAGATTTCCTTGGTGTTTTGAGGTGGTTTGTCAAAGAAAATAGAATGAAGGAAGTAAGAATATGAGATTAGAAGTAAAAGATAAGTATGATTGATTGAACGTGATAAGAGATTCAGAGGAATCAAGTTGATATTTATATATCATAGAGATAAGAGGATCTTGATAGGAAATCCTGTAAAGAAGATTGTTATTACAGAGAGTTGTGGTACGGATAACCTTGAACCTGAATTTGAACGTATTTCAAAATAGAATGAAAATCTTTTTATGCTATTAAAACATCATTGAGTGTTTGAAGTGAGTTGTTGTCAACGGAAAGTTGGAGTATGATAATTATTACGATGCTAAACAAGAGTGGTCATGGAAATGGATAGAGGAGTAAAGAAACTTTGAGTAAGTCTAGTTAGAGAGGTGAAAATATAATTGGGAAGATAAAGCTTTGATGAGTAAGTGAACATGAACAGTAAGAGTGGGATGAAGACTTGGTAGTACGTTGAGTACATTATCGGATATGATAGTAGGAATATAAATGTAACACTCGTACCTGGGAAAAGGTTAATTACTATGTTAATATGCATTAATTAATAAAATTAGTATATATGATGGTTTAAGGGGAGGCTTGGACTCGCCCGTGAGAAAAGTGTTCAGTAAAGAAAATGGTTGGAAAAGTCCCCAGTAAGGTAGGACAGGTACTGGAATGGGACCCAGTGAAGGGCCCAGATTGTAAAATGTGCATTTAAGTGATTAAATGCATTTTATATGATTAAATTAGTACATAATTAAAGTTGCCTTATGTTATATTGCTATATGTGTTAACTTTTAATATTAGTTTGGATACCCAAATAAGGGCATTTTTGCAAAAGGTACATAATTAGTAGGTACGATAGCAACTTCATAAAATATTTGGGACCACGTTTGGGACCCATAAAGAATTTAGACAAACACCCATTTAGATAATTGGATATTTAATGGGATATTTGGGGGTTTCATAATTGAACTCAGAAACTTTGGGGAGCTAAATGTAATTACAAGCTATGAGTCATAGCCTGAGTTGACAAGGAAGAGACAAGTGTCTCTTAAATTAGTAAAAGAAGAAACAAAATAGTCCAGGGACAGAGAGAGAGAGAGAGAGAGAGAGAGAGAGAGAGAGAGAGAGAGAGAGAGAGAGACAGAAGGCTCCGACGCCGCTAATTCGCCGTTCAGTCGTCGTCGTTCGTCCGATTCGCGAACCAAAGCTATATTTGGACTCATGGAGGTGAGACGATCGTTTCTATACCTTTTATTTACGTTTTAATCATTGTAATTTTGTAGCTTGTTCTAATCGGCGACATGCAGTTGCCGAAAACTTGTATGATTTACTCTAGAGTGAGGATTAAGCGAGGATTCGGTATAATTCAACATTTTCTAACTTGATTAGGGTAGAAATATGTGTGGATACCGGCATTTGGGCCCACTTTTGTTTTTTTTTTAAAACAATTTTTCAAATACAAGTACAAAGAGTCGCCACTTAATTTTTAAAAGGAAAAATTAAGAAACCATTTTAAAGCAAACTGATCTTTTGCGAAACCAAAGATTAACTAGGTCCGGGGATTATGGAATGAGAGAGGAAGGAGCCCCTCGGACTTAAACACCCTCTCTCATCCTATCTTGCGATAGGCCTCTACTCAACATCCTTTTAATCAAATTTATTAATCTAAGCATGCCCTCAACTAATACATATATATATATATATATATACATTACAAAAGCATGTCCAAAGGGTGTAAAATTGCTAATGACAAAATATCATTCATAAGCCACATTTGTCAAGTAGCAAGCAATATGATGTGCAATAAGGAACAAGAGAGCTCACCCGGGATCCGGCCGCGAATATTAAACGTGCGATGCATGCAATTAAACAAAAACGTAGGAAAAGAGTCTCTAATCATATATACACATAAGACAAATCTTAATTCTAAGGTGTCGCGCATTAAGTTGAAAATCAAATAAAATCAACGAATTTAATAAACTAGAGAGGGATTGAGAAATCGTACCTTAATAGCGCTACAAAACAAATGGTTAATCCACATGATATGCAAAATATGGTGTTAGAGGTAACAATCCTAAATTTCTAGCTTAAATTTATCTAATGTAATTAAATCCAAAGCGGATAAGTCCTAATTACAAATGTCAAACCATATGGATGAATATGTACATGGACAAGAATAAACTATGAAATGCTCTTAAGCTTTAAATTCAAGCTCAACTAATCATTATTGAAGCATGGTTTAAGCCCTAAGTTATAGAAAAATCATTTGACCCATTATTAACAAAGTTGGTCAAGTGTGTCATAAAACTCTGAAAATTGCAGAGAGCAGACCAGACCTTTTAAGAAAATAAAAAGCACGTCTCTTATGGTTTGATGTTGATGGATTTTGGACACAAAATGCCTCTGTGAGTCTAGTTTCCAAATCAAAAAGAAAATCAAGGTTTCAACGGTTAGATCTCCGGGAATATGGAGAACACTAGACATCACTCAGCATCTTACAACCTCCTGTCCAGAATTCTTGTACGATTTATTAAAAATAGTAAAAAAATCAGAATTGCCTTGTTCTTTTTAGGGTGACTTCCTAACACATTAATATACTTAGAAAAAATTATTTTGGGTCACAAAAACGTTTTTAGAACTCTGATTTAATTATTTCAAAAGAGTGTCACTGTTCTGAAACTATTCTGAAACTCTTGACAGATTATTGTTGCTCCACAAAACTCATGATCAAACCATTCTAAACATGAAACCACCTTAAACCAAAAATTACAGTGGTAGAATATTGTGTTATTGACACTTTCCCGTTGGTTTCACTTGATTTCAACGGTTAGATTTCGAACTAAAAATCTTTGATCAAAAACAGTTTGTGAACTCACTGTTTTCATTTTTAAGTTCAACATTTATTTGCTAACCCCAACTATTAAACCATGAAGTTGGACTTAACTAAACTATTTTCTCCTACCACTTGATGATCATTGGAAGCTAAAGATCTTTATATTTGTGAATTTCAAATGGAGTATGAATAGACTTCATGAAATTTCAAGACAAGGAATCTAAACCATGGAAATGGGCTTAGACTCCAAACCACTTCCTCCTACCATTTGATGGTCATTTGGAGATGAAGACATGACTAATACTTGAAAGTCTCAAAGGAATATGGAAAGGATTCCATGAAACATCAAGCTAGGGGACCTAAGTCATGAGTATGGACTTGGACCCATCTACTTGTTTATAAGATAAAAATGATGATCAAACCTTGACTTCCATGTAAAGCATAAGCTCACATGGGATTCAAAGGATAATGCTCAAGAGATCAAGAGAGATATTGAAGATCTCTAAGAATCTCAAGGAAGAAGTATGATTAACAAAAGAAAATGAGCAAAAGAAAACAAAGTAATTTGAGGATTAATGATTTTAAAAGGGAAAGAATGCAAATAAATGACTTATGGTTTAGAGGATCACCTCCAAACTATCCTCAAAATTTCTCTCCTTTGAAGATCTTCCAAGCTATTCTCTCTTTCAATTCTCAAAAAAAATGTTAGTGAAGTGGTAGTGTATTTTTGTATGTGTTCTCTTCTCTCCCAACCTTTTTCTCTTGGTCCCCCTTATTCAAGGAAGATCCCTTCTCTTTTATAGGCAAAATTACCAGGCATTTTTGGTGAATTTCGGAGCAAAAAACAGGTATAATTCTCTCATTTGGTGGTACAATGTGTACTTTCTGAAATTAGTCAGACTGCTGCCCAGCGCGGCAGTCCAGGAACTGTCGCGGCAGTCCGTGACTGCCGTCGCGGCAGTTCATGACTGCCGTTGCGGCACTTTATGACTACCGCGCGGCATTCACCAAATGCCGCGGCAATTAATGGATTGCCGCGTTTTTGTCAGTCTTACTTTATCAGTTTTTTGTTCTTATTCGCATACGCATACGTATTGTTCTGCAAAATACAAACTTTAAAAGTGGACGGCAGACAGAAATTTTGGGCGGCACTTGGTGAATGTCGGGCGGCACTCTCTGAATGTCGTGCGGCATTCAGTGAGTGCCAGAGAGTGCCGCGACAGTCTGCCGTGTGCCATTTTTAGCTGAGATTCCCCTTTTTAGGACTTTCCCCTTTTTGAAACAAATTATTTTTGAAGATCCTTTCCAAAAATCATGTCTTATACCTGAATTGTCCTAAATACCTGGTATTTCTCCTCTTTCTGTGAAATTTTATCGCGTTTTGGAGATTTTCTGAAGAGCTTGGAATACTTCAATTTTTCGGTCCTTGTCATCATCGGATATGGAGGTGACACTCTCCTAAATTCGACGGTCGGTCAAAATTGGGGTGTCTACAGTTTGCCCCTCTTTGACAGAGCTTATGGAGCAACGCGTCCCATAAGTGAATGTCAAAGCCTGTGTGAAGGCAAGCCTTTGACCAGACTATCGAATTTAGGTAAAAACAAAATGCGTTGCAAAAACAGGCGAAATTCAAATTGGTCATGCTCCATGGTGAGCTGCCTACGTATCCCATCAGGAATCAGACCAAAGCGTAGTTCAGGCATGGGTCGAACATTCACAAACGCAGGTAGTCACACGGATGGATGCACCTATCCTGTCGTGATGCAAGTGCCATGCTGTTTTCTGAATTGACCTGGTAGTGTAAATGTCATGCTTATCACGTTTTCCCTACGTACGATGCGCATTTTGTGGCGTGTCAGTTAGGGAAGATTTTTCATGCGAAAATCTGTTACAAGAGTCATGAAAGTGCTTTTGATTTGATCTCGAGGGTTAACGCAAATACGTTGCGAAAACCGGGAATATAAATCCATTATATTCTCAACACGAGGGTTAATGTAAATACGTTGCGAGAACCGGGAATATAAATCTGTTATATTCTCAAAACGAGGGTTAATGCAAATACGTTGCGAAAACCGGGAATATAAATCCGTTATATTCTCAACACGAGGGTTAACGCAAATACGTTGCGAAAACCGGGAATATAAATCCGTTATATTCTCAACACGAGGGTTAATGCAAATACGTTGCGAGAACCAGGAATATAAATCCGTTATATTCTCAAAATGAGGGTTAACGCAATTACGTTGTGAGAACCGGGAATATAAATCCGTTATATTCTCAAAACGAGGGTTAACGCAAATACGTTGCGAGAACCGGGAATATAAATCCGTTATATTCTCAACACGAGGGTTAACGCAAATACGTTGCGAGAACCGGGAATATAAATCCGTTATATTCTCAAAACGAGGGTTAACGCAAATACGTTGCGAAAACCGAGAATATAAATCCGTTATATTCTCAACACGAGGGTTGACGCAAATACGTTGCGAGAACCGGGAATATAAATCCGTTATATTCTCAACACGAGGGTTAACGCAAATACGTTGCGAGAACCGGGAATATAAATCCGTTATATTCTCAAAACGAGGGTTAACGCAAATACGTTGCGAAAACCGGGAATATAAATCCGTTATATTCTCAACACGAGGGTTAACGCAAATACGTTGCGAGAACCGGGAATATAAATCCGTTATATTCTCAACACGAGGGTTAACGTAAATAAGTTGCGAGAACCGGGAATATAAATCCGTTATATTCTCAACACGAGGGTTAACGCAAATACGTTGCGAGAACCGGGAATATAAATCCGTTATATTCTCAAAACGAGGGTTAACGCAAATACGTTGCGAGAACCGAGAATATAAATCCGTTATATTCTCAACACGAGGGTTAACGCAAATACGTTGCGAAAACCGGGAATACAAATCCGTTATATTCTCCAGATTCAAATTTTCAAACTTCGGGAGCCCACGGGCTCAAAATCTACTTTATATCTTCAAAACCGGGGTCTGCAGGCCAGGATTTCATCTTTTGAATTTTGGGGCCCACATGCTCGAATTTTATTTCAACTTCTGGGAGTTGGGAGCCCACAGGCTCCAATTTATGCCTACATTTTGAAATTTGTAGTCGATTTAAACCTAGAAACAAAACCGGGGCCAAAAAGTGCAATGATGGCACACTCTGGGGGGCTCAAGTTCAATTTTCGGGACTTGATTTGAATTTTGGGGGGGGGGGGAAGTAAATATCTTTGAACCGCCTTAATCGCGGCACACGCGGTTTTTTGCGGCAGTCCGTGACTGCCGCACGGCACTCATGGAGTGCCGTTGCGGCACTCGGCGAGTGTAGCGCGGCAGTTAACTGAATGCCGCGCACGGAAATTTGAGTACCGCGTTTGAGCGGCAGTGGCTTAAACCGCCGGGGTTCTCTCATTTCGTTCATTCTCTCAACTCTCTTCATCTCGGAATCTCTCTGGAGAAATTTTTCTTCCATCCTTTCTTTGCCTCTGTATTGATCCACGACATTCACAGGTATGTTCTTTTTGATCAAGACTCGATCAAACTCTTTTATTTCGTAGTTTTTCTGAATTTTCATGAATTTGACACACGGATCCCTCTCTTTTTTTTGACAGGTCATGGTGAGTGGTTCTAGGAAGAAGAAGGCCAAGTATACGGCCACCCATCATCCAGACGCCACTCTCTTATTGAGGGACCCCGATGAGCATTTGTCGGCCCGCGCGTTTAAGCGCGAGGTAAACGCTTCTCTTTTCTTATTTCTCGTACTTCCTTCTCGCATCTTCTTTTCTGTGTGAATGTAACGTAGGATTGCCACATCTTTTAGATACCCTGTCATGACATGCTTGTGGCGCCCTTGTGCGTCTCGAATGCTTTATTTGTAAAGAAATTTTATTTATTTTGTTCCTATGACCTTCATGCCTGACGAATCAAAGCTTATTATTCTCCCCCATGTTTATTGGATTTTCGGGTGTTCCAATTGTATCGGTTCCTTTATTTCCCTTTCAACTTTAAAAGATTTTCGGCTTTTCTCAATTCTTTTCTGTTTCTCTTAAGTTTTACGAATGCGTTGCCGTTTGGATGAAATCCTGAACATTTCCCTTTTACTTATCATGCTTGTGAATCTTCTCGGGCGTTCTAAACGCCCTTTTATTGTTCAAACTTGGTTCTTGAATGCTTGTGATCATATACTACTTGTGAAACTGCACTTCCTTTGGATTCAAAACTTTATATATGCATGTATTTCAGAAATGCAGTCACACTACTTTTCCTCTTTTCTTTCTTTTGCTAGAACATTGAGCGTTCTCCTTTTGCTCTTTTTTGAAACCTCGCTAGAGCGTTTTCTTTTATTCATTTCCTCTTGAGTGCAAACAAGTGCCTTGCTTGTGGAATCCCTTATGAACACTTCTAGATTTTCCATTCCTTTATTTATTATTTATTCACTGTTGTTGCTTTCTTCTTTATCCACTTCCTAACAACAAACCTTTTTATTTTTTTCTTGCAGCTTCAGCCGAAGGTGCTGAAGGGACATGGCAGCCTTGCTCATGGCCACGAGTGGTATACTGAGCTGAGCCCGGCCGTGAGGGCTCTGGTGGACGCAGCAGGGTTTGGAGACTTCGTCAAACTCTTGACGAAGAGCTCCAATGACTTACAGCAGATGCATGCGTTGGCCGAGCGGTGGTGGGATACCACGAGTACCTTCCACTTTGACTTCGGGGAGATGACGATGACCCCGCTGGACTTCTTGATGATCACAGGGATCGTCTTCGACGGAGAGCCTCTAAGGTATTTGACAGACCAGGAGTGGGATCAGATGGAGCCGCTGCTAGGGGTGGTCCCGGAGGAGGCTTTAGTCACGGCCCGATGGTTTATGGATATGTTCCGGGGCAAACCCGGTTTCATGGACGAGCAGATGGCCAGAGGCTTCTTGATGTACATGCTGGGGTGCTCCTTGTTGAGCACCAAGGGTGATCGGATTTCCGCTTCCTTGGTGGCGTCGCTGGAGCATCTGGATCGGGTCGTCGAGTACGACTGGGCTGGTACAGGGTTGGCTATCCTATATAGGCATATGAGTGACATCTCCCGAGACAGGTCGGCTGCTACCGGCGGGTATTGGAGAGCGTGGGAGGTATACCTTTTCCTATGTTCTACTGCTCATATATATATATATTTTATTTTATTTTATTTTATTTTTATTTTATTTTTTATTTTTTAAAAACAAATGTGAGACTAACCTTCTTTCTTCTTCTTTTTTTTTTTTTTTTATCACAGATTTGGTCCCACGAGTATCTTCGTCTGATGTCTCCTCAGACACGTGATGCCGACGCCCTTATCATGCCCCAGGGGCTGAAATGGGCGAAGGACAGGGTTGGGAGGAAGACCGGGGCCCATGATTTCGTTTCGTTTAGGAACTTCCTGACGAACCTGAGGGAGGGGCATGTGCATTGGCAACCGTGGCTTAGGGTGTTGCCCGAGGCTAGTGTGGGGATTCGAGAGTCGGGCGGGTATGACCCGACGAGACGACTTCTTGATGGTGGGTCAGAGGGTCTGGCGTGGTATCTGGGAGAGAGAGTGACCCGGCAGTCTATAGCGGCCCCGGGGTTCTACGTGCCGTTCCCTCCTCCCGACTCTATGAGGGCCACAGACACGCTTCAGGGCAGCGAGTTCTCGGCTGCTCGAGCTGGCTCTGGTATCCACGACTTTTTGGATGACCCGTCAGGATATGCGGCTTTCCGTGCCGCCAAGCTGATGCCGAACTTCCCTCTGATGGAAGTGACTCGGGTGAGTAAATGATTCCTTTATTATTTTTGCGAGTTCTTCCTTTTATTCTTCACCCATGTTTTATTACTTTTGCTTGCAGCATGTCCCTGCCGCGGTCCGTCCCCCTGGCCTACCTGAGTGGGACTGGACCATGTCGACCGTCTCATTCGGCGAGCCCCATGTGACGACGATCCCCCGACTTTCACAGAGCGCCCCCACCATTCCTATCCACTATGACCTTGTCCCGCGCGCTTACGCGGAGGAGGGCCTGGCGTATGCCCATAGCGTGCGATAGTGGGTTCTCGGGCGAGAGTGGATGGTAAGAAATTCATCCCCACTCCTACTTTTGACTGGATTTGTACCTCGTTTTATTGATCTTTATTCCTGGTTCTTGTTTTTCAGGCTGAGGGAGCTTGGGCGACTGCTGCGGTTCAGTTGAGGGCCCAGGTATGATCTTCTACCCTTTCTATATTCTTAGTATTCCAAACGTCTTTTCAACATTTTTCTGAACTCATCCCCTCTCTTCCAGATGGAGGAGAACAGAGTCCTGTCTCAGCAGGTGGGGCAGCTTCAGCAGCGGCTTCAGCAGTTCGGCATCCCTTTTAGCGACACCCCTGGGGGTAGCGGTGCTGGGAGTGGTGGAGGCGGCGGTGAGGGTATTAGCGGTGGCAGAGGCCGCGGCGGCGGTAGTGGCGGACATGGCGGGACTGGTGGAGGCAGCGGGACTGAGTCAGAGGAGGAACCTCTCAGACGCACGACTCGCCAGACTCGCGGCCGGGGTCGGGGTCGGGGTCGTGGCTGACCCCTGCTTTGCTATTATTTTTCTTTTTTTGAGAGTTTGTGGGAGGATTTATACTTTGGTGGATGACTGTATATATACACATATGCTTTATTTTGATGGCTGCTCCCTTATATTTGGTAGGATAGATGCTTTAAATATTTCATTATGCTTCTGCTTATTCACCGTATGTGTGACCATAGCTTGGTCCATCTCTTGCCGTACGTGGGACCATGGCTTGGTCCCAACTTTATTTTTTATCTTTGAATACTTCTATTTCTTTTATCTATTTGATATGTACAAATGAATGAAATGAATGAACGAATGTATTTGCACGTGCTGCATGATGCGCACGCTTTATTGCCTTTCTATCTAGTTTTCTGTTTGCAGGTGGGCTAATCGAGTTACAAACAAACCCTGGCCAATGAGAAACTCAGAACGGCACTCGGGTAGGCCTTCGCGGCACTTGGTGACTGCCACAACGGCAGTCAGTAAGTGCCGCAACGGCATTCACGGACTGCCGCGCGACACTTCATGGAGTGCCGCTGCACTTTATCGAGTGCCGCGATTGAGTGGTCAGCCTTATTATCCTATTTATACCCCTCTTCCTCCATCATTCCGCAAAACCATCTTCTTCCTCCCTCATTTCTCTCCAAATGGTCCCCGTTAGTTCCCAAATCCTCTTCCCATGGATGGATACTCTCTCGGGTATTGACAAGCTCAACTTCGAGTGTTTCCGATTGAACGATCTCTTTTCTTTTCAACAGATGAATCTGAATGAGGGCCTTCTTCAAGCTGCCATTCAGTGTTGGGATCCTGCTCTTAATGTTTTCCGCTTCGGCTTTCAGGAGATTTGTCCTTTGTTTGAGGAATTTAGCTCCATTCTCCACACTGATTCCTCTGCTGAATTGATGGTTCCTCTAATTCAGGCCGGGTATGTCCGGGACTTAGCCACTCTTCTCCACACATCTCGAAATGCGGTAGGTTCTTTCGTTCATGATGGGCAAATTGACTTTGAACGCCTTTCTTCTGTTTACGCTCCCATAGGGGACCCTTATGATGGTGAATACCAAATCATCCGACGTAGTGCCTTGTCGATTGCCATGCTCTCTTACTTCTTATTTCAGTCGTCTTCTGACATTCTCATACCCATCGCCCGTGGTTTGAGGGAGATGAAAAGTGCTGTTATGCTGATCCTTGGCGAAACTTTGATTGGATTGAGCCATGCCCATGTTACCGGGACCATATTATCCGTCGGGGCCCCTTTCGTCTTGCAAGTTTGGCTCATAGAACGCCTTGACCTCTTCATTCACCCCTCGCATCTTCGTGGGCCACTTTCTTACGACCGCATGGAGGTTCATTGCTTATTCCATTCTGCCGATGCATGGCTCGGTTGGCTCCAGGGTCTCTCTTCTAATGACATCTGCTGGATCTGCCCTCAGTGGACTCATCGTTCCGTTGCTATACGTCTTCCTGGGCGACCTGGCATTTGGTTACCAGGCTTGAGTGCCACTACTTTCTACATTCCCAATCGGGTGGTCCATCAGTTTGGGCTTCTGCAGGATACTACTGAGTCTGTGGCTGCTGATTTCACCAGGGGGTCCACTTTGCGCCCTTCTATTGTGAAGGCTTTCATTAAGGCTTGGTCGAGTAGGATGGCTGCTCCGTGCCTGAGGGTTCCTGCTCCGACTGTGCCTATTACCCAGTATCTTCTAGAGATCGAGGCCTTGGTTGCGAGGCGAGCTTGACAGACACATGCATAATAAAGTAGACGATAATAAGGACAAGCTTGCCATTTCACAAAACTTTCTGACAGACCCTGCCTACTCTTTTCACGCTTTTGGATGTGATTTTTATTTTTTCTTTCAAGAAGTGTTGTCATGCTAAAATCAAAAGTGTTCACCCCTTCAATTAATCTTTTATGAAGTATTCTCTTTTCAATGTCTTTACTTGGCTCTTTACTCTGCTGTTTGCTTTCTACTCATTCTATTCCATGAATTTTCATTTGTTTCTTTATAGTACTCATTTTGACAGCCAGGTGACCTGAGGGATGGTTTTGTATCTGGGTTCTTTGGCTAGCAAATGAAGTTTGCCCCTGGTTTTAGGGCTTCGAAGTGATTCTGGGCAAACGCCAGTTTGCCCCTAGTTTAGCACAGTTGTTGCTGCTTCCCTAGGTTTTCATGGGCCAAAGGCTTTTGAAGGCCCGCCTACTTATCCCAGAATGGGTATCAGGCTTGCAGTAGTTCGGTTTGAGATTTTGACGAAGAGTGCCCTTTTGGGCAGTTATTAATGACCGAACCGAGTGGGTTGCCTACGTATCCCCTAGCGGGAATCAGGTCAAGCGTAGTTCATCAAGGTAGGAGGTTTTGAAAGAAATGGTTTCAAGCAAAGTATTTCTTGAGGCGATCGAGGTTAATTGGCTGTTTAAATTCAACCCCGTCTAAGTCCATGAGATAGGCCGCTCCTCCGGAAAGGAGAGTCTTAATGATGTACGGCCCGACCCAGTTGGGTTTGAATTTTCCTCTAGGGTTATAAACGGGCACCTTAAGTTCTTTGAGGACCAGGTCGCCCTCAGCAAGCTTCCTTGGGCGAACCTTTTTGTTGAAGGCACGAGCTATCCTCTTCTGGTACCCCCGAGTATGGTTTATCGCGGTCAGCCTCTTTTCATCGAGCAACATCAATTCCTCATACCTTCCCCGTATCCATTCTAATTCGGTGATCTCGCACTCTGCCAAAACCCTGAGAGAGGGTATTTCCACCTCGATTGGAAGGACTGCTTCCATCCCGTACACTAATGAGTATGGTGTAGCACCCGTTGAAGTTCTCACTGAGGTCCGGTATCCCCACAAAGCGAACGGCAGCTTCTCATGCCAATCTTTGTATGTATCTGTCATTTTTCCCAAGATTGCTTTAACATTCTTATTTGCTGCCTCTACTACTCCATTCGTCTGGGGCCTGTACGGGGATGACTGGTGACGAGTGATCTTATATTTTTCCAAAAGCGGGATAACTTCCCCCTGGAAATGACTGCCATGATCGGAGATCAGCTCATTCGGGACTCCGTATCTGCAGATTATGTTCTTCTCAATGAAACTCACCACGTCTTTGGCTTTCAAAGTCGCATATGAGGCTGCTTCTACCCATTTTGTAAAATAATCGATCGCCACGATTATATACCGGTGCCCATTGGAAGCCTTTGGAACTATCTCACCAATGATATCAATCCCCCATACGGAAAATGGCCAAGGGGTGGTCATGCTGTAGAGCTGTGACGGCGGGGTATGCATCAGATTTGCATGAATCTGACACTTGCGACACCTTCTGACATATTCACAACAGTCTTTGTCCAAGGTCGTCCAATAGTACCCTTGTCGAATGATCTTCTTCGCCAGCATGTGCCCGTTCATGTGGGGCCCGCATACTCCCTCGTGTATTTCCCCCATCATTCTCTTAGCTTCCGTTCCATATAAACACTCCAAATTATACCCGGTGTAGGACTTCTTCCATAGTTTATCCGCGTAGATCACAAATTGAGCAGCAAATCGTCGAATCGCCTTCTTGTCCTTTTCTGAGGCTCCTTCGGGGTACTTTCCTTCTTTGATGAACTTCCATACATCTTTATACCAAGGCACCTCATCTTCTCTTTCTATGGTCGCGATCATTTCGAATGATGGTTGATTCCTCACTTCTATGGATAGTGGAATCATGGCAATCTTGGAAGGAATTTGGATCATTGAGGCCAAGGTAGCCAAAGAGTCGGCTAGTTGGTTTTCTGCGCGAGGGAGGTAGTAAAAGGAAATCTTTTGGAATTGCACTTTCAGACTTTCCAGATAGTCATGATAAGGTCTCAATTTCTCATATTTTACCCTCCAATCGCCTCGGACCTGGGATATGATCAAGTTGGAATCTCCGAAGACATCAATCCTTCCGACCTTCAAAGCCAAGGCTGCTTCCATCCCAATTATGCATGCTTCGTACTCCGCGGTGTTGTTAGTTGAGTTATACTTGAGTTTGACGGCTAATGGGGTAGGGACCCCATCGGGTGCTATGAGAATGATTCCAACTCCGTAACCCATTTGGTTGGCTGCTCCATCGAAGTACATCTTCCATGAATCCTCCTTAACTTCCATTATTCCCTCATCTGGGAACTTGAAGTCTCCCTTGTCCTCAGATTCTACAGCGAGGTCGGCTAAAAACTCGGCGACAGCCCTTCCTTTCACGGACTTGGCGGTGACATATCTGATATCGAACTCAGCCAGCATCATGGTCCAACGGGAAATCCTACTGGTCAAGACGGGTTTTTCGAACAGGTATTTTAATGGGTCCATTCGGGATATCAGGATTACAGGGAAGGCTAGCATGTAGTGGCGGAGGCAACGGGTACACCAAACCAAGGCCCAACAGGCCTTCTCCAAGGGCGAATACTTTAACTCATATCCGACCATTCTCTTGCTTAAGTAGTAAATGGCCTTCTCCATGTGCCCCTCTTCTCCTTCTTGGGCCAGCATACATCCCATCGAATCTTCGGATACGGAGAGATAAAGTAACAGGGGTCTCCCAGGCGAAGGTGGTGACAAGACAGGTGGGTTCTGGAGGTAGGTTTTGATTTTGTCGAAGGCATTGTTGACACGGGGTGTCCCATTTGAATCTCTCTCCCTTTCTGAGTAGTTTAAAAAGTGGGTCGCAGGTCAAGGTGAGTTTGGAAATGAAGCGGCTGATGAACTGTATTCTCCCTAGGAATCCCCTCAGTTCCTTCTTGTTTTTCGGTGGCTGCATTTCGGTTATTGCTTTTATCTTGGTAGGATCTACCTCTATTCCCCTCTGAGTGATAAGGAAACCCAATAACTTCCCGGTGGTGACTCCAAACGTGCACTTCTGCGGGTTTAGCCTCATTTTGAACTCCCTCAATCTCCCAAAGAACTTTCTCAAAGCTCCTAGGTGCCCTTCCCTTTCTTTGGACTTTACAATCATATCATCCACATATACCTCCACCTCTTTGTGGATCATGTCGTGCAGTAGGGTGGTGGCAGCCATTTGATATGTTGCTCCTGCGTTCTTAAGTCCGAATGGCATGACCCTATAACAATATGTTCCCCATGGGGTGATGAACGTGGTTTTCTCCCTATCCTCGGGCGCCATGAGGATTTGATTATACCCAGAGAATCCATCCATGAAAGATAGAAGCTCGTGTCCCGCAGTGTTATCAACCAACACGTCGATATGGGGTAATGGGAAATCGTCCTTAGGGCTTGCTTTGTTTAAATCCCGAAAATCAACGCAAACCCTAACACGACCATCCTTCTTTGGGACAGGTACAATATTGGCAATCCACTCCGGATACTCGGTGACCATCAAGAACCCGGCTTCCAATTGCATTTCAACCTCCTCTTTTACTTTAAGTGCCCATTCTGGCCTCATTCGCCTCAATTTCTGTTTTATGGGTTTTGAATTGGGAAAGAGGGGGATGTGGTGTTGGACTATTTTTGGATCGATACCTGGCATATCATTATAAGACCATGCAAAAACATCTTTGAATTCATTTAATAGACCGATTAGTTCTTTTCTTTCTTTATTGCTAAGTGTAGAGCCGATGAAGACATTTTGAGGATTATTCTCATTTCCTAGATTAATTGTTAGGGTGTCCTCAATGATTTTACATGCAGATTCTTTTTCTTTTTCAATTAGTTTTTGCAGTTCAATGGGTATTTCATGATCATCACATTCATCACATTCATTAAGCGCGTTCGAGTAGGCAGAATCAGTCATGCTTTCATTGATTTTCTTTGGAGTGATTACAACAGACATGGAAATTGAAAGACGCCTCATTTGGGCCATTACAGACTCTGGGTGTGGGGGGAACCTATCACTAGACTCAAAAACCCACTCTTTCTTGTTCTCGCCTCCCAAGTCAGTAATGAAGCATTCTTTCGGATCTCCTGTCTTGGTGGTTTCTTCCATCTCTCCTTCCTCAGCCTTCCCCTCGTCGGTCTTATTTTGATCTTCCTCACCTTCCTCACTTTCGGCTGCTTCCTCCACCATACCCTTGACGTATTCACCTTTGGCCTTTCCGGGATCCTCCTTCGTGACCTCTGCGTTCCCTTCGCCTAACAGATCTTTCATGGCGGAACCGTCTAGCGCGCCAATCCAGTCCTTGGCAGCGACAGACTTTTCAGGCATTTGCAAAAATGGGTCTTTGTATTCATGGGAGAAAAAGATCTCGAACCCTGGCTTCATGCATTTGTCCTTTTGGTCCATCCATGGTTCTGGAAAACCACAGTAGGGGAAATCTTCTCCTTCTTTCACGAAGTATCCGTTGAGCCTTTTCAGGTAAGGGTCTAGCGGTGCATTAACAGTCTTTTTCTTTGCTCTCAGCTCCTTCTTCGTTGGCTGGTACCCTAGACCGTGAGTGTGGGTCTGAGTAGGGATCCTTGGAGCCTCAGGCAGGCCCTGAAGGTTCTTCCCCTACCCCAATCCTGGAAAGAAACCCATCTTCTTCATGATTCCTGCGACCACTGGACTAGCATACTGATCGGACTGAGGCGGTAGAAACTCTCTCGACTTTCCCTCTTCTATCACGCTGATGAACTCGAATCCTCCCATTTTCGCTTTTTCTTCTTGCAGCTGTAATTCTAGGACCGGTGCACTTGACGATGCTTCGGTCGAACGAGCCCAACTGTCCCCGAGGATATCACAGACTTTGTTTTCCCAGACATACTTGACCTTTTGATGGATTGTTGACGGTATAGCACCCAAACTATCCAACCAAGGCCTTCCTAGCAGCAGATTGAAGGAAGCGGGGATATCGATGATTTGGAACTCAGCTTCTTTGTCCATTGGCCCGATGGCAAGGTTAAGAAAGATGATGCCCATGACCGCCCTTTGGGTGTTATCGTATGCCCGGACCTTTTGTTGAGATGGCACAAAGGAAGATTCATCTAAGCCCATTCGTTTAGCTGTGCGGAAAGGACATACATTAAGAGCAGACCCGTTGTCAACGAGACAAGCGGGCACGGTGTTCCCCAAACATTCAACAGTGACGTACAATGGCCTATTGCGTATGGGTCCTCCCGGAGGCAAGTCGCTTGACGAGAAGGTGATAGCTGAAGTCGGAATTTTGCCGATCAGTCCTATGAGGTCCTCCGGGGTGGTGTCAATAGACACGTCTGATTGATTAAAGGCGTCTAGGACCGCCTGCCTATGACGTTTGGAGGCAATCAGCAACCCCCAAACAGTGATGTTAGCCTGAGTCTTCTTCATCTGCTTGAGGACTCTATCCTCTTCTTCTTCCTCATTCATCTTCCCTTTTCCCTTGTCTTGATCTCTCCCCGGGTGATCTTCCTCTAGTTCGTTCGGTTTGAAGTGTCTACCAGACCGAGTCAAATGATCTATCTCCTCTCTCGCCCAAATGTTGTCGGCTTCTGAAATGGTCTTTGAACCCTCCTTTGCCTCTTCGTCGCTTTGATACCACAGATCATCCTTCCCTACCTGGTTTACGTTTCGATCATTGCTTTCTTGAACCCACAAATCTGACTGCCTCATCACTTCATCTTCCCATATTCCTAGCTGGCCTCCAAGCATACAGATCCCTGGATTTTCTGGCAACTGATAGAACTTCTTTGGCTCTCCGACTTTTGTGATTAGCTCGGATGGATCAAATGTTGTTTCTCCCACCCCTAAGAAATAAAGACCCCGTGGCGGTGGCACAGCACGATGGTTCGGCAGAGGGTTCTTGGTGACATTGGGGGCTTTGGCAGGTGGTTCGGATATCACTTTGTTATCAATGAGGTCTTGGATTTCGTGCCTTAACCTCATGCACCGATCCGTCGAGTGGCCCTTTTGTTGATGATATTTGCAGTAGAGATCTCCTTTGAAATGCGGCGGGAGTGGACTTGGCGGGGGTCGAGGTTCCAACTGACGGAGATGCCCTTTTGCTAACAGTCTGTCGAGGGCGGTTGATAATGACACTCCCAAATCTGAAAACTTCCTCAGTGGCTTATCTTCCCCTCCTCTTGGATGGTTTCTGGTGATATCGAATTTTCTTTCTGGCTCGCTAAGTGCATTGACATCGGTGGGGCCAGAGTGACCCCCCGAATGCCCTCCATTTGATCCATAATTGGGCCTCCGATATCGGTTCTGTGGTTCTTCCTTCTTGATTGTTCCTTCTTGAATTGCATCTTCGATTCTCGTCCCCACATCGAACACCTCAGCAAAGGTATTGATTGACTGAAATCTCATCTTCTCCTGATAGACTGGCTGTAGATTTTTCATCAGCATTCGGATTTGGTCCTTCTCGGACGGCCTTTGCACCATTTTCGCAGCTTTCCCTCTCCATCGGCTCAAATACTCGGCAAATGATTCTTTTTTCCCCTGCCTGGTTGTTTCCAAATCTCGGACAGTAACATCCAAATCCTGATTGTATTCGTATTGTGCCACAAATGCTTTAATCACTTCTTCCCATACTCTGGTTTTGCTTGGCTCAAGTGTAAGGTACCACGACAAAGCAGCTCCTGTTAAGGTTTGTTGAAATAGGACAGCCATCATGGTAGTGCTCAGTCCACTAGGCTGAAAAGCTCTTATGCACATTCGGACATGACTGCGGGGGTTGCCTGTGCTATCAAATTTATCAAAGACGGGCATTTTGAAACCGGCCGGCAGCGTCTCATGGACTCCGTCATACAATCCTTCCAGTTCCATCAGATAGGTATCCACCCCTTGAGCCTTGCGCATTACCCTCTCCAACTTTTCTATCTTCTCGGTCAGCAGCTTCTCCTTCTCATCTTTCTCTTTGTCCCTGTTGGCTCTCAGTGCATCATTCCAATGTGCCTCTTGATCATCGAACCAATCTCCGTCTCCTCCTCCCAAAGGCGGGTCTATAATGGGTGGAATTACATGCGGCGGCGGTCGGCGATTCAGTTCCTCTATCATTCCCATCATGCGATTCATGTTCTCGGCCTGTCTCCTCATCTGTTCAGCTTGCTGTTCGACTAGTACCCTCAATCCGGTCATCTCTTCATTATTTCTTTCTTCGGCCATGTCAGTGTATCCTCTTCTTACTAACCTTGCCGTAGGATCTCTAAACCACCCTTGGTTTGCTATTTTTGCTCCTACAACAAATTTTGAAAATTTTCCTTTAAAATCTTTTTTATTACAACTTTCCTCTTATATGTCATGCGGATGTGATGCATGTGTGCGTGTGTGCCTATTCTATATTCCAAAGAAAAGAAAATCCTAGCCCTAACACATAAGCACATAAGCATATAAAATCCTCATCCATATCAAGTGCGCTTAACTTCTCCTTTCATTGTGATTCCCACTACCCGTTTAAAGGTCGGATATTTAAAATTTTTCAAAATTTATTTAAAAGGAGCATTTCTTTAAAATGATGAGATCTTTCAAAGCAATTCTCAAGAATTTTGAATCTTTTATTTTAAGAAATGAGGATGTGAAAACACTTCTCAATGAAGATGATTGGATTGAAATTTTGCTTTAAAATTCATTTGAAGAGCATTTTTTTTTTTCAAAAAACAATTCCCAAGATTTTGGATTTTTTTTCTAGAAAATGATCATCTGAACATGTACCTTAACAAAGGTAATTAATTTTTGGAGTTTTAATCAAAAAGGTGAACTTCAAAGATTTTTCGAAAGGGTGATCGAAAACCTTGGGGAAAAGATAGTAAAATCTGTTTTCTTAAAACTCTTTGGGCAGGAGGATCACATGGTCGGATTATCACCGTACTTTCCATGAATTCGGATGCATACAAGGTCAATGATGCTTAGCTAACATGATATAAGAAGTATAATCTTATAATCAAGGTTCGGCATGTTCTCCAAATGTCGGGGAACATGAGGAGCAATTGCTAAAAGGTGATTAAAAGATTATACATCTTTCATCAAGCAAGTATCGTCATCATCTCAAGTAATTCCTTCCGGGCATACAAAACTTCCTAGCATATAATCCTAATCAAGAGTTGATTTCCTAAGATTGAAAGGTTCTATAGAAACTACCGTGCAAAAGCTGGGTTTTGGTCAAATAAGGGACCCTTGACACACATCCGATAGGATGCTTCATATACCAAATCATGGTACGAGATCAAGGGTGATTACACAGTCCCATGATAACTTGACCGACCGGGTTGCCCCGAGCCTCCAAGGTCATAGTTCCGTGCAATCGACTGGCTGGACATGCAAATGAAATGCAACAGGCACACAAAGATTAATTAATTCGATTAAAAGGATGTTTTTCAAGTCTAATCCTCAAGTGAACCCAAAATCAGAATTCTGGTCTGCGAAACCAGAGATTCTGGGTTCGATCCCCAGCAGAGTCGCCAGATTGTGGATACCGGCATTTGGGCCCACTTTTGTTTTTTTTTTTTAAAACAAATTTTCAAATACAAGTACAAAGAGTCGCCACTTAATTTTTAAAAGGAAAAATTAAGAAACCATTTTAAAGCAAACTGATCTTTTGCGAAACCAAAGATTAACTAGGTCCGGGGATTATGGAATGAGAGAGGAAGGAGCCCCTCGGACTTAAACACCCTCTCTCATCCTATCTTGCGATAGGCCTCTACTCAACATCCTTTTAATCAAATTTATTAATCTAAGCATGCCCTCAACTAATACATATATATATATATATATATACATTACAAAAGCATGTCCAAAGGGTGTAAAATTGCTAATGACAAAATATCATTCATAAGCCACATTTGTCAAGTAGCAAGCAATATGATGTGCAATAAGGAACAAGAGAGCTCACCCGGGATCCGGCCGCGAATATTAAACGTGCGATGCATGCAATTAAACAAAAACCTAGGAAAAGAGTCTCTAATCATATATACACATAAGACAAATCTTAATTCTAAGGTGTCGCGCATTAAGTTGAAAATCAAATAAAATCAACGAATTTAATAAACTAGAGAGGGATTGAGAAATCGTACCTTAATAGCGCTACAAAACAAATGGTTAATTCACATGATATGCAAATAAATATGGTGTTAGAGGTAACAATCCTAAATTTCTAGCTTAAATTTATCTAATGTAATTAAATCCAAAGCGGATAAGTCCTAATTACAAATGTCAAACCATATGGATGAATATGTACATGGACAAGAATAAACTATGAAATGCTCGTAAGCTTTAAATTCAAGCTCAACTAATCATTATTGAAGCATGGTTTAAGCCCTAAGTTATAGAAAAATCATTTGACCCATTATTAACAAAGTTGGTCAAGTGTGTCATAAAACTCTGAAAATTGCAGAGAGCAGACCAGACCTTTTAAGAAAATAAAAAGCACGTCTCTTATGGTTTGATGTTGATGGATTTTGGACACAAAATGCCTCTGTGAGTCTAGTTTCCAAATCAAAAAGAAAATCAAGGTTTCAACGGTTAGATCTCCGGGAATATGGAGAACACTAGATATCACTCAGCATCTTACAACCTCCTGTCCAGAATTCTTGCACGATTTATTAAAAATAGTAAAAAAATCAGAATTGCCTTGTTCTTTTTAGTGTGTCTTCCTAACACATTAATCTACTTAGAAAAAATTATTTTGGGTCACAAAAACTTTTTTAGAACTCTGATTTAATTATTTCAAAAGAGTGTCACTGTTCTGAAACTATTCTGAAACTCTGGACAGATTATTGTTGCTCCACAAAACTCATGATCAAACCATTCTAAACATGAAACCACCTTAAACCAAAAATTACAGTGGTAGAATATTGTGTTATTGACACTTTCCCGTTGGTTTCACTTGATTTCAACGGTTAGATTTTGAACTAAAAATCTTTGATCAAAAATAGTTTGTGAACTCACTATTTTCATTTTTAAGTTCAACATTTATTTGCTAACCCCAACTATTAAACCATGAAGTTGGACTTAACTAAACTATTTTCTCCTACCACTTGATGATCATTGGAGGCTAAAGATCTTTATATTTGTGAATTTCAAATGGAGTATGAATAGACTTCATGAAATTTCAAGACAAGGAATCTAAACCATGGAAATGGGCTTAGACTCCAAACCACTTCCTCCTACCATTTGATGGTCATTTGGAGATGAAGACATGACTAATACTTGAAAGTCTCAAAGGAATATGGAAAGGATTCCATGAAACATCAAGCTAGGGGACCTAAGTCATGAGTATGGACTTGGACCCATCTACTTGTTTATAAGATAAAAATGATGATCAAACCTTGACTTCCATGTAAAGCATAAGCTCACATGGGATTCAAAGGATAATGCTCAAGAGATCAAGAGAGATATTGAAGATCTCTAAGAATCTCAAGGAAGAAGTATGATTAGCAAAAGAAAATGAGCAAAAGAAAACAAAGTAATTTGAGGATTAATGATTTTAAAAGGGAAAGAATGCAAATAAATGACTTATGGTTTAGAGGATCACCTCCAAACTATCCTCAAAATTTCTCTCCTTTGAAGATCTTCCAAGCTATTCTCTCTTTCAATTCTCAAAAAAAATGTTAGTGAAGTGGTAGTGTATTTTTGTATGTGTTCTCTTCTCTCCCAACCTTTTTCTCTTGGTCCCCCTTATTCAAGGAAGATCCCTTCTCTTTTATAGGCAAAATTACCAGGCATTTTTGGTGAATTTCGGAGCAAAAAATAGGTGTAATTCTCTCATTTGGTGGTACAATGTGTACTTTCTGAAATTAGTCAGACTGCTGCCCAGCGCGGCAGTCCAGGAACTGTCGCGGCAGTCCGTGACTGCCGTCGCGGCAGTTCATGACTGCTGTTGCGGCACTTTACGACTGCCGCGCGGCATTCACCAAATGTCGCGGCAATTAATGGATTGCCGCATTTTTGTCAGTCTTACTTTATCAGTTTTTTATTCTTATTCGCATACGCATACGTATTGCTCTGCAAAATACAGACTTTAAAAGTGGACGGCAGACAGAAATTTTGGGCGGCACTTGGTGAATGCCGGGCGGCACTCTCTGAATGCCGTGCGGCATTCAGTGAGTGCCGCGGCAGTCTGCCGTGTGCCGTTTTTAGCTAAGATTCCCCTTTTTAGGACTTCCCCCTTTTTGAAACAAATTATTTTTGAAGATCCTTTCCAAAAATCATGTCTTATACCTGAATTGTCCTAAATACCTGGTATTTCTCCTCTTTCTATGAAATTTTATCGCGTTTTGGAGATTTTCTGAAGAGCTTGGAATACTTCAATTTTTCGGTCCTTGTCATCATCGGATATGGAGGTGACACTCTCCTAAATTCGACGGTCGGTCAAAATTGGGGTGTCTACAATATGTTAAGGTGAATTTTCTAACTAAAAAGAGATTGTGGTTTAACTTGTTAATTACTTCAATTATAGTTAGATTTGGAGTAATAAGGGAAACTATGTGATTGATCACCACATAATCTCTGGAGTGAGGGTAGAGATTGTGCTTGACATGTCAATTATGTGAAAATTGCCATGCTTATATGTCTATGTGATTATGTGGTGATCAATGAGTGCAAGGGAGATGATTCATTAATAGGAGTAATAAGGGAGGAGAAGAGGAAGAAACAATTGAGAACGGTAGTCTAAGGAATAGAAGTGACCACGAGGCTAAGGGAAGGTATTCGGGTCTGAATGAATCATCAAACCGGTAGTTTAGCAATTACGTTTATAATTATGTGCTAGATTGTTGCATTATACATGTTAAGCATCCAATTGTGTTTAGATTGCTCACTAAGCATAATACTTAAGAAAACTGTTTTCATTTTCTGTTGTGGTAAATAACAACCATCGCAGGTTCAGAACATGGCTCGGAGAGGAGGTGACTTATGCGTTGGGAATGGGAGAGATTGAGATGTGTTTGACCTAGTTATAATCTTGTTAAGAATGTAACTTGTTGGGATTTTTAGAACCATGTTTATGTTAAATTTGGAAAAACTTGTAGTTTGGGGGCTTGTAATTTTATAAATTATGTGGTTTTGTAACTCAAGACTCATGTTGTAACTTAGGAATGCTTGGTTGTGTTAATGGTGTATATAGTGAACTCTGAAAGTGGCGTGGTTTTATGTTTTGGTGCCTTAAAGTTTTGGTGAGATTTATATATTAGGCTGCTGCAAAATGTTCTACTGTTGCTAACCAGTCGACTGATCGGGCGTACAGTCGACTGGATCATCTTTTTTCAAGGTTAAACTCTTTGTAAATCCTAATCCAGTCGACCGAACCAAATTTCAGTCGACCGGACCTCTTAATACTCAGTTGACTGGACCACGCCAGTCCACCAGACTAGTTGCTTCTCAGAATTGAGCTCTCAGCATTTTGCATTTCCAATCGACTAGACTCTTGACCAGCCAACCGAATTTTCCAGTTTAAAAAGCGAATGTTTTCTCATTAATCTGATGGGATCCTAAAAGCACGTTAATAATTGATGTTTAGGGTAGATCTTTCTTTGTTATACGGTCCTAATCCGTGCGTGGCGGGATAGGGTGTGACTGTAAAAGAGGACAATAGTGGACACAATTGTCACGCCCCAAATCCACACATATGAATCTAGGTCACGTGGCACGCCACCGAGGCTCTTCCTACTCATTTAAAAGTCGTAGCAGCGGAAAAAAAAAACTTTAAAGATAACAATGAGTAATCGCTCCTTTAAAACCATACACCCGAAGTTGTAAAAATCCTTAAAAATTTGAAAACGTAGTTATATTTTGAAACGAATGAATTTATATTCAAAGGGATCCCAAAGTGCCCGAGGAATCAATCAAAATATTTAAATAATTTACGGAAGTGGTAGAAAAAGAAAACATGCAGGGGGTATTTCGACCGGTCGAGATACCCCGTTCGACTGGTCAAATGACCCCTCGGCAATAATCCTTTATAGTAGAGGGCACTTCGACTGGTCAAACTGTCCCCTTCGACCAGTCGAATGACCCCTTGACAACAATCCTTCTTGCACTAGGATATTGCCTAAGGTCAAGCGACCCTTGCAATCATTAACTACCTCAATCATTAAATCAAGACATGAAGTCGACAAGTAAAACCTTTCAAAAAGTGAACTCCAGGTTCAGATTCATAATAACTTAACCAACCCATTCCATGTTTTTCAAGTTAGTACAAAACGTAGTTCTAGTTACTCGGAAGTAATTCCTTACAACATTTGGAAATGAAATAAAATATATGCAAGGCTATTATCCACTTCTATTACAAAACTACGAGATAAAACGTGATGAGTCGTCTTCTAGGTGAATTCCCAACATCTCGTGATCACCTCCCCGATTCCTCGTTAGCATTGACACCTGAAATGGTTATTTGAATAACCACACATAATTCGATTTGTTTGAGCTAATGCTTAGTGAATAAATCAACGATGCACATGAATGATAAACATGCTCGTATTCACATCTCTACATTTCATACTAGACTTCGGAGTCTCACATGTACGTTCTACACTCCTAATCCGCGACTCCTCGCCAATAAGTCCACGCGACTAGGTAAGACCCACGTTTCTTTTCTTCAAACGTGCAACCTTATGCTTATATCAGCTCCACAAGATGGCTTGGTACGATGTGCTTGTTTGACCCAAATAGCAACTAAACATGCTCAAATACATTTCACCGTGCTTTCGACATAATCCAAACATTTCACCGTGCTATTGGGCCTACTTATCAATATAGTTGTCCAATATGAACTACACAATATATATCTATGAACTAACACGTGCTTTTTATACAAAATATGAATACATTTCAAGAAATCATTCCAAAATACATAGTTGAATCACTCACCTCCGATTAACACTCTTAAACTTCGTTTCAAAAAAACCTGAGCACAAAGATCGTGCAGAAGACCGTCTAGTACAATTCCTATCAATCAAAAATATGATTATCAACTTTTTATGAAAATTCTAGAAAATGAGTTTTCGAAAAACTTATCCAAACATGGCCTAATGGATATCAAAACGACGGTCTTACCTCGAGGAGTTCGAATACGAAATTTGAGAGAAAATAAACGAGCAGAAGTCCGTCGATTTGTGTCTTGAAGCTCTATGCTAAGAAATCCTCAATCTTCTCTCTCTTAAATTTCTAATTTTAGGTTTTGTAACTAAAATATCTCATCTCTTTCTATACATAGGCACAACTCTCAGAAATTGTATTCACCTCCCCACGAGTTCTCAAAACTCCTAATTATTCTCTGAAACTTCTTAAACGCCTAATTCATTGCTTCACGAGTGAAAACTAAAAATTATAAAAGTTTTCGCCTAAGTTCCGTTTGGTTGCTAAAACGCGATTTCACAAAATTTTCCGAAATTACTAATTAGCCTACCAATTATGTAGCGTGTTAATTCGTCCTCAACAGGATACTCAAATTAAAAACAGAACATATTCTAAACTAGATAATAATACAGATAGTGAAATACATAGGTAAACATTTGTTTTCAGATAAACATTTAGGGTATTCCACAATGATCGTCTCAATCTCGAAGAGACATCACAATATCCAAACACTCATTCAACACAGTCTCAAAGGGTTCTCTTACACAGACACCCAATCGACTCATGAGTCACAACTCACTTTCACATGTGTCACAAATGCACAACACACCACATTATCATGCATAACAATGTAATGAAATGCAACAACACACATATGGGTGTTATAACAATGGACTGCTATCTCAGTTGTCTAGGATTCCAATGAGGTTAGAGGGTTTTGAGAATGTTGGATTTCATCCCAAAAAAAAATTTAAAGTGTTTAAATGTTTTGAAATATAAATTTTGTTTGAGTAAGAAAAGTGGTAATAGATACTTGTGATAAGGTATTGATCGGGAGAAAACAAATCCCAATTATATGCCTTAATTCACATTTGTTAGCTATTTTATCCTATTTTTTGTGTAGTTTTACTTTATTTTCCATTTTCTGTCTGGTTTTAGAAGAAAATATGGATTCCAGGTTAAATAAGGAGAAAAAGCAAGAAGAAAGAAGCTGAAAAAGACACATCGCGCGAGCGGCCCGCTCGCGCGAGATCCCAGGCGCGAGCGGCCGCCCGTACAAAAATCAAAGTTACGTATTTTGCTATACTGAAGAGTCCTGTGCAAACGAAACTGCTGAATGACATCCGGATTGGAAATAACAGTTGTTTTAGTTAGTTTCGGGATAGGAAAGCTTCCAAAAACTCCTTGTAAACTCTATATATACTTACTTTTTATAATTTTTAAGGGTTACACATTCTTTCATAGAGAGTTTTGGAAGGCAAGAGGAAGGAGAAGAGCAAGTTTGAAGGTCTCTAATGGCTTCCAAAATCAATCTTCATGCTTTCATCCACCATGTGCAAACTAAACTCCTAATCTAGGGTTTCAATGAAACCCTAGCGATGTAAAGGGGGATTCTATGCTTTTTTATTTTAGGGTTTATGTATTGGATAGTGATTGTATGTTGGTGGATTATTTATAATCAGTTTTTAATGTTAATAATCAAGAGTTTTTTGGATCTATTCTTGTCTTAGATTTTTCCTTATGCTTATTGAACTCAATAGTCCTTGATTTCTGTGATTGATAGGAGTATTTACATACAATGGTGCTTATGTGATTGTGATGTTTACATCTTTTATAATTCATACTTAGAAAAGATGAGTTATGCTGCACCCTAGTTATAGGTAGATAATTCATGTGAACCATAGATGGATTATGCTTAGATTAAACTAACAATATCTTCTTGACGATACTATTGGGCTTGTAGCTACGATAGATCATAACTATCCAAACATAGAACTTAGAATAGGAAGTATAGACCCCCGATGCATAGTTAGTGGTGGATTTGTAATCCTAGATCTCATCTCCATATATTCAAACAATTCTCAATTAAGCGTACAAGTTTACTTAGATTTAGTTCTAGACTCTATTTCCATAATTTTATAGTTTAACTCATAGTTTAAATTAGTAGTAATAATCCAATTCTAAACCAACCAAACTTCCGATTTTCTTATAATTAAATAAAGTAGATTTTAGTAATTAAAGGATAAAAATTAACAATCTCTGTGGGTTCGACCTTTACTTTCACTACTGCAAATATTTGGGAAAAGTAAAGTACACTTTTCTTATCTTGATTTTGACAAGATCAGGTATCAAGTAGACTTTGGAAGTCGGGTATTGTGGAATGATATGTTATACTTAGCGCTTGGGACGCAATGGTGTTTATCGAACGAATGAGTTCTACGTGAGTAGATTGTAAACTTAGAAATCCTAAAGTAAGGAGTTGGTGAAATGTTGTACAACTGAACTTGGTGAGTTGGAGGTAGTGCCATTAAAGGAGTTAACTTGAGTATTGTCCAAAGGGGACTTGATTCTAGTTTAAGTATTGGAATAACCTGAGGTTATGAATGATTTGAAGTTTTAAACGATCAGGAACTTGATGAGATTTGTGAAGTGTGAAGCACTTGAAAGACAGCAATTATGAATCGGTTGACATTAGTAACCGGAGTGAGAATAGGGCGACCTTGGGTATTGTCACGAAAGGTATGTGAATTGGAAGTTGATAAGGAATTTATCGAACACAGTGAGACTGTAGTACTTTATGGGAATATTTAATTACCGGATTATCTTCATATGGTTTACGGAATATATGAATGCTTGAGCAATAGGTTATTCGGGAATAGTGGATTTGAGATCCGAATAGCAAACATAAAGGATTAAAGAGTCTGAATTAGAGTTAAGTTAGATTGACTAGAGTTATGAAATATTAAATTGTTGAATAAGGTATGGTGCCTTAAGATATTATACGAAGAGTATATGCTTAGTGTAAAGGATTGTCAGGAACTCAGTAAGAGTTGAGATACAGGAGTGTGATTGGTATGGGCTTGTGTAAATGTGAAAGTGAATCACCAGAGACTTATGGAGTTGTATAACTACGTAAAAGGTAGTGGATTTACCTGGACTAATAGACTAAAGGATAGTAGGTACGAGTAGGTATGAGATGAGAATTGATTACATTGGAGTTGAGACATCCGGCAAAAAAGTAATTGACTCAGGGCGTGTGTACACTATGTGAATATAATGGATTGTGAATGGTCAAAGGTTTGAGACAGGAACAAGGTATGTTTTGAGCATGGAAATACATTTTGATGAACTCTGTGGTACGCGTATGATTGACTAAGTCAATTTTGATTAACAATGTTATTCGTTACGATGGAGATTGGGGTAATTGTGTTGAGAAAGAGATGAAGTCTTGTGTGAGATTTCAAAATAGTTTGTTTTAAAACATAAATGAGAGATGTATTTGAGTTTGTTGAAAGTTTTCAATCGAAATTGTAAAATGTAACTTCTATTTTAATCGATTGTAGTTCGAGTACAAAATTTACGAGATAAATGACAAGTGTGTTTGACCTCACTGAGGGTGATTCGGGACATTAGGTAGTCTCGAATTAGTATAATGGTGTAAAATTTTCAATAGAGAACCTGATTGATACCTTACGAGACATGAATGATAGAAGTATAGTACGAGATAGGTTAAACCAGAATGGAAATATAAGAATTATTAGAGATAGAGAGAGAGAGAGAGTACCAGTGCGATGCACCACCGACTATGTGATAGTCATTCAGACTGATGCTGCCGTTATATGGATTTCTTAGGAAAGAAGGATTTGAAATTTGATAAGGAATGAGAGATGTTTGAAACGTGTTATCGTTCTACACGTATTTCGCGATTAGCACGATAAGGGATTGAACCTATAGTATATGAAATAGTTGGTTGAAGCATTGGCTTATCGACAAGGTATGTATGTATGATAGTACTCAGTCTTGGTTCACTTCGAGATGAACATTCGTATATGATTGTTAACTAGCTGAGACGTGCTGTCAACGACTTTTAGTTGAAAAGAAAGATAGGTGAATGAGAGAAAGATAGAAAGTGACTGATAATGCATGGAGAAAAAGGATGCTTATTTCTGGCCTAGGTTGAGTTGTGAGTTGATGACTTGCTACTTGATGGTGTGGTTACGTTTATAATGCTCCTAACTAATTGGAAAAACATGTTTGTGACAATGTTTGGGTGAACAAAAATGAGGTGAGCAAAAATATATTCGAACAAAAATGCTCTCTATTTTTAAAATGGTAATTCTGGATTTCACAAAATCAAGAATCAGTGTGAGATGATCTCATGGATTAGGTTTAAAATATTTTTTGTGGGACATACCATCCAATGAATTAAAATATCCACTCTTGCCTCAATGGTTGAGAGTGAAAGTTAGATTAAAAAGGGAAGGACCTACAACTCTAACTTATTATATAGATATATATACTTGCAAAGTCCCTACTACGATTAAACCAGTGAAAGCTGCTAAATTGTATCGCACTGAAAATAATTAAATAAGGGTTCTCCCTTAGCAAAAAAAAAAATTAAATAAGGGTTCTCGAATGGGGATCTCAAGATCTGCATAGTAGACGGGCTGGGCACTGGGTCTTTAAAGTTTAAAGTCCGTTGACTCCGTTTGGATTGGACCATTGGACTTGAGAGAATGAGAGAGTGAAAAAAAGAGTAAAGATTCACACTAGCTACTTGTTTTCTACACCCACCATTTAATCACAAAATTTCTTTATAATTATACCCATAAACAAAATGACGAACAAGTATAAATGAACAAAAGAATGCCAATAAAAAAATACTCTCTTCACTCACCTTCCTTAACAAATCCTAATCCCCAAAATTGATTTCTACTACTCACGGTCTATGCCCAGACCACCCAATAATCTTAAGGCTTAGCATCTCTGTTCTTTAGTCTTTGTTTCAAATTTTGAATCTTTACAAATGCCATTAATATCATAATTTAATTAGGTGGGAAAGAAATGCACTCAGATTATGAGAGAGAGAGAGAGAGGAGACAGTACACTCCTATTCTTGCATAGATTTACAGATTGCAAAAGAAGTTCATTTACCCCAATGCCAAATGTGAGCAATTGCCTTGATATTAAGCCTATAATGAAGGTTCAAATGGAAAGATTTGACCAAAAAAAGGGACAAACTTAAGCTCTACATACAACGATATATATATATACACACACACCCGTTGTATACATATACACATACATACATACATATGCATACACAAAGCAATGTTCAAGGGAGATTGGTGAGAAGAGATTGTGGGAAAAAATGATGGTGGGTGTAGAGAGTAAAAAGAAATTGAGAGATGGTTTAAAATTAGGGTTATTTTAGAGATGAAAGGTGTGTGTAGAAAGTAATTGGTTTTAATTTCAATTAAAGTGGTGTGTGTAAGAGTAGGTGGGTTTGAAGAGTAAATTAAGTGGGTGTGGATAGAATTTTTCAAAAAAAAAAAAAAAAAAAAAAGGTTAATTACATTTTACCCCATATGGTTAGCCTCATTTTTACTTTACCCACTGTGTTTCAAAAATGGTCACTTAACCCCCTGGTGATTTTTGACTAAAGTGAAACTACTAAGACTTCTTTCAAAATAGCCCCATATGAAGATTTTGGTGATAAAATTGGCCTCACAGAAAATTAGTTGTATATAAGCAGTTATCCCCAAAATTAGCACCCTATAGAGGTTAAGTGTTAGAAATTAGTCCTACAAAGGTGGGCTAAATTACAGTATTATATCTACATAGAAGATTAACCCCAAAATTAATCTCACAAAGGGGGCTAAATGTTAATATGTTTGGCCAATTTTAGAGTTTTCATTATTTTTGAGGAAAATCTTAACAGTTTCACTTTAGTTCGAAATCACAGGAGGTTAAATGTCCACTTTTGAACCAAATGGAGGTAAAGTGAAAATGGGCATAACCACAGAGGGTGCATTTAACCCAAAAAAGGGAAAAATTGCATAAACACCCCTCAACTATGACCCGTTTTTATTAATACCCCTAAACAAAAAAATTTAAACAAATTGAACCCCTCATCTATCTGGACTAAAATACTCCTTCTTAACACCGTTAGTGGAAATTGTGAATTGACAATCTTGCCTATGCCCATTTGTCTAAATCTTAGCCATTGTCACCAAAAGAATTTTCCAACCAAACAGACCAATATTTCCCTCCCTACTTTCCCTTTTTTCTCTCGAACCCTTCTTCTGTAATTGGGATTTGTCTTTAAAAGCCTGTTTGTATTGAGAGAACTGGAGAGAAAAGAAGAGGAAGAGACCCACTTTCTCTGCAGTTCTCTCATTTGGATAATTAAGTTGAGAGAAAAGAGAACGTTAATGGAGAGAACTGAAGAGAATGGGAGGAGAAAGAGAATTCAATTTTGATTCTCTCCAAATTGGACAGACTGAGGAGAGAAGAGAAGAGAAGCATAATAAAATGTTAAAAAATGACCAATGCATCCTTAATGTTTATTTTTATTCCAACATACCACTTGCACTAAAGAGAGTAAAATAGTAAATTGATTTTAAATCATTTCTTTTTCTTTTCTTTTATGAAAGCTAAACAACCAAGATAACCTAATGATTCTCTTCTCTTCACTCCTCTCTATCCAAACAAGAATGCTTTCTCTTCACTTCTTCTTCTCTTCTCTTCTCTTAATGATGTTCTCTTCTCTTCTCTCCAGTTCTCTCAATCCAAACAAAGTGTAAAAATTACATGTGGATAACTTATTCCCCTTTCTATGTAATAGATTAACCCTCAAATTTTATGTGATCTTGTGGGATAGTGGAGGTTTGGTTAGGAAAGAAACTAATGGATCATTTGTTTCCTTGGATTGACATACGGGGATTTGCTCCTGAGTAATGAGAGTCCATGTCACGTTATACTGAGACTTCTCTAATTTTTAATTCTGTTATGTACTAAACCATTGCTTTATCTCCATGCATCAAAATTGATATTCAGTTCATGGTAGTGTGTGAGGGAATGGATGCACTACTGTAGCAAAGGTCCCAATTAATGTACTTAATTCAAAGCCTTTGATGGCTGAATAAGAGTTTCGGGTGTTGCAATGTCAAATTTAATTGGCAAAAGTGATGATAGTACAATATGCTGGAATGAGTCCGATTCTATTTCTTGGACAAAGATCTTTGTTTGTTTGTTTGTTTGTTTGTTTTTTTTTTTTTGTTTGGCATTTCGTATGAATATTCCATCTTTCGAACTATTTTACCATCTGCCATATTGATATTGCTTTGGCTATATATGTTATGTAACTTATTTTACTCCAGAAGTTGAGAGAGAGACTCGAAAAGAAGACGCAGAGGTGACAGAAACTTGGAGTAAGAAGAATTACAAGTAGAGACAAATTTGTCAAAAAAAAATAATTTTTGTACATGGGACCATTGTATTTTATTTTTTTTTTTGGTAAAGAGGAATTAAAGAACAACAAAACTAGCTTCCATGGGGGAAACTAGTACCACAAGCGTCCGCCAACAAAGGCATACAAAGATCCCTAGGAGGGGCATCTAACCAAACAAGCCGATTCAGTTGATTCACCCCCAAATTAGCTAAAGTGTCCGCACACCTATTACCTTCACGCAAAATATGGGTGATATTACCCTTACAAGCATTGATAAGAAATCTACAGTCATCAATAATAGCACTAAAAGGGTGGTTAGCTTCGTGATTGTTGATCAAATTACAGACCGTCATAGAGTCTGTTTCCATTGTGATGTTCATCCAGCTGTTTTGAAGTGCTATGGACAATCCCTTTCGGATGCTTTCCATTTCTGCGAATAAACTTGTGTAGTGGTCGATACTCCTAAGATATCCTGCTTTCCATCTTCCTTGCTCGTCTCTGAAAAGTCCTCCGATTCCTCCCCTTCCTGGATTTCCTCTACAGCTCCCAAATGTGTTGAGTTTGAGGGTACCTACAAAAGTCGGAAACCACCTAATGAGTTTCTCTTGGTTATGATTCCTCAGTTTCTTATCTCTTTTGAAAACTTTTAGGATATCAAATCCCAGCTCTTTCGTCAGTTTAGCAAGCTGCCTCTTATGAGTATCTTTCTCTTTAAAGACAATATTATTTCTGTCTTTCCAAAGGTGCCAACATTCTGCAATAAAGATAATATCATTAGGAAGGTTGAAATGAACATTGTGATCCTTATCAGTCATTCTAGCATGGATCCATTGCGAGATATTCAAGTGAGAATTTAGAGTATTCATAGCTCGAGGTAAAACAAGGTTCCACAAGCTACAAGCTTTAGTACAGTCCCTTAGAATGTGTAAGAAGTCTTCCTTCCAGTAAGAACATCGCGGACATATGGGCTCCTGAGTAATGTTTCTCACTAGGAGAAGATTTTTTGAAGGGAGTCTATCATGAATGCATTTCCAGATAAAGAATTTCAATCTATTTGGGACCTTCCAATTCCACAGCTCTTTCCAAATGGTATCAGTAAGGTGCAAATAATTCCCACTAACAATAGCATAATCACTTGACGAATTATAATTTCCATTGCTAGAAAAAATCCAAGTAGGAAAATCAGCAGTAGTGCTGAAAGTAGAAAGAGGTGTATTAAGGATATCTCTTCTCCTACTATCTGAAATCCAGTGGAGAATACTCTCCAGATTCCAAGAGCCATTTTCAGAGACAATGTCTTGAACCCTAGTATTAGGGAACTCAATGTTAGGATGATCTTGAGAGATGGGGGATTGGCCACACCACCAACCCTTCCAGACATCAATATTTTTGCCATTACCAATTATCCACTTCAAACCTCGCTTCATCAGACTTTTGGTACATAGAATCCCTTTCCAAGTGTTAGAGTTCCTTCTCTTAGCCTTCCACTCATCATGAGGGTAGCCATTGTTATTTCATTATAACAACTTTAGTCCAAAGATTGTCTTTAGAATTCATGATATTCCAGCTAAGGTTACCAAGCATTGCTAGATTGTTCTCATGACTTTTTCTGAGGCCCAAACCACCTTGCCTCTTCTCCAGACACACTTTATCCCAACTAACAAGATGAATTTTCCTTTTTATGGAGGCTTGGTCACCCCATAGAAAATTTCTATTCAATCAATCTAATTGGTTGCACACATTAATAGGGAGGAGCATAGTATGCATAAGATGGTTGGGAATGGCCTCCATAGTGGATTTAATAAGCGTAGCTCTCCCAGCAAAAGAAAGCATCTGGGATTTCCAATTAGAGAGCTTCCTTTGGATTTTTAAAAGAGTTGAATTAAAAATGTTTTTAGAGATCCTTCCATGAAGTAAAGGGATACCCAGGTACTTACTAAGGTCCTCAGTCTTGGAGATACCACTCTTACAAATTATAGAGTTATAACACTCCTTCTCGTACTCTTTGAGAAAAAAATATGCGATTTAGTAATATTAACCTTTTGACCAGATACTGTACAAAAATTATCCAGAGTGTTCATGATAGTATCAAAATTCTTATCCGTAGCCTCTGCAAAGAGAATAATATCATCAGCAAAGAAGAGATGTGAGATAATAGGTCCCCTTTAAGAGGCTTTTAGACCTCTCCATTTTTTTTGAACTAACCTGCTTCTCAATCATAGAAGCCAGGATTTCCAAGCAAAGAACAAAAAGTTAAGGGGAGATAGGATCCCCTTGTCATAGACCCTTCTTAGGTTTGAATCCTTCCAGAGGGGCACCATTGAAGAGAATTTGAAGCTCAGTAGAGGTCGTACATTGCATAATAATATCAATCCAGGGAGGGGGGAGATTAAAGGCAACCAAGGTCTCTTTCAAAAAAATCCCATCAAACTCTATCATAAGCTTTCTCAAAATCAAAATTTAAAATCATACCACCTTTATTACACTTTCTACTAGAGGTGTCAATCGGGTCGGGTTGGCCCGGCCCGGCCCGAGCTCGGCCCGATTTTTCCGGGCTAAAAGCCCAGCCCGTCCCGGCATAGGCCCGGCCCGCTAGGCCCGAGCACTTTTGTCCGGTCCGGGGTGGACACCCTTAGTCCCGTCCACGGCCCGGCCCGCTCCTTTGTCCGAAACCCGGCCCGGCCCGCTAACCGGCTAGCCCGGCCCGCTAGCCCGGATAAGCTAGCCGTTGTGGCCCGGCCTGGCCCGAAGCCCGGCCCGGTAGGCCCGTCCGTGGCCATAACGGCTAGTTTGGCCCCTTTTCAAATTTTTTTTCATTTTTTACCCCTCTAACGGCTATAAAACGGCTAGTTTTGGGGGTAAAAATGTAAATGTGCTTTTTGACTTCCCAAAATACCCCTTAGCCCATTTTCTATAAATACTAAACCTCCCACAACATGTTTTCTCATACAAAAATCAATTATCTCTCTCTATTCTCTACTTTCTTTATACTACTCCATAAACTGCAAGTCTACAAGCACTTCTACTCTACAAGTTGGTGATTCAATTATCAAAGCTCTAATTTGTAAAGGCACTTCTAGTCTTCTACATCTTGAACTTACAAGCTCTCAAGTCTCAAGTCTTATTATAATTTATAGTTGTTCACTTCTTCTTTTACTACTATAAGTTGAGGTAAATTTATTTATTGTTTCACTTCTTGCTTTATTAGTTGCTTATTTAATTGTTAGTATTTTTAATCTTTTATATTTCTTTCCCCTCTTTTTTTTTTATTTAAAAAAAAAATGGCATCTCACTCAAGATCTTCAAAAACTAGGGAAGGCCCAACTTATGACTTTGAAAATTTAGATTATGGGGAAAGAAATGAGATTAATGATTTGGAATTGGAGGATGATGACGACGTTGAAATTATGGGGTCTAATCCATCTGAACCATCTCCTTCAAATCCTAATGATCCAAGTCCCACCACTGAAAGAAAATTAAAATCACCTGTTTGGTTATTTTTTAAATTAAATGACGAAAAAAATGGAGCTATTTGCAAAATATGCGGACTCAAATTTTCTTACAAAGGTGGAGGAAATAATACACTTAAAAGGCACATCATAAGCAAACATAAAGGTGCATGGGAAGCAGGTACCGCTCAAGCGGACGGCCTAGTACAATCCCAAATTTCTGCTTCTACTGGCACAAGTGTTGGAACTTTTCTTTATAATAAAAAAAAATGAGGGAAGGCTTGGCAAAATTTGTTTGTGCATCCGATATGCCTTTTACTTTAGTTGAAGAAGAGTGCTTTACACGTTTTATTCAAACTTTTTTACAACCAGCCTACCAACCTATTACTAGAAATACTCTTAGAAGTGATATACAATCTGTTTTTCAACAAACCAAAAAAAAATTAATTGAGGATTTTTCTACTTTTAATTGTACAATTGCATGCACTTCCGATTTGTGGACTGATTGTAATAAAACGGGATATATATGTATAACGGCGCATTTTGTAGATGAAAATTGGAATATGAATAAAAATATCATTGCTTTTCGTGCATTAGACTATCCTCATACTAGTGAAAATATATATAACTATATAATCAATGTTTTTAATGAGTATGATATTATGAAAAAAATTATAAGCATTACTTTTGACAATGCTAGTGCTAATACAAATGCTATTAATATGTTTAAAGATCTTATGCGCCCAATGTTGAATGGAAAATTATTTCATGGTCGTTGTGTATGTCATATCATTAATTTGATTATCCAAGATGGATTAACAAAAATTAATGGTCACATACTTAAAATTAGAGAGGCAGTGGTCTTTTGTTGTTCAACGCCTAAGCGTCTACAAGAATTTTATGGTGTTTGTAAACAAAATCGTCTTAATCCAAAGAAATTGCAAACTGATATTAAAACTCGTTGGAATTCTACTTATCCTATGATAAATTCTTGTAAAAAGTATAGTAATATTATTACTCAATTTGTTAATGTTAATTATCCATCACTAAACTTGACTTCAAACGATTGGGATATGGCATTTGACTTTCATGGATTTTTAGAAGTATTTTACAATGCTACAAATAAACTTTCCGGTGTTTACTATTCTACTTCTTGTTTAGTTCTTATGGAATTATATAATATGGCTCATACATTTCATAGTTATAAACAAAAAAATGACATTTTTATTGATATTTGCGAGAAAATGGAAAAAAAGTTTAAAAAATATTGGTCTTACATTCCACCTGTATTTTACTTATCTGCAATCTTGGATCCTAGAATCAATTTTGATGGTGTTTGTGAAATGGTTAAACAAATATCTGAATTGATGCAAGGACCAGATGGTGAGCCTGGTCTAGAAATAACTACTTCTGAAATGGAAAATACTTTGGAATCTTTATTTCGTATTTACTATGAAAAATATACAAATAAAGAAAGTGCTACTTCTTATTCTACTTCTAATATTGAGTTAAGTTCGGGAGCGTCAGGTGGTTCTTGGGCGAGCCAGTTTCTCAGTCGAAAGAAACAAAAGGGTGTTAGTCAATCATTTGTAAGTAGCTCTAACATTCTTGGTGAATTAAATAAGTATCGAGAAACAGAGTGGGAAAGTCGATTAACCAACGAGGAAATGGTCGATTTAAATCTTTTGACATGGTGGAAAGAACATGTAAGAACTTTCCCTGTTCTTTCCATCATGGCTCGTGATCTACTAACTCCTACGGCTTCCACAGTTGCATCGGAGTCTGCTTTTAGTGTAGGTGGAAGGGTGCTAGAGGAAAGGAGGAGCAGATTATCTCCTGATATGCTTGACTGCTTGATGTGCTTGAAGGATTGGGACCGTGCACAATATCGAACTCAAAACCGCCAAGATCCTATTCTTGAAGACTTCGCAAATTTGGAAGTTACGGAAGAAAATTGAAGAATCAAGAATTGAAGAATGAATATGAGAGTTGAAGATCATTTAGTTCCAAACAAATCAATTGTAATACTCCTGGCCCGCATGAGTATAAACTGTGAACGGCTTTTTAAAAAAAAAAATCCAATTCTGTAAAATGTAATCTTTACTTTTTATTATACAAATTAATGATAAGTAATCTTTATTTTTTACTAGACTATAATTTTAAATATCAAATACTAGTAATCTCTTTAATTTTTATTGAATAACAAAAATTCTTTACTATTTTTTTTTAATGAACTTTTTTTAAACTTTTAGTAATCACTAATCATTAATGAATAAATATTTACTTTTTATTATACAAATTATTGAAATTAATGATAATAATCTTTATTTTTTATTAGACTACAATTTTTAAATATCAAATACTAGTAATCTCTTTAATTTTTATTGAATAATAAATATTCTTTACTTTTTTTTTTTGAATGAACTTTTTTTAGTAATCACTAATCAATGTAATCATTAATGAATAAATCTTTACTTTTTATTGTACAATTTATGATAAGTAATCTTTATATTTTATTAGACTATAATTTTTAAATATCAAATAATAGTAATCTCATTAATTTTTATTGAATAATAAATATTATTTACTTTTTTTTTTTTTGTTAAACAAATTTTTTTTAGTAATCACTAATCATTAGTGCATAAACTAAACATATAAAAAAAAAAAGAAGAGTAAAAGTCAAAACTCCCCCCAATTCCCAAACATTAAACTTTAAAAGTTAAAACTTTTCCCCCCCAAAACTCCGGCCCGGCCCGGCCCGGCCCGTCTATGGGCCCGTCCACGAACCCGTCCACGAGCCCGTCCATAAGCCCGTCCACTAGCCCGGCCCGGCCCGGCCCTAAGCCCGGCCCTAGTGAGCCCGGGCCACCGGTCCGGGGCGGACATCCCCCCTCCCTTCCCAAGCCCGGCCCGGCCCGGCCCGGCCCGATTTTAGGTGAAGCCCGGTCCGACCCGGCCCGAAGCCCGGTCAAGCCCGCTTTGACCGAGCCCGGCCCGGCCCGTTTGACACCACTACTTTCTACCTCTCAGAATATGAAGAATTTCCTGAGTGATAATGATGTTGTCTTTAGTGTTTCTTCCAGGTATGAAACTACTCTGGGTAGGACTGATCAGCTTATTAAGGAGGGGTCTTAATCTTCTAGTTAGAATCTTCGTAATAATTTTATAAGAGACATTACAGAGGCTGATGGGTCTAAAATTAGAGATGGATTCTGGGTTGTCCACTTTAGGGATAAGGGCCACAAAAGTTTTGTTCACAGATGGAGGGAGCACTCCACTATACAAAACACTCTTAGTGAAATTAATAATAGAAGGGGAAGTAAATTGCCAAAATTTTTTATAGAATCCAACATTTAGACCATCAGGACCAGGAGACTTAGAAGGTCCCAGATCAAAAAGGGCACTTTTAATTTCCAAGTCAGTGATATGGCGACACAGAATCCTATTTTCATCATCATTAATCCTTCTAACAGTCTGGGGAATATTATGCACCTCCACCATATTAGGATCCGAGTCAAAAAGATTAACAAAATAGCTCCTCACAAGGTTTTTGAGAAGATCCGGGCAATCAATCCAATTACCATTAGAATCCTTGAGAGTTAAAATTTTGTTACGTTTGTGCTTAATGATAATAGAAAGATGAAAGAAAGAGGTGTTGGAGTCCCCTAACGCTAACCATTTGATTCTCGATTTTTGGTGCCAAAGAATCTCTTCCTGACTCAAAATATCTTTGAACTCATTTTGGAGGTTTTTTTCCAAAAGAAAAAGATTATGTGAATAATGGAGGCTTAAAGCTTTTTGAATTCCAGCAAGCCTAGCCAAAATCACTCTTTTCTTTTTAGAAATGTTACCAAAAATAGAAGAGTTCCATTTCTTAGCTTTATTTTTTAACAAATCATTAGCAACAAGAAGGTTCTGCTGGTTCATACCCAGGTTTCCTCCACAATATTAGGGAAATCCGGGTGGTCAAACCACATGTTTTCGATACGAAAAGGTCTATCCAACCGAGGATAAGGAAGAGCAATACCAGTAGTGTGAATAAGAAGGGAATTGTGATCCGAATAGACTCTAGGTAGCACCTGGACAACAACTTCAGGAAAAGTAGTTCTCCAGCTCGCATTGGCCACAGCTCTATCAAGTCTTTCCATCACATTAGCCATCCCTCTTCTACCATTTGTCCATGTCATGTTAGGGCTAGTTGCCCCCAGATCCATAAGACCGCAGGCATTAAGATTATTGTTGAATCTTATCGTTCTAGCCCTAACGGAAGGGGTATAAGTGTCAAATAGTCATACTTGAAGGGGACATTTTGTTGTGTAAAAAAGTTTAAGGTATTGAGTAAAAAATGAGTCACAGTTGAGGGGGTGTTTTTGTAATTTATCCCAAAAAATTCACGACAAGAATAAGATAAGAGAAAGTATGGTTCTTTTATCATGACTTCATATAGATAAGAGAGAAGAAAAAAACAAACATGAACTTCTTTCATTTTTTTTGGATACTTACCTCGATTATGGCAAGACCAACACACACACATCCACCCCACCCCACCCCACCCCACCCCAACCCAACCCTAAAGCCCCACAATGGCCAACAACAAAGTCCAACAAGGGCCACTCATTCCGACTGTCGACGAACAACAGGGAGGCAAGCAAAGGAATCCCTTAAGGGGATTTGAACCCTCAATTTCCCCACTGGGGAGAGAGATGAACTTCTCTCATTTGGTTAGCTTTCATAAGTTGAATTGGAAAAAAGAAAACAGGGCCAATCTTGAGGTTTTAGGGGCCTTAGGCGAACAACTAAAATGGGGGTCCTCTACATACTACTATGAACTAATTACCATAATATACTAACAACAGAGGCGGACCAAGGATTTTTGGTCAAGGGGTCTAGACCATACGGGGGTTCGGGGGCAACGCTCCCGAGGTAAAAATATTTGAGTCTACCTATACATAATTATGTGTAAAGCTGTAGAATTGTCAGTAGAATTGGTTTAACACCCCGAATTTGATTAAATCATGTAAGTTTAGATGGCCTATTTCTAAAACCTGTAAAATATTAATGAAAAACCCAACATGGATGGCTTTGTAACTCTGTTAGGTTTTTTTTTTTTTTTTGTCAAAAGAGGGCCCTCTATTTGTGTTAGAATGTAGAGAGAGAGAGAGAGAGAGAGAGAGAGAGAGAGTATGTGTGTGTGTGTGTGTATGTGTGTGTGTGTGTGTGTGTGTGTCGTGAGCTGAGGCTATCAATTAACTCAAATTTTATTTATTTTTTTTTAAGAAAAGAGGAAGAAGGGCTGGCAGACTGGATTATTAATATGGGGGTAATACTTGGGACAGACCCAAAGACACAACTTTTGGGACACAACCCAAGAGATGTGTCTATCTCTTTACTATGTCACTGTGGGGTCCAGTGATATCACATGAGAGATATAGACACATCTTTTAGGTTGTGTCCCAAAAATTGTGTTTTTAGATGTGATACAATCTTTACTCTTAATATGGGCAATGATACTATAGTGCTAGGTATTGGGGGCTCTAAAAGTTTGTTCATAAGTGGGGGCTTTAGGCCTACACCTACAATCAAGAGAGCAAGGGCCGGCCTGATACAGTTACAATTTAGTATTTTTATCATTATTTACTCCATAAGTACAACCTACTCAGTGCTATGTATAATTAAATTATTAAAAAAGATTTTTTTCTACTCCATTATCTTCTCTCCAATCTTTCTAATTCAGAGAAAAATCAAAATTAACTCTTTTGTCTCATACTCTCTCAGTCTCTCCCCATTTTCCCCCATTAACGCAGAAGAAAGAAGTTTAACTTCTCTTATATTCATGTAAAATTAGAGGTGTTCAAAATATAATAAACTCAGCTCACCCAAAAGACTCGACTCGTGAAGCATTTTGGTTGACATTTAATCAGAGCATATGTTTGGATGACCAGTCAATATTCGGTTCGTAATATTTTTAAAGTGCAACTCAAAAAACTCGATTAGAACATGTTGTTAAGTTAAAATACTAAAAAACCTATAGATTAATTATAGACAATTCGGTCTACCATTCACCTCACTATTTTTTTTTTTTTAACAAAAACTACGTGTCCCTATTAGTTCTCTCTCACTCACTTTCTCCCAAACTCGCACATCAGTACGTCACTAGCACCGAATTTCCATAAAGGCAATTAGGGAAAGTTGAAAATATCCGCAATACTCAAAAACTATCTTGGAATTTTCAAACGAGACTTTTAATTTGGGACAAATATAGTATAACAGAACGAAATTGGCAATTCTAAGCATGTGATCAATTGCAAAAATCATCGCACCACATCATGGGTGAATGGTTTCGGTCCGTCCATTTCAATAGCTTCCTACTTTAACTGAAACACTATATCAAATTATCAAAATTCAAGGGTGTATATGGAACTCTTGTTGAATGCATACTCACCATTCACCAACTATAGTTATATTAATGCCTCATTTTCAACTTCGCGTGTTACTACAATTTAACTTTTTCACAAAACAAATTATTTGCTTATGCTTTTAAGTAATATGTGTATATGATTAATGCAATCTCTTACTTTAAAGATATGTTCTAATGCAATTGACATATTTTTCTTTCTTTTATTTATTTATTTTATAAATAAAACAGATCTTATTGCTTCCACTTTTGAGTTGAGAGTATATATGAGGACTTGAGTTGACGGTTGATGAAATTCAATAATTATCAGCTTCAATACCAAATAACTCTCACTCTACCATATTTCTATCTCTATTTTTGTCTTCCATTTTTTCTCACACTCCATAGTTGAAGTACATTTTATTGATACACGTGCTACGAAAAAAAATCACTTTCTATCCCAAATACAACCAGATCCCTAAGGAGAAAAGTTAATAGCAGACAATTTTGAAATGAGCAAGAACAAAATGAAAGAAAGGGAAACTCTTTAAAACATCAACCTTGTTTTTTCTACATAAAACGAAGAGAAAGAAGTTCATCCTCCGTTCCTTTTATCTTCTTTTTACTTTACTTTCATTTTCTTTTCAATCTGCTCCTAATGTTCCAAAAGAAACAAACAACAACGACGACGACGACGACAACAAGAAGTCACATTATACTCCTATATATCTGTCATCCTCTACATCTTTTATATATCTTTACTTTCCACTAGACGGGTGGCACTCACTTTATGAGTGCATAGGATAAAGTGAGAGTTTAGTTTTATTCACCAGTGTGATGAAATTTTGTAAGAAAAATCTTATGGTCTAATTGTAAATGTGAGTGAAAGACCCTAAATTACGGGCGCCTTTCGTTTTCACTAATAAGTATAGATGTTTTTCTTGTTATAAATTCCTTCTCTCCACTTCCTATTTCCAATCAATAAAAAGAAAACATAATTAACTTTACTTTTCTTCTTTTCTTTTTTGTTCTCTCACTCTCAATTACAAGCAAGTAATAAGGCTCCTAAAATTGGAACTCATTTGAAGAATTCATTAGGAGAAATGACATAGTTTACAAACCTTTTCTTAAAATGTTTCTCATATCGTATGATAAGACATCATTGATTTTTCAATGATTTACATTAGATTTTTGTAATTTGCATTTATCTAGTCTCACTAGCACATCATTTGAGATACATTATTTAGAAAAGTAAAAAAGTGTAACTAAACACAACATTGCAATTTAAAAAAAAAAAAAAAAAAAAACAGAAAAAGACTGGTAAAAAATAGCAATCTTCTCAGAATATCCTTTTATTTTCTCTTACGGTTAAAGGAAAAACAAATGTTGCATTTGGTACAAAATTGGATTTTCATGGCTCTTTTGCTGGTTTTTAAATATTCCATATACTAAAAATAAGAAGAGGGGATGATATAGAGATAAAAATATTGCAAAGTGAGAGTTATTTAATACAAAAAGGCCAGGAGCACGATTTCCAACACAAACCCTTGACATCATACACAAAACACAATCTACAACTTAATACCGGAAGCAAGTAAGGCTAGTTATTCGCAAAAGTAAAAATTTACAAGAATTCATTTTAAAAATAAGTTGAGAACCGCGATGATAATGTAATTATAGATGGTGAGAAATGCATTTAAAAAATGTCATTCCAAAGACATCCAAAGATGCCTAATAAGACATTGCAAAATCCAAAATTTGAACATGACCAGTTATGCGTTTCCAATACAAATGCAAGAAGATAAAAACTCACCATAACCACATATGCGTTTAAGAATCACTAAATTTTTATATCCCCATATTTTTCAATGTTCCAAACTCTATTATTTGAACCCAGACACCCAATTTGATTCTGGATGAGCTTGGATTACATCTGTCATGCTTTTGGATCCAAGTCCATGGTCTCCGTCCCAAACAAATCACAGATACAAATGTGCGACACATTGGTAAGATCCTGGGATCTATTGTGACCATAGACTTGGGGGGGAGAAGGCTCTGTCTCTCTTGGGTGGGTGTCCACTCTACGCCTTCAAGTGGAGATCGATACCAGTCTCCCACTCAAAACGGGGTTCTTCTGCAAAAGAGATAAGCTCCCAGACGCTTGGATCCAGTTTAAATACGAAAGACTGTCAGAGTTCTGCTTCCCTTGTATTTGTGGTAGATTAAGTCATAACATCTAGGCTTACACCTATATCCAAAATGTTCTCCACTGGTAACCCACCCAAATCCCCGACATGGTCCTTTGGCCCATGGTTGAGGACTGATTCTAAATGTTTGCTGTCAAAAATTTTATACGATAATTTCAATTGTACATAACAGAGATTGATATGAGGGAACCAGGCCAAGCATCTCTTCACCGGCCCACCTCACAGGAATCGAAAATGTATGCTTATTATTTTTTTTCCTTTTATTCTTCTCAAGTGAGGTGGTAGTGGAATTATTTCCCATGAATTCCAGTGTTCTCTCTCTCTCTCTCTCTCTTTTATTTACTTGTGCTTTTTGTGTGATTCAGATCAACTGATCTTATCTCAAAATAATATTGGATAATGGAGGACCTAATATCTAATTATTTCACTCTTAAATTGTAAAAAGTTGTGTTCCACAATCTTGGGGTTTTATTTGGAAGCCTAAAAACGAATTCTATTATTCACAAGTGAACGGATTGTAATTTGTAACTAGATTTTGGTAGATGATATTTATCACATAGTAGTTCATGCCGATCCAAAAGAAGACAAGTTTTTTGACACATTAATGAGATTGAGACTAAATGAGTTTTGAGATTAAACTTGATTTTGTTTCGTGCATTCTTAAACGTGCCTCTAAATAATTAAAACACTAAATAAATAAATAAACAAATAACACTTCAACAAATACACAATTGAAGGGACAAAACAAGGTGTTCTAATTGCTTAAAAAAGATGAATCATTGTACATATCATTAATATTGACAGCATCATACACGCACACACATCCAGGCAAAGGCTATCAATGCACAATTTCTTAAAAAAAAATACCCAATTGAAGGGCCAAAACAAGCTGTTCCAGTTGCTTAAAAAGATGAATCATTGTACATGCCATTACACATTGACAGCATCTCACACACATGATATCCAAGCAAAGACTCTCAATACACAAATGGAATCACAGCTTTTCTTTCCTTTGGATAGTCCTCCCCAAACTTCTCCAAATACCACATGTGATTCGCACGTGCCCTAGGCACCAAGTTGGCACACGTGTACAGGAAAAACCCAAGCCCGGCCCAAGACCAACTCATCAAAGCCCAGCCCAACCACTCCACAATCTCCCCAAAATAATTTGGGCAGCTCAACAACTCAAACCACCCTCCCCTTGGTATCTTATACCCTCCACCGTCACTTTTCAATGCCACCAATGCCATGTCCGATCGTACATTCACCGCCATGCCACCAATAAAAACAGCAAACCCGCCGAAAAACCGCCAGTAAAACCACTTATCCGCCTCGTAATCGGCATATTGAGATACCCATCTGGCTTGTAAGTAAGAATTCAAGAGGTTGAACGTGAACGCCAGTAGGGCAATGCTGACTGGAAAACCACCAGTGGTTTGTGTTTTCCGGTGGGTAGTCTTGAAATGTAGGCGGAGTGGGTATAGGCAGGTCCGGTGGAGGTAGTGGATGAGGAAGGGTGAGATCAGGATTAGGGCTTTTGGGTTGGAGTGGTGTTGACCAAAAGGGAAGATGAGGAAGGTGAGCCAGATGGTGGGACCCTCCATCAGGAACCAGGCTAAGGGTGGGGACATGGTAGGTCCCCACCCTGGACGGTTGTGCTTGCCATAGGGGGCTTGTAGAAAGCGGAGGGAGATGAAGGTTGGTGGCCCGATGAGGAAAAGAGAGATGAGACTGTTGTGGAAGAGGTTTTGATCTGAGGCCATGTTTGATCTGTGTGGTTGTGCATATAGATGCGTATATATGTGTATGTAATAGTTATAACCCCTGCCTCAAGTGAAAAAAAAATAAAAAAATTCAGTAGTTTAAAAGATCAAATACACAAAAATATATAAGGACAATATATCTTTCCACAAACATCTACTGTATAATATATTTCCAGCACATATATTATATCTTTCCAAAAAATTCATGAGGGTCCAGGGATTTGCAAGTGGTAAGGAATCGATATGGGAGGGGAACTTTGATGGTGAACTTCCTTAAAGACAAAAAGGATAGCAATTTAATAAAATTAAAACTCAACCCAAAAAAAAAAAGGCAAGACACTTGACGTGCAAATTAGATAATATTTCATCTTTGCACTATTCAAAAAACTATTTTAATTTCGTTTTTACGTAAGAAGAAACAAAAGAAAATTGAAAGCACATACCATTGCAATTGGTAAAACATGTTTATAAACAGTAATTGGTACGCACACATACCATGGCATTTGGTACTACTATTTTTTTTTAATTACATAGGAAAGGGGGAAGGTTTGAACATAGAACCTGGATAGACAGAAGGGCACTAAAGTCTTTGCCACCTAAAATTTCTGTTAAGTCTTTCACGGATCGTATGATGTGTGCAGGTAAGCCAATTGTTGCGAGTTTTGCATTAATCACACCATGTAACAAAGATTTGAAAACTGAACTTCCTAATTAACATTTGGGGGCCTTTGGTGTCTCAAAAGTTACATTAGGTTAAAGGTGGTTTAGGCTGCATTTTGATATGGCAGTGACATTTATTGTGCATCAATACTCCTTGACAATTCTATATGAGTAATGCCATCTTTCCCAATACATGTGGCAGTAGGACCACCTTCAATAAGGGTGGAAGTGGGACCACTTCAAAGTCCTCCAATCAAAATCAGGTAGGCCCAATACCACGTGTATTTGGGACGCAAAATTTGGGAAGCATGACATTATTCTTTCTATATCTTAACGACGACTATAGACCAAAGTTCATCATATGTATTTTCTATGATATTGTCAAGTGCTGAAACACTCAGAACCATCAAAATGCAATATATTGTCAATGGGAGAGGTCAAGGGCATCATAAGAAGAACATACCATAACTTTGGCACTTCCAAAGTCGCAAATTTTAAGCTGAATGTGGATTCACCTACACAAGTAAACATTACTCAATTTATTATGTACATCTTTTGGAAGCAAATATTTACACAATATAAGTTTGGGGTAAAAGTGAATTTATTTTCCACTCACTATATAAGTTTTACCAGCCTCTTTCATGTTTCAAAATAAAAAAAAAAATAGCACAGCACCACAGACATGCAAAAATAAGCCCCAGGTTATCTCCTCTGAGGGCCCTCAACTACTATGTAGCACGGGTGCGGGGGTACGACGAATCCTAAAAATGATGGATTAACACCTAACCACTTGTGGGACTAATTTTTTGGTTTACTATATATGTGGGATTAATTTTGGCACTCAAACTCTCTTATATGGGATTAATTTTGACACTCAAACTCTCCTATGTGGGACTAATTTTAATACTTAATCCTCATGTGGGGTTATTTTGGAAGAAATCTTAACAGTTTCCCTTTAGTCCGAAACCACATGGGGGTTAAGTGTCCCCTTTTGAAGCACAGGGGGTAAAGTGAAACTGAGCCTAACCACAGGGATGTAAAATCTAATTAACCATACAATATATGCAACCTCCTTGAATACGTAAAACCAAAAACTCAAGACATGGTCTTGGGATTCAACATTTCTCTCTCTCTACATATTATATATATATATATATATGCAACTCCTACAAAGAGTTGTAAAAAACAAGCCCAGCCCAAGTGTTGCATCTCTGTTGTTATCTTGAAGTAGAAACTTGGTAGCAAGCAGCCTAATCTGCAAGACTACTGGCATATGTGATCCACCATCAGCCACAAATTAGAGCCAGACAGCCACACAAAATGAGGGCATTGCCTGAGTGGGAAGTAGACAAACTAGAACTAAATACTTGCTCAGTTTCAAGCTTCGCAGTACTTCAACCTTTTTGGCGAACGCAGCTAAAAAATCCATCACAGTGCTTAAACAAATCAGGGGTAAAGAATAGTTAAATAAACATGTAAGTGGCACGCTTACATGTTTATATCAAAATATAAACAACTTATCACACCCTCTACATTGTTAAAGGCTTGCCTTTTAAGGCCAGTATTCTAACAAAGAAAATAGAACAGGAAAAAAAAAGGGACAAAAATAGCATTAAAATTTTTGAAGTTAGCTAGATGAACTTAGAAGAAAATAGAGAGACCAAAGAGTGTTTTTTTTAACATGAGAGCAGATTATATGCCTTCAAACAATTTAGCACAAATCCTTTGCACAAGAGCAATTCTAAGCCCTAAATGCACAAGAGCACATGAAACGAAGAGAATTTCAATACTGTCGACTAATAATTACGAAACTTTAAAAATTTATCGAAGTTTCAGTATGTGGCTTTAAAGAAAACACCAAATTCTCTCAACTCGGCTCTTGCCAATAATAACTGAAACTACAATCATCAGTCTTCCTCCAATATGAACACCCTCAACTTCTAATTTTTTGAAAAAAAAAAAAAAAAAGAATGATACGGTACTGTAATTAATTAGAGAGAGATGTGACTGTAAAGCTTAGAGAAAGACCTGAACATGGAGTCTTGAAACCTCTGAGCCAAACCCTCCTGAACACATCAGAAAGCCCTAAATCAAAAATTAGATTCACTATCCAAAATCAGATACATAAGAAAGCCCTAAATCAAAAATCAAGTAAAGCCCCTAAATCAACTCAAAAAGAACTTCAATATCAGATTTGCGAGAGAGGTCGAGAGTTTAGGGAGAGTGACAGAGGGCGGTGGTGGTTTGGTGATGGTGGAGCCGAGTGGGAGAGGGAAAAACAGCGGTGGTGGTTCAGTGATGGTGGAACCGAGAGGGGGGAGGGAAAGATAATAAGAAGAAGAAGATGAAGAGGGGTGGTGGTCGGAGGTGTAAACGCGGTGGTGGACTGGTGGTTCGAAGAGAGAGGAGGTGAAGCGTGCATTTGAGGGGAGATGAGGCGTGCAGTCAAGTTTTGGGCCATTTGGGGAATATATTCGGTGTATGTACCTGTGAGGGAAGAGTTGTGCGAGTGATATGTGAGCCCTTTGATGATAATAAAAGGGTGTAAAATTGAGTAATGATTCGTGCACATAAAATGTGCACATAAAGTGTGTACATAAAGATCTAGGCCATTCATTTTGGTGGGTCCTATGTGTGCAGGTATAGACCCCACCAAAATGAATGGCTCAGATCTTTATGTGCACACTTTATGTGCACATTTTATGTGCACGTAGCATTACCCTGTAAAATTAGGGGTGTTCAAAAACTGAACTGAACTGACAAACTGAATCGAACCGATCGGTTCGGTCGGTTTTCATTTGATTTGTGTAGTGTAAAATTGAAACCGAATCGAAAATTTACACACTCCGAATCGAACCGAACTGAACCGTTTACACCCTTATATAAAATGTCCAATCAGTCGGTTTACTAGTTTTGTTTTATTGTTTCAACAATGATACATATACACAACATTTCACCCACTAAATGACCCACATGTCCTTCTAAACAAAATTTTAAAAATTTCTTGGATCTCACTTATCTTTCACACCAACTGAGCCCTAAATTCCTAAATTTTTCCCCAAATTTCCTAAAGGGTAATACTTGGGGCACAACCTTCATACAACTTTCATACAACCTCCCTAAAAGATGTGTCTATCTCTTTCCTGTGTCACTGTGGGGTCCAGTGACATCACAAGAGAGAGATAGACACATTTTTTGGAGAGGTTGTATGAAAATTGTATGAAGGTTGTGTCCCAAATATTACTCTTTCCTAAATCAAACACACCCCTGTGAGACCCACAGCCCCCGCGCCCCCTGCACACCCATTTCGAGCCGCCCCCTGCACACCCAGAGCCGGAGTCGTCCCTCCTTGCTGTGACCAGCCATCGTCGGTGCTGTCTCGCCTTCATCCAGTAAGTTCTCTCTCTCTCTCTCAACCCCTCCTCTATCTCTCTCTCTTCGCCGGCGCCAGCTCCGGCTCCAAATCTCTAGTATAGGTCTACACTCTCACAGCATACACTCTACTTCCTCATTTCTTTGTGAAGCCCCTCTGAAAGGGTAATTGTGCCTCCAGTGAGAGAATCAATCCAAAATAGCATCACTTGTTTTTTAATTGTTGAATAATTTAAACTTGATAGCCATTTGGTCCCTTGTTGACTAAAAAATGAACACCTTTTTATGTACACAGATGGCCATTTGGTCCCTTGTATTCATTGCTGTAAAACTTTAGAGAATTTAATTAGGCAAATTACATTTTAGTCCATCAAACTAAACACTTGTTTTCAATTAGGTCCATAAACTATTTCTTTTTCAATTGGGTCCTTGAACTTTAAAAATTCATTCAATCAGACCCAAATTCTGATACTGTTAGCTAAAATTATTAGAAATTGTCACGTACGTTGTGCGTAATGCTTACCTGTCACATGTTAGGTTAAGACAAGCACAGGAGATTATAAACGGCTAAAAAATTATGCGATGTTGGGTATGATTTAATGCGATTTTGGATCTAGTCGAATGTGTTTTCGAATTTGATTGAACGAGATTTCAGATCTGATTGAATGTGATTTTTCGCACTATTCACAATCTCCCATATTTGTCCTAACCTAACATGTGACAGGTAAGTATTACGCGCAACATACGTGACAATTTCTAATAATTTAAGCTAACAGTGTCAGAATTTGGGTCTAATTGAATGAATTTTTGAAGACCCAATTGAAAAAAAAAAAATAAGTTTTTGGATCCAATTGAAAATAGGTGTATAGTTTAATGGACTAAAGTATAATTTGCCCTATTTAATTTAAATAGCTTTGCAGTCTTTTTAGCCATATTTTTTTCACCAGGTTTTGTATTATATAGTGATCATCCTACTTACAAAGCTCATTAAGGGCTGCATAGGTTTCTAATGTTTCCTCATCAAGACATGCAACTAACATCAAATATTTATACTGATTGATGAGTGCTAAGATCAGGACTGCATGTGCTGTTAAACTTGAGTTAGACCAGATTCAAGGCTCTCAAGCTGCAGAATAATTGTAGTTCCTAGCTGACTGGCTGTGGTTATGTTGTGTGTATCTAACTGTAACAAAATTGTGATTTTATCAAATTATTTGATATGATTCTACCAATGAAAGAAAAGGTTGTTTTGGTCTGAAACTAAAAGGGCAAACCAAGAGCATTTTGGTGCTAAATGATTGTAACTTGGTGCAACCAATTACAGGCATGTAGATCAGTTGGCAAAGGGGTTGTTCTAGCTTAACCAAGCTCTCGAGTTCGAGTCTTGGGTATGCAGCTGCGATTAAATACTTGTTGGGAGAGCTTTGTCGCCCTAATGAGTCCTACCCGGCTCGATCCGGATTAGTTGGAGCCCAATGTGGTTCCGGATATCGGAGGTCTAGACAAAAAAAAAAAAAAGATTGTAACTTGGTGCTAAAATACGAAAATAGTGATTTTTCAAGTTATGTCCATTTGTCACCAAATTACAATATGCCAAAAAAATTTGTCAGAATGTGCATTAACTCCTACATTTTTGTCACTCACTTGGGGTATCCTATATTGTACTTGTCAACACCATAGCTTTCAAACAAGCAAAAATTATTATATAAGAATTAGGGCAGAATTAGAATTATATTTTTTTGTTTACCTAGTAGAAGAATTTGAATTAGGACTCCTATCATTGTAAATAATAAGGTTGTAATATTCTTGTCATTCGTTTGTGACTCATTGGAGTTAACAAATTTGTATGTATTTCATTGACAGGTTACATGAGCAATGTCATTTTCGTCAGGTTCAAATGCAACTAATTATGGTGATGGAGGCGATATAAGATATGAAAACAGGTTGTGCCGATGCGGGCTCAGATGTATGGTTAAAATCACCGACTCCAACGAGAAAAACAACAAAGGGAAGCTGTATTTCATGTGTCCGAATGGAACATGCAAATTATGGGATTGGTGTAAGCCCATATCCACAATTAACCAAGCAAGTCACCATAATTTAGATGATGTAGTTTCTGACCTAAAGTTTCAATACAATGCAATATCTTGCCAACTCCAAGTGATTGAAGCAAACCTACGAACGATGAAGACACAATTATCGACCCTTACGTTTTCAAATTGTAAAATAGCAAGAAAAAAACAGAGGTGAAAAAATAACTTTTCTATAAGTAGCAAAATAACCTCAAACATTGTATTCATAGCAATGAACATGTTGTAAAATCGCAAGAACAAACAAAGGTGAAAAAAACTTATGATTTTAGGACCAAGGAACCAATGTCAGCTAATGGACTAAAAAAGAAGGGGGGGGGGGGGGGGGGGTGTGGATGGCATCCATGAATCTGCATGATGTTTATAGATATTAATCAATGTCAACTATTTTTGACCAAAACTGCCAGCAAGTACTAGTGGTCTTTATGGTCCAATTCAAGTACCTCGAACATACTGGAAGAAAGAGAAAGAGAAAGAGAAAGAGAAAGAGAGAGAGAACTTACTGAAGCACGGCTGGACGGCTCCGGCAAGAGTCGGCGAGGGCTGGCAACGGTCCGGTGACTGGTTCCGATGCTTAGCCGACGAGGGGGCGCGGGGGCTGTGAGTCTCGCAGGAGAGTGTTTGATTTGGGAAATTTGGGGGGAAATTTAGGGCTCATTTGGTGTGAAAGATGAGTGGGACTCACAGAAATTTTTAAAATTTGCTTAGAAGTGCCTTTGGGTCATTCAATGGGTCAACTGGTGTGTATATGTATCATTGTTGATGCAGTTTTATCTTTCAGATATTCTTAACTACATATAGTACCCAAAAAAAAAAAACAAAAAGTAGTGAAGTAAGAGCAACCACAGTGGACACTTTAAGTGCCACTTTTGTGTCAGACGCTATGAATAGAGTAGAAATAACGCTTGCACTGGACAAGCTAAAGAAGCTGCTAAAGCATGGGTCCCACTATCAGATTTTAAAACACTTCCAACTGTGACCAGCAATTTAACACGCCGAATTGGCAAAAAAAATCAATTAAATAATGAATGGTAACGGCTATAATTCAAATGTGAAATGCACATTACACAAACGGCTATATTTCTAACCGTTTTTTTTTTCTTTGTATAATCAGGTGAAATTTTCCTATAAATTCACATTCTCATTCGTTTTACTCTCAAGTTAATTTTTAGTAGTTTCCCACATTAGTCAGTTCAACTTACACCATGGATCATCGTCCCCCATTTTTTAACACTCAATTCAATGCACATTTTAACAACCAACAATTACCTCAATTTGACTCCCAATCACAGTCCCAACCATCACAATACGATTCGCAGACATTTTCACAACAATGCCAGTTCAATCCACAATATCCACCTAGTGTGTTCAATCCTCAAATTTGTTTTCGACAATCTCAATTCCCATCCAATCAGGCTTGCCAAAGTAATGATCCACAACCTCCCACAACACAGAACAAGAAGAATGCTCAAACACAACAAAAGGAAAGAAATCCCAATTGGACTAAAGAAGAAGATGAAGCATTGTGTAAAGCATGGATACGTGTCTTAGAAGTTGCAGTCACGGGTGCAAATCAACAAAGAGCAAGGTTATGGGATTGAATCAGTGATGAGTTTAACATCATTTTGGGGTGCGAAAATAATAGAGTTAGCACTGCGTTAATGAACCGTTGGTCACTTATTCAGTCTCACTTGAACAAATATTCTAGATATGTGCGCATGATAGAGAGTTCGCCTGGGGCCAGTGACGCTAATGCTGAATATGTAGTAAGTTATTTAATTGACATTGTTTTTTCTTTTGATAAATTGTGGCTAAATTTAGTTATTTTCTTTCTTTTTCTTTTCTTCTTCTTTTAATATTTTATTTTATTGTTATTAAATTTTTTTCTTTAGATTGGTGCAACAAAACAACTATATTACAAGAAAGAAAAGCATCACTTTAAGTGGGACGGTTGCTGGCTATTTTTAAAAGACAACACAAAATGGTATAACTACACCACAGATCAAGAACATAAAAAGCAAAAAAATGCACAAAGGAAGAGGACTGAGATAAATTTGGAAGATGATGAAGTTGAACATTCTTCCAATCCGTCTACTCCGGCCACTAATCCATCTACTCCGGGAATGACACCTAGTTCGAGTAGCCATAACGATGATGATTCAGCATTCAACCAAGGGGCACATGATCTACTACGACCCCCGGGAAGAAAAATAATGAAAAACGGTCGTCGAAAAAAGAATAATGATGCTATGAATTTAATAGTTGCAGAATTTGGCAATTTGAGAAAAGAACAAAAGCAAATTGCTTAAAAAGACTTCATCATGACACATGAAAGAGAGCAACTGAAGATTGCAACAAAGCAAAAGCAAGAACGAATGAGGATTGCAGCTAAACTTGAGACCGAGAAAATGAAGATTGCAGCAAAGCAAGAGCAAGAACGAATGAGGTGGGAGAAGGAGATTATGATGACTGATCCAAATTTGGTTCCTACAGAAGAAGAGAAGGTTTGGATCAAGTCACGCTCCAGAGTAGCAAAAATAGAGAAAAATAAATTTTCTTTTTGGGTCCATAGGGAAAGACGGGTGAACGTCACTAATTATCCACACTACACAGTACTAGTCCACAAGAAAACATGATAACGTAAACAACTGAGATATAATAATAGCTGATCTATTACAGCATCAGAATGGTCCACAGGATCACAACAGGTCTGGAGACAACATATGCCCAAGTACCCGTCAAACTAAAGCAACATAGAGTTCAACCGAAATATAAACGAGATATAACTATCTTCCGATCTTCAGCCGGCATAAGGGTAGACGTTAGCTTAACCGGCATCAGTAGGGCCATCCTCTGCATAGTCCCCTTCAGGGAAATAGTCATCGCCGTAAGTTCCATCACCTCCATTGTTAAGGACAGTGTAGTCTGGACGGGGAATGTCCAGGCAATAAAGGCCAACAGCTTACTGAAAGCTGAGTAAGAACTAACTAACACAGTCTAATAGAAATAACGAAATTACCAGATATGAATAATACATAGTAGTGATACTAAATATATCTCTTCCTCTTTTATTCAGACACACCACTAATCGATTCACATCCTCTTCCAATTCTAAGACTGATTGTACTAATCCCAATTGACTATCTCGAACTGATTATATCATCACGACATACTAGTGCTCCTGTTCACCGCTTTTAAGAACTCTTACTGTTCATCGCTTTTAAGAACTCTTACTATTCATCGCTTTTAAGAACTCTTATGAGCACTATACATCGTTATCATATAACGACTGGTCTATAGACGCACCAATACTCTTGTTCACTGCTTTTAAGAACTCTTACTGTTCACCACTTTTAAGAACGCTTGCGAGTATCATCTGTTCATAACTCATATGCATCAATACTTCATGCTAGTATAATACATAACACTCACATCCCACGCAGATGTGTTTACAACCGACTCATGATACTGACAATACTTATACTGGTGCTCACCAAAATCCTACTGACTCCATCACTAGGATTACCCAATGTTACTCACCATTATAACTCAAACCTTATCTTGTTATCGCGCCATAGTAATACTGATGTTCCTAACCCGACTACGTTACTCACCATTATATCTCAAATCTCATTTACGTATCCCACTACTTCCGAAATCCATAATATCGCATAATAGGAACATGGAACAACAATTAAGCAACTACGCATTATGAATTATAAACTAAAAGGAACATCCTGGTTCTGTTAGGGTTCGATCGACTGAAGTCAGCTCAATCGCTTGAGGAAAGAAGTGTTCGATCGATCGAAGTATTCTCGATCGATTGAAGTGAAAGTGGTCTTGATCGATTGAAGTCATTTCGATCGATTGAGACTCGGTGGTGTTCGATCGATCGAAGTCAGTTCGATCACTCGAACTACGTCTTCTACAGATTCTGCAGTGAACGTCCAGAATCTGTTTGTCACGCCCCGACGTAGCATAAATATGGAAAGCGTTTAATTTCCTTTATGGACCCGTAGGTCGCGACAGTTTGAAGGATCGATTCCGTCCCAAAACGTCGAACATCATAAAACCATTAATCAGAGTAGGGCAACCTGGGCTTATAAAAATTTTCTAACTTATTACATCCTATAGTACGGGGTTTACTAAGGCACAGACCGCCTTGAAATAAAACAATAACTTAAAGTCTATTACAGTCATCCTTATTACAAACCAAATCATAACACATAAACATAAAGCATATAAGGGTAACATCTCTTCTCAGCAACAGATCTTAATTAGCATAGTCATACGGTTCTTCTTGATTATAACCTGCAAAGCCTAGACACGAATGTCCAGGACGCATCAACGCCGTCAGCTTCAAGAAGCTGGTGAGTATTAAAAACATAGCTTTGAATGTAAAAACATGCCCATTTACCTTTTTCCCATTTCCATTTAAATACCACAAGTTTATATTTATGATAAAGAGCTTGTTAGAAAAACAACCACAACAATAATTAAAAGATAAATTCACACATATGTGACCGTGTATGAGAACAATGCACCATCTCATCTAACCGACTCTTTTCTCTCGACAAAACCCAACAACCCTCTATCCTACTCCTGGTATCTTTGAAATACTAAGATAGCCACACTTTAGCAACGGGGCGCCAGGGAGTGTCCAGTTTGCCTCACACTTTGGTCCGGGGTACCAGGGAGTGTCCAATGCCTCACACTTTGAATACCCTAACCGCCATGCAAATACCGGGGCAACCCCCACACAGGTATCCAGACTCGAGTCATTCAGGGAGTGTCTATAGGCCACACTTTAGCACTTCCATGGGTGCCAGTGAGTGTCCAAGTTCGGCTTCACACACTTTAACGCTTCCATGGGCGTCAGGGAGTGTCCATTTTTGCCACCTTCGCATTTCAAAGACACCCTCATCCTCTTTTTCAACTCCAACCACAATCACATCCACAACCACAACCATAACCACAGCCACAATTACAACCACAACCACAACCACAACCACAACTCAAACTCATACTCTTTCCACACAATCATTACTCTTTTCCACACTATCATTACTCTTTTACACACTACCAACACTCACCATGCATGTACAACTGACTCCACATGAATGTCATCAAACTTTAAACATAAAGGAATTCACAGAATTAAAGAAATAATACGCGTACGGGGATTGAAAATTCGTAATTCATTGCCTTAATCATTTTAAACATAACTAATAGCATTCTAAAAACTGCTACTGAAATCCTCGTTTTTTGTCCAAACGGTGCAGAATCTGAGAAAATTGCATTAGACGAAAAGTGTGCAGAATCGAGTTTTTCTTGGGACAACGCGGACAGAACCTTAAATTTCATTCGTTTTCCTAACAAAAATCTGAAAACAAAATTCTGCTACTGTTAAAATTAAAAGAGAAAATATTAGATTGAATTTCTAATATACTTTTTCTGCTACTGTAATCCTCATTTTCTGCCCAAACGGTGCAAAATCTGAGAAAATTGCATTAGACGAAAAGTGTGCAGAATCGAGTTTTGCTTGGGACAACGCGGACAGAACCTTAAATTTCATTCGTTTTCCTAACAAAAATCTGAAAACAAAATTCTGCTACTGTTAAAATTAACTACCTAAATCAGTAAATAAGGAATGAGTTACATTTGGAGTGAGTTAGTAATACTCACCGTGATATAGATTGAAGAAATTGTTGAGACAGAAATATAATTACGAAATTCCCGAATTCCAAGCTTTGGCTATGGAGGATTGAGCTCTTCTCTCTCTCTACGAAATTGAAGAACTCTCTGCACTCTCTAAACTCTCTGTGAATTCTGAAATGTGTTGTGATGGAAGTGCAGAATGTGTAGTGTGGTTGGGTGTATATATAATCAAATACCCACTAAGAAAACATTGGCCTAACTCTCCACTCATGAACCACTATCCTCCATTAAATACAATGAGTGTGCAGAAATGATGTGTATACACTGCTCTTTATTCTCCACTGATGAAAGTAAGAGGTAGGTGGAGATGAGGTGGGTCAATGTGTGTTTGGGTAATCTAGCTTATGGCATAAGGACAACACACATACTACAATATTTGCCAAACAAGACCTAAGGGAAAAGCATCAGCATTCATAATTGAATATAAATAAATTAGTTCAATCATTTACTTCCAAAATTCTGTGGAAGTTTAACACTGCGCGGACAGTTTTAAACCTACACTGGTATTTTCGTGACACGGTGTTTATCACAAAAATACAGAGAATTCATTTTAACATTAGAAATAGTTTTCTGATTTTATAAAAATACATTTTGAGTTTAAAAGAAATAATTCCACCGTTTTGAAATACAGTTTTGAAATTTAACACAGATATTGCAAGTTTTTTTTATGAAAATTGCATTTTGACCCCAAAAGTAATTTCAATTATGAAATTAGTCAAGAATTAAACTTTTCACATAAGAATCGAAATTAACATATAAACAGACAATATATATTAAATTTTAAATATGATAATGCAAATGATAATGAAAATTTTAATTATAATCATGCAGGAAAATGCAGGTTATTACACCCTTCCCCCCTTAAACAGGATTTCGTCCCCGAAATCAAGACTAACTAGTCATGAAACAACTCCGGGTACTTCTTCCTCATATCAGCTTCAACTTCCCACGAGGCTTCATTCTCGTCGTGGTGATTCCACTGAACCTTCACCAACGGAATATCCTTATTCCTCAGCTTCTTGATACTCTGATCCAAAATCTTCGCAGGTCTCTCCTTGTAAGAAACGCTATGACTCGTCTCAATGTCGTCATAACTAACCACATGCGAGGGATCTCGTATGTATTTCCTCAACATACTCACGTGAAACACGTTGTGAACCCCAGACATCTTTGGTGGTAACGCCAGTTGATAGGCCACTTTCCCGATACGTTCCAAAATCTCAAACGGTCCAATGAAACGCAGAGCTAACTTCCCTCTCTTGAGACCAAAACGTACTACTCCTCGTGTTGGTGAAACCTTAAGAAGTACGTGATCTCCCACACTAAACTCCAGATCTTTTCGGCGTCGATCAGCATAACTCTTATACCGGCTCTGAGCGGTTCTCATCCTTTCTTTGACCAAGGAAATCTTCTCGTTGGTTTCTCTAACCAAATCTGGTCCCAACAATTCTGTGTCCCCAACCTCTGCCCAACACAATGGAGAACGACATGGTCGTCCGTACAGTGCTTCGAACGGAGCCATACCGATACTCGTATGATAACTATTGTTATAGGCAAATTCAACCAACGGCAAGTGTGTCTCCCAAGATTCTTCAAAATCGATCACACAAGCCCTAAGCATATCTTCCATGATCTGATTCACACGCTCAGTTTGTCCATCTGTCTGAGGGTGAAAAGCAGTACTCATCTTGAGCGAGGTTCCCATAGCTTCTTGCAAACTTTCCCAAAATCCAGAAGTAAAACGTGCGTCACGGTCTGACACAATCGACACAGGTGCACCGTGAAGTCGCACAACTTGTTGTATGTACATCCGGCTCATCTTTTCCACCGGGTATGTCATACTGTAAGCAATAAAATGAGCTGACTTCGTCAATCGATCCACAATTACCCAAATAGCGTCATGATTCTGCTGTGATCGAGGCAATCCTACTACAAAATCCATCGTTATATGCTCCCACTTCCAACCAGGAATAGGTAGCGGTTGCAACAATCCTGACGGCCTCTGATGTTCGGCCTTGACTTGCTGACACGTCAAACACTTGGATACAAACTCGGCCACATCCTTCTTCATGCCTTCCCACCAGAAATTCCTCTTCAAATCTTTGTACATCTTCGTTCCTCCCGGGTGAACTGTATACCTTGATTTATGTGCTTCTTCCAGGATATCCTTCCTTAACTCTCCATCACCGGGCACGCACAATCTATTCCTGCACCGATACCCTCTATCGATTCCCACCTTCCATTCTGTCGGGTCCTTCTCTGACATCTTTATGAACCATGATTGAAACTTCTCATCTTCTTTCTGAGCTCCAATAATGCGGTCAATGAGAACAGGTTGTAGGATAAGACATCCGAAAAGTTGTCCTTCTCCTTCTTCAGCACTCTGTACATCGAACTCCGCCAACGTCTCCAATGCTCGCCATTCTCTAACCATTAAGGAGGCGATCGTCTCACGAGTCTGCCGACTCAAAGCATCAGCGACCACATTAGCTTTACCAGGGTGGTATTCCAACGTGAAGTCGTAATCTTTGATCAACTCCATCCATCTGCGCTGCCTCATGTTCAACTCTTTCTGTGTGAACAAATACTTCAGACTCTTGTGATCGGAGAACAAATCAAACTTCTCACCGTAGAGATAATGTCTCCAAATCTTGAGTGCAAATACCACTGCTGCCAACTCCAAATCATGAATAGGATAGTTCAACTCATTCGGCTTCAGCTGTCTAGATCCATAGGCTATAACTTTACCATCTTGCATAAGTACACACCCTAGTCCTTGATATGATGCGTCACTAAAGATAGTGAACTTCTCACCAGGCTTGGGTATTGCTAGTACTGGTGCGGTAGTGAGTCTCTCTTTCAACTCTAGAAAGGCTCGCTCGTGCTTCTCTGTCCATTCGAATTTCAAATTCTTCTTCGTCAATCCAGTCAATGGTGCGGCTATTTTAGAGAATCCTTCAACAAATCTTCTGTAATAGCCTGCGAGTCCAAGAAAACTCCGAACTTCTGTAGGGTTGCTTGGCCTAACCCAGTTGGATACAGCATCGGTCTTGGACGAATCCACAGAAATTCCTTGAGATGACACCTTGTGTCCCAAAAATTTCACTTCTTGCAACCAGAACTCACACTTACTGAACTTGGCATACAAGTGGTGGTCCTTAAGCGTCTGCATCGTAATCCGTAGATGTTGCTCGTGTTCTTCTCCTGACTTAGAATAGATCAAAATATCATCAATAAAGACGATGACAAACTGATCTAAATAAGGCTTGAACACTCTATTCATTAAATCCATAAACACTGCCGGGGCGTTCGTCATTCCAAACGGCATCACCAGAAATTCATAATGACCATATCGGGTTCTGAAAGCAGTCTTAGGTATGTCTTCCTTCCGTACCCTCAACTGATGATATCCCGACCTAAGGTCTATCTTGGAAAATATCGTAGCTCCTTGTAGTTGATCAAATAAATCGTCAATCCGAGGCAAGGGATACTTGTTCTTGATCGTCACTCGATTCAATTCTCTGTAGTCGATACACAGCCTGAGCGTCCCGTCCTTCTTCTTCACGAATAACACCGGTGCTCCCCAAGGCGATGTACTTGGACGTACAAAACCTAGGTCCTCGAGCTCTTGAACTTGTCCCTTTAATTCCAATAGTTCGGTGGGGGCCATTCTGTAGGGAACCTTGGTAATCGGTACGGTACCCGGTATAAGCTCAATACAGAACTCTATACTTCTCTCGGGCGGTAATCCAGAAATGTCTTGAAATACTTCTTCGAAGTCCTTGACTACAGGTATAGATGATGCTGTCACCTCTGTACTGACGACTTCGATGTTGGCTAAACATCTTGTGAGGAACATATCTCCCGAAGGGTTACATTGAAAATCAAAGGGTTGATTCTCATTGTCGGAGAATGTAATTTTCTTCCTCGCACAATCCAACTTCACTTGATTCTGAGAGAGCCAATCCATTCCTAGGATTATGTCGAACTCCTTCATCGATAGAACAATCAACCTCGCAGGGATTTCTCGGTCTCCTAATCTTAAGGGACAATCCTTGCACACATGTCCTAAACTGACCGCAGCTCCTATTGGTGATGTAGCCTTCAAAGCTTTCTCTAAGCGATGAGGTAAGATACCCAATCTCCGAATTGTATTAACAGATATGAATGATAGAGCAGCACCCGTATCAAATAATACTCTAACATGGGAGTTAAATAGAGTCAATGTACCTTCCACTGCTTGCTGATCAGGTTGAGCTTCTCCATGATCTCCTTCTTCATATTCAGCTCCATCATATCCCGCGGCATCAGGAATAACAGCATTCAAGCGGGTCTGACTCTGTTGTCCATAAGTTGCTTGCTTAGGGGCAGTGCAGAACCTGCTGATGTGACCTGGTTCACCACAGTTGAAGCAGACTATTCCTGGCTGAGTAGCACGCCTTGGTGCCCTGCAGTCCCGAGCCACATGTCCAGGGTTGCCACAGTTGAAGCACTTTACACCACTACTTCCTTCTCCTACTCGGGGTTGAGTCGGATGGGTAATAGCCTGTGCCTTCTTGCTCCCATCAAAGTTCCTCTTCTGCCCTTGGGTACGATTCATTGGTGGTCTATTCCCAAAATTACCCCTCTGAGGCGGTCGGAATTCGAATTGTTTACGGTATACTCGAGCATCCTCTTCCAGGTCGGTAGCCAGGCCGACTAGTCCTTCAAATGATTTGTCTAGGTGGCCGAGAGTCAGGCGACGAATCTGCGGTGCCAACCCTTGGTTATACTTCCGGATCTTCTTCTCCTCAGTATCAACCATGTGCGGGGCAAACCGTGACAGCCTCTCAAACTGTGTGGTATACTCTTGCACCGTCTTGGTTCCTTGCGTCAGATCCATGAATTCCTTCTCTCTTCTGTGCCTCTCCGTAGCCGGGAAGTACTTCTCCAGAAATCTTCCTTTGAACGCTGTCCACGTCATCCCCATCGCAGCTGTGTTTCCGATAGTGGCTATGACCGAGTCCCACCAATCTGCAGCGGCGTCGGTCAGTTGAAAAGTAGCCAATCTCCTCTTGTCCATCTCGTTGCATTGGACAGCTTCGAACATGCGATCCATCTGTCTTAACCATTGCTCCGCCTTCCAGGGATCCGTGGTACCCGCAAATTGCTCGGGTCTGAGCGCACGGAATCTTTCCAGCAGCTTATCTCCCGTCTGGCGGTCTCGTTGGTTTTCATTCGCATTACTAACCCTCTCGAGACGTCTAATAAAAGCTTCAAATATTCCCGTGGGGTCGGCAGCCTCGGGCGCTCCTTCAATCAGATTTCTGTTCCTCCTTGGTCTTCCAGCCATTCTATGCATGATAGGGGTAGTAGAATGAGAAACATGCATGCAACAGTACTATGACGAAAATTTTCAAAGTAGTATATATCACTATAACACATACTCGTATTATCACATAAGCATACAATAAAATATATATTGAGTACATATAACACGTATTCGAACTAGGGCTGTCTAATAGCAAAGAGGTTGTATTCTTATCCTCTAGACTCTGGTTGTGGGCCATACTGACTTTTCCAAGATTTGACTTAGGAAGTTCGTCAGTGCCTAAGCTATTAATGAGGGCTATGGTATGCTTTAACTCCTTAGAAACTCGGCTACTATATGTCTGTAGGGGCATCATAAGTTATGGTTATCTCGGCTAATCCTAAATGGATATGTCTGAAGGTATATGGAAATTGTTATCATTCTTGTCGATGTGACAAGACAAACGGGTAATCATTTCTATGATAAAACCAACTTAGAATTTTAGTTTCTGAACTAAGGGTAATCCGTACTAAACTAACACTAGAACTTGGTTGTATAGCTTAGTAAAACTTAAGGGTAACCTATGTCACTAATCTATGGCGTGAAAAACTGAGCCTGGTCAATCTAGAAAACCTATGGCTCTGATACCACCAAATCCTGTCACGCCCCGACGTAGCATAAATATGGAAAGCGTTTAATTTCCTTTATGGACCCGTAGGTCGCGACAGTTTGAAGGATCGATTCCGTCCCAAAACGTCGAACATCATAAAACCATTAATCAGAGTAGGGCAACCTGGGCTTATAAAAATTTTCTAACTTATTACATCCTATAGTACGGGGTTTACTAAGGCACAGACCGCCTTGAAATAAAACAATAACTTAAAGTCTATTACAGTCATCCTTATTACAAACCAAATCATAACACATAAACATAAAGCATATAAGGGTAACATCTCTTCTCAGCAACAGATCTTAATTAGCATAGTCATACGGTTCTTCTTGATTATAACCTGCAAAGCCTAGACACGAATGTCCAGGACGCATCAACGCCGTCAGCTTCAAGAAGCTGGTGAGTATTAAAAACATAGCTTTGAATGTAAAAACATGCCCATTTACCTTTTTCCCATTTCCATTTAAATACCACAAGTTTATATTTATGATAAAGAGCTTGTTAGAAAAACAACCACAACAATAATTAAAAGATAAATTCACACATATGTGACCGTGTATGAGAACAATGCACCATCTCATCTAACCGACTCTTTTCTCTCGACAAAACCCAACAACCCTCTATCCTACTCCTGGTATCTTTGAAATACTAAGATAGCCACACTTTAGCAACGGGGCGCCAGGGAGTGTCCAGTTTGCCTCACACTTTGGTCCGGGGTACCAGGGAGTGTCCAATGCCTCACACTTTGAATACCCTAACCGCCATGCAAATACCGGGGCAACCCCCACACAGGTATCCAGACTCGAGTCATTCAGGGAGTGTCTATAGGCCACACTTTAGCACTTCCATGGGTGCCAGTGAGTGTCCAAGTTCGGCTTCACACACTTTAACGCTTCCATGGGCGTCAGGGAGTGTCCATTTTTGCCACCTTCGCATTTCAAAGACACCCTCATCCTCTTTTTCAACTCCAACCACAATCACATCCACAACCACAACCATAACCACAGCCACAATTACAACCACAACCACAACCACAACCACAACTCAAACTCATACTCTTTCCACACAATCATTACTCTTTTCCACACTATCATTACTCTTTTACACACTACCAACACTCACCATGCATGTACAACTGACTCCACATGAATGTCATCAAACTTTAAACATAAAGGAATTCACAGAATTAAAGAAATAATACGCGTACGGGGATTGAAAATTCGTAATTCATTGCCTTAATCATTTTAAACATAACTAATAGCATTCTAAAAACTGCTACTGAAATCCTCGTTTTTTGTCCAAACGGTGCAGAATCTGAGAAAATTGCATTAGACGAAAAGTGTGCAGAATCGAGTTTTGCTTGGGACAACGCGGACAGAACCTTAAATTTCATTCGTTTTCCTAACAAAAATCTGAAAACAAAATTCTGCTACTGTTAAAATTAAAAGAGAAAATATTAGATTGAATTTCTAATATACTTTTTCTGCTACTGTAATCCTCATTTTCTGCCCAAACGGTGCAAAATCTGAGAAAATTGCATTAGACGAAAAGTGTGCAGAATCGAGTTTTGCTTGGGACAACGCGGACAGAACCTTAAATTTCATTCGTTTTCCTAACAAAAATCTGAAAACAAAATTCTGCTACTGTTAAAATTAACTACCTAAATCAGTAAATAAGGAATGAGTTACATTTGGAGTGAGTTAGTAATACTCACCGTGATATAGATTGAAGAAATTGTTGAGACAGAAATATAATTACGAAATTCCCGAATTCCAAGCTTTGGCTATGGAGGATTGAGCTCTTCTCTCTCTCTACGAAATTGAAGAACTCTCTGCACTCTCTAAACTCTCTGTGAATTCTGAAATGTGTTGTGATGGAAGTGCAGAATGTGTAGTGTGGTTGGGTGTATATATAATCAAATACCCACTAAGAAAACATTGGCCTAACTCTCCACTCATGAACCACTATCCTCCATTAAATACAATGAGTGTGCAGAAATGATGTGTATACACTGCTCTTTATTCTCCACTGATGAAAGTAAGAGGTAGGTGGAGATGAGGTGGGTCAATGTGTGTTTGGGTAATCTAGCTTATGGCATAAGGACAACACACATACTACAATATTTGCCAAACAAGACCTAAGGGAAAAGCATCAGCATTCATAATTGAATATAAATAAATTAGTTCAATCATTTACTTCCAAAATTCTGTGGAAGTTTAACACTGCGCGGACAGTTTTAAACCTACACTGGTATTTTCGTGACACGGTGTTTATCACAAAAATACAGAGAATTCATTTTAACATTAGAAATAGTTTTCTGATTTTATAAAAATACATTTTGAGTTTAAAAGAAATAATTCCACCGTTTTGAAATACAGTTTTGAAATTTAACACAGATATTGCAAGTTTTTTTTATGAAAATTGCATTTTGACCCCAAAAGTAATTTCAATTATGAAATTAGTCAAGAATTAAACTTTTCACATAAGAATCGAAATTAACATATAAACAGACAATATATATTAAATTTTAAATATGATAATGCAAATGATAATGAAAATTTTAATTATAATCATGCAGGAAAATGCAGGTTATTACACTGTTGAGGCTGGTTTGGGTCCTTATTAAAATGTCCAGATTTCATAAAACATCATCATTAAGCTACTGAGTGAGTTTGGAACTCACCGAAAGATCGCTAAGGGTGCGTTTTGGCTTGTGCTTTAAGCTTGGTGGCCTCCAATGGCTTCCTCTCTCTTCTCTGCCTCAGTCTCTTATATTTTTCTCTGTTTCTCCTTCTCTCTGTCTAGTTCTCTTCTTCTTCTTCTTCTTCTTCTCCTCTTGACAGAAAGTATATATATATAAGTGTGTGTGTATATATATAGAGGTATGAGTATATATATAGCAAAACACAAGCACACACACTCTCTCTTAAACTCTCAGGTGTTCTGAGCTCACATACACATGAAACTAATGTCTATATAGAGAGGGGAGGGGTGCAGATGGCAAGGTTTGTGGGAAACCTGGGATTTCTGATAATTACAAGTTCGATCGATCGAATGGAGTTCGATCGCTCGAGCGCAGATCGGTCAGGTTAGATCGATTGAAAATAGTTTGATCTATTGAAGTAGGGACCATGTACTAAATTCAGGTTGGTAGGGTTTCGATCGATCGAACAGGGTTCGATCCCTTGAACTTTGAAATGTTCAATCGCTCGAAGGCGAAACTTCATGAATTTTCAAGGGAAGTATATAGAAATCTCTCTGCATAAATAATTATTGAAAATACAGGGTATTACAGATCATACAACAACAAAGGTCAATTTTGGCCCGTGGAAGACAAGGGTGCTTCGGAGATGGTTCAAGTGATAGTGGGGTTTAGTTTATTTATTATTTATATGTAATAGGTAATGCTTTAATACAAAAGATTTGAAGCAAAACATGAGATAAAAGATTAACAATTAAAAGCATTTTAAATAACTTCATCCCCGAACTGGTTCCACAAGTGATTTATAAGATCAGACCTTAGCATTGTATTTGTTACACGGTTACGAATCCTATCTAGACGAGCAGAGATAAAAGCTGCTAAAGTTGATAGGTTTCTAGCATAATCAAGATGGGAGATAGTCTCCTCAGGCAGCGGTCTCCATATTGCAAGGTCGATGTCACGCTCATCTTCAATGGTCATATTATGTAGGATGATACAAGTTTTCATTGTCTTGCAAAAGTCCTCCTTTTTTCCAATAATGGACAGATCCTTGCGTTATACTCCACTTAATCTGTAACACACCAAATGCTCGTTCTACATCCTTCCTAACAGCCTCTTGTTTTTTAGCGAACAAACTCTCTTTTGGCATTATTGAGTGCGAGATGGTTTGCATCAGAGTTGGCCAGTGAGGGTATACATTGTCAGTTAAGTAATACCCCATTGTGTATTGACTCTCATTTACCTCGTAGTTAATTGGAGGCATTCTACTATGAATGAGATTGTCAAATAATGGGGAGTGGTCGAGGACATTTACATCATTATGTGAACCTGCCATACTGTAATACCCTGTATTTTCAATATTTATTTAATGCAGAGAGATTCTATATACTTCCTTTGACCATTCATGAAATTCAATCTTCGATCGATCGAAGCTCGTTCGAGCGATCGAGCACCTTCAGTTCAAGCGATCAAACTCTGTTCGAGCGATCGAAACCCTACCGACCTGAATTTAATACGTGGTCCCCATCTTCAATCGATCAAACCCTCTTCAATCGATCAAACCTGACCGAACTGAGTTCGAGCGATCGAACATACTTCGATCGATCGAGCCTGTAATCATTTGAATTCCCAGGTTTCCCGCAAACAATGCCATCTGCACCCCTCCCCTCTCTATATATACACTGCATTCGTGTATGTTGGGTGTTTGCTGAAGTTTGGGAGAGTTGAGAGAGTGTGTGCTTGTGTGTTGATACATATATATACACATACCTCTATATATCTATATATATATACACACACCACATATATATATATATACTCAGCAGAGGAGAAGAAGAAGAACAGAGGAAGAAGAAGAAGAAGAACAAGAGGGAAGGAGGCAGAGAGAGACCGAGACAAGGCAGAGGAGAAAGAGAGGCCGCCATTAAAGCTTCGGAGCTAAAGCTTAGCCCAAACGCGCCCTTATCAACTTTCGGTGAGTTCCAAACTCACTTGGTATCTTAGTTATGATATTTTACATGTTTTGGACTTATTAATTTTAACCCAAACACCCCTAGCACATTCTGCACGTTCACTGGCAGAATCTGGGGAAGATGAAGTTCGACCGATCGAACTGACTTCAATCGATCGAACATCACTAAGTCTCAATCGATCGAAATGACTTCAATCGATCGAGATCACTTTCACTTCGATCGATCGAGAAGACTTCAATCGATCGAACATCTTTTCTTCGATCGATCGAGAAGACTTCAATCGATCGAACCTGAGCAGAACATGAATGTTTTCCTTTCAGTTATAATTCATAATGCGTAGTTGTTTAATTGCTGTTCCATATTCCTATTATGCGATATTATGGATTACGGAGGTAATGGGATACGATAACGAGATTGAGATAACATGGTGAGTAACGTAGTCGGGTTCGGAACGCTAGTAATAGTACGACGCGATAACGAGTAAGTTTGAAATGATAATATTGGGTAGTATTGGATAAGTGAGAAGTGGGTCAGTAAGAGGATTTGTATGTTGAGCTGATGATTCGCTCAGGTTGGATCCGATAAAGTGTATGTCAAGGATTTGATCAGGATCGTGAGAATTATGGGTGCACAGTACTCGCAAGAGTTCTTAAAAGCGGTGAACAGTAAGAGTTCTTAAAAGCGGTGAACAAGAGTATTTGTGGCACGCCCATGATTTATATTTACCAGAGCTGTGTATGTATCGTACTCGCAAGCGTTCTTAAAAGCGGTATAGCGGTGAACAAGAGTATGGGTATATCCATGGACCAGTCGTTATATGAGAACGATGTATGGGTGCTCGCAAGAGTTCTTAAAAGCGGTATAGCGGTGAACAAGAGCACTGATATGTTGTGCTGATATAATCAGTTCGAGATAGTCAGTTGGGATTTTCGTAGAATCAGTCTTAGAGTGGGATTTGATAAGAATCGATTAATGATATGTCTGAATAAACAAGTAAGGAATATATCTAGTATCACTGTCATATATTGTTCATAATGGTAATTATGTCATTTCTATGAGACTGTGTTAGTTAGTGCTCACTCAGCTTTCAACAAGCTGACGGCCTTTATTGCCTGGACATTCCCCGTCCAGACTACCCTGTCCTTTACAATGCAGATGACGGAACATATGGCAATAACGACTACCCTGAAGGGAGTTACGTAGAGGATGGCCCCACTGTTGCTGGCCAGGCTGATGACTATCCGTACGCCAGCTGAAGACCTGAAGATAAATAGTAGTTTATGTTACTACTTTTCCTTTTACTGTTGTACTTTGTAGTTAACGGGTACTTGGGCATATGTTGTCTCCAGACCTGTTGTGATCCTGTGGACCGTACTCTGATGTTTGTAATAGATAGAACCGTGTTTATATTTCAGTTGTTTACTGTTCCTGTTTGGACTAGTACTGTGTGGTGTGGACATTAGTGACTTTCACTTGTCATTCCCTATGGACCCATAAAAGAAATTTATTTTTCTCTATTTATGCTGCTCCGGGGCGTGACAGGGTTTTTGGTATCAGAGCTCCTGGTTATATTACGATTAGGTTCTGATATTGTCGTTCACTGATGGATTCCACACCATCTGGTTCTAGTATTTAAGATTTTCTTGAGATGAGATATGAGTATAAGATAAGTTCGTCTTCCTGACGATAGATAGTTTTCCTTTGCAGGATAGCATGGATCCAGAGTTTCATCAGTTTGTTACAGATGCTTATGGAGGACACGTGATCCATGGGGATACTGTGGAGCCAGCTGACCCAGAGTTTTATCGTGAGCGTGTGTGCCAGATAGCTAGTAGGCATTTGGAGGAGGACATGTGGAGAGCGCTTTATGTGACCGAGAAGACTCACCCGACTCAGATGCGTATGGATGCTTACCATACTGCGAGGATTGGTAGAGATATTTGTCAGGAGATATTACGGTTAGTTCAGAGTAAGCCGGAGATGGATGAGATTGAGTTGAGAGCTATTGTAGCCGGTCCACCTGAGCCTGTAGTTGCACCAGTACCAGCAACACCACCACCATCACCGGTACCCGACGTACCAGTCCCAGAGCCTGAGCCGATTCAGGAGGATGAGGACCCAGAGCCAGAGGATGAGGACATGGATGGAGATGGAGAAGAGGAGCCGATAGATGACGAGGACCCAGTAGAGGATGAGCATGCGGATGATGCAGACGAGGATGATGCAGATGAGGATGACCCCGAGGAGCCAGAGTTTGAGCCAGAGGATCCAGTACCGGACCCAGAGGCAGTTGAGGTAGACATAGTAGTAGATGAGGATGCGCCCGATGAGGAGATAGTTGTGCTTCAGATACCCGCTGGACCCATTATGCATATGGCAGCTATGGCCGATATGGCAGTAGGATGGATAGCTCAGATGGTCGCGCAGCCAGCAGATTTTGTTATGGGAGAGGCAGCCATAGCAGGAGCTCTTGATATAGCCGATGGATTTGCCGCAGTAGCAGTCGATGTCGCCAACCAGGCAATAGCAGACGGGATAGAGGATGATGATGCCGAGATAGTAGAGGATTGGGATATAGGAGTTGTAGTCGGAGATCTTGCTGCTCCAGTTGAGGACGATCCACTCGAGGAGATGGAGATTGATTCAGAGGACGAGGCACCACCAGCAGGATCAGACGCTGACGACTTTTGAGTCAGGACCTACAAGACTTAGTTTTTTTGTTAGTTTCATCAGGACATGTTGTCCACTAGATTTTTGGGAGCTTGAGAGATAGCTATTTGACCATAGCTTTGTATAGATAGTAGTAGTTGACCTTAGTACTGTTTTAGCCTTGTCCCACGTGGTACATGGTAGGGTTATTGTGTACTCCATGGTACATCTTTTGATATATATACATATATACGAGCAGTACTTTTGATATTGATTGTTGGTTGTTTGATGTGTTGTTTTGTAGAACTGTTAGCTCTTGTTGCTTCTCGTTCTATCTCGGTTTCGTTTCTGCGAGAAGACTTTCAGCTAATCGATATGTCTCTTGTAGGCGATACTCGTTATCATCATGGTAGGACCCTTGAGAAATCACCAAGCACGTAATGGAGCACCTATTCCGGAAGGGATGGATCCAACGGGAATTTTTGAAGCATTTATGCAAAGGATGGAGCATGTGGGGGATACCTATAATCACTCCACCCACCAGAGACCTCCTGCACCCCCGCCACCAAGACAGACTGGAGATAAGTTGTTAGCAAATTTTCGTGGGTTACGTCCAGAGAAGTTCGATGGACTAACAGAACCATGGAAAGCGGAACAATGGATAAGAGAAATGGAGTTGATATTCGAAGCATTGGAATGCAGCGAACAAGAGAAGCGTCGCCTTGCTACTTTCCAGCTCACTTATGCCGCCGCAGATTGGTGGGAAGCCGAGCGAGCCACTATTGGGATCGATGCTGCTAAAGCTATGCCATGGGAAACATTCAAAGGACGATTTTTGGAGAAGTATTTGCCAGAGGATGAAAGAGATCAACAGGAAAGGAACTTTCTCAATCTGGTACAAGGAGGATGGACTGTACGAGAATACACAACACAGTTTGAACGTCTATCCAGATTTGCTCAACATATGATAGACACTCCACAGAAGAAGGTAAAGAGATTTCACCAAGGATTGAATCCCCATCTCAGACATATGATGATTGGTCATCTGAATCAATCATTTGAAGAGATTGTCAGATTTGCAGCAGGATTAGAGAAGGATGCTTATCCAGCACAACAACCGCAGATGAATCGATCACAGTCATCTAGAAGTTTTCAACAGAGGAATTTCCAAAACCAACCGCAAAGGAATACCCAAGGTTGGAGACCACAGGGGAATTTTCAAGGTAATAAGAGAACCTGGGAAGGAACCAGAAAGCCACAGCAGAGCTATACTCGACCCCAGCAATATCGCCAGCAAGGATCACAGCCACAGGCACTACTGACAGCACCGCCAAGCAATAGCGGAGGATGTTTTAATTGCGGAAAGCCAGGGCACGTTGCCAGATTCTGTACAGCCCCTAGAGTTAACCGCAGAATGGATATTGTCTGTCGGAATTGCAACAAGCCAGGACATCTAAGTAAAGATTGTCGTGCACCTCGTGGAGGATACTATGGAGCATCGATTCAAGGGATACAAGGACCTCCAGATCAGACAAGGATGAATGCTATTATTCCAGGAGAAGCAGGCTTTAACGCTGATGAGCAGCAACATTTGGAAGGTACGCTTGTACTCTTTCATAGTCCAGTTAAAGCTTTATTTGATACTGGAGCTGCACGTTCATTTATTGCTGTTAAGATTGTGCGTCAATTGGGTTTAGAACCCCAGACACTTGAGTCAACACTGAATGTTGTGTCACCTTTGGGAGTGACAGTTAAGTTGAGTAAAGTGTGTAAAGATTGCCCATTGACTTTGGGAGATAGGAATCTTCCTGCAGACTTGGTAGTTCTGTCAATGTCAGGATTTGATGTTATCCTAGGGATGGATTGGTTAACTAAGTATGGTGCCAATTTGGATTGCCCTACTAAGACGATTGTTTTTCCGAGACAAGGAAGGCCGACGATTAGATTCCAGTGTCAGCCGACGAGCGATATGTTTCTTACGAGTAATTTGGCTACGATCGAGAGTACAAGTACAGAGCTCACGATGGATCAGATTCCTATTGTGCAAGACTTTCAGGATGTATTTCAGGATATTAAAGGACTTCCACTGAAAAGAGAAATAGACTTCTGTGTGGAATTAGTACCTGGTACATTGCCTATTTCTAAGACTCCGTATAGGATGGCACCAACTGAGATGTTAGAACTAAAGAAGCAAGTTCAAGAGCTTGAAGATTTAGGTTTCGTTCGTCCGAGTACGTCACCTTGGGGAGCAACAGTTATGTTTGTAAAGAAGAAGGATGGAACACTTCGACTCTGTATAGACTACAGGGAGTTGAACAAAGTTACGATCAAGAATAGATATCCATTACCTCGGATAGATGACCTATTCGATCAGTTACAAGGATCTAAGATCTTTTCCAAGATCGATTTACGTTCGGAATACCACCAGTTGTTAGTTCGACCAGAGGATGTATCGAAGACTGCATTCAGGACAAGATACGGGCATTACGAGTTTCTAGTTATGCCTTTTGGATTGACGAATGCGCCAGCAGTATTTATGGATTTAATGAATAGAGTATTCAGACCATATCTGGATCAATTCATTATAGTGTTCATCGATGATATACTGATCTACTCAAAGACAGAAGAGGATCACGAGGAGCATTTACAGATTGCCTTGCAGACACTTCGAGATAGCAAGTTGTATGCAAAATTCAGCAAGTGTGAGTTTTGGCTACAGGAAGTCAAATTCTTGGGACATGTTATAACTCAGGACGGTATTTCTGTGGACTCATCTAAGATTGATGCAGTCTTAAGCTAGAATAGACCGACCAATGCAACAGAGGTCAGAAGTTTTCTTGGGTTAGCAGGATATTACAGAAGATTCGTAGAAGGATTTTCCAAGGTAGCAGGACCTTTGACAAATTTAACAAGGAAGGAGACAAAGTATGAATGGACGGACAAGCATGAGGGTGCATTTCAGGAGTTAAAAGAGAAATTGACTTCTGCACCGGTACTTGCGATACCTAAGAGTGGAGAAAGATATGTGATCTACAGTGACGCATCGCACCAAGGACTTGGATGTGTGCTCATGCAAGACGGAAATGTTATCGCCTATGGATCAAGACAATTGAAGGTACATGAGAAGAATTATCCGACGCATGATCTGGAATTGGCAGCAATAGTGTTTGCATTAAAGATTTGGAGACACTATCTCTATGGAGAAAAGTTTGATCTGTTTTCCGATCATAAGAGCTTGAAATATTTGTTCTCTCAAAAGGAGTTGAACATGCGACAACGAAGATGGATGGAGTTACTCAAGGACTATGACTTTTCATTGCAATACCATCCGGGTAAAGCAAATGTCGTAGCAGATGCTTTGAACCGTAAACCTCGACTAGTTATCGCTGCATTGCTAATTCGAGAATGGAAAGCATTGGAAGTTTTAGCCGAATTCAAGTTTCAGCCAGTGAAACCAATGGAAAGACAACATTTTGGATGTCTGATGGTACAACCAACTTTGATCAGCCGTATCATAGAAGCTCAGCAGACAGCAGAGGATTTGAAGTTATGGTTCACCAAGATGGCAGCAAAAGAACCTGAGATCTGGAGTGTTAGTACAGATGGAGCTTTACGATGTAAAGATAGACTCTGTGTACCTGACAAAGAAAATCTCCGGAAGGACATATTGGATGAAGCTCATAAATCACGGATGACGATTCATCCAGGAAGTACAAAGATGTACAAGGACTTGAAGAGAAATTTTTGGTGGGAAGGAATGAAGCGAGAAGTGGCTGAATATGTTTCTCAGTGTCTTACTTGTAAACAAGTAAAGGCAGAACATCAGAAACCACCTGGACTTCTACAGCCGTTACCAATTCCTCAATGAAAATGGGAACACATCACCATGGATTTTGTGGTGGGATTGCCAAAGTCACAGCAGAACCACGATGCTATTTGGGTAATTGTGGATCGACTTACAAAGACGGCACATTTTATTGCCTACAGTATGACGTATCCAGTGGAACGATTGAGCCGGATGTATCTACAGCACATAGTACGGTTACACGGAGTACCTGTTTCTATCGTATCAGATCGGGATTCGCGCTTTACTGCAGAGTTTTGGAAGAGTCTCCAGACAGCGATGGGAACAACATTGAACTTGAGTTCAGCTTTTCATCCACAGACCGATGGACAGACTGAAAGAGTTAATCAAGTAATGGAGGATATGTTACGTGCTTGTGTCATTGATTTTGAGAATTCTTGGGAGACACACTTACCTTTGATAGAATTCGCTTACAACAACAGTTATCATTCGAGTATCGGGATGGCGCCGTTTGAAGCTTTGTACGGAAGACCTTGCCGATCACCGTTATGTTGGACTGAAGTCGGAGATACTCAACTTCTTGGGCCAGAAATGATACGAGAGACTAGTGAGAAGATTCAGATTGTACATGAGAAGATGAAGACAGCTCAGACCCGACACAAAAGTTATGCTGACAAGCGACGCAAGGATTTAGAGTTTGCCGTTGGAGATCATGTGCTACTCAAGGTTTCGCCTGTTCGAGGCATCGTCAGATTTGGTCAGAAGAGAGGCAAATTATCGCCACGATTCATCGGACCGTTCGAGATTCTAGAGCGTGTGGGAAAAGTTGTTTATCGCCTAGCATTGCCCCCGAAGATGTCAGGAGTGCACAACGTTTTCCACATCAGTATGCTGAGGAAATGTGTTCATAACCCAGCGCACGAGATCAACTTTGAGGATATTGAAGTCAACGACAATGTTACGTTCAACGAAGGACCAGTTCGCATTTTAGATCGTGGAGTCAAGAAGCTCAGGAATAAGGAGATTCCATTAGTCAAGATTCAGTGGAAGCATCATGATGAAGGAGAAGCTTCGTGGGAGCTAGAGTCAGAGATGCGTGAGAAGTTTCCGTTTTTGTTTTAACTCTGTATGTTTCTGATTTCGAGGACGAAATCTTTTGTTGAGTGGTGGATGATGTAATACCCTGTATTTTCAATATTTATTTAATGCAGAGAGATTCTATATACTTCCTTTGACCATTCATGAAATTCAATCTTCGATCGATCGAAGCTCGTTCGAGCGATCGAGCACCTTCAGTTCAAGCGATCAAACTCTGTTCGAGCGATCGAAACCCTACCGACCTGAATTTAATACGTGGTCCCCATCTTCAATCGATCAAACCCTCTTCAATCGATCAAACCTGACCGAACTGAGTTCGAGCGATCGAACATACTTCGATCGATCGAGCCTGTAATCATTTGAATTCCCAGGTTTCCCGCAAACAATGCCATCTGCACCCCTCCCCTCTCTATATATACACTGCATTCGTGTATGTTGGGTGTTTGCTGAAGTTTGGGAGAGTTGAGAGAGTGTGTGCTTGTGTGTTGATACATATATATACACATACCTCTATATATCTATATATATATACACACACCACATATATATATATATACTCAGCAGAGGAGAAGAAGAAGAACAGAGGAAGAAGAAGAAGAAGAACAAGAGGGAAGGAGGCAGAGAGAGACCGAGACAAGGCAGAGGAGAAAGAGAGGCCGCCATTAAAGCTTCGGAGCTAAAGCTTAGCCCAAACGCGCCCTTATCAACTTTCGGTGAGTTCCAAACTCACTTGGTATCTTAGTTATGATATTTTACATGTTTTGGACTTATTAATTTTAACCCAAACACCCCTAGCACATTCTGCACGTTCACTGGCAGAATCTGGGGAAGATGAAGTTCGACCGATCGAACTGACTTCAATCGATCGAACATCACTAAGTCTCAATCGATCGAAATGACTTCAATCGATCGAGATCACTTTCACTTCGATCGATCGAGAAGACTTCAATCGATCGAACATCTTTTCTTCGATCGATCGAGAAGACTTCAATCGATCGAACCTGAGCAGAACATGAATGTTTTCTTTTCAGTTATAATTCATAATGCGTAGTTGTTTAATTGCTGTTCCATATTCCTATTATGCGATATTATGGATTACGGAGGTAATGGGATACGATAACGAGATTGAGATAACATGGTGAGTAACGTAGTCGGGTTCGGAACACTAGTAATAGTACGACGCGATAACGAGTAAGTTTGAAATGATAATATTGGGTAGTATTGGATAAGTGAGAAGTGGGTCAGTAAGAGGATTTGTATGTTGAGCTGATGATTCGCTCAGGTTGGATCCGATAAAGTGTATGTCAAGGATTTGATCAGGATCGTGAGAATTATGGGTGCACAGTACTCGCAAGAGTTCTTAAAAGCGGTGAACAGTAAGAGTTCTTAAAAGCGGTGAACAAGAGTATTTGTGGCACGCCCATGATTTATATTTACCAGAGCTGTGTATGTATCGTACTCGCAAGCGTTCTTAAAAGCGGTATAGCGGTGAACAAGAGTATGGGTATATCCATGGACCAGTCGTTATATGAGAACGATGTATGGGTGCTCGCAAGAGTTCTTAAAAGCGGTATAGCGGTGAACAAGAGCACTGATATGTTGTGCTGATATAATCAGTTCGAGATAGTCAGTTGGGATTTTCGTAGAATCAGTCTTAGAGTGGGATTTGATAAGAATCGATTAATGATATGTCTGAATAAACGAGTAAGGAATATATCTAGTATCACTGTCATATATTGTTCATAATGGTAATTATGTCATTTCTATGAGACTGTGTTAGTTAGTGCTCACTCAGCTTTCAACAAGCTGACGGCCTTTATTGCCTGGACATTCCCCGTCCAGACTACCCTGTCCTTTACAATGCAGATGACGGAACATATGGCAATAACGACTACCCTGAAGGGAGTTACGTAGAGGATGGCCCCACTGTTGCTGGCCAGGCTGATGACTATCCGTACGCCAGCTGAAGACCTGAAGATAAATAGTAGTTTATGTTACTACTTTTCCTTTTACTGTTGTACTTTGTAGTTAACGGGTACTTGGGCATATGTTGTCTCCAGACCTGTTGTGATCCTGTGGACCGTACTCTGATGTTTGTAATAGATAGAACCGTGTTTATATTTCAGTTGTTTACTGTTCCTGTTTGGACTAGTACTGTGTGGTGTGGACATTAGTGACTTTCACTTGTCATTCCCTATGGACCCATAAAGGAAATTTATTTTTCTCTATTTATGCTGCTCCGGGGCGTGACACATACCAAAGAAAGCATGCCAAATCCACAGATCTTTTGATGCAATTGCCTCCAGAATGAGAGTAGGTTTATGGCTACGACCCCTATGAGTACCATGCCATGCTGTGGGGCAATTCTTCCATTCTCAGTGCATGCAATCTAAAGAGCCGATCAGCATACCTGGAAACCCTCTCTCATTTCCTTCCAAAAGAAGACGAGCAATGTCCTCCTCATTTGGTGCACGCAAGTATTATGCCTCGTACAACTCAATAACAACATTACAAAAATGCTACAAGCTAGCTCTTGATGGCAGTAGTCTCACCAATCTTAATGTATTCATCACAGAGATCTGCTAATAATCCATAGGCAAGTATACGTATTGCGGCGGTCATCTTTTGTATGGTGGAGCAGCCAAAGCGACCACGACAGTCTTTCTTTTGGATAAGAACGTGTCATGCATTTCTACATCCTTCAAAATGCGAAAATATAACTCTCGTCGCATTCGAAATTGATCATGAAAGTAATCATCTAGATAAGTACAATTCTCGGCAAAATAATCCCTCCATATCTGCAGATGGCTTCCCTCTCGATCGCGCTTGATATATCGTCTCTCAGCTGGTTGTGATTGCATTACTAGAATCTGTACCAGCATAAAACTCATTATATTTTGCAACCGTCTTTTTAAACGCTGAGAAACTATCTCAATCTCTTCATCAGATGAACTCGTGTTGCTTAATGAACTCGAAGATGATGTAAAATTAGACTCATTCATAGCAATTAGATGCGATGATGAAGCCATGAACTATCTCAAATTTTAAAAGGTAGATGAATTAAAAAAAAATACAATTGGTGATATGATGAAGAAATAGATGATAAATACTTGATGTAAGTTGAGGTATTGGGCTCTATATATAAATCAAAAAAAATATATGAATATTAAATACCAAATTATGAGCGTAATAAAAAAAAAATTAATTTTTGACCGTTAAAATTTTAACAAACCAATTGTTACCGTTGGCTACTTGAATTTTTATTTTTTTAAGAAATTTTGGTCATGGCTTAACACATCCATAATGACCTCTTTTGTATAGGCTGTCAGACTTTAATAAAAAGTGACAATAAATGTCCACGTGGTGGTTTAGTGACCTCTTTAGTGAGTTCACTTTAGCATCTCCATACCAGATGCTCTAATATAGCTAAAAATAGCAATAACTTTAAGTTTTTACTAACAGTATACTAACCTCATTTTGAGTACAAAAATCCACTCTAATTGTAAAAAATTACTCCGTACTATTTCAAAAGAGTAATATTTGGGACACAACCTTCATACAACTTTCATACAACCTCTCCAAAAGATGTGTCTATCTCTCTCCTGTGATGTCACTGGACCCCACAGTGACACAGGAAAGAGATAGACACATCTTTTGGGGAGGTTGTATGAAAGTTGTATGAAGATTGTGTCCCAAGTATTACCCACTTCAAAAGCTAACTCTCTTAAATGATGAAAAGAGAGGATTTGAGAAAAAAAAAAAAAAAGACAAAAAGAGAAGAAGAAAAGAAGGAAAAAAAAAAACGTTTGACGTGTCAAAACCATAGCGTCCCAATTTAAAATCCCACATGGGCCACAACATAGCCAAACCATAAAAACTACTTCCCGCTTTAAACGCTACCTTTAATTCACCATTTTTTCGAAATCGTCGACCACATTGTTGGTTTCCCCTGCAACTCAACCCTCTAGAGAGAGAGAGAGAGAAAAGACAGGAGAGAGAAACACAGAAACCATTAATCCCTACAACTCCATTCTTAAACCATCAAAGCAAGAGAGAGAAAGAGAAACAGAGTGAGTATAGTTATATATATATATATATATATAGAGAGAGAGAGAGAGAGAGAGAGAGAGAGAGAGAGAGAGAGAGAGAGAGACTGTGTGTGTGTGTGGGTTGTACCTGTAACAAAATCATAGAAATGGAAGAGGGAAGGGAAGGAGATCTTAGGGTTCCTCTCATCTCTTGCCTGTTCTTCCTCTCCGTAATAATCGGAGGCGGCTTCCTCGTCGTCTACGTCTTCTTCCCCAACATCTCACAACCATGGTTCGTAATCGCAGCACTGGTTTTAATAAGTTGCCCCTGGATATTCTGGCTATTCACGTATATATACGCATGTATAAAAACCTGTCTCCGTCGCTCCTCCCTCGAGGACCCCCAGATCTCCCGGCGACCTAGCCGGACAATGCCAACCACGACCACCACGACCGCAGCTGCCACGACGACAGCAGCGGCGGATGCTTCGCCGAAGGAGTCTCCGCCGGATGGGCAACAACGGCACGTGCACTTTGGCGATGCGGTGGTGATCGAGGGCGATGACAGCGGCGGTGGCCAGGGTGGAGGAGAGTCGTCGGTGGCCTCGTCGAGGGAATCTGAAATGCCGCTGACTTTATCGGTCTCGTCTTGAGGATGCTTACAATTTTTGCGTATATATATGTGTATAATTTTGCTGAAACGGCGCGGATTTGAGGCCGCTTGAGGATGAATTTTCCGATGAAGCCATGGCTATTGTATGGAAATCATGCAATTGTTTGATAGATATTCAGAAGCCAAAGGGGGTAAAGTTTGGTGTTTGGCTTGCGCTAGAAAATCCTGGGAGATGAGTAATCTGAGACTAGTATTGCTTCCTGTGAGGATGAGGACCAAGATAGATTGTAAGTAGAATTGTGAAATAGATATTCATATGCTCTTAGAATAGGGAAAATATGATGATGTTGTTGTAGTTGTTGTGAAACTTTATGTTTATTGAAGATCATGATAAATTTACATTTTGAGCAGTAATTTGAAGTAATGAAAAGAAGCAAGGAAAGTTTGGAATATTGAGTAGAGAATGTATGTAACTTGAATTCATTATGAAACCCAGAATTTGACTGAAAATGATATGATGGAGGGCTAGAGAAATTGGTAAATTTATGCGGGGATCTTTCTTATTTATTTCAATGAATTTGTGTTGCACTTGTATTAGCATTGGTAATGTTATTATTTGACAACTCTATTCATTTTTATTGTATTTGGGATGCCATTGTCAATACAATTTGTTTGTCATAATGTTACATTGTGCTGGAAAAATTCAATTGAAATTTAAGTCCTACTTTCTTAATTCATTCAGCAAAGAGGTTACAGTTACAATGCCTTAATTCATATTTTCATGGGAGGCCAATTGATTCAATCTTATAAACACTATTTTAACTTCATGGTTTTGGGCTTCACCTGATGTTCTTGTTGAACATATGCTTTACAATTTGGTACAAGCACCTCAGATTGGGTAGTTCTCTTTGGTACTTGGGTGTTGTTGGGTTCACCACTCTGTTCATGGTTTGATTAGTAAATGAAAGTTGGAGTGTTACTCTTTCCATTAGGCAATTCGGGCCGCTGCGGCTGTGCTCTCTTCATTAATATATGGCCCACGTGGGACCCACAGAATACTCAGATCATAGTTGAAGTCATACGGATGTAATGGTCACACAAGGTGTAATAAACCGCTACGCCAAAAGTTATAATTAGCTGTTAGAGAATATGCAACTTTAATTATGTGTCTCATGAAGAGGAGAAAGTTAGTGGTATACACTTGGAAATAGAAGAAGTTGATTCTCTTGACATATTTCTTTATTTCTGTTCCACTCCCACCAAGTGCTTCTGATAATGAGTACTTCCAAGTTTCAACTATCTAAGTAAATTTATTTTATTTTAGTGAAATTATTTGTCTTTCTACATTGCCCTTTTTTGTAAGTACATTGAGTAATAATTTGATTCTTAACATGGAATACCAAAAGGGTAAATTTGTAAAATTACAATTTAAAGTGGATTTGACTATTCAAACAGGACTCTTGAATTAAGACACGGAGGGAGATAGTTTTTCCCATTCCATCACACGATGTGAATAGAAGTTTGCTTAAAGTTTTGGGATTCACTCTGTTAGCTTGGCCTAATTAATATAGGGAAAAAATAAGTTTTAATTTGCTCCTATTTTCCAAGCAAAAGGAAGCATTATGAGTAAAATAGCCAATGATTCAAAACCTATAGACCGTGTGCGATGACTCTCACGACAGCTCTCGTAAGGCACAAGGTCAATAAAGAGGAAACTTTCACAGTTCACCCTACCTTAAAATTAAGAACAATAAAAGTCAACAAAGAGGAAACTTTCTCTGTCTCAATCCATTCATTTTTGAATAATTGAGAAACGGTGGATCCGGAGGGGCGCTTATTCCTATCTCTCTCTCTTATTCTATTCTACCAAACACGGGATTTTATCTTCTTTCCTCCCTTCCGTCCTTCGTAACAAACATAAATCAGTGCATGGTTTATCTTGGTACCACAAAAAAGGGTAAGGATTCAAGTAGTTTCCAGTGAGCAATATTAGTAGGACTCTCACGGTCTCTACCTATCTCAATCAGCTACAGCAAGATTATGGTACCACCAAGTTTGGCGGTCTAGTGGAACTTGACTTAGTCTCAGGTGGTTTGACGATAATGAGTTGGGATCTGCAATGGAAGTCACAAAGATTATTGCTAGGCGACCGGTTGGATGATGTCCTCTAACATCTTTGGTGGGGCTGGATATGGCTCAATCGACTAAAGGGAGTACCTGCAGGACTGCTCTGCAACTTGTCTAGGTCCCTCTTGTCATTAGTTCGAAGCGTAGGCAGGGACTACTCCGGGCACACGTAGATAAGGATTGCCATATCTGGTCGCCTCCTCCTACCTTTAAAAGAAAGAAAAGTAAGACAATGGGCAAGACCACTCCTATTTACATGTATAAATCTGCAATCCAATACCATACTAGCTAGTTGTTAATATTTTGGGAAATGGTTCTGGCTTTCACCTCTTACATATTCATAGCCTTTACCACCCAACCTACTGAATCTCCCTCAATGAGCATATTCTGCCTCCCAAAAAGGTGATTAGCTAATAAAAAATAAATAGAGAATAGTTCTTACCTTTAAAACTAATATCCAGTGGTCTGCATATCTAGATCACCCTATGTTATCAACTCTTCAATAGATTAAATGACTCAAAAATATAATCTCACATGTACCATGTGCAATACCTCTACTGGTCTGACCCTCTTGAGTTTCAGACAGACAGAGGCTTAGTTTGGCCCCCATTTTGGTGCTTCTCATTTTTTAAAGCACAACTTCATGTTAATTCATTACGTAACTAGTTTATGAGCTTTGCAAAAATTGAACTTGGGGCTTTTTTGGGAGGCGCTTTTAAAAGCTCTAAAGTGGAGCTTTTAAAAGCTCAAGGTTGCTTTTTGGTTTCATGATGTCTTTTTGAAAAGTACTGTGTCACTTGTATAAAATTATCAAACAACTTAGGCTTAGTTTGGCCCCCACGTGGTGCTTCTCCTTTTTTAAAGCACAATTTCATGTTAATTCATTTGGTAACTAGTTTATGATCTTTTCAAAAATTGAACTTAGGGCTTTTTTGGAGGGAGCTTTTAAAAGCTCTAGAATGGAGCTTTTAAAAGCTCAAGGTTGCTTTTTGGTTTCATGATGTCTTTTTGAAGAGTAGTGTGTCACTTGTATAAAATTATCAAAGAACTTAGTAATAAATTTCATAAGCTCCTTTTAAAAAGCCACGTGGGGGCCAAACTAAGCCAGAGAGAAAAATATTCATACCTGTAAGTTGCATTTTTCACATGCTTCCACTCCATTTCTGAAAGAAAAACTAGCTTTTTCCCTCTTCTAGACACTATAGCACTTTCTTCCATTCTGTAGGATGGACCTACAACCAAAAACGTTCAACTCATGTAGCATAGTATAAATGTGGTCCACAATAGTGTTTGCCACTGTGCTGGAAAATTTGGACCTATATGTTCTTGAAAAATCTTGCGCCGCACCTTGAATTGGTTTGCCAAAATTATAAAACATGAATTGTATTGTTGAAGCTTGATAGACCTTGTTTTACCAATTCTCTAACAGCTTAAGCTGTTGGAGCTACAGGTGACTTAACAGTATCTATACAAAAACGCACGTAGAATGCATAATATTTATGAAACAACAATTTAACACAAGCTTCATGAAACATCAAGGCTCAAAATGTTGAAAATCTTCCTCTTAAAATTGATGACTTGAATTTATGAATTGCTATTTGAAACTTTAATCCACTTGTATGAATCGCCTCATGAATCAACCGATTCTAATAAGCATGATAATCAAGAATGCTCCTCCACTCCAGGTCTGAAACGTCAAGTTCTTCACCTCAAAATCCCAACCATCTATTCTGTGTAAGACAGCAAACACCTAGCTTAAGGCTCTGCTGTATTTGCGAATTAGTATGAAAAAAGAAAAAGGAAGGAAATCTAGGGGGAAAAGTATTTGTTGAATTGTTTCCTAGTGCTTTTTCCATGCTTAAATGGAATTCGAAATTCGAATACATCGGCTGTAATAGTATATCAAGAAAAGAGGAAAAAAATTGACTCAAAAAATTCAAAATTTTAAATCTTAATTTTACCCCAGGTTCTTTTCCCTAAAAAAAATACATTAACCAAACAAAGCATATATAAAATTGAGCTAAGTATCATATGAAAATTATTTCCCTGTTAAAGTTACAACTTACAAGTTAGATTCTCTATCACCCAAAAAAATAAAGGAAGCAGCAGCAGAAGTATTTGCAATATGCAAACTCCTCTGGTCTTTCTGCTCCTCACTATTGGACTTTCTATACTGTGAAAAACTAACTACAAGCTACGCTAAGCTATAAATCAAAGGAAGATAGAAAATTATGCAAAGTGAAAGATACTAACAAATCTCTTCTGCCAAGAAAGGAATGCAAAATGAACCCCACTTTTAGATCAACTAAATACAGGTCCAGACTCCAGTCAAGGATATAAAAAAACGAGACAAAATTTTGCATCCGACTAATCTCTTGTTACACAATTAAGTACATGTGGCATTATCTAGAAAATATGATCTAGATGAACCATGAAAAAAATACATATACATACTTTACAAAAATAATAAAAAGAATTTGCCTCATCAAAGGTATTTTCATGCCTCCTCTTCAATGATTATTGAAAGACTCTCCAACTCTCTGTATATGTCCGCCGTTTTGGGATGAGATTTGTCGTTGTACACGAATTGACTGATCTGACCGTTCATCTCGATCCAACTACATGCCAATTCCTTCTTCAAATGATGACGATTAAGCAATCCTCTGATATTTTCTGCATCATCCCACATCCCTCTTGCCGCATATATATTTGATATGAGTACATGTATTCCTACATTTGAAGGTTGAACTCTTAGAAACCTTTCTGCAACAAGTTCTCCAAATTCATATTTCTGGTGTACTCTACAAGAGCTTAGTAATGTCTCCCAGGTATATGCTGGAAGTTCCACAGGCAAATTCTTAACTAACTCATAAGCTTCAACTACTAATCCCGATCTTCCGAGAAGATCAACCATGGAAGCAAAATGTTCTGGCTTTGGAGTTAGATTCCAATCTCTCTCCATGGAAGTAAAGTATTTCCAACCCTCATCGACCAGTCCAGAGTGAGCACAGGCGGTCAAGAGACCAAGAAAGGTCACATGGTCTGGTTCAAATCCTGCTCGAACCATGGAAGGGAAAAGCTCGAGAGCTTCTGAAGCGGAACCATGATACGCTTGAGCCACTATCATGGTGTTCCAAGCCACTGTATCCTTGTTCATCATCTTTTCGAACACCAAAACAGAGTCGTTCATGAACCCACATTTCGAATACATAGATATTAATGAACTTTTTACCATCGTATCATTCTCGTAACCACTCCTGATCACACAAGAGTGCATTGCTCTTCCCCAACCGTGTACAGCAAGAACACCGCATAACGAAATTATACTAGTAAGTGTCCCTTGATCGGGCTTAAATCCATTTTGCAACATTTGACTAAACAAAGTCAGAGCTTCGTCACTTTGATGTCCAGCAATTATTGTGTTCCATGAGGTCTCATCTTTCTTAGGCATTTGGTGAAAAAAATTGCAAGCATTAATCATATCATCTTTTTGCACATATGCCTTAAGTATCAAATTCCATGAAACGATATCTCGCCTCGGCATCTTTATGAATAGTTCAAGAGCATCATCAAACCTTCCCATCTGAACATAGCCACCAATCATTGAGTTCCACGCAATGGTATCACGATCGGGCATTTGATTAAATAGTTTTCGAGCTTCTTCAATCTGACTATTATTTAAATAACCTCGTATCATCACCGTCCAAGCCACGATATCGTTTTCAGGCATTTCATCAAACAAACCCCTAGCTCTATCCACTTGCCCAGCCCTTGAGAAACAAGTAATCATACTAGTCCACGAAGCCACATCACGTCGAGGCATCCTCGTAAAGAGCGTCCATGAATCTTCAAGATATCCTATATCTATATAACCAGCCAGCATTGTATTGTAAAGAGAAACACTTTTTATAGGAGCTTGATCAAACAAATTCTCAGCTTCTCTCACAAACCCATGACGAAAATACCCTTCAATTATAATTGCCCACGACACAGAATTCTTAGCCGGCATTGCATCAAACAATCTCCTAGCTTCGTCTATTCGCCCATTGCTCAAGTACCCAGAAATCATCGAATTCCAACAAACAACATTTTTATCAGGAATTGCATCGAACAAACTCCGAGCTTCGTCCAATCTTCCAAACTTTGCATATCCACTTAACATTGCAGTCCACGACACAATATTTCTACTAGGCATTAAATCGAACAGATCACGAGCTTCATGAATCTTATTGTTCTTAACGTACCCAGATATCATACAATTCCAGGTCACAACATTCTTGTAGAGCATTTCATCAAATAGATGGCGTGCCGCCTCAATTTCACCGCGTTTACAACTACTAGTAATCTTTGAGTTCAACTGATACAATGAGGTTGTACTGGAACTCATACAACGAATTGCATTCAGCACCAAACCAATACATGAAGAGAGTTTTGTAGTTGACATGCATTATTATGCAAACATGTTAGCTTTGATTGCTTGACCCATAATTTTTTCTTTGTGGTAAGATCAAATCATCAATAATCAAGTGCCAAATTTTAAAACATGGATAATAAATACATATAGATTTATACATTTATTGCTTCTTTTGATTGCTTACACTGATGAGGAACGTGAAAGAAATTGACAATTTGAATTTGAAGATTTAGATATTAACTTACTCTAGTTCATTTTCCTCTGTTTTCTCAGCAGCTGTTGAATGAATTTCCAGTAAAATGAGGAGTGTAATTTGTGCGCGATTGTGATGATTGAACTGTTCAGGTTTTCTGATTTTTTTTTCTTTTTTTTAATACTTAACTGTATTCGGATTGATACACGAATAACTCATCCCAATTCAACTCAATCCAAAACCCCACATTGACTCCCACATTGAAAGAATAACTGGGCCAGACAAGTAGAATCCCCAATGAGAGAGGCTATATCCCGCTCGGCCAGGTTTTCTGAATTTTGTATTTGAACAGAATAGGGTTTAAACTTGTGGGCTATCCGAGTATAGTTTTTTTGGGGTTTAAACTCATAATGTATTTTTGTTTATCCTAAAATTGATCATTTTTACTCATCATTCTTTTTTATTGGTTAATATAATAAAACTCAGAATTAAATAATAATTAATTAACAGTATAAAGTACTAGTTCTACTGTATTAGTCAATAAAAATAGAGGGTGAACAAAAAATGAACAATTTTAGAATGAACAAAAGTGCACTCTTTATAGTTGTGTTTTATAGGCCTGACACTTGGACCATATATTGACTTCGGACTTTTTTATTTTTTATTTTTACTGTTGGTTGTGATAAAATTTACAGAAAAGTCTATGATACCATCAAATAGTTTTGAGTAAATATCACTTACCTCCCTTGAGGTTTAACCTGATAACACTCATATTCCTTGACATTTTACGAGTAACACTTACCTTCCTTGACAGATCTAATCTGTTAACATACCTAACGGAAATTGCAAAGTTACCATTATTCCCGATTCTTAAAATGATGTGTTTCGGACTATCTTCACCATTTCTATTGATCCACCTGAGAACCATATGAAACCCAATTTCTTCACGAGTGGGATGTATAACCAATTTCGTCACATATCTCTTCTCGTATAACACATTGAAACCCAAATCATAGTAATGATGGGCCAAGACACTGATTCAATGTAGATCACATAAATAGGTATTGCAAACATAGATCTCATGAGATGCATATAGACCATGATCAAGATGACTCCTCGTCAAAATCTCTCTCTCTCTCTCTCTCTCTCTCTCTACATAGATGTATATATATATATATATATATACAGAACACTTCTAATAAGGACGCCCTTACTTTATTAAGTTAAGAACTTCTATCTCTGCCGTTAGATCGAGTTTTCATTAAGGGTACTATTGTCATTTCATTTATCAAAGTGATGATCTAATGGCTGAAAACAGAAGTCCTTAACTTAATAAAGTAAGGACGTCCTTACTAGAAGTGTTCTGTATATGTATATATTGCTTTCGCCATCACCACTCCACCGCTAATCACAGTGTTACCCACTGAAATGTTCAAATTTAATTCAAAAAATCAGTTAATTTGAGAGAGAAAACTCAAATCGATTCATTGATTTCAACAAAATAATTTTTGATTCATCAATTGATCTTGGAGAGTGTCGTACCAAATCAAATTGGTGGATGCTTTATGAATTCAAGCTCCATGGATGCTTTATGACTTGCAGAGAGTAGTGAGAGAGAATAGAGGGATAAAGAAAAATGGAAGAGATGGGGGAGTGGATGAACCGTGGTAGTGTTTGGTTGGAAAATTATTATGTGTGTGCGAGCGTGTCAGGCAAGTAAGGTGCCAATGTGTGTGATCCAAACTGCGCCTCACCAAGCAAATTGTGGTGACGTTCGATGCCTTAACAAGGACTTCAAACGTGTGAGATGAAATACGAAAAAGAAGAAGAAGAAGAAGAAGAAGAAGAAGAGAAGTGGGAGTTCGAAGGATACCTTCGAATTGATGAACTATTCTATAACTACTCTTACGAATTGCATTAAAGGAAAGTAAAGCATTGAAGGAATACTAAACTAAAACTAAACTAATGTAAAATAAAGTAATAGCCATGGTGGCCAAATAAAAAAGATTACATAATGTGGAAATGTTTGTTGTTGGTCCAAGACCCATTACAAGGAGTACACAACATCTATTTATAGATGAATTACATAACTACTTATTTGAATTTGAACATGTCCCTCCTATTACATTAACTAACAATTCAAATTCTTACAACTTCTAAGTAGTTAACTACCAATTAGTGGGAGATGCTCCTACAATGACAAGTGTCTTCAAATGACTTCCATATATCTCCATCATCATCATTGATATTCACCACCTTTGATGCACTCCTACGATGACAAGTGTCCTGTAAGAAATTTCTAAATAGCTTCCGTGGCAAGCCAAAGTAGCTAATAATAATAATATTATTATTATTAATATTATCATATAGTAATATAATTATATTTTATGGTATAAACCTAAGCCCCCCTGGTGTAGACACCCCAATTTTGACCAAACGTCAAATCCAGGGATTGGTTACCTCTCAAAAGACCGATGATGACAATGGCCGGTTACATTCAAAGATTTTCCAGGAAATTCGAAATCTTCAATTGGTTCTTCAAAGACAAATTTCAAAATTAAAAATATAAAATATAAAAAGGAGAAAGAAGAGAGAGAGTTTGGGTATTCGGGAGAAACTCGAACAAAGAAGAACGTGTGAGAAACGCAGTCTGGGAACCCGTTTTAGGAGGATAAAAATAAAAATAAAGAAGAGTTCTTTTGAAAGGGATGGGAGGACAAAATAAATAAAAAATTCTTGAAAAAAAAAAGAAAATACAAAAGAGAGTAGTATATTCAAAATATACCATGCACATGGGGGATCTTGATGCAAATATATACATACATAGAATAAAAAAAATTGTGTTTACACCAACATATTTTTGAAAAATAAAAAAGAGGGACAAAAATCAGTTAGCCCCGGCACGCGAAAAACGCGGCGGCATTCACTGAATGCCGCGCCGGCACTCTCTGTTTGCCGCCCGGTACTCAGTGAGTGCCGCCGGCATCCAGCGAGTGTCGCTGGATGTAACAGACTGCATTTTCTCACATGTTCTAGAAGAAAACCTTGCACATGGGTCTCCACCCGAATTTATCCATCTATCCCTGGATTAATGGTCTATATAAACAAACTTTCATCTTCATTTGAGAAAACACTTGAATATGCTTGAATCAAGACACACACATATACTTGAATTTAGAGAGAGAAACAAAAATCATATAAGAGAGAATTGAGAAGAAGAGAAGAATTTCTTGAAGAATTTGAAGAGTTTTTAGAAGAATTTGAAGATCTTGGAAGAATTTCACAAGAAAGTTGAAGAATCCCTTGAGGTTTTAGAGGTAACCTCTCAATCACTTGATAGAATTAGGCCATTCAATCACAAGTTCATAGTTCTAGGAACTTTACACATTTTCAAAACCTCTCTTCTTACCTCATTTCATCACACACCACTTAGAACTTGTGATTGAATCTTATAATATTTCATTGATTTGGATCTAATTGATGCCTTGGGTTTAAAATAAATTCAATTTTAAAGAGTTTGTGTTCTTAGTTTCTCTAAACAAACTTTGATTTCTTATTTCTACCATTTCTTGTGAGGCTCATGAGATTTTACATATCCTAGTGAGCCTCTTTGAGTTTTGATTCCTTAGTTTCCTATGATCTTATGATCTATATGGAGATTAGAATGAATCATAATTTTAATCTACATATAATTAGTGAGATTCAAGTCTTAATCCATGACTTGAACCTCCTCATTAGAAATCTTATGGAATCCTTACTACATTCCAATGAGGTTTTGAGTAGATGTTAATTATATTTAGACTCCAATGACCATCAAATGGTAGGAGTGATAAGTTGAATTCAAGCTTGGGTCCATAGGCTTGAATTCTTTATTTGAGGATTTTGTGAAGTTCATTTCAATACTTCATTAAGATCCATACGTGTGAGATGTCTTAAAACTCCGATGACCATTAAATGGTAGGAGTAGTGACTTGAATCCAAACTTTTATCCATGGATTTAAGTTTATTGTTCTTTGGATCTTGTGGAATCCATGCTATACTTTATTAAAATCTATGAGCATATATGCCTCTTAGTCTTCAATGACCATCAAATGGTAGAAGAAGTAGTTTGGTTTGAGCCCCAACTTCATGTTTTTAATAATTGGGGTCAACCAACAAAGTTGAACTAGCAAAGAGAAAACAGTGAGTTTACAAACTGTTTTCAATCAAAGATTTTTACTTCAAGATCTAACCGTTAGAATCGAGTGAAACCAACGGGAAAATGTCAATAACATATTGTTTTACCACTGTGATTTTTGTTTTAGAAAGATCTTGTGATTAGAAGGGTTGGATCATGGTTTTGGTGAGCTAATTACAATCTGTCCAGAGTTTTAGAATACTTTCAGAACAGTAAGTCCGTTTTGAAATTAATAAATCAGAACCTTAATTAAGTTTTTGGGGTCTCAAATAATTTTTTGTAAGTATCTTAATGTGTTAGGAAGGTACCCTAAAAAGATCTAAGTGCTTCTCATTTTTTTACTATTTTTAGAAAATCATACAAGATCTCTGGACAGAGAGTTGCAAAATCCTGAGTGAGGTCTAGTATTTTCCATATTTCCGGAGATCTAACCGTTGAAATCTTGATTTTCTTTTTGGGTTAGAAACTAGACTCACAGAGGCATAACATATCCAAAAATCATTAGGATCCAACTGTTGAATTATTTTATTCCTATTTTTGAATGCATGGTCTGCTCTCTGTAAATCACAAAAAACTGCTACTGTTTTTGTCTAATCTTATTTATTTTAACTCAAATGGTCTCCTAATGTCTTGAGACCCAAACCATGTTTTGAATAATGATAATTTAGATTAAATCCAGAGGCTTAGTGATCCAAATTAGTGAATAAATTCATGTCTCATCTTTGTCCATAATCATGCATTCATTCATACATGTTAACATTCATAAGTAGGACTCATCTTTTGTCTAAGATGTATCTAATTGAACATGACTTAGGATTTACTTATTTATGATATTATATCTTGTCTAAGGTATGTGTACTAACCTTTGTTTTGTAGCGCATTTGAGGTACAATTCCTCAACTCTTCTCTAGTTTAATTCATTTCTTTGATTTTGAATTGATTTTCGACTCCATGTGCGACACCTTAGTCTAAGTTTTGCCTTATGTGTATATATGTGTTAGAGACCTTTCTTAGATTTATTTTTGCATGCATTGCACGTTTGATATTCGCGGCCGGATCCCGGGTATGTTTTCTAGTTCTCTACTGCATATCATGTCCCTTGCTACTTAACTTATATGGCTTATGAATGATATTTTGTCATTAGCAATTTTACACCATTTCCAACATGCTTGTGTGATGTATATGTATATATGTATTAATTGAGGGCATGCTTAGATTAATAATTTGATTAAAAAGGATGTTGAGTAGAGGCCTATCGTGAGATAGGATGAAAGGGGGTGTTTTAGTCCGCCGGGCTCCTTCCCCTTTCATTCCATAATCCCCGGACCCAGTTTATCTTTGGTTTCGCAAAAGATCAGTTTCCTTTTAAATGGTTTCTTAATTTTCCTTTTAAAAATTAAGTGGCGACTCTTTTGGATTTGAAAAATGTTTTAAAAGTGGGTAAAAAGAAGAATAAACCTGCGATATCCACAATCTGGCGACTCTGCTGGGGATCGAACCCAGAATCTCTGGTTTCGCAGACCAGAATTTTGATTTTGGGTTCACTCGAGGGTTAGACTTGAAAGCATCCTTTTAATCAAATTAATTAATTTTTGTGTGCTCGTTGCATTGCACTTGCATGTCTCGCCAGTCGATTGCACGGAACTATGACCTTGGAGGCTCGGGGCAACCCGGTCGGTCAAGCCATCATGGGGCCGTGCGATCACCCTTGATCTCGTACCATGTTTTGGTATATGAAGCATCCTATCGGGTGTGTGTCAAGGGTCCCTTATTTGACCAAAACCCGGCCTTTGCATAGTAGTTTCCATAAGACCTTTCAAAATTAGGAATTCAATTCTTGATTAGGGATATGTGCTAGGGAGATTTGTACGCCCGAAAGGGATTATTTGAGATGATGACAATGCTTGCTTGATAAAAGATGTGTAACCCTTTAATCACCTTTTAGCGATTCCTTCTCATGTCCCACGACATTTGGGAACATGCTAGATCTTGATTATGTGATTATATCTCTCACATCTTGCTAAGCTAAGCATCATTGACCTTGTATGCATCCGAATTCATGAAGAGTATGACAACAATCCGATCATGTGATCCTCCTACCCAAAGAATTTTAAATACGTTTTTGGAAGCAAATAGATTTTTGGTATCTTTATTCCAAGGCATTCAATCACTCTTTCAAAATTTTGGAGTTCACTTTGGATTAAAATTTCAAATCAACCATATTTGAAGGGGGAACCTAAAATTCTTGAAACCCAAAATTCTTGAAAAAGTTTGAAAAGTTTTACCAACTAAAGGAATGTTTTTTCAAAGCAAAATTTGGACCTAATCACCTTTTTGTTAAAGAATATAATCCAAGAAATCACTGCAATTAAAGAGATCATTTTCAAATAAATTTCAAAAAGCAAAGGTTCCACCCAATCACCTTTTAGAAATATTGTTGTTTTCAAAAGAGAGCTTCTTAAGAAATTTTGAAAAAATCCCATCATCTATGGGAAATACTCGTTAAATTTGAAAACCTTGAAAGGGTAAAGAGGATCACAATGAAAGGAGAAATTAGCACACTCAACATGAATAAGGATTTTATGTGCTTATGTGTTTATGTGTTAGGATTAGAATTTTCTTTTATTTTGCATATAAAATAGGCACACACACACACATGCATTTGCATCCGTGTGGCATATGAATCATTCATGAAAGCATATAAATCAATAATAAAAGTGAAAGAAATAATGGTAAAAAGGAAGAAAAATTGTTAAGATAATTGAAACAAATATGGTTGTAGGTAAAAAGATAGAATCAACTACGAGCCTAGCCTGGTACAGAGATTCTACTACAAGACTAGTGAGAAAAGAGATGGCACAAGAGGCAAATGCAAGGGAAATGGCAGAATTAAGGACAATGGTGGAACAACAAGCGGGACAAATGACCAGAATGATGACCATGATAGAAGCATTAGCACGACAGCAGCCAGGCAATGACCCTCCCCACAGGGATGAAGATTGGTTTGATGAAACAGAAGGGATTGAAGCAAGGGAGAAACTAGAAAAGGAAAGGGCTGAGAAAGACAAGCTGATGACTGAGAAAATGGAGAAGTTGGAAAGGGTGGTCCGAAAAGCCCAGGGAGTTGACACCTATTTGTTGGAGTTAGAAGGATTGTATGAAGGGGTTTGTGAGGTATTGCCCGCAGGATTTAAGATGCCTGTATTTGATAAGTTTGATGGAACAGGGAACCCTCGCAGCCACATCAGAATGTGTATAGGGGCATTTCAGCCTAGCGGTCTAAGCACTGTCATGATGGCAGTCTTGTTTCAACAGACTTTAACTGGGGCTGCTTTGTCTTGGTACCTCACTCTGGAACCAGGGAAGACTAGAAATTGGGAAGAAGTGGTAAAAGAGTTTGTGGCCCAATACGAATACAACCAAGACTTGGATGTTACTATCAGGGATTTGGAGACTACCAGACAGGGAAACAAAGAATCTTTTGCTGAATTTCTAAGCCGATGGAGGGAAAAGGCTGCCAAGATGATACAAAGGCCGACTGAAAAAGAGCAAATCCGAATGCTGATGAAGAACCTCCAACCCGTCTATCAGGAGAAGATGAGGTTCCAATCCCTCAATACCTTCACCGAGGTGTTTGATGTAGGAACCAGAATCGAATATGCAATACAGGAAGGGGTCATCAAAAAAGAGGAGCCAGTGAATAGGTACAGACGACCGAACTATGGAGCAGGAGGGGGACATTCGGGGGGTCATTCTGGGTCTACGGATGTGAACGCACTAAGCGAACCTGAGAAAAAGTTTGATATAACCAGAAATTACCCAAAGAGGGGAGGGGATAAGCCTTTAAGGAGGTTTTCAGAGTTGGGAGTATCCTTGTCCACGGCTCTCGATAGGCTGGTGGCAAAAGGACATCTCCGCCTACTAGAGCCGCGACCCAGACCAAATCCACTACCTCTGAGTTTTAAAACTGATTTATATTGCAAGTTCCATCAGGAGCAAGGGCACTCAACTGACCGGTGTTTAAGACTAAAGCATGAGATTCAAGATTTGATTGACAAGAAAATAATATCTGAACCACCCACCAACCCGCCAAATGTTACCAGGAATCCGCTACCAGAACATCATGCCGTACCACCACCCAGAATTTACTACTTGGGAAATGGGGAGAACTCTTTTGATCCATCAGCATTGATTACTAAGTTGGGAAGTCCGAAAAAAGCTTACCAAATGTTGGAGGATTCACAGATCTGCACTCTAAAAGGGCTGGTAGATGAAGGCAAAGGGAAAGAAATAGAAGAAACTGGTGACGCAAATTGGTGGGCACCTGAAGCTGATAATTTACTTTGGTACAAAGGGGACGATATTCAGAATCACAATAAAGTTAAAGAGGACATTTGGTATGAGAGTGAAGAGGAAGGTGTGGAAGTTACTGAGGCATGGGATGGACTTTGAGTTAAAGAAGGAATCAGTCACCTCACACGATCTGGGAGACATTTTAAACCACATGAACTCGAGGAGGATCACCCGGAACAGGAAATGAGTAAAGGAAAGGGGAAACTGAACGAGGAAGAAGAGGAGGACAGAGTCTTAAGACAAATGAAGAAGACACAGGCAAATATCACTATTTGGGGATTGTTAATCGCTTCCAAGCGCCATAGGCAAGCAGTCCTTGACGCTCTCAATCAGTCGGACGTCTCCATCAATGTTACTCCGGAAGATCTCGACGGTATGATCGGTAGAAGTCCAACCCTTGCTATATCATTCTCTGAAGCCGACTTACCTCTCGGGGGACCTGTTTTCAATAAGCCATTGCATATCACCGTTGAGTGTCTAGGAAATTCTCTACCTGCTTGCCTCGTCGACAACGGGTCTGCATTAAATGTATGTCCTTTTCGAACAGCTAAAAGGATGGGGCTCGATGAATCTACATTTATACCATCAGAACAAAAGGTGAGGGCTTATGACAATACTCTACGGGCAGTGATGGGGATCATCTTTCTGAATCTCTCTGTCGGGACTGGTGAAAGGGAAACAGAATTCCAAATCATTGACATTCCTGCATCATTTAACATGCTTTTGGGAAGGCCGTGGCTTGATAGTTTGGGTGCCATTCCATCAACCATCCATCAGAAAGTTAAATACATTTGGAAGGACAGGGTATGCGATCTTCTGGGAGATAGCTGGATAAATGTGTCTGGAGCCTCATCAAGTGCTCCGATTTTAGAAGTACAGATGCAAGAAGGTGAAGCAAGTTTGGGTGGGTTTGAGTTCATTAATGTCATAGAAGAGGGGAAGCCGAAGGAGTTCTTACCACTGTATTTTGATCAATACGCCAGTCCACTAGTGGCCGGGATCATGAGAAAAATGGGGTTCTTCCCAGGGATGGGTTTAGGCAAGAAACACCAAGGATTATCAGAATTCCCGAATATCATTACACAAACCCACACCCATGGGCTAGGATACTCACCAACCGAGGAAGAGTTGAAGAAGAAGAAGAAAGCAACGGATGCACCGATGGAACCATACCTGAAAACTCTTAATGGGTACTTCGTCAAGCAGGGGGAAGATTTTCCGTTTTGTGGTTTTCCAGAGCCATGGTTGGATGAAGCAGAAAAGCGTATGAAGCCGGGATTCTAGATCTTCTTTGCACATGACTACTCTGATTACAAGGACCCTTATCTTCAACAGCCTGCAAAAACTGCCATTATTCAAGACTGGGTGTGTACTTTGGACGGCTCAGCAATGAAGAACCTGCTAGAAGAAAGGAGTGGAGGAACTGAAAAGGGGAACTCTGCAGAGATTAAGAATGAAGGTGGGAAAAGCCGGGATGAAAAAGACAGCAAGGAGAATAAGGAAAGGGAGAAACCAGAGTACAAAGAGAAACCAGAAGAAGTGGAAATGGAGGAGATAACTCAGGAAGAGGAACGGGAAGATCATTACATCGCTGATATAGGAGGGGAAAGCAAGAAAGAGTGGGTCTTCGAGTCTAGTGATAGGTTCCCCCCTCACCCAGAGTCTGTATTAGCCCAAATGAGGCGTCTTTCCATTTCTATGTCTGTTGTAATTGCTCCCAAGCAAGTTAATGAGAATGTGACTAATTCTGCTTACTTGACTGTGCATAATAATAACTGTGATGCATGTGATGAAAATGATGAAATACCTCATGAATTGCAAAAATTAATTAAAAAAGAAAATGAACCTGCATGCAAAATCATGGAAAGCACTTTAACCATTAATCTGGGAAATGAAGGTAATCCACAAAATGTTTCTATTGGCTCCACACTTAACAATGAGGAAAGCGAAGAATTAATCAATCTATTAAAAGAATTCAAAGATGTCTTTGCATGGTCCTATGATGATATGCCAGGAATTGATCCAGAAATTGTCCAACACCATATTCCCCTTTTCCCAAATTCAAAACCCGTGAAACAAAAATTGAGGCGAATGAGGCCTGAATGGGCGCTTAAAGTGAAAGAGGAGGTTGAAAAGCAATTGAGAGCTGGATTCTTGATTGTCACCGAGTATCCTGATTGGGTCGCCAATATTGTACCGGTTCCTAAAAAAGATGGTCGCGTTAGGGTTTGCGTAGATTTCCGAGATTTGAACAAAGCTAGCCCTAAGGATGATTTCCCTTTACCCCACATCGATGTATTAGTAGATAATACTGCAGGGCATGAACTTCTGTCTTTCATGGATGGGTTTTCGGGGTATAACCAGATCTTAATGGCACCAGAGGATAGAGAGAAAACAACTTTCATCACACCGTGGGGGACTTACTACTATAGAGTTATGCCATTTGGACTTAAGAATGCAGGTGCAACCTACCAGAGAGCTGCCACCACATTGTTACATGATATGATTCATAAAGAAGTAGAAGTATATGTGGATGACATGATAGTAAAGTCTAAGGAGAGAGGAGGGCATTTGGAGGCATTAAGAAAATTCTTTGAAAGGCTAAGAAAGTTTGGGATGAGACTAAATCCACAAAAATGTGCCTTTGGGGTTACTACTGGGAAACTATTAGGATTTCTGATCACCCAGAGAGGAATAGAGGTAGACCCCACCAAAATTCAAGCTATAACCGAAATGCCGCCACCAAAGAATGAAAAGGAGTTGAGAGGATTCTTAGGAAGAGTACAGTTCATCAGCCGCTTCATATCCAAACTCACCATGACCTGTGACCCGTTGTTCAAACTATTAAGAAAAGGGAAAAAGTTCGAATGGGATAACCAGTGCCAAAAAGCCTTTGAAAAGATCAAAACCTACCTTCAAAACCCACCTGTCCTATCACCTCCTAAGCCTGGGAAACCTTTATTGCTATACCTATCCGTAACCGAGAACTCAATGGGGTGTATGCTGGCCCAAGAAGAAGAAGAGGGGCGTGTGGAAAAAGCCATATACTACCTGAGTAAGAGGATGACTGGGTATGAGTTGAACTATTCACCGTTAGAAAAAGCTTGTTGGGCCTTAGTTTGGTGTACCCGTCACCTTAGGCATTACATGTTAGCCTTTCCTATCACCCTGATATCCCGAATGGACCCACTCAAATACCTTTTTGAAAAACCTGCCCTGACCAGTAGGATATCCCGTTGGACCATGATGCTGGCTGAATTCGATATTAGATATGTCACTTCCAAATCCGTTAAGGGGAGAGCCGTCGCCGAGTATTTAGCTGACCTCGCCATAGAATCCGAAGGGAGGGGGGAATTTAAGTTTCCAGATGAAGAAGTAATGGAAGTAAAAGAGAACCATTGGAAAATGTACTTCGATGGAGCAGCTAATCAAATAGGATACGGGGTAGGGATTATCCTCAAATCACCTAGCGGGGCCACCACTCCGTTAGCCGTTAAGCTCAAATATAATTCGACTAATAACACGGCAGAGTATGAAGCCTGTATAATTGGGATAGAAGCAGCCTTGGCTTTGGGAGTGGAAAAGATTGATGTTTTCGGGGACTCTAATCTGATAATATCACAAGTGAGGGGTGACTGGAGAATAAAGCATGAGAAGTTGAGACCTTACCATGAATACCTAGAGAGCCTGAAGGTGCAATTCAAAAGAATTTCGTTCTATTACCTTCCCCGTGAGGAGAACCAATTGGCAGATTCCTTAGCAACCTTAGCCTCAATGATCCACATTCCTGTAGGAGTCTCCATGATTCCTTTGCCTATAGAAGTGAGAACCCGACCTTCGTATGAAACAATCGCCGCCATTGAAGAAGAAAGAGAGGATGAGATACCATGGTATATAGATGTTTGGAACTTTGTTGAAAAAGGAGAATATCCCGGAGGAGCTTCAGAGAAGGATAAGAAAGCAATTCGTAGATTTTCAGCCCAATTTGTAATCTGTGCGGGAAAGTTGTGGAAGAAGTCCTACACCGGTTATAATTTAGAATGTCTATATGGAAGGGAAGCGAGGAAAATGATGGAAGAGGTACATGAAGGAGTCTGTGGGCCCCACATGAGCGGACACATGTTGGCCAAAAAGATAATTCGGCAGGGATACTATTGGATGACCTTAGATAAGGATTGCTGTGAGTATGTTAGGAGATGCCATAAATGTCAGATTCATGCAAATTTAATGCATACCCCGCCTTCCCAGCTCTATAGCATGACCACCCCTTGGCCGTTCTCTGTATGGGGTATTGATATCATCGGGGAAGTAATTCCGAAAGCTTCAAATGGGCATCGGTACATAATTTTGGCGATAGATTATTTTACCAAATGGGTAGAAGCAGCATCATACGCAACTTTGAAGGCAAAAGATGTGGTGAATTTTATCCAGAAAAATATAATCTGCAGATACGGGGTACCAAATGAGCTTATTTCTGACCACGGGAGTCATTTTCAGGGAGAGGTTATCACATTCTTAGAGAAGTATAGGATCACCCACCACCAGTCCTTACCATACAGACCACAAACAAATGGGGCAGTAGAGGCAGCAAACAAAAATGTAAAAGCCATTCTGGGGAAAATGACGGATACATATAGAGATTGGCATGAAAAACTACCTTTCGCTTTGTGGGGGTATCGAACTTCCGTGAGAACCTCAACCGGGGCTACACCATACTCATTGGTCTATGGGATGGAGGCTGTTTTACCAGTGGAAGTTGAAATACCATCTCTAAGGGTTCTGGCAGAATGCGAAGTAAGTGAATTAGAATGGTTGCGGGGGAGATATGAGGAATTGATGTTATTTGATGAGAAGAGGTTGGCTGCTGTAAACCATACTCGGGGATATCAGAAAAGGATAACTCGTGCTTTCAACAAAAAGGTTCGCCCAAGGAAGCTTGCTGAGGGTGACCTGGTCCTCAAAGAACTTAAAGCGCCTGTTTATGACCCACGAGGAAAATTCAAACCCAACTGGGTCGGACCATATATCATCAAGACACTCCTCTCTGGGGGAGCTGCCTATCTCATGGACCTAGATGGAGTTGAGTTTAAACAACCAATCAACCTCGATCGCCTAAAAAAATACTTTGCTTGAAACCTTGCCTTTCAAAACTTCCAGAATCGATGAACTACGCTTGACCTGATTCCCGATAGGGGATACGTAGGCAACCTGCTCGGTTCGGTCACAAAATAAAAGACGTATGTGTGTTCTTTCTAGCCTTAGCTGAACTACTGCGGACCTGATACCCGTTCGGGGATAAGTAGGCGGGCCCACAAGGCCCTCGGTCCAAAGCCCAAGAGTCCCAAGCTTTCACCATACCAAACTAGGGGCAAACTTGCGTTTGCCCAAAAACCACATCTAAATCCCAAAACCAGGGGCAAACTTCGTTTGCTAGAACCAATGAACCCAGACAAAGCTTAAACCCATTTCTGGCTATCAAAATGTGCATCATGTGGAAACAAGCAAGAATTCATTATATAGAGAGATTAAAACTAAGCAAGAATCATGAAAGAGTAATAAAAGCTGAAGGAGACATTGAAGGGAAAACTGATCATAACACAGAGAAATTAAAGAAGTGCTAACTTTGATTCCTCATGATTAGGTCATTTTCAAAACACAAATAAAAAGGAAAAGGAAAAGAAAATGCATCACAGAAAATAAACATGGCAAAGCTAAGCAGAATTTGTCAAAACTTTTAAAATCTTGCTTCGTCCCTTTTTACTTTGTCTATCTGGAAGCTACCCCCTGACCAGAGACTGAATCTCAAGCAAATACTCTGCGGTCGGAACAACTGAAGCTGGAATCCTCCGGAAGGGAGCTGATACCCTATCATGCCAAGCCTCTGCGAATATCCTCACGGTCGAAGGACGTAGAGCGGAGCTCCTTGAGAAATCAGCAGTAATAACATCGGGGATATCCTGGAGCAAGCCGAACTGACGGGCTACCCGGCTGGGAATGTAAAAGGTGGTAACTCACAGACCAGTCAACCAAATCCCGGGGCGCCCAGGAAGTCGTACCGCGACGGAGCAATAAGACCATCGAGGGCATGTCCAGCAGACGTCCTCATAACTCAAGCCTCGAAACCAAGCAAGCCAGCTAGAAACTGTGCGGGAGAGGCAATGGACACCCATGCGATCATAAGGGAGCAGCCTCCCGAGGGGAAGGTGAGCAAAGAAGCCCAAGCGCTCGAAGAGCCAAATCTGTAGGACGTGGGGTGACCCCGAAAGCAGCATCGATCCGGCGGTATGTGCATGATCCAGGCCTAGCAAAGTCTCCCCCAGAATGAGCATAACGGCGCTCCGCATCTCTCGGAGGCCGCATACGACCGGAATCAGAATGTCAGTGGAAGACTGAAATAAAAAGTGGGAAAGCATCGCCAAAGAAAGTGCATTTCGCCTGATAACCTGGTATCTCCTGTCGTCAGGATCACCGATGGGTGCATAAGTGGAGGAGAGGCGGTCGAAATCAATATGACGATCACGAACAAAGGAGCTGGCAGCGCCCCGAGAGATGCCGAGAAGGGCCGATAAATCCTGAATATATCCTGCCTGGATCTGTGGAATAATCAAATCAGCATACGGATCAGTGTGAAGGATAGAGCCAAACTCCTCAAAGAGAGGACAGACCTCCTCGTGACCAAACCGAAAGACGTGAAGGGAAGGGTCCCAACACATGATAGCTGCTCGAAGAAAGTCCTCATCCAGAGCTATGTGGCGAAATGCGAATAGATCAGTCAGTCTGTGAGACTCAAAATTGAGTCGATCGATACCAGAGAGGGAATCCATCCATGGATATAGAGTATCGGGACTAATGAGGGCCATGAGGGAAGGTGAAGAATATGGAAGGAAAAGTTTGAGTGCAAAGAAGGCAAAATGGCTCTAGAAATCCCGAATGAACATAGGAACGGGCAAAATGGCAGCTTATATAGAAAAGGGGCCTGACCGGCACTCAATGAAAAAGCGGCGGCACTCACTAAGTGCCGGCCGGCAATTACCGAATGCCGCGCGGCATTCACTAAGTGCCGCCCAGCCTCACCGAGTGCCGGCCCAGGTTTAAAAAGCATGTGGGTCATTTTGTAACTTTAATCAGCCCAAAACCTGCACAGAATTTGAATAAAAATGGTGCCAATCATCATTTTAAGCACCATTGTTTGCACCATTCATCAAAATAAAGCCAAGAGAAGGTATTCATGATCTAAATAAAGCAAAGGGAATAAGATTCCAGAACTAAGCCGGGGAAGCAATCAAGCATGAATATAAACAAATTCAAAATGGGCACGCAGGCCACCATGCATGAGTATTGCTAATTCACCTAAATAATTTAAAGAGAATTCGAAATTCTTTCGTCCTCGCAGGGACATAATATAACATAAAGGAGATAAAGCTATCCTCGTCTACGACGAGGATTCCTTCTGGGCGTTTGCTGAGCTGTCTGACCCCTCCCAGCTCCGCCATCGCCCCCATCTCCGCTGTCGCCTCCATCTCCGCCGTCGCCCCCATCTCCGTCACCTCCTTGGTAGCCACCGCCTTGGCCACTACCGCCAGCACCTCCCTGATAGCCGCCGCCTTGGCTCAATTGGAACTCCTGGATTTGTCTCCTCAGAGCCGCCATCTCAGCTTCCTAAAAAAAAAAAAAAAAAGAGAGAGAAAAAAAAGAAAGGGAGTGTAATACCATAGCTCTAGCCTGAAGATCGGCGTTGGTCCTCGCTCCGTCCGCCTGAGAAAAGAGAAAATAAAAGTGATCATTTGAATTCCTTTTTTTTGAAAATAAATAATAATAATGGTGACTGTTCAAAGCAGAGGAGGATTTTACCCTCCATTCACGTCCATGAATCCAGTGTTGGACGGTGTGCGCATAAGACAGACCCTCTTCAGCATAATCCCGAGGGACTGTATCATATTGCAGAGGGATAGTGGGAACATTCTGGGTGTAGGGGGTCAACTGATACATGGTCTCTTGACCCATGTCGACCATAGGAACGCTCCAATTCCACTGTGGAAGGGCTGGGGGTTCGGAGACCCCAGGAACAGGCTGTAAATAAGAGTTTTTTTTTTTTTTTTACTTAAAAGATTGAGGAGGAATAGAAAGCAGAAATAAAAAAAGAAATGTACATATGTGAATAAGGTTTGTTACCCGGACGACATCCATAAGGGAAAAATTGTGCATAAGAGAATTCAATCTAAAAGTCGCATAACCATCTGGGCCGTCCAGAAGGTTTGCAATGTTCTCCCCATCTAGGGCAGCCACCAAGTCATCATGATCCAGGGTCTCTGTACTTCTCATAGTAGCTGGAGGAGCCCACGGCACATAAAAATCTGGGGCAGCAAGAGACTGCCTAGTCACTCTCTCGCCAAGGTACCACTCACGGCATGCCTCACCTACCATCAGAACCCTCAATCTAGAATAGGCCATCGCCGCCTGAATCGCTTCACCTGCCTCTGGGAGGGCTGCCGCCCACGGGTTCCATATCACATGAATCTCACGTAGATTAATTAGGAGGTTCCGGTAACCAACAAAATCATGAGCCTCGACTTTTCGGCCTGTTGCCTCCTTCCTCCACTTCAAGCCCTGAGGCATGATCGCAGCCTCGTTGTCCCGAGTACTGGGAGCTCTCATCCGAAGGTATTCATGCGACCATATCTGCAAGGCAAAATAAAGAGGCAAATGAATGCAATAAAAATGAAATAAAGGAGATGAATGAATGAACAAATGATAGAATTAAAACTTTACCTCCCAAGCTCTCCAGTACCCGCCCGTAGAGGGGGAATTTTCCCTGGAAACCTCACTCATGTGATTGTAGAGAGTGGCCAACCCTGCCCCTCCCCAGTTGTATTGAGAGATGCGACCGGTGTCTGTGAGAGAAGCCAAATACCCAAGACTGATGGTGTCGCCCTTTGTGCTCATCAGTGAGCAACCCAAAACATACATGATGAAAGCCCTGGCCATCTGATCGTCCGTGAAAGCCTGACCTCTGAAGGTATCCAAGAACCATTTTGCCAGCACTATAAAATCCCCTGGATGAGCCCCGAGCAAGTCAATAATTTCTTCATGACGGTTCTGAAGATCGTCATAGCGAGCTATAGGGAGGCCACCAAATGGGACACCGGTAATCATGGCAAAGTCTAAGGGAGTCATCGTCATCTCCCCGAAAGGCATGTGGAAAGTATTCGTTGTGTCCCACCACCTCTCCGCCAAGGCCTGAATGTGGGTCCGGTCATTCGTACTCTTCTCCAAAAGCAAAGCAAAGAGCCCAAATCCAGCATTGTCAACCAAGGTTCTCACATCATCAGAGAGCTCCACATACCACCTTCGGCCATGGGCCATGCTCCCATGACCCTTGAGGATGAATTCTGGGGTCTGCAAAATAAAAAGGGGAAAACAAGAACAAGAATAAATAAGGGAAATAAAGAAAACAAAATGACCAAATTCTTTGAAAGAGGCAGATAGGTGACAGAAAATAAAAAGAATTCTTTTGGAGTCTACGCGACTCTTTGATTTGAAGAAAATAATAACTTTCTTTGAGAGTCCAAGCGACTCGTTGATTCGAAAAATAATGAAATTCTTTCTTTGGAGTCTAAGCGACTCGTCGGTTTGAAAATAATAACTTTCTTTGAGAGTCCAAGCGACTCGTTGATTCGAAAAATAATGAAATTCTTTCTTGGGAGTCTAAACGACTCGTTGGTTTGAAAATAATAACTTTCTTTGAGAGTCTAAGCGACTCGTTGATTCGAAAAATAATGAAATTCATTCTTTGGGAGTCTAAGTGACTCGTTGATTTGAAAATAAAAATTCTTTGAGAGTCTAAGCGACTCGTTGATTTGAAAATAAAAATTCTTTGAGAGTCTAAGCGACTCGTTAATTTGAAAATAACATTCTTTGGGAGTCTAAGCGACTCGTGGATTTGAAAATAAAAAAATTCTTTGAGAGTCTAAGCGACTCGTTGATTTGAAATGGTGAAATTCTTTCTTTAGAGTCTAAGTGACTCGGCGATTTAAAATAAAAAAGAGGGTCTCTTTTGAAGTCTAAACACAAAAATGTTTGTGGGTCGTAAGCAATGATTGGATTATAGATTCATTCGGAATTATTAAGCATACGCAAAATTCACCCATTAGCAATGAATAAACGGAATGATGAAATCAATATGTCCAATACCAAGCATTGAATCCTAATCATAAAAAAGGGTCAAGAAAGAGGGGATTTGCGAATGGGGTGAATGTTTAAATATGCATTCATACATGCAATACATTGGCACAAAAAGGAAGGCATTCATGCATACATGATCATTATCTCATCATAAGCATAGAGGGGGTTTAGAGTATACCAATCGATTGAAAGCCCGTGCCGAGAGATGCGCCCCGGGGTCGGCAAGTAAGAATGAGGAGTTGTGGACCGGATTGGGTTTGTACTTCTTCTTGGGGGGACCATAAGACCCTGAACCACTAGCCATTGGGGAATCTACAAACAAGAACAAGCAAAGGGGAGAAGTTAATGTTCATATGAAAAATCTTGAAGGAGGGAAATCAAATAACATGAAGAAATATGATTTCAAAATGTTTAAAGCAAAGATGTGATCTTTATGAACATACCTTGATTGTGAATGGTTCTTGAAGAAAGAATCAAGAAAAGGTGAGATCTTAGAGAAGAAATCCGAGAGAGGAAGGGGGAGAGAATGAAAAAGAGAGAAGAAGAAACCAAGTTTTAAACAAACTGCTGCTCAAACCGGCACTCGGCAAAAAGGCGCCGGCACTCACTGAATGCCGCCCGGCATTTGGTAGAGTGCCGGCCGGCACTCAGTGAGTGCCGGTTCCCTTCACCGAATGCCGCCGTGTTTGACAGATGGTCCTTTTACCCCCTGATTTTCACTATTCACAAAAGGACCCCCGAATTTTGCTCCCATGTCCTTATAAATTTTCCCTCGTTTCAAAAGGACCCCCGAGGTTTGAAAGATGAGTTTTAAAGCCCTTTTATAAGTGGGAAATAGCCCCTACTTGTTGAAAATTTTGTCAAGGAACACCCAATTGCAATAAATAAGCTGATAAAGTTTAATCGACTCCAGATTTCTTTGAAGATTGACTTGATTGGGGTCTAATTGACTCCAAGTTTTTGGAAAATAAGAAAATTGAGTCTGATTGGCTCCGGATTTCTGTGAAATTGAACTTTGATAAGAGTCTAATTGACTCCCAATTTTAAAAAAAAAAGAGAAAGAATAAGTTGAGTCTATTCGACTCCGGATGTCTCTGAATTTGAAATTGATTGGAGTCTAATTGACTCCCAATTTTGAAAAAAAAAATAATAAGTTGAGTCTATTCGACTCCGGATTACTCTGAATTTGAATTTGATTGGAGTCTAATTGACTCCAAATTTTGGAAAATAAGAAATTTGAGTCTGATTGACTCCTGATTTTGGAAAATTGATTTGATTTGAGTCTGATCGACTCTTAAATTCAAGAAGAATGAATTGATTTGGAAAAGTTAAGCTAATCGAGTCCCGGAAATGAAATGGATACGCATTTGGGTACTTCCAGATTTAGGAAAATTTGAAAATAACCCTTCAAAAAGAGAGTAAAACCGGAAGGAGAAAATAAGGGTCAAGAATGACACATTTGCATCTTTGGTTTTCGTAAGTGAATCTGCGCTGATCAGATGATTTTTGGAGATTTTGAGCATGGAGCTGCTCAATCTTTCTGCGTGCTACCTGATTCGGCTTAGCCGATCGGATGATTTTTGGAGATTTTGAGCATAGAGCTGCTCAATCTTTCTGCGTGCTACCTGAATGGCTTAGCCGATCGGATGATTTTTGGAGATTTTGAGCATAGAGCTGCTCAATCTTTCTGCGTGCTACCTGATTCGGCTTAGCCGATCGGATGATTTTTGGAGATTTTGAGCATAGAGCTGCTCAATCTTTCTGCGTGCTACCTGATTCGGCTTAGCCGATCGGATGATTTTTGGAGATTTTGAGCATAGAGCTGCTCAATCTTTCTGCGTGCTACCTGATTCGGCTTAGCCGATCGGATGATTTTTGGAGATTTTGAGCATAGAGCTGCTCAATCTTTTTGCGTGCTACCTGATTCGGCTTAGCCGATCGGATGATTTTTGGAGATTTTGAGCATAGAGCTGCTCAATCTTTCTGCGTGCTACCTGATTCGGCTTAGCCGATCAGATGATTTTTTAGAGATTTTGAGCATAGAGCTGCTCAATCTCTCCGTGTGTTACCTGATTCGACTATGGAGCGTAAGGCGTGAAGCGGCTCAGTCGATCAAATGATTCTCAGAAAGTATGCGTGTATGTCATTCACGATGTTCCTAGAGTAGGACGGTATCATAATAGGATAATTCAAACGTATAGGGTACATTTCTGATAATAGGAACTTGGGAGCATGGGGCAGACAACCATTGAACATGTGCATCACGATAAGAGAGGTGCATTCATCCATGTGATTATTTGCAGTTATGTGTTGTCCCTTACCCGAACTACGTCCTGGTCTGATTCCCATTGGGATACGTAGGCAGCTCACGTTTGAGCACGACCAGCATTTGGCTATCTGCGCGCCCGATTTCGCAACGCACTTTTGTTTTTACCTGGATTCGACTATTTGGTCAAAGGCTTGTCTTTCATACAGGCTTTGACATTCGCTTGTGATACGCGTTGCTTCACGAGCTCTGTCAAAGAGGGGCAAACTGTAGACACCCCAATTTTGACCAAACGTCAAATCCAGGGATTGGTTACCTCTCAAAAGACCGATGATGACAATGGCCGGTTACATTCGAAGATTTTCCAGGAAATTCGAAATCTTCAATTGGTTCTTCAAAGACAAATTTCAAAATTAAAAATATAAAATATAAAAAGGAGAAAGAAGAGAGAGAGTTTGGGTATTCGGGAGAAACTCGAACAAAGAAGAACGTGTGAGAAACGCAGTCTGGGAACCCGTTTTAGGGGGATAAAAATAAAAATAAAGAAGAGTTCTTTTGAAAGGGATGGGAGGACAAAATAAATAAAAAATTCTTGAAAAAAAAAGAAAATACAAAAGAGAGTAGTATATTCAAAATATACCATGCACATGGGGGATCTTGATGCAAATATATACATACATAGAATAAAAAAATTTGTGTTTACACCAACATATTTTTGAAAAATCAAAAAGAGGGACAAAAATCAGTTAGCCCCGGCACGCGGAAAACGCGGCGGCATTCACTGAATGCCGCGCCGGCACTCAGTGAGTGCCGCCGGCATCCAGCGAGTGCCGCTGGATGTAACAGACTGCATTTTCTCACATGTTCTAGAAGAAAACCTTGCACATGGGTCTCCACCCGAATTTACCCATCTATCCCTGGATTAATGGTCTATATAAACAAACTTTCATCTTCATTCGAGAAAACACTTGAATATACTTGAATCAAGACACACACATATACTTGAATTTAGAGAGAGAAACAAAAATCATATAAGAGAGAATTGAGAAGAAGAGAAGAATTTCTTGAAGAATTTGAAGAGTTTTTAGAAGAATTTGAAGATCTTGAAAGAATTTCACAAGAAAGTTGAAGAATCCCTTGAGGTTTTAGAGGTAACCTCTCAATCACTTGATAGAATTAGGCCATTCAATCACAAGTTCATAGTTCTAGGAACTTTACACATTTTCAAAACCTCTCTTCTTACCTCATTTCATCACACACCACTTAGAACTTGTGATTGAATCTTATAATATTTCATTGATTTGGATCTAATTGATGCCTTGGGTTTAAAATAAATTCAATTTTGAAGAGTTTGTGTTCTTAGTTTCTCTAAACAAACTTTGATTTCTTATTTCTACCATTTCTTGTGAGGCTCATGAGATTTTACATATCCTAGTGAGCCTCTTTGAGTTTTGATTCCTTAGTTTCCTATGATCTTATGATCTATATGGAGATTAGAATGAATCATAATTTTAATCTACATATAATTAGTGAGATTCAAGTCTTAATCCATGACTTGAACCTCCTCATTAGAAATCTTATGGAATCCTTACTACATTCCAATGAGGTTTTGAGTAGATGTTAATTATATTTAGACTCCAATGACCATCAAATGGTAGGAGTGATAAGTTGAATTCAAGCTTGGGTCCATAGGCTTGAATTCTTTATTTGAGGATTTTGTGAAGTTCATTTCAATACTTCATTAAGATCCATAAGTGTGAGATGTCTTAAAACTCCGATGACCATTAAGTGGTAGGAGTAGTGACTTGAATCCAAACTTTTATCCATGGATTTAAGTTTATTGTTCTTTGGATCTTGTGGAATCCATGCTATACTTTATTAAAATCTATGAGCATATATGCCTCTTAGTCTTCAATGAACATCAAATGGTAGAAGAAGTAGTTTGGTTTGAGCCCCAACTTCATGTTTTTAATAATTGGGGTCAACCAACAAAGTTGAACTAGCAAAGAGAAAACAGTGAGTTTACAAACTGTTTTCGATCAAAGATTTTTAGTTCAAGATCTAACCGTTGGAATCGAGTGAAACTAACGGGAAAATGTCAATAACATATTGTTTTACCACTGTGATTTTTGTTTTAGAAAGATCTTGTGATTAGAAGGGTTGGATCATGGTTTTGGTGAGCTAATTACAATCTGTCCAGAGTTTTAGAATACTTTCAGAACAGTAAGTCTGTTTTGAAATTAATAAATCAGAACCTTAATTACGTTTTTGGGGTCTCAAATAATTTTTTATAAGTACCATAATGTGTTAGGAAGGTACCCTAAAAAGATCTAAGTGTTTCTCATTTTTTTACTAGTTTTAGAAAATCATACAAAATCTCTGGACAGAGAGTTGCAAAATCCTGAGTGAGGTCTAGTATTGTCCATATTTCCGGAGATCTAACCGTTGAAACCTTGATTTCCTTTTTGGGTTAGAAACTAGACTCACAGAGGCATAACATATCCAAAAATCATTAGGATCCAACTGTTGAATTATTTTATTCCTATTTTTGAATGCATGGTCTGCTCTCTGTAAATCACAAAAAACTGCTACTGTTTTTGTCTAATCTTATTTATTTTAACTCAAATGGTCTCCTAATGTCTTGAGACCCAAACCATGTTTTGAATAATGATAATTTAGATTAAATACAGAGGCTTAGTGATCCAAATTAGTGAATAAATTCATGTCTCATCTTTGTCCATAATCATGCATTCATTCATACATGTTAACATTCATAAGTAGGACTCATCTTTTGTCTAAGATGTATCTAATTGAACATGACTTAGGATTTACTTATTTATGATATTATATCTTGTCTAAGGCATGTGTACTAACCTTTGTTTTGTAGCACATTGGAGGTACAATTCCTCAACTCTTCTCTAGTTTAATTCATTTCTTTGATTTTGAATTGATTTTCGACTCCATGTGCGACACCTTAGTCTAAGTTTTGCCTTATGTGTATATATGTGTTAGAGACCTTTCTTAGGTTTATTTTTGCATGCATTGCACGTTTGATATTCGCGGCCGGATCCCGGGTATGTTTTCTAGTTCTCTACTGCATATCATGTCGCTTACTACTTAACTTATATGGCTTATGAATGATATTTTGTCATTAGCAATTTTACACCATTTCCAACATGCTTGTGTGATGTATATGTATATATGTATTAATTGAGGGCATGCTTAGATTAATAATTTGATTAAAAAGGATGTTGAGTAGAGGCCTATCGTGAGATAGGATGAAAGGGGGTGTTTTAGTCCGCCGGGCTCCTTCCCCTTTCATTCCATAATCCCCGGACCCAGTTTATCTTTGGTTTCGCAAAAGATCAGTTTCCTTTTAAATGGTTTCTTAATTTTCCTTTTAAAAATTAAGTGGCGACTCTTTTGGATTTGAAAAATGTTTTAAAAGTGGGTAAAAAGAAGAATAAACCTGCGATATCCACACCTGGTTATTTGAAAATGAAGCATACGTAATTTTTGAAGAACCAATTTCTTGATTACCATAAAATAATGTAACTTACTTCGAAGCCAACAAAACAACTTCGAACACGAAAAATGGCTTTAAAAATAGCATTTGTGGCTAAAATAGTAACTTCAATCACAAAGTAAATGGCTTTAAAATTGCCTCGAAGCCAATCTAATAATTTCGAACAATAAACAAATGACTGTAAACTTGCTTCGAAGTCAATGTAATAGCTTCGAACACAAAAGAGTGGCTTTAAACTTGATTCAAAGCCAATACAATAGCCTTGAATACAAAAATAATGACTTTTAACTTGCTTCGAAGCCAATAAAAAGGATTTGAGCACAAAACAATGGCTTCAAAGTTGCTTCGAAGCCAATGAAAAGGATTTGATCATAAAATGATGATTTAACATTGTAATCGAAATAAATATAGGGGGTTCGAACACAAATAAAGGACTTTAATTTTGCTTCGATGCCAAAATAAAAGCCTTGAACATAATATAAATTGTTTTTAAATTGGTTCGAAACCAATAAACTAACTTTAAACACCAAAAAATAACTTTAAAGTTAATTCGAAACCAAAATAGTTGCTTCGAACACTAGATAGGTTGCTTTTAAACTAATTTGAAGCCAATGTAACAGCCTCTAAAATAAATTGTTTCGAAGCCAATATGATAACTTCAAACACAAATAAACCACTTTAAACTGGCTTTGAAACCAATAAGAAAACTTCGAACAAAATGAATTTGTTTTAAAATGGCTTTGAAGCCAATAAAGGTATTTTTGAAAATACTTCTATTTAACCAATTACTATTGGTATATCATCAATCGAATAAACTTTTGGTTTGAACACGTAACCAATCGAAGAACTAATCATACACCAACACCAAGCCAAAATTACTACCAAATATGATTGTGGCTAACTTGTTGGAATGGAAAATGATATCCAAACTTTATTTGGACTTTAGGAACTTCTATGCCACTGATTAACTGTAGACATTTAACAAGCATTCGAATGGGTCCCACAATTTATACCTTCCCCATAGTCATGTGTCATGTACTTTGAGTCTTCAACACTGGCTTCTACACTACCAAATGTGACTTGTACTTAGGCCCATTTCCTTTATATACACTATTGTGTGTATAGTGTATATTACTTCAACATCTACAACACAATTTAGAATTTGTTGCATGTAAATTCAGCTCGAGCAAATTTCAATAAAGCCAACTCTGTGCTTACTTCTATCTGTTAGTTCGAGTTAGGCATGAACAACAGTCTTGGTCCTATTAGACCAATTAAAGCAGTGATCAACTAATTCGATGACCGAATTAGTATTTATATTGGTGTCAATAATCTTTTCCCTTTGATAATAATCTTGCCATAGAATAATCCACATAGTCATAACCCATTTTTGATGAGCACCACAGAGCCAAAGTGGGTATTGACCATCTAAAGCCAAAGTATAGAGTGGCTTAAATAAGTCATAAATTTCAACACTTTGTGTAGTATCAAAAAACCCAAATGTATGAACGAAAGCATGCTCATAATCCTCAACCATATTTGGTTGTAAAATGGACCTCCCGAGTGTATTTTGATCACAATCATTTGGTTGATTAACCAATAGAGGTGATGATGGTGTTGGTAATTTTTTTGTTTCCACCATTAAAGGGTCATGAGGATTTTTCATAATTCATTTATTTTCACTCATTGGCTCGTAATTTTGAAGAATAGTTGACACCCCTCGAGCCATTTCATACATTTTAGTTTTTAAACTAAATGCTTGATCCTTTAATTCTTCCAATAATGGAACTAAATCAGTGAACCATTTTTTATCACCATAATATGGTGTTAATGGGGGTGACACATACACCTATTCGTAATTGCCATTACCAAAATTTGGTGTTGAAGAGGGTAAAACATACAACCCTTCAAAATTTCTAAAACCAAAGTTTGGTGTTAGTGAGAGTACATATAACCCTTTGAACTCATTATCACCAAAGATTGGTGTTGATGAGGGTGAAACATACAACCCATCAAAATTCATCTTGACACTTGTGTCCTACCGGGCGTGCCAAAAATGTTTGGTTGGAAAATTATTATGTGTGTGCGAGCGTGCCAGGCAAGCAAGTTGCCAATGTGTGTGATCCAAACTACGCCTCACCAAGCAAATTGTGGTGACGTTCGATGCCTTAACAAGGACTTCAAACGTGTGAGATGAAATACGAAAAAGAAGAAGAAGAAGAAGAAAAGTGGGAGTTCGAAGGATACCTTCGAATTGGTTGAACTATTCTATAACTACTCCTACGAATTGCATTAAAGGAAAGTAAAGCATTGAAGGAATACTAAACTAAAACTAAACTAATGTAAAATAAAGTAATAGCCATGGTGGCCAAATAAAAAGGATTACATAATGTTGAAATGTTTGTTGTTGGTCCAGGACCCATTACAAGGAGTACACAACATCTATTTATGGATGAATTACATAACTACTTATTTGAATTTGAACATTTCCCTCCTATTACATTAACTAACAATTCAAATTCCTACAACTTTGATGTTGTCAATATCAAGATATAAAAAGTGTTCTTTACTTTTCAAAAGATTTGTAGTGTGAAAGCAAAGGTCGAACCCACAGGGATTGGTTAACTACAGCGACTTAATTTTAAAACCTAACTTTAGTTAATTATGAAAACGGATTTTGATTTGATTTTGATTAAACTAATAACAATAAAAATAAATCTAAACTACGAAAGCATTTAAAAGTGTTTTTGTAAATATGTAAAGGGAACCTAGGATTACAACTCCACCACTAGCTTCATAATAGGAATATTTATGCATTCAATTAGCTTACTAAGTTGGATGATTATGGGGAATTGTAGCTACAAGCCCAATTCCTCCGTCAAGAAAATAATTATGGTTCAAGCACCAACATAATCCATCTTCGGTTAGCACGAATTATCCCACACTAAACTAGGGTTGTGGTATAATCCATCTAATCTAGGCATGGACTATTCGGATACTTGATAACACAATTCAATAAAGCACCATCACATGTAAATAATCTAAACAAGCACAGCAAGCATAGATCATTGAGCACATCACAGTCAAAATAGATCTAAGACAAGAATAAATTCTGAAAGTAATGATTTAATCAATAGAAGCACGATTTATTTATAAAAATCCCCTCAACATGTGACTGTCATCCATACATAATAAAACTAAAAGAAATACATAAATAAAACCCTATTACTTGGCTAGGGTTTCATTGAAACCCTAGATTTAAGATCTAGCCGTCCATAGAAGTGATAGATAGCAAGAGGTTGATAGAGGAGGCCATGGAAATCCTTGGTCTTCTTCTTCTTCTCCTTGCTTTCCTCCCTTCAATGGCTGGAAGTATGTTTGTAGAATGTGTATGGATGGGTGTGTAACCCCTATTTTGAAGTAAAATAAGGTATATATAGATTTACAACAAGTTTTTGGAAGCCTTTCTAACTCGAGACGAACTGAAACTGATGTAATTTACAATCTGGACGCAGTTAGGACATCTCGTTTGCACAGGAGTCTTCAGAATACTGAAATACGCAACTTTGATTTTTCCACATATCGCGCGAGCGGGTCGCGCGAGCGCGACATTTGGACCTTCGCGCGCGCGGATCGCGCGAGCGATTCTGGGGATCTCGCGGGCGCGGGTCGCGCGAGCGGTGTCTGGTTTTCGCGGGCGCGGGTCGCTCGCGCGACTTGGCTTTTTCAGCTTCTTTTCTTCTGCTTTTTCACCCTGTTTAGCCTGGTTTAGTTGATTTCTTCCAAAACCTGTCAGAAATTAGAAAACGAAGTAAAAATATACAAAAACAGAATAAAAAGGTACTAACAAATGCTCGTTAAGGCGTATAAATAGGATTTGTTCTCTCCCGATCACACCCCCAAACCTACATTTTGCTAGTCCTCGAGCAAAACTAAAATAAAAACTACTACTAATAAAATACTACTCCATTTTCGTATGGATCACGATTGCATTTAGCATATGCAACAAGCCTTTTAAACCTCTAGGTGTCCCTAGTCGGACGAGTGAAGTCTCGTGAGGGTTCTCATCAACAAGTTACCCACAACCATCTTTATTAACTTGTAAATTTAAAAACAAATTTTATTACGAACAAAAACTAATAGTCAATACTCCTTATTATAAAACAATGATTTGAAATAGAATAACGAACAAGAAGAAACGGAATCAAACGTTCACCTACATCATGAAAAACAATCCTAAGCACATGCATCGTATAAATCAATAGAGTTTCTCATAAAATTGCACGTGTGTGATGTGGTAGTCAAACGAACACACGCCTGTCATGAACATGGAATATAACTCGGATGACCGTCTAACTATGTCTCGACTACGAATCTCACAATGTTAATTACCCTCTAAAATGAAACACTCAGAAACATGTGTAATTTCTCTAGTATACGTGAGCAAAAGAATTATGTTTTCAAGACGAATAACGCTCACATACGACACGAAAAAGACGCATAACACGAAAGAACAATAGTCTCATGGATAAGATGCCAATAATCAAGAAAAATTAATCATTACCATGTTTTAATCATCCTCCCATCGTTTTCATATCTAAACCATGTTTCGTAGGATCAAATAGGACTTTTCAACGGTTGCAATGTGGCTCAGGTAATGAAAAAGGATAGAAAGGATTCATTAGGTAGTTTTAGAATGGCATTGTAAGGCATGTTCGATTTCTTTCATTCATCTCTTCTACCAACTTTCATCTTCTCTTTCTCTTCATTCCTTTTCATTCTTTTTTTTTTTCTTTTAATTTCTCCTTCTGTTTCTTCTTTTTTTTTTTCAACCTTATTTTTTTCTTTTTTTTTTTCTATTCTTTCCCTCCTTGTTGCTTTTGAAACAAATATTCATTTAATACCAATGCAACCACCCCAAACATCATCTTATTTTCTACTTCTTCTCAATCACACATCGCCTTAACACCACTAAAAGTTGATCAATCTTTCAGGGGTGAACTCCAAGTTGGCCAAATTGGAGCAAAAACAGGATAATGGTAGTTAAAGAAAAAGAGGCATTGTAACGGCTTAAAAGGGCGAACTAAGGAAATTTTATCTTTTATCGGTCGGTAGTAAACAAAGAAGGCCTAAAATCATGTCCTATGGTCATATGGTTCTTCAACATTCACGACGGAAGATTATTTAGCATGGTAACAAATATTTTAACTTGACTATCAACCAAAACAAGAATAATGAGACTAAACAACAAGTAAATGCGCTATTTCAATGAAATTCGACAAACACAAAATGTATTCATAACCCTTTAAAAAGAAAAGATAGGCTCAAAAGCTCACCGGGCTTAGTCTCCACCATGTGTTATCTAGAAATCCGAATCATATTATAGTTCACAACCAACATGTATTCAAATGACTACGTGCAGTGCATAGGTTTGTGTGCAAATTTATGATATAAAACTACGATTCAAACAATACATGACCTAAAACATTACATCATGACTTTAGCAAACATTTAATCACATTTTCTTTTATTTACCATTCTATAACAATCAGAGTTTCTTAACAAGAAATATCAAATTGAAATTTGCAAAAACGTCAGTAATATCGTTTATTTAAACACACTTATTGAAAATTTTAAAATTTTAAAATTTTGCGTAAAAATAATGTGCATGTGTGTGTATACCCCCAAACCTAAACCTTTCATTGTCCCCAATGAAACAATAAAACGAAAGAACGGAGAGTACGTAAAGAAGGAACGATAATACCTCGATTTCGGCAATGACAGAACAGGTGAACACAAAGGAATATGACAATAAAGTTCAATGTTACCTGTTACTTCTTAACAAAAGAAAATTAAACAAACAAAATAATAAAAACAACTAAAAGAATTAAAACTAAACTAAAATTAAATAAACTATAAGACTTAAATAAAGTAAAAAGATAATAAACTATACAAAAAGTAAAATAGAACTTAAACAATGAAAACAACAAACGACTCGATCTAATAATACCTAAGAAACAAAAACAGAAAGGAAAAAACTACTAGAATAGGTGTGGGGGAAAGATATAGAAAACATAAGAAGAAAATGCAAAAATGGGGGAATCGCGCGAGCGGCCTTCGCGCGCGCGAATTCCTGGTTTTTTTTTTTTTTTTTTTAAAGCAATCTCGCGCGAGCGAGGTACCTCGCGCCCGCGATATCAGGCGCGAGGAAAACCTGAGGGCTCATAATAAAGAAAACAAAGAAAAACACTAAGGGGGAAACTCGCGCTAGCGGGCCGCGCGAGCGACGTCTCGCGCGAGCGAGCCGCGCGCGCGAGTTCGGTATTTTTCATTTTGTAGCTAAAATTATATATATAATATTAAAATAAATTAATTCTAACCCCCAAACCTGCCCAGAATGTCCAAAACAGACTCGAACAGACTCAAAAACGACCAAAAACAAAGAAAACAGACGACATTAAGCTTGGGTTGCCTCCCAAGAAGCGCTTTCTTTTACGTCTTTAGCTAGACCTTTCTAGCTCAATATTCAAGGAGGTCGTAAATCAGAGTTTATACTTTTTAGGGCGTTAGGGAGATTCTGGTGAAACGTCGAAACAAGGTTATTATGTGGTAATTTATTTGACACTTCACCATTATCGTCATGACATCGATTCCTTACCTTCCGGGTAAATTCATCGTTAGGGGCTGAAGGATTAGGATTCATCCACTCGTCATCCTCTATATTATTCCCCTCTCTCCTATTTATTACTTTGTAAGGCTCAGTATTCCCTCTTACCTCACCTTCCGCCTCACATAGGTAATCGTCGTCTTTAGGAGGTTGATCCATAGCATTAAAAACGTTTAATTTTAAGTTCATGTTCCCAAACGACACTTTCATTACCCCCGTCCGGCAGTTAACACGTGCGTTAGCGGTTGCTAAGAATGGACGGCCTAAAATGACAGGAGTATGTTTCCTAGCATCTAGCACGGGTTCAGTGTCAAGGACCATGAAGTCGACAGGATAATAGCATTTATCAACTTTAACCAAGACGTCCTCGACGATTCCTCTAGGTATTTTAATAGAACGATCCGCTAATTGTATTGTAGCGGCCGTAGGTTTCAATTCACCTAAACCTAATTGTTTATAGACATGATAAGGTATGAGATTAACACTAGCTCCTAAGTCAAGGAGAGCCCTATGAATGATAGTGTCACCTATGACACATGAAATCGTAGGCGTACCAGGATCCTTATACTTTGGAGGAGCGTGTTGGAATATAGAGCTAACTTTTTCCGTGAGGAAGACCTTTTTAGAAGTATGACTCCGTATTTTACGTTTTTGCGTACAAAGGTCTTTTAAACATTTAGCATAAGCGGGAATTTGTTTAATTGCGTCGAGAAAAGGAATATTAATTTTAACTTGTTTGAACACCTCGAGTATATCTTCCATTTTTGACTTCTTATTTGTAAAATGTGATGGTCCTTCAACGTTAGGTGGATAAGGCATTCTCGGAATATAGTTCGTTGGGACTGGTTCATTTTCTTCTTTATTTTTATTCACATCCTCACCCATCTTATTCGAGTTAATATTCCTATCTTTCACATTCTCATTCGGAATTTCTATTACCTCTTCCTCTCGTGTAGTCAACCTTGTTGAGACGGCGTTTACTTGCTCATTCGACCCCTTAACCTCATATTGTCCCTTAGGGTTTTGAATTGTTTGACTAGGCAACGTCCCCTCGTTTCTACGACTCACTACAGTCGCTAATTGTCCCACTTGGGATTCAAGCTTTGCAATGGATTGTGTATGAGAGTGCACTATTTGTGCTTGTGCTTGAACTTGCGTTTCAATAGTCTTAAGGGACGCCAACACCTTTTCCTCAAAAGCATTACCTCTTGAAGGATTCGAATTAGGAGGCGGGTGTTGGTATTGACCTTGTTGAGGTCTATAGGCGTTAGGAAAATTAGTCGCCTCATTAAGATTTTTATTATTATTTTTCCACGAGAAGTTGGGATGGTTTCTCCAAGGCGCATCCGGATTATTATTCGTCGAATTATAGTTATTTCGTGGGTATTGTTGAATAGAATTTATATGTTGCTCCACGAATTCCGGAAATTGACTTGCCGATGGACATGAAAGTATAGAATGTGAAGGATCAGAACATAATGCACAAATTTCATGAGCGGGTGGATTAGACGTTTTGTTTATTTGCATCAGTTGGTCAAGTTTTCTATTTAATTCTTGTATTTGCATTGACTGACTTGACTCAACTGTCACCCCTCGCTTAGGTTGAAGGTATCCCTCAGAACGGACAGACACCGCTTGGTGCATCGAATTCTCGCTCAAAGTTTCGAAAATTTTCCAGGCCTCGTCGGCGCTTTTGTGTAGGAAAGTTCCCGCACAAACTGCATCGACGGTATTACGAACCGAAGGAATAAGTCCCTCGTAAAAGACCTGGACCAACTGCCACTTAGGTACCTGATGATGTGGACACGAACGTAATAATTCTTTAAATTTTTCCCACGTGTCGTAAAGTGATTCCCCATCTTGCATAACAAAATTTGTTATGGATTTCCTTATTTGATTCGTACGCATAATAGGAAAAAACTTTTGTAAAAATGCGGTGTGCAAGGCTTCCCATGTCTTAATTGTGTTTGGCTCCAAAGATTGGAGCCAATACTTAGCTTTATCTTTTAAGGAAAATGGAAAGAGCCGCAATTTTAAGTCATCATCAGTAAGATTTTGAATTTTCAAAGTAGAACATATATCTTGGAAATCTCCTAAGTGTTGGTAAGGGTCTTCATTAAGACGGCCATGAAAAGACGGAAGTAGCGAGATCGTAGACGACTTTATCTCAAAGTGGGCTGCCGTCGCCTCCGGTAAATCAATACATGTTTGTGGCGTGTAAGTCGTAGGAATAAAATAATCTTTGAGTGGAGGAGGTGGCGGTATATTAAGATTATTCATATTAGCACCGTCGTTTTGATTGTTATTGTTATTTCCCATGTCTGCCATTTTAATCGGTTCTATGTTCTGAAAGCGTGGTTTCTTTAGTCTAGTAAGAGTCTTACGTATTTCAGATTCAAATAAAGACGTTGGTTTTGGTGTCAAATCGTCGTCTATTAAAAACTTTGTTCCAGAAGTTAAGTTTGAAGCCTTGTTAAGTCTTAATGTACGTTCAAGTTCAGAGTCAAAAGGTTTTAATTCCGGTTTATTTGAACGTGTACCTAACATAAACTAAAAGAAAGTAAACTAAAAACAAAACTGACTCAACTAAAAAAAAACAAACAAATAGCAATCACACAACTAAGATAACAAGCACTCAACTACTGTGATGCATGAATATTATCCTGTAATGCAATGACCGCGTCAAGCCCAGCGCCCCGGGTTTCCTAGCTAATGCAGTGCAATTAACCCTACACTAATGCAAATAGTGCGTCACAGCGCCCTGACTTACAGTGGTTTAGAGCGAGTTTCAAAAGAAGCAATTTATTTTATTTTTTATTTATTTTATTTGCGTAAGCTCCTTTGATGCAATTAGCTACTCCACTCGGAAACGTTAGGATTTGATGACTTGAGAAACTACAAAAATAAAAGAAAAGTTAGTAACTTAAAATAAAACGAAAAAATAAGAAGACTAAAAACTAATCTAATATTTACAAATTAACTAAACTACGATTATAAAACTAAGGGTAGTAATGCAATCCCCGGCAACGGCGCCAAAAATTGATGTTGTCAATATCAAGATATAGAAAGTGTTCTTTACTTTTCAAAAGATTTGTAGTGTGAAAGCAAAGGTCGAACCCACAGGGATTGGTTAACTACAGCGACTTAATTTTAAAACCTAACTTTAGTTAATTATGAAAACGGATTTTGATTTGATTTTGATTAAACTAATAACAATAAAAATAAATCTAAACTACGAAAGCATTTAAAAGTGTTTTTGTAAATATGTAAAGGGAACCTAGGATTACAACTCCACCACTAGCTTCATAATAGGAATATTTATGCATTCAATTAGCTTACTAAGTTGGATGATTATGGGGAATTGTAGCTACAAGCCCAATTCCTCCGTCAAGAAAATAATTATGGTTCAAGCACCAACATAATCCATCTTCGGTTAGCACGAATTATCCCACACTAAACTAGGGTTGTGGTATAATCCATCTAATCTAGGCATGGACTATTCGGATACTTGATAGCACAATTCAATAAAGCACCATCACATGTAAATAATCTAAACAAGCACAGCAAGCATAGATCATTGAGCACATCACAGTCAAAATAGATCTAAGACAAGAATAAATTCTGAAAGTAATGATTTAATCAATAGAAGCACGATTTATTTATAAAAATCCCCTCAACATGTGACTGTCATCCATACATAATAAAACTAAAAGAAATACATAAATAAAACCCTATTACTTGGCTAGGGTTTCATTGAAACCCTAGATTTAAGATCTAGCCGTCCATAGAAGTGATAGATAGCAAGAGGTTGATAGAGGAGGCCATGGAAATCCTTGGTCTTCTTCTTCTTCTCCTTGCTTTCCTCCCTTCAATGGCTGGAAGTATGTTTGTAGAATGTGTATGGATGGGTGTGTAACCCCTATTTTGAAGTAAAATAAGGTATATATAGATTTACAACAAGTTTTTGGAAGCCTTTCTAACTCGAGACGAACTGAAACTGATGTAATTTACAATCTGGACGCAGTTAGGACATCTCGTTTGCACAGGAGTCTTCAGAATACTGAAATACGCAACTTTGATTTTTCCACATATCGCGCGAGCGGGTCGCGCGAGCGCGACATTTGGACCTTCGCGCGCGCGGATCGCGCGAGCGATTCTGGGGATCTCGCGGGCGCGGGTCGCGCGAGCGGTGTCTGGTTTTCGCGGGCGCGGGTCGCTCGCGCGACTTGGCTTTTTCAGCTTCTTTTCTTCTGCTTTTTCACCCTGTTTAGCCTGGTTTAGTTGATTTCTTCCAAAACCTGTCAGAAATTAGAAAACGAAGTAAAAATATACAAAAACAGAATAAAAAGGTACTAACAAATGCTCGTTAAGGCGTATAAATAGGATTTGTTCTCTCCCGATCAAACTTCCAAGTAGTTAACTACCAATTAGTGGGAGATGCTCCTACAATGACAAGTGTCTTCAAATGACTTCCATATATCTCCATCATCATCATTGATATTCACCACCTTTGATGTACTCCTACGATGACAAGTGTCCTGCAAGAAATTTCTAAATGGCTGCCATGGCAAGCCAAAGTAGCTAATAATAATAATATTATTATTATTATTATTATAATATAGTAATATAATTATATTTTATGGTATAAACAGGTGGAGATGGATATGGGTACGTATAAACATACATGCTTGTACATAACATATATATAGCATATATACATCCACCATACATATACGTATATTAGTATTCTATTTTTTAGAATTTAACTAATGGAGGGTAGTTTGGGTATTTTAAATTGTTATTAAGTGATGTCACAGTCATTTCGTTAATTTTTTAACGGCTTATTGCCGAAGTGAAGGTAAGTGTTAGTGAAATTCAAAAATAAGTGAGGTAAGTGTTAGTTCTTAAACATGGAGGGACGTAAGTGTTATTAGGTCAAACCTCAAGGAAAGTACGTGATATTTACCCAAAAGTTTATGAGTAATACTAGGGAGCATAACAAGTCTCACAAATAAAATTCACAAACACCAAAATGTGTATATCTCTCTTCTGGTGGAGTCCACTGATACTTGAACAGTATTTTTTATGACCCCTTCCATCCAATGAACTTCAATAATACTAACTAAATGAATATTATTTGAATATCTTAACGTTTTTTGATTGTTTCCCAATAGTTAGCAACACCAACCATTTTTTTTTTTGGAGGAAACAATGACATTTCATTCTCACCACTATTTGAAGATCCTCATTTCCCTTTCATTATCTGTATATTCCGTTAAAAATGCTCTAACCTATTGGAAAACCACTATGACTTTTAAAGTTTGACGAGTAATGTTAGGGTACAACTATTTTTTACAACTTATTTACAATCATCTCTCTCTCCTAAGTGGTACTATGGGGTTCAGTTAAATTTTAATGAGACCCAGTGCCACTTAGGAGTGAGATAGAGATAGCTGTAAATGAGTTGTAAAAAATAGTTATGCCTCTAACATTACTCAAGTTTAACACATAATTACCAAATTTTGCACGTGGTGTCTTCAAAAACAGAAATGCTACACCCACACAATAAACCACAAGATTTCACACAAGGGACATCTAAGAAAATTTTAAAATTATTTGTGGGATCCACAGAAATGAAAGCACTACTTCTCTCTAATCTCTCTCTTTTAATTTCTGTTACAAAAATCAAAATTCCCAAATCACACAAACCCTAGCATCACCTCGAACCACACCCGACTGGACCTGTCGGTGACGGGCCTGACCGGACCCTGATGGCGACGGGCAGAAGTGCTCTCTATTTCTCTCGGTACACACACACACACACACACACACACACACACACTCTCTCTCTCTCTCTCTCTCAAATCATATATATATATACACATATCCATGTTTGTCTCTCTCTCTCTCTCTCTCTCACAAATCATATATAGAATTTGACAGAACGTACAAGAGAGAGATAAGAGATAGGTAGTGTTTTTATTTCTATGGGTCCCACAAATATTTTTAAAATTGGCTTAGATGCCCCTTGTATGAAATCTTGTGTAGTTTATTGTATGGGTGTAGATTTCTGCTTCACTAATTGCAAGAGTCGGCACCTTCATGTTAGAACCAAGAGGTAGTGGAATCTCTTTGGACACACAACTAATCCTTGTAGATATATATTTAAGGGTAAAAATCATTTTTTCCCCTCAAACTATACACGCTTTTACAATTCACACCCCGAACTTTAAAAAGTTACAATATCCCCCTGAACTATCTTTAGGGCTGCAATGTCCCTCTAAATTTCAAAAAGTTGAAATGTCCCCTCTGAACTATCGTCTGTGTTGCAATGTCCCCCCTGAACTATCTTTCGTGTTGCAATGTCAACCCTGCCATCACATTCTATCAAGAAATATGATGGAATTTTATACAATTTTTCATGTGGGACGCACATATCAAATTCCAAGGGCATTTATGACATTTTATCTTTTGCTTCTAAATTAACAATCATAATATCATAAAAATCATAAAAACTCATTTAATGTCACTAGGCTGCCATTTTCTTTAATCTGTTAATTTGTTGTGTAGCAAGAAAAAGTTAGAGTTTTATGATTTTTATGATTGTTAATTTAGAAGGAGATGGTGAAATGTCATAAATGCCTTTGAAATTTAGCATGTGCGTCCACACGAGCAAATTTCATCACATTTCTTGACAGTATTTGATGGCAAGGTTGATATTGCAACACGAAAGATAGTTCAAGGGGAACATTACAACATAGACGATAGTTCAGGGGGGATATTTCAACTTTTGAAGTTCAGGGGGGAGGAGGGACATTGCAACCCTAAAGATAGTTCAAGGGGGACCTTACAACTTTTTCAAGTTCGGGGTGTGAATTGCAAAAGTATGTATAGTTTGAGGAGGCAAATTACTTTTTCCCCATATTTAAATAGCTATGGCATTAAAGTGCCAGCTGTTTTGGTTTTTTTTTTTTAAGGGAGAGTGACACGTGTTTTAAGGGAGGCTAAAAGCCACTTTTGAACGAAATTTTTTTTAAGTACATGGAGGGTATCAAGTGGCATATTTAGGTGATACCATCCAACCAATGAGACTGAGATTTTTTTGGATGGGATCACACTCAAAAGTGGGACCCCTTGCCTAGAGGGGTGTGGGTCCAACTGAAATACTCATTCCTATTGGCTGTAGGGTACCACGTACATGTGGAATCCTTAAGGTATCTAAAAATTTCTCGTTCTGATAGTTCTACATGTAGGTGGTCGTTTTCTTTGATCAGATTATGCCACGTGTGCATAAATCAACTAATTCAAAACTACAATTAAAAGCAAGCGACGGATCCAAGACTTTATCTTAGGGGTGCACAAGCTTACACGGCAGTTCAAGGCAACACCCCGACCAAAATTTTTTTGGTAGAAATACTTTAATGTTCAGAAGAAAAATTTACAAGTCATTAACTACTTGAGGCAAATTGAGTAAATAAAATGTTTAATTGGGTTTTAAATTACAAAAAGAAATTACAAAAAATTATGGACCAAAGAGAAGTTTTTGAGTTTAAATTAGGTAAATTATAATGATTATTTGAGGCACATATGCAAATAATGTTCAATATATAATATACAAAACTAATATCAAAAGTTGAGGGGGGTTGTGCCTTCCCTTCCCCACCTGGGTCCGCCAGTGATTAAAAGTGCTTATTGGTTATAAGTTATTGTTCTAAATGTGGCATAATCTGATAGGAAGGACTTGTGAGTAATGGTACGGGTTTGGAGGAAGTATCATAGGAATAGGAGTGGGAGTGAGTTTACTAAGTGAAAATGAACCATATAAAACTTGAGGCGGAAGTGGTAATTGAAAATTGTTAGGATTGTGCCTAAAATTTCCTAATTATGATTTGATTCCTTATTTGGTGGTTTCCTTATCAAATAAGGACTCCTTTGATGGTGGGAGTTACCTATTTTATATAGAAATGTTTGTGAGAGTATTTCTTCTTGTACAAGACTTACCATAAGGGTAAATCCTACTACAACTAGGATTGGGATTCTACAATCTATATAAATATAGGGTTTACTCAAGGAATTGAGAAGATTGGTTGGAAAACACACCCACATTTTGCATACACAAGAGAGGGCTGCAAACTAGTGAGGGAGAGATTAGTTTCTAGCAATTGTGTGTATCTTATAGCTTGGTTGGAGAGTTATACACGTGAGGTCTTGAGTTCTTGTAATCTTCATATTAATCAAGGTGATCGCCTTTACACGTGGACGTAGGCATTGTTGGGCCGAACCACAGTTAAATCTTGTTGTGTTGGTTTGCTTGATTTTTCTTTTATGGTTGGTCGTTCTTGTTCTATTTATCTCTGATGTTGTCAGTATCAAGATATAAAAAGTATTCTTTACTTTTCTAAAGATTTGCAGTGTGGAAGTAAAGGTCGAACCCACAGAGATTGAAATACTAAAACACTTTAATTTTAAAAACTAAATTTAATTAATTAAGATAACGGAATTTAATCTGATTTTAATTAAACTAATAACATAAAAATAAATCTAACTATGAAAGCAATTTAAATAATTGTTTTAAATAATGTTTAAGGGAACCTAGGATTGCAAATCCACCACTAGCTTCATAATAGGAATTATTTATGAATTACTTTAGCTTATCACGTTGGATGATAATGGGGAATTGTAGCTACAAGCCCAATTCCTCCGACAAGAAGATAATCATGGTTCAAGCACCAACATAATCCATCTTCGGTTAGCACGAATTATCCCACACTAAACTAGGGTTGTGATCTAATCCGTCTAACCTAGGCATGGACTATTCGGATACTTGATAGCACAAATCAATAAAGCACCATCACATGTAAACAATCTAAACAAGCACAGCGAGAATAGATCGTTGAGCACATCACAGTCAAAATAGATCTAAGACAAGAATAAATTCTGAAAGTAATGATTTAATCAATGGAAGTACGATTTATTTATAAAAATCCTCTAAACATGTGACTGTCATCCATACATAATAAAACTAAAATAAAAACATAAATAAAACCCTATTACTTGTCTAGGGCTTCATTGAAACCCTAGATCTATGATCTAGTCGTCCATGGAACCGGTAGATAGCAAGAGGTTGATGGAGGAGGCCATGGAAATCCTTGGTCTTCTTCTTCTTCTCCTTGCTTCCCTCCCTTCAATGGCTGAAAGCATTTGTGTATATTGTGTGTATAATGATGTGTAATGGTGTGTAATGGTGTGTAACCCTTTAATTGTAGTAAAATAGGGTATATATAGATTTACAACAAGTTTTTGGAAGCTTTCCCAACTCGAAACGCACTAAAACTGCTGTATTTTACAATCTGGACGCAGTTAGGACATCTCGTTTGCACAGGAGTCTTCAGAATACTGAAATACGCAACTTTGGTTTTTACACATATCGCGCGAGCGGGTCGCGCGAGCGCGACATTTGGCTCCTCGCGCGCGCGGATCGCGCGAGCGATTTCTGGGTTCTCGCGCGAGCGGATCGCGCGAGCGATTCTCGGATTTTCGCGCGAGCGGATCGCGCGTGCGACTTGGCTTTTTCAGCTTCTTTTCTTCTACTTTTTCACCCTATTTAGCCTGATATACTTGAATTCTTCCAAAACCTGTTAGAAAATAGAAAACTAAGTAAAAATATACAAAAACAGGATAAAAAGGTACTAACAAATGCTCGTTAAGGCGTATAAATAGGATTTGTTCTCTCCCGATCAATCTCCATCTTTATGGGTGTGGTTTTCTTGTTGTGATTGTGGGCCCATTCCCAACAAGTGGTATCAGAGCTAGGTTGAGAATCCATGGCAGTTGGAGATAGTTCGCTTGGAGATATGCATGACAATAGAAAAGTTTGATGGCAAGAAGAATTTCAGCATGTGGCAAGTGCGTATAAAGGACGCCTTGGTGCAACAAGGTATAGAGGATGCATTGTGTGGTGAAGATAACAAGCCGGAAGGGATGACCGACAAGATGTGGAAGAGGATTAACTCTAAAGCCATTAGCACCATGCAGCTTAGTTTGGTGGACAATGTGGTGTACGATGTCATGGGAAAGACCTCCGTAAAAGCTTTGTAGGAAAGGCTTGAGGATCTCTATTTGGGGAAGAACTTCACCAACCGTCTTATGTTGAAGCAAGAGTTATACTCCTTTAGACGGAAAAAAGAAGTTGATCTTCAAGCCCATATAAGTGAGTTTAACAAGTTATTGTGCGAGTTATTCAACGTTGGCTTCAAACTAGACGACAAGGACAAAGCTATCATTCTCCTTAAGTCGGTAAAATCTACCCGTAATCAATTATTTAATACATTGTTGTATGGGAGAGATACCATAAGGGTGGAACAGGTGAAGAAAGCTCTATTTTTTAGTGAGAAGATGGATAATAAAGAGGAAAAGTTGGAAGATGCACAAGCATTTGTTACACAATTAGAGAGGCCAAGGCAAGGGAAGAAGAACTCTAGTGGAGGCGATAGTGGATGAGCACGACATAGAACTCTTATAAAGGATAAGAAGTGTTACTATTGTGGAGAGAATGGTCACTTTATGCGAGATTGCCCAGCGAAGAAGGATAGTAGTGGTGTCGTTGCAAAAGTGTTGGAATAATCGGATGAAGATGTCGTAAAAGTCATGACAATTACAGAGGAGGAGAAGAAAACCTCAGATTGGGTTCTTGATTCAGCTTGTTTTGCTCACTTATGTTCGCATGTAGATTGGTTCTCGTCCTACAAACCGATGGAGGGAAAAGTCTATATAGCGAACACCACAGTTGGAGAAATCAAGGGTGTTGGAACCGTTCGAATCAAGACTTCAAATGGGTTGACAAGGCTTTTGACAGATGTGCTTCATGTTCCGGTTTGAACAGAAACATAATTTCCTTGGGAATGTTGGATTCTAAAGGATGCTCGTTTGTCGCGAAGAGAGGGTTTATGAAGGTGAAGCGGGATTATCGTATAATGTTCTTGGGAAAGAAGGTTGGAAATTTGTACGTTTTGTTGGAAAGTACATATTTTGGAGATATCACGAAGAATAAGAGGGTGTGAAAGCCAGTAGGGAAATCTGTTGAGGGAATAGATGATGAGGCTCCAACAACTTCGGTGATGACAACTTCTACTCAAGGTGAAGAAGATCACAATAGCAAAGTGGAGCTCGTGCGTTTCGTATTTGATGACGTTGGTGATCTCAAGTTCATGGGGGATGTGAACTTAAGTAATGGTGTAGCTGAATAGCTTGGGGGATGGCAACGGCGATGCACTATCGATGTGGAAGTTGAAGATTACAAGAGGAAGACTCTGAGTAGTGATGGGAAGGAATTTGAGGCAAGGTGAAGATTGTTAGGATTGTGCCTAAAATTCCCTAATTATGATTTGATTCCTTATTTGGTGGTTTCCTTATCAAATAAAGACTCCTTTGATGGTGGAAGTTACCTATTTTACATAGGAATGTTTGTGAGAGTATTCCTTGTTGTACAAGACTTACCATAGGAGTAAATCCTACTACAACTAGGATTGACACTCTACAATCTATATAAATATAGGGTTTACTCAAGGGATTGAGACGATTGGTTGGAAATCTTCTACACACCCACATTCTACATACACAAGAGAGGGCTGCAAACTAGTGAGGGAGAGAATAGTTTCTAGCAATTGTGTGTGTCATATAAGTTGGTTGGAGAGTTATACACGTGAGGTCTTGAGTGCTTGTAATATTCATATTAATCTAGGTGATCGTGCTTGTAATCTTCATATTAATCGAGGTGATCGCCTTTGCACGTGGACGTAGGCATTGTTGGGTCGAACCACAGTTAAATCTTGTTGTGTTGGTTTGCTTGATTTTTCTTTCGTAGTTGTGTCGTTCTTATTCTATTTATCTCCATCTTTGTGGGTGTAGTTTTCTTGTTGTGATTGTGGGCCCATTCCCAACAAAAATACCCTCGATTAAAACCTGTTACTCCCCGATTAAAGTGTCAAATATAATAATATACCCTTATACTTACCATTTATTTACTTAAATACCAAGACTCTTGCTTGTGGGTTAGAATGTATCATACAAGCCAAATTATTGGTCCTAACATTTTATGATCTGGTCCTAAAACGTTGTGATTTTGAAAACCACTATGACTTTAAAACCCACTTTGACAAATAATTTGATTGTAAAATTACAACATGTGACAAAAAATTTGGGCTATACAAATTACAATGCAGCCCAAAACCACTTGACCACTTGACTGTATCATAGAAATTTCCTATATCACGTATAAAAAAGTTTTGATACGAGATCTAAATAAACAGGGGAAGAGATTAGAAGTTCAAATATTTGGGAAACTATGCAAATATAAATCAAGGTAGTTAATGGAAATGACTAATGCATTATTTCTTAGTATTAAGGACAATTTAAATTTATCATTAAGGATAACTCATCCCCCTATTTCTTAGACTAAAAAGCCCTCATCTTCGTCATCTAACTCTAATTACCATTAACACCACCCCTACCACCTTTGCCACCTCCGACCACCACCCCCACCATCTTCGGCGACCATCCCACCACCTTCGGTAACCACCCCGTGCCTCGCTTGAGCTCCGGCCGGCCACCACCACCTCTGCCACATTCGACCCTCGCCAAGCCTGACTTCCAACAAGCTAGACTTCCGGCAACCACCATATCCGGCCACCACCCTCACCAAGCCTAACTTCCGACGCCAAAAAAAAAAAAAATTGAAATTTCACTTGTTATAGCCAAAGTTAAGTGAAATTTCACTTGATATAGAAGAAAATAAGTGAAATTTCACTTAACTTTTTCTTTAACAAGAGAAATTTCACTTGATTTTTGTATATTCTGCAACTAAACTCAAAGTTACATCATGAACGCATGGTGGTCGTTGGAGTTCGTTGAGCAGCCAGTGATGTCGATGAAGTTCAGATCTAGATCTACATCTTAACCGGTGATAGATTTAGATCGACGCCTCTTGATGGCTCGCAGTGGTGGCGACGGCTCGTGGTGGTTCGCAGTGGTAGTGGCGACTGTTGGTGGTAGCTCGCGGTGGTGGTAGTTGTGATTCGCAGTGGTGGTGGCGATGACTCGTGGTGTCAACGCAATAGTGGTGGTGGTGGCAACTCGCGGTGGTGGCGGCGGATCCTAGTGGTGGAGGTAGTGGCGGCACTTGCAGCGGATTATCATGGTGGTGGTGGGCGGCTAGGGTTTAAAATGGCAAGTTTGGGAAGAAAAAAATAGAGTTTGAAAGAGAATGGATGTTTGACAATTAGTGTTCCAATTTGAGGGACTTTTTAACAAATTAAGAAAAAGTTTAGACCCTAAACTCTTCAATGTTAGTTTGAGGGATTTTTCAACAATTATCCCTTAAATCCTAAACACCCGTTCAAAAAAATAATAAAATAAAATAATAAAATAAAATCCTAAACACCCCGTTTGGCAATGTCGGTCAATTAATAAAGGACAACACGTCAGTAAAGTTACTTCAGTGCATTTCGTTTTGTTTCTCTAACAGTTTTTAAAACTATTTTTTTTAAGATTGTACTTGTTAAAACTAATTTTTTGAAAATCGTGAATCAATATGAGAGGTAACAAATGAAATGTGCTGAAGCAACTTTATTGAAACCTTGTCCATTAATAAACTAGGTTTCCAATTGTGTTCTCTTTCCAAGATCCACATAAGTAGCCGCCAATTGATTAACCAAACAACAGTCTTCAAATTTTGGGGACAACGATGAAATCATGGTTGTCCAAGACTTCAAGTTGAAAATTTTGAATAATGTTATGTTTCAAAATTGAATCCAAGTTTAATTTTCAAATGGCGTAATAGTCACTGCGATTAGTGATATTATATGTGATATAAATGACAAAACATTTAAAAAATAAATTTGCATCTGAATTTTTTTTTTCTTTTTTGCTCTCACAGTAAGTGTCATTTTTTATTTATTTTCCTACTTCAATATACTTGTATTGGTTCTTTTGTGGGACATACTTTTTTGAATGAAGTACATGGTTCATAAAAAAAATAAAAAAAAAAAATAGCAAGTAAATAAACGTCATTTCCACTTTGGTGTTTCAGGAAAAGGGTAACTGAACCAAACAAACCCTTAAGCTTCATTAAAGTAAGATAACAAGATCATCTAATTGGTATTATACGACCTAGATATGGGTAATGTTTTGAGATTTGGATACAATTTTTTGACACTAGAACAAAACCTCGGTGGGTAAAATATTTTGAGATCTTGGTATAATTTATTGATACCTAAACAAAGCACTATGGGTTCGATTTTTGTGACCTTAGTACGATTTTGTGACCTGAGTTCAATGTTGTGTGTCTTAGGTACTATTTTTGTAACCTAAAAGTTTTACACGACTTTTTTTCATCCACAGAAGTTAGTCGTATAATACACTCAAACCGCCTAAATTGTTCATAGAGTTTTCCCCAAGTAAAACTACCTCTTTCCAACATTGACTCTATAGAAGTTAGAATTATAAACACAACACCAATTTCATGTCTTTTTAGGTCTTTTAACTTTCACAACACAATGGAGGGCAAGCATTGGTACAACAGAAAGGTTGGAAACACTGAGTTACCTTTTTTTGTTTTTTAACTTGAAAAGCAAAATGAGGCCAACCATACACACGTACACCACTTGCAAAACAAACAATACCATTCAAACCAAAAGAGTGGATGGTTGTTAAGGAAGAAGCACAAAAAAACCAAAATTTCCATTAGAATTTTCCTTGAACATAGCGTGTTCTGTGTAAGGTAGAAAAAATTTAGGCCCTCATGGACCTTACCTATGAGTCACAAAGCCGGCCACCTCCATAATAGACCAAAAATGTCTCTGTACAAGGACATCAAAACAAGATCAAATATTTAAACTAGTCCGTTGATCATAAAATAATATCTCGGGTGTAGAAACTTATGTTCAGGCCGGCGAGAAAAGAGCATAAAATAAAATCTCATTTGGCATGTTTCATACTTTCCTTCTAATCAGTTCATTCAGCACATATGACAGAACACAAGATCCCTGCGATCGGCTACCTACAAAAGTTTGGGAATATATTTTTATGTCTACCATATATTTATCCAACTACATATAAGCACAAATGAAAATAGAATTCAAAACTAGTAGCCTATTCATGTATAGGGATATATGTCAAACAATATACCCAAAAAACAAAACATGATAAATAATAGCATTTGTGTATAAAAGATACCAGAGATCAGAGTTTCCAAACCAAAGCATAATGGCAGAAGAAGTGAAGCTTTTCAGGACATGGTCAAGTCCATTTGCTCTAAGGATTGTTTGGGCACTGAAACTGAAGGGAATAGAACATGAAATCATAGTTGAGGATATTGCCAACAAGAGCCCTTTACTCCTTGAGTACAATCCTATTCACAAAAAGGTTCCAGTGCTTGTGCATAATGGAAAGCCAATCTCCGAATCACTCGTGATTCTCGAGTACATCGATGAGATGTGGAAGCAGACGCCATTGTTGCCCGAAGATCCTTTTGAGAAAGCCACGGCACGTTTCTGGGCTAAATTCAGTGATGAGAAGGTATGTATGCCAACCGTGTCTCTTAGATGGCCTGATTGACCTTGATCTGAATGAAAAATGTTTGTCAACCTCTTATGCACACACTTACCTAATTTGTTTCAAATATAAAACCTTGAAACCATTGTGGTCAAATCGTGCCAAAATAATGAATCGTGAATGGTTCGGTGAATCGTGTGATTCCAACTAAACTAAAAATGGCATAATTGGTAGGATGATTATCTATTGGAACCATTTTGGTATTCTTCTTACTACAGAATTTTCCATCATTTTTCCAAATATTTTGAACCTCAAATCTAGATACAATATTGGGCTGCAGTCTCTCGACCGAGTTGTTTTTGTAGGCCTCTGAGACGCTGTCCATGACCACAACTTTGAACCACGATATATGCATATATAGAACCTCATATGTAGTACTTAAAACTAACAAAAAGCAAGTTAACACAAGTTTTATACAATATCAAGGCTCAGAATTTGAAAGTTTCCACTTAAACTTCAAAGTTCCATACAATGAATCGTGAATCGAATTGGGCTTTATAAAAATCGAAGAGACTCGTATGAATCGACTCGTGAATTGGCCGACTCTAACAACCATGCTTAAAAATACATTCAATAAATGAACAAATTGTAGATAACGAAAGGTAAACAAACCTTAGCATGCAACATTTCTAGCTTACTTTGAGTTGCTTGGATATCCATTTTCAAGTCAGCTAACTATTCTCTTCCACAATTGTAGCTTTTGCCATCGGTATGGCATGTCTTTATAGCAGAAGAGAAAGAGCGAGAGGAAGCGATTGGTCCTGCGTTGGAGAACCTGAAATTCGTAGAAGAACAGTTAAAGGGAAAGAAATTCTTCTGCGGAGAGAGAATCGGATTCCTTGATCTTGCAATGGGGTGGATGGCGAATTTGATCAGTGTACTAAAAGACGCGACTGGTCTAAACCTTATAGATACAGAGAAATTTCCATTGTTATCAGAATGGATGAACAACTTTTCGGATGTTCCCGTAATCAAAGAAAGCTGGCCACCTCATGACAAGCTAATCACCAAGTTCATTGCCATGCGTGCAGCCATTGTACCTAAGTGAACCAGATCATGAAGTCTTGTTTGAGCCTTCGAAGTTCACACATAACACACTCATGTAAAACGAAGCCCTTCTCATCCATGGTCCTGGAATAACTGTACCGGAATTACAATAATGGACGGTTGTGCCTTATTGTTTTACCAATAATCTTCTCAAAATTAATCTTACTTGGTTTCCTTTTTACTTTTTTTTTTTTCAGCTGAGCAATTACAGGGTCAAGTATTAGTGACCTCCCCTGAGTTAGCCCCAAAAGTTTGACTTAATGTCAATGATGTTCCTTCCTTTGTATTTGTGTTGCAATTCACCCCAACAGTTATACTATAACTTTAACCTGACATAATCCTACCAATAGATTTATGAGTTTACAGAATTCCTTTTTAAAATTACCAAAAGACGGTATGTGATCAAGAGTAATGCATATCAGATGAAGGCATACTCTTCTTTTGAAAATTTCTATTTTTTAACATGAATTTGAAATATGTTGGAGGTATTTTATAGTTATTTTGGGTCAATACATAATTAGGGGAGAACTGCAACACAAAAACTAAACATAAGTGAAGTTAGTGACATTGTGTCAAACTGATGTTAAGGCAAACCTCTGGGGAGGACGATTATTTTTACCCAACCTTATATGACTCATCACAATTACACTTCATCCCAAAATTACATTTACATCATCATTTCAACAACAAAGTCATTCCATGTCTTCTGTAAAAGGTTAACATTTTACGATAAAAGTTTTATAGCTTCTGTTAAGTTACCAACTACTCCAAAATCTTAAGAAGTTAGAGAATGGGCCAACAATGTATATCAAGCTTCAACACCCTCCCTCACATGCAACCCCAACTTGCACGTGGAGAGCAAACAAATCAAACTCCATGGCGACAAATAACAAAATGCAAATATGCACAACAAAACGGGGATGGAGAGTCGAACCCAAGACCTCCCACAAACAAGGCTTTAATACCATGTTAAGTTACCAACTACTCCAAAAGCTTAAGCTGTTAGAGAATGGGCCCAACAATGCATATCAAGCTTCAACATTTTCATAACACATTGGAGATTGTGGCATAAAAGACAAGTATGAGCATCAAACTTAACTTTTATTAGGAACTAGCATGCAACCCACGCTATGCTCAGGTATTATTTGTGATCATATTATGTATTCTACAATATTTGTGAGGTTTCTTGCTTACAAATTCATGAACAATCAAGAGTGCTTCCATGATAAATCACCTTTCACTATGTTCCTTTGGCATATGGTTGTTTCAAATTTAAATAGTGCCACGTTGAACACATATATTTTACATCAAAGAACCAGTTTACCTTAAATAATTGAAAATACTAATGCTCTGTTTGGTTTGCTGATCTGGAGAAGGAAAATAAAAAGGACAGGAATACAACTTACTCATGTTTTCTTCCATGCGTAAGCAACATTAAAATTTTAAGAATTTCGACATGTAAAACTAACTTGAGAAAGAAGGGAGTGAAGTGGCTAGCAAAATTAAAATTTTTTATTTACTTTTTTACTATATTTTCTTTCCCTCCTATTTTCCACACTCTCTTTCTTATTAACCAAACAAAGAAAAATGTTTGCCTTAGTGTTTTCCTTTCCTTCCTTTCCCTCACTAAATCCATGAACAAACAGAACCTAAACAAATAAGAAAATTCGGCAGTCTCTTAATGTCCTTCAGTTGAAAATTTGGTATTTGCACCCGATGCATGTAATAAAGTTCACGTAGCACATGTTGGCAGATTGAAGTTCCAGAAAAGCAAGCCAAATAGAAGGACATATACGGGAAAAATGCTTTGAACAATCCTGCCATGCCTTAGTTTGGTTGATCATAGGCTCTCCAATTGTTGGTGCTTTTCCATTAAACCAAAACCAACTAGAACAAATAAAAATGAAGGAAAAGAAAAACAAATTACGATGGAATCTGGATGTAACATTAATATGAGAAACACCAGCCCAAGCATTTTGTTAATCATGAGCATATAGGTTTTTTGTCCAAAGCTTCCTATGCCGTTTTCTATGATTGAAAGTAAACCTCTTTGGTTTTATGCAAAGATATTTGTAAAGAAACTTGATGAAGTTACTCATTCTAGCACATTAAAGAAAACGGCAAAGTACAATGATCTCTCCGTTGTATCTGAAAACTGTCCCCTGTGTTTAAAAATTACAGCGAACCCCGTATTAGTACCAAGGGGGATGAGGAGGCCAGAGTAATTTTCAGGGAGGTCAGTGTCTAAAGTAAAATATACAAAGTCAACGGTCCTGAAACAACCATAGGTAAGCAAGTATACCTTGAAGAAATCTAGAGCATCCCGTCAAGATAGCCGGTTGGGTTGATCTGTGGATGTCGAACAGAGTAATTGAGTCTGAAAAAGTAATAAAGTAATCAGTTGTCTTCAACTTTTATTTCCAAAACATAAAGGCTACAACCTAGGTGAACCTACATGAACGTATTGACCAACTATAACATCATGTCAACCAACCAAGTACGGGAAAACAAACAAACAAGGAACTGAAACCAAGAAAGAATAACAAAAGAATAATGCTATGGTTCCCAAACTTGTATCCAAATTTGCTTCCTAACCCATATGGCAGTGAGGCCACTTTGAAAACTGTCTGACCACTTACATTTTCATTAGAAGTTTCTGTTGAAGCTTGATATACATTGTTAGGCCCATTCTCTAATAGCTTAAGCTTTTAGAGTAGTTGGTAACTTAACATGGTATCAGAGCCTTGTTTGTGGGAGGTCCTGGGTTCAACTCTCCATCCCCGCTTTGTTGTGCATATTTGCACTTTGTTATTTGTCCCCACTATGATGGAGTTTGGTTTGTTTGCTATCCACGTGCAAGTCAGGGTTGCATGTGAGGGAGGGTGTTGAAGCTTGATATACATTGTTGGGCCCATTCTATAACAACTTAAGCTTTTGGAGTAGTTGGTAACTTAACGGTTTCTTTGGATGGTCCCATTGCCACAAAGTGTTGGGAAGTAAATATGGGAAAAAAAATTTGGGAACTCATAACAAATTGCAGTCACTTTCAATTTTTACATGATTATTTTGAAGGAATATGTGAATATAAGATTTAAAGCTTGAAGTAGACACTTATGACATTGAATCAATTTTGAAGCTTATTGTCCTTTCCTGCAATTAAATAGTATCAAATCAAGTAATAGAACAACTAAAGCAAAGGCTTTACCCAGTTTGATTCCCCAGCTATGAAGAATGCTGCAAGATGTGGATGGGGAAAAGACCTAACCTTTGAGCATTACTTTGCACAAAAAAGCACGTCTCAAACTTGAGCCAACTTTCCAAGGATTGGCAATTCAAGCTTTTACAATTGCACAAAGCCAAACTGACCCTCAACCATCAATTTGTAACACCAATCCAGCCCATATGAAATTGTCCACTATTTCCATCACAAAATACATGTTTCCACGGATCAAAGCTAGTTAGTGAAAATATCTATCACCAGTAATCTCCACAGCTACATACTCCATTCTTGAACAAATGGAAACGATTAGCATCTCTAACTAATAGTTCTCGTTGTGTAATCTTCGATATGAACTTAGTCACCGTGTGGCAATCCCCACAAACTCGAAGATTCTTCATCACCTGCAAAGGTGTACCTGGTTCCGTGTTTAACAATCCAAATGCAATCGCAAGCCTTTCGCTGTGCTCACAAAGAATGTCTCTCTTCTCATCCTCGTCAACATCATGCAAAACAAATTGCAAATCAGCAACATAACCTTGTTTAGCCATTATACGAGAAAGCATATCTAATAACTTATTGACCTCTTCATATTGTTCAAAGAACCTATCCCCGGTTCCAAAAACATAAACCTTATTTCGAATCTCCAACCAGCTATAACCCGGGTCTTTTCTAAGTCCTCTAGCTTTCAAGGATTTTCTTATCATCCTCACTTGATCCCACTTACCTAAACCTGCATATACATTTGAAACTAATACATAATACCCTGTATCACCAGAATTTAATTCAATTATACGTTTTGACACACGTTCTGCAATATTTCCATCTCCACTTGCTCGACAAGCACTCAGTAAAGCTCCCCATATACTTGCATCTGGCTTGAATGGCATGGACAGAATGAACTCTTCCGCTTCAGCTAAAAGCCTGGATCGTGATAGAAGATCAACCATACAAGCATAATGTTCAGTCCTTGGTTCAATTTGATAGTAACATTTCATACGGTTGAAGCAAGCCTGACCCTCCTCCACTAAACGAGAATGGCTACATGCAAATATGATAGAAACAAAGGCAATACGATCGGGAACAATACCCATGCTTTCCATCTCCTCAAAAGCTCTCAGAGCTCTCTTACCTTCACCGTAAATCCCATATGCAGATATTAATGCAGTCCATGTCACAACATCTTTCTTTGTCATATGGTCAAACACTCGAATTGACTTATTCAAATTACCACACTTGGAGTACATTTCGATCAGTGCATTCCCAATTGGAACTTCTGACTCGAATCCGTACTTAAAAATGCTTCCATGTATCTCTCTCCCTTGTCGTTTGGCTGCAAGTAACGAACACATAGGCAATGTACCTAACATGGTAGCCACATCTGGTATCATCCCCTCACTTCTCATTCTCCCGATCAATCTGAATCCCAATTTACAGTCTTCGGAATGAACACAAGAAGCAATAATCGTATTCCACGTTACAAGATCTCGAATTTTCATGTTCTCAAATTGTTTCACCGAATCATCCATTTTCCCACATTTAGCATACATATCGACAAGAGCATTACCCACAACTAGACTGGAATCAAGTCCGTTTCTTGTTATCTGACAATGGAGTTCCTTCCCAAGATTTGTGTCTAGTACATGGGTAGACATATTTAGGAACATGACATAGGTGACAGAATCGGGTTCCAAGTCCATTTTCATCATCTTAAAAAGCTTTATCGCTTCCTCGTACGAACCATTATGAATATAGCCACTAACTAATGAGTTCCATGACACCAAATCCTTGAATTTCATTTTGTCATAAACTTCCCGAGAAGCCAACAAATTACCACACTTTGCATACATATTAATAAGCATATTACTTGCTATGATATCACACTCAAACCCATTTCTTGACATGAAGTCATGCACATATTTTCCCAATTCCAAGTCTCCAACGTGACCACAAGCACGAATAACAGATGTGATTGTCAATAGATCTGGTTCAAAAGTATGCACCATTTCAAGAAACAACTTAATTGACTCTTCAAACAAGCCCGATTGGAAGTACCCACAAATTAGAGTGTTCCATGTCACAGTGTCTCTAACTACCATACCATCGAAAATGATCGAACATTCCTTCAACTGATTAAATTTGAAGTACATAGAAAGAAGTCCATTGCTCACAATTACATCTGTCTTAATCCCAATCTTTTCAACCAAGCCATGAACCATCTGGCCCTCGTGAACTGCAACCAAGCCTCCACACGAAGGTAAAACACTCGACACAGTGAAAGAATCCGGAACCAAGCCAGCCATTCTTGAACGAAGATAAGTTTCCAAAGCTTCCTCCCAATACCCATTTGAACTATACCCCGAAATCAAACTATTCCAAGAAACAACATCCTTATGAGGCATTTCATCGAACACTGTACGCGCTCTATCCAAATCATTTAATCTTGCATACATATCTATCAAAGCATTGCCTATATATAAATCCGAGCTCAAACCCATTTCCAATACTTGATCATGAACCATCTTACCCATTTTCAAATCCAACAAACCGGCACATGAATTGATCACAGAAGGAAAGGTGTATGAATCAGGCATAAGCTTTAATTTTTGCATTTGGGTATAGAAATCCATTGCTTCAGAGAACAACCCATTGTGGGTCAGAGCTCTTATGATTGAATTCCATTGATAAACGTTGTTAGTGGGTGAAATTCGGCGAAAGACCCGTAAAGAAGCAAACGGGTCTTTGAATTGGCCGTACTTGCTTATGAGTTTTCCAGAGAATAAGGCAGATTGATAGAGTCCCGAAGTGATTATCAGTGAATGGAGTTTGTGAAGTTCTCTAGAATTTGTTGCAGAAGATAGACCTTTTGAGAGTGAAGCATAGAGAAGTTCTTGACTTTGTTGGCCTAAACTACTCAATTTTGCAGTTCTCATGAGATGAAATTGAAGTTCGGTTTGGTGGTTCTGAAAAAATTTAAATAGTTAACGGCCGATAAGCTTGTTTGGTTACAGTGGTGTTTGTTTTTGTGGAAATAGAATTTTTTAAACATTGTTTTTAAATCCTGGATCGCACCGTGTAAGAGGGACCTAGGGAATTTTACCCAAGTATGTTTTTTTTTTTTTCCTCCCGAAAAAGGGTTAAATCAAAAAAAAAAAAAGTCAAACGGCACTTACAAAAGATACAATGGGCATACCCTAAGATATACAAATGATATCAAACACATGCTAGGGACACAGGATGGAGACCAAAGAAAAGGAAACTCCAAAGATTGAAATCCATCCCAAACTAGCAACCTAGGCGACTACCAAAAACAAAGAAAACAAGAACATGGCCTAAACAGAAGAGAACCATCAAGGTTTATGACGACCCTTCGGGTGGCTACCACTGAACTTAATCTTCTCTTCCCGCTTTCTCTGTCTGTGAGAAAGGGAACTAGCAGGCACTGGGGACCCTCTCTCAAAATCAGCCTCACAGTCTACAGCAACCACTTCGGGTGGGGGAGAACTAGGGTATATCGAGCATCTAAATCATCTTCAACCTTTCGATCAACTTGGTCCAAAGCTTCAACATCTCGATCCATAGGCACATGGACACGCTCGGAAAGGACATGAAAAGAATTAGGACCTGCAACAATGTCTTTCGGAATTTTCTCCAAACAAGAGTTCAGAGAAGGGCAAATAGTGATCATGTCCACAACACTATCGAAAGAGGAAAAATCCTGGGTACCATAAATCTTAGTATCCTCTGTCCATTGACGGTTAGGTATCGGAACATGTTCTTCAATGGTCTGTTCCCCTTTATCTTTCCTAGTAACAGTTTGCCACACACCAACTTCCTCCTTTTTCTTGTAGCGATTATGAGAGTTAGGGACAGGAAAAAGGTTCACAACCCTAGCGCAGTCATGACTGAATTGGGAACATTCTTACATCTAATAGGGGTCCATTGGTATTCCAAGCTGATCTTCGTTAAGACAGGTTTCCCAATTTCCTCATCAAAGGCTTCAATATTGAATTCATTAATAAACTCATGTTCCGCACTAACCTCAATGCAAACCCTAGCAAAGGTGATTCGTCTTCGGCTAGCAGTCATTCGGTCCACCCGAATCGGCTTCCCGATGAAACTAGATATGAAACTGGTACCCTTAGGATTCCAATATTCTAGAGGGATACTATAGAAGTTTACCCAAATGGGAACAGTTTGAATTTTTGCATTTGCAAATGAAAAGTTTGGTTTCCAAGGCCTCAAAATAATAGGTTGCCTAGCAATGAACCATGGGCCTCCCTCTAGCATGGCATCCCTGAATCCCTCGTTGGAGAAAGTAAAGAAATAGCACCCAGAATCAGTCGCCAAGGTATCAATTAGTCCATCTTTAGCCCAAAGTCTGTTAGTAGCATTAGAAATCAGGGAGTACGGTAATTTCTTACCAAGAAACCTTCCAACCAAAGTGGTGCTCCATTCATCCTTTCCTTCAACAATTAATTCCCTTAGGACAGAAAGCACCAAATTATCCTTTCTATTTCCATGGTAAAAATATTTCAATTTGAAGGTAGTTAGGGAGGGTAGGGATGGCTCCGAATCGAGACCAGTACTAGCCCCTCTGTAAACTTTAGACATAAATTGTTGAGTACCACAGTAGGGAACGAAAAAGTTATCAGTATCACTCGGATCCAATGTGGCAACATGTCCCTGTGTCTGTTGTTGTACTGTTTTGAACAACTCAACAAAAGGTTTTTTAAATGTTGACAAGTGAGAAGTCGAGTCATGTGCAAAGGCAGTATCCCCTGATATGATCACGTGATGATGGTAACTTACAAGAGAAGCTTGCAAGTTTGATAGGTTAACAGGCTCATGAATTCCATCATTGCATTTATTGATTAAACAATATCCATCTTGGGAAGAAATAGGGGTTAGCATGTTGCCCTTGTCTTCGAAAATGGGACCCGCCACTTGAATGCAGTCCATAGAAGAAGGACTTTGACAAGGCTGCCACGTGTCAGACTGACCAGCAGAATGACCAGCCTGAAGCTGATTTGTTACGTTAACTCTAGCCGAAAAGAATACGTGCTCCTTACATGGAGATCTCTGTTCAAAGTGCACTGCTGACTCATCATCCACCAACTTGGAACCAAAAATCAAAGGGACATCTGGTTTAATGGGAGCATTAAATGAGCCCATGTGAACCAGCCCTTCTTTACCCGGGAAATTCATCTTTTCAAAATATGTCACATGCTCTTTATGACCGCAACATGAGCTGGAGTCCATAGGTATAAGTGTGTGTATAGGCACGTGCGCTCCACTTGCAACAAACTCCTTAGGTCTTGAGATAGTATCAACTGTTGGATTAAAGCAAGAGCCATCAACAACAACTTGTTGAGTATGAACACGAACTTCATCACCAACCTTGTCTACACACATACCATCCGTAATCGGGACATCAGAATCAATAACAGAATGTGGACACTCATTTTTAAATATGATCCAGATTCATGAGCATCAAAGGAGGGTCAGACTGTAAGACATCTAAAAGAAATCTTTCAAACTTACTGGGCTCACGAGTAGCAATTGAAGATTAGGCAAGGGTTTGAAAATTTTGAGCATCATTATGTGTTGGGGCTGCTTCCATTCGTCCTTTAAGACCAGTAATCTTAAGTTGTAGCTGTAGACACCCCGATTTTGACCAAACATCGAATTAAGGGGAGTATTACCTCTAGATCCAATGATGACAATGTCCGACTAATCTAGGACTTCTAAAGGTGATTCAAGCTCTTCAAAAGGCTCTTCAATTCAAACAAAAAGAGAAAAAAGAAAAAGAGAAAAAAGAAAGAGAGAAAAAAAGAGAGAGAAAAAGAGAGAATAGAAGAAAACGGCATTGTAACACCCTGTATTTTTATTTTCATTAATAAATAAATACTGCATTTCATTTCCACGAATATTTGATTTAATTTCTCTTTATAATATATATATATATATATATCTGGGGTCAAAATGTAATTTCCATAAATATAGAAAATATTTTCTATGGTTTCAAAATCGATATCTATATTTTTGTATAAACCGGGAATTTAATTCCTACGCTTATATAATTTTCTGTATTTTTATCGCGACCGTAAAATACCAGTTTTGATTTCAATCTGCGTTTATATCGCGTCTTGGGTGTGGGAGCACGTGAGCTCAACCACACCGTACATTTTCCACTTGTTGCTTGTTGGCCACAACAGAGAATTTATATATATGTGTATCAGTCTCTCATCTCTCACTCACTGTATCTCCCTCAATTCTCTCAATCATTCTCTCAATCTCCCTCTAATTCTCTCTTCCTCTCAAGAAACACACATAACACACATTCAGTATATACATATACATATACAATTACACACATACATAGCTATATATATTTATCTTAAGATCAAGAGAACGGAGGAGAAATTCTTAACGACGGAAACTTCGGCGGAAAACTCTCGGTCTCAATTCTCTGTGTAATTGACCTCTGTGAGTATTATAAGCTCACTTGCCATGTCTGTATATGTATATTTCAGTGTATATAGATGTGTATATACATATATATGTATAAACACCATTGAAGCTTTGAATTGGAGTTTTACAAAACTCAACCAAAATCAATTCCGTGAATTGATTTTGGAAGATCTTAGTCCCAATAAGCTACGTTTCAAATCCTACGCAGTAATTCGTCCGTATCGCGACGTACCGTTGATTTAAAGTTTTGACACCCTTACTTTAATTGTGAATATCTAGAGATATAATCCGTAATTGTTTAAATTGATTGCATATTCGTAATCTACGTGGAAAATCGAAGAGATCCATATATTGCACGACATGTTTGAAACAGAATCTGAAAATGGGTAAAAATACAGTTTGAAATTGAAAACAGGGGAAAAAACGAGGAAGATGATGAAACTGCAAGAACTCGCGCGCGCGACTCGCTCGCGCGAGGCTCGTTCGCGCAAATAATTTCCCCATTCGCGCGCGCGACCCGCTCGCGGGACCAGTGCTCCACCTTCGCGCGCGCGACCTGCTCGCGCGACCTGTTCTCCCCCCTCGCGCGCGCGACCCGCTCGCATGACCTGGCATTTTGAGCAGTTTCTGTATTTCTTTATAAGGGACTGTTTGGAAAAGATTTTGAAAGTTTTTAAAGAACTGTTTGACAAATATACTGTTTTAAAGGCTCATTGTTAGAAATTGGACTTATAAGAACGATTAAGACCGAGATTTATGTTGAACGAATATTCAGCTTTGAGATTAATAAATGTTGCTACAAAACTGTGAGCGTTGACATACATATTAGGGTCGAGGTTGTGTCAACATGCATGTGTGTGAGGAAACATGAAAAGAGTAAAGAGTGGCTATCTGGTGTGTGACCTCAATATTGATCGGATATTATTCCTAGTATTGGAGGCGACAGTGTTGAGTTACGGCTTAGATATCGATCGGATATTATTTCTGGTATCCGAAATGATGGTATTGAGTGCGGCTTAGATATCGATCGGATATTATTCCTGGTATCTGAAGCGATGGTATGGTGTGCTGTTTTGGATATCGATCGGATATTATTCCTGGTATCTGAGGTAATGGTTTGGTTGAGTCGAGTCTTGTTGAGAGAAAAGAGTCAGAAAGATGAGATATTACATCGTTCATGCACGGTCGCATATTTATTGCTTACTTTATTCTCCCGTGATTTATGTTGGAATTGGAACCTTGAATCTATTGCTTTTAAAGTTAAATTGCACCGTTGTTTATGTGCTTATATATACATTGCGAGCACTTGTTTATTTTGCTCACCAGCTTTCATAAGCTGACGGCGTTGATGCGTCCTGGACTGTATGTCCAGATTTTCATGGTCAGGAGCAGCCAGGGTATTTCGACTACGCTAGTTAGAGGCAGGGGACTTTCCAGGAGATTGCTTTATATTTCTTATGTCTTTTAATTTGGATTGTAATAAACTAGTTTTAGACTTTTGAATAAGGCGTTTTGTGCCTAAGTGTATGACTGCTGTAATAGTTAGTATGTTTTAGTTTTGGAGCTTATGTTTTGTTAGTATCCTTTGCTCTAGATATGTTGTTAAGTTATTTGTTGCAGGGACAATTGGTCATACTCACTTGTCACGACCTACGAGTCCATAAAGGAAATTAAATGCTTTCCTGAATTATGCTACGTCGGGGCGTGCAGGCTTTTTGGTATCAAAGCCAGGTTATGGCTCGACCAATTGTCCAAGACATAAAGGATCTCCCGTTAAGATAGAATAAGATAAGATAGTTCGACTTCATTCCGTGTTTAGTCGCTTTCTATCGTTGTGGATTTTCTTTCTTCTCGAGAGTTTGACCAAATTCTGTTGATTGATGGATAGGTACCGTTTTATATGGCTGGAAGAAATCTCAGGAATCGTTCCGCTATTGAAGATGCACCTCCGGTAATAGATCCAACCGGAATGTTTGAGGCTTTTGCAAGAAGATTGGAGAGGGTTAGTGATCAGAATGCAAGGAACAATAATCAGAATGGGAATCATAACGGGAATGGGAGGCAAGCCCACCAGACTGGAGACAAGCTTTTCAAGGAGTGTCGCGCTTTGCGACCTGAGTATTTTGCGGGGACTGATGAACCCTGGCAAGCGGAACAGTGGCTGCGCCAGATGGAGCGTATCTTTGAGACCATAGAGTACACGGATCTGGAGAAGAAGCGTCTAGCTATCTTTCAACTGTCTTATGCAGCGGCTAATTGGTGGAATGCTGAAAAGGCGACCATAGGGGAAGAAGCTGCAAGGAGAATGCCGTGGGTGGTATTCAAGGAAAGATTTCTCGAGAAGTATTTTCCTGAAGAAGAGAAGGACAAGAGAGAGAAAGAGTTTATGGAGTTGACTCAAGGGAATATGACCGTCCGAGGGTACACTACTCGATTTGAACGTCTGTCTCGCTTTGCTACACATATGGTGGACACACCCCAGAGGAAAATCAAGAAGTATCATCGGGGTCTCAACTTGTCTCTCCGACATCTGACTATGGGGCATCTGGGCCAGTCATTTGAAGCCCTGGTGAGATTGGCTACGGGGTTAGAAAATGATGGTTGTCAGAATTCAAAGTCGTTTGGAAATCGACCTCCGCAGAAGGGTTATTCAGGACAGAAACCTAGGTACCCTCAAGGACAGAAAAGGACCTGGGATGGAGGAAAGAAACCTCAACAGACACAAGCAGTACAGCAGTATCCGCCTCGAGCAACAGGAGGGAACAACAACAATAACTGCTTTAATTGTGGTAATCCCGGTCACCGAGCTAAAGATTGCAGAGTAACTAGGCGTGCTGATCGTCCGGGAATTGTGTGCTATAATTGTGGCATGCCAGGTCACATAAGTCCGGAATGCAAGGCTCCTAGGAGAGGCAATTACGGTCAGCAAGGATAAGCCCGCCTGAATGCTGTTATCCCCGAGGCGGCTGGCTATGAAGAAACAGGATATGAAGAAGGTGTTTATGAGGAGGGACCGCCTGAACAACGAGCAGTGGAAGGTACTCTAACCTTGTTTAACTCTCATGTTAAAGTTTTATTTGACACGGGTGCTACACATTCCTTTATATCTGTTAAGACTGTTCGAAAGTTGGGTATAGTGACGCAACGTTTAGATGAAGCTTTGAGTGCTGTCTCACCCTTAGGGACCACCGTCAAGTTATTACATGTATGTAAAGATTGCCCTCTACAGTTAGGAGACCGTGAACTTTTGGCGAGATTAGTGGTTCTGTCGATGAAAGAATTTGATATAATCCTGGGAATGGATTGGCTCGAGGAGAATCATGCGAAGTTGGATTGTGCAAGGAAGAAGATCACATTTGCGGGCAATGGGAATCGACTCTTCGATTTCCAATGTAACCCTTCGGGTGATATGTTCCTCACCAGATGCCTAGCAAACATTGAGGTTGTCAGTGCAGAGGTGACAGTGTCATCAATACCGGTGATCGAGGAATTTGAGGAAGTATTTCGAGATATTTCAGGATTACCGCCAGAAAGGGACATAGAATTCTGTGTGGAATTGGTGCCAGGCACTCGACCTATAACCAAGGTTCCCTACAGGATGGCCCCTACAGAGTTATTGGAACTGAAGGAACAAGTTCAAGAACTTGAGAAGTTATGTTTTGTTCGTCCAAGTACTTCACCCTGGGGAGCACCAGTGTTATTCGTGAAGAAGAAGGATGGGTCAATGCGGTTGTGTAACGACTACCGAGAATTGAATAAGGTTACTATCAAGAATAAGTATCCTTTACCTCGGATAGACGATCTGTTTGATCAGTTGCAAGGAGCCACAACCTTTTCTAAGATTGATCTACGGTCAGGGTATCACCAGTTGAGGGTGCGGAAGGAAGACATACCTAAGACTGCTTTCAGGACGAGGTACGGACACTCTGAGTTCTTAGTGATGCCGTTTGGGATGATGAATGCTCCGGCTGTGTTTATGGACTTGATGAACAGAGTATTCAAGCCCTATTTGGATCAATTCGTTATTGTCTTTATTGATGATATTTTGATCTATTCCAAGTCAGAGGAAGAGCATGAACATCATCTACGGATCACGTTGCAGACGCTCAAGGATCACCACCTGTATGCTAAATTCAGCAAGTGTGAATTCTGGCTTCAGGAAGTTAAGTTCCTCGGACACGTGATCTCACAACAAGGAATCGCAGTTGACTCCTCAAAGACTGATGCAGTGGCGAATTGGACTCGGCCGACCAATGCTATAGAAGTCAGAAGTTTTCTAGGACTTGCTGGTTACTATCGGAGATTTGTAGAGGGTTTCTCAAAGATAGCAGCCCCGTTAACTGGTTTGACCAAGAAAGATTTGAAGTTCGAATGAACCGATAAGCATGAACGCGCTTTTATGGAATTGAAAGAGAGATTGACAACAGCGCCAGTGCTTGCGATACCAAAGGATGGTGAAAAGTTCACTATTTTTAGCGACGCCTCGTATCAAGGATTGGGGTGTGTCCTTATGCAAGACGGAAAGGTCATAGCCTATGGTTCACGACAGTTGAAGCCCAATGAATTGAATTACCCAACTCATGATTTGGAGCTGGCAGCAGTTGTGTTCGCGCTTAAGATCTGGAGGCACTACCTCTATGGGGAGAAGTTTGATTTGTTCTCGGACCACAAGAGCCTTAAGTATTTGTTTACTCAGAAGGAGTTGAACATGAGGCAACGTCGGTGGATGGAGCTGATTAAGGACTACGACTTTACATTAGAGTACCACCCTGGTAAGGCTAATGTAGTCGCTGACGCCCTAAGTCGAAAACCTCAAGGAATAATTACTTCATTGATGGTAAGGGAGTGGAAAGCTTTAGAGACAATCGCAGAATTTGATATGCAGATTTTTGAGGGAAGTGACGGACATCACTTTGGATGCCTTGTAGTACACCAACACTTGTGAGTCGAATTATTGAGGCCCAAAAGGAAGACGAGAAATTTCAAGCATGGTTCGCCAAGATGTCAGAAAAGGACCCTACAGAATGGAAGGTTGGGACCGATGGAGGATACCGATGTCAAGACAGATTGTGTGTGCCAGATTCTGGAGATTTGAGAAAAGATATTCTCGAAGGAGCACATAAATCGAGACTGACAGTACACCCAGGAGGAACAAAGATGTATAAGGATTTGAAGAGAAACTTCTGGTGGGAAGGGATGAAACGAGAAGTAGCCGAGTTTGTGTCTAAATGTTTGACTTGTCAACAAGTGAAGGCTGAACATCAGAGACCCTCAGGGTTGTTGCAACCCCTGCCTGTTCCAAGATGGAAGTGGGAACACATAACTATGGATTTTGTGGTTGGATTACCCCGGTCACAACAGAATCATGACGCGATTTGGGTAATTGTGGATCGTCTGACAAAGTCTGCACACTTCATCGCGTACAATATGACTTACCCAGTAGAAAGGATGAGTCGAATGTACCTACAACAAGTAGTGCGACTGCACTGTGCACCTATATCTATTGTATCAGACCGCGATGCACGTTTTACCTCAGGATTTTGGGAAAGTTTGCAGAAGGCTATGGGAACTTCGCTCAAGATGAGTACTGCTTTCCATCCTTAGACCGATGGACAGACCGAGCGTGTTAATCAGATTATGGAAGATATGCTGAGAGCTTGTGCAATCGATTTTGAAGGATCTTGGGAGACGCACTTACCGTTGGTCGAATTTGCTTATAACAACAGTTATCACTCGAGTATTGGGATGGCACCGTTTGAAGCCTTGTACGGACGGCCATGTCGATCTCCGTTGTGTTGGGCTGAGGTGGGAGACACAAAACTTTTGGGACCAAATTTGGTGAGAGAGACCACTGAGAAGATTTCACTGGTCAAGGAAAGAATGAAAACTGCACAGAGTAGACACAAGAGTTATGCGGATCGGCGACGAAAGGATTTGGAGTTCAATATCGGAGACCACGTACTCCTTAAGGTTTCACCCATTCGAGGAGTGGTACGTTTTGGTCAGAAAAGAGAAAAGTTGGCACCTCGTTTCATCGGACCGTTTGAGATATTGGAGCGTGTTGGGAAAGTGGCTTATCAGCTCGCGTTGCCACCAAAGATGTCTGGTGTTCATAACGTATTCCATGTCAGTATGTTAAGGAAATACATACGGGATCCTTCACATGTGGTAAATTTTGATGATATTGAGACAAGTCAGAATGTTGTCTACAAGGATAGACCTGTGAGGATTCTTGACCAGAGTATCAAGAGGCTGAGAAGAAGAGACGTTCCTTTGGTTAAGATTCAGTGGAGGCATCATGACGAGGGAGAAGCGTCATGGGAGTTAGAGTCGGACATGAGGACTAGATACCCCGAGTTATTTCAGGATTAGTTAGCTCAGATTTCGGGGCGAAATCTCTGTTAAGGTGGGTAGAGTGTAACACCCTGTATTTTCATTTTCATTAATAAATAAATACTGCATTTCATTTCCACGAATATTTGATTTAATTTCTCTTTATAATATATATATCTGTGGTCAAACTGTAATTTCCATAAATATAGAAAATATTTTCTATGGTTTCAAAATCGATATCTATATTTTTGTATAAATCGGGAATTTAATTCCTAAGCTTATATAATTTTCTGTAATTTTATCGCGACCGTAAAATACCAGTTTTGATTTCAATCTGCGTTTATATCGCGTTTTGGGTGTGGGAGCACGTGAGCTCAACCACACCATACATTTTCCACTTGTTGCTTGGAGGCCACAACAGAGAATTTATATATATGTGTATCAGTCTCTCATCTCTCACTCACTGTATCTCCCTCAATTCTCTCAATCATTCTCTCAATCTCCCTCTAATTCTCTCTTCCTCTCAAGAAACACACATAACACACATACAGTATATACATATACATATACACTTACATACATACATAGCTATATATATATTTATCTCAAGATCAAGAGAATGGAGGAGAAATTCTTAACGACGGAAACTTCGGCGGAAAACTCTCGGTCTCAATTCTCTGTGTAATTGACCTCTGTGAGTATTATAAGCTCACTTGCCATGTCTGTATATGTATATTTCAGTGTATATAGATGTGTATATACATATATATGTATAAACACCATTGAAGCTTTGAATTGGAGTTTTACAAAACTCAACCAAAATCAATTCCGTGAATTGATTTTGGAAGATCTTAGTCCCAATAAGCTACGTTTCAAATCCTACGCAGTAATTCGTCCGTATCGCGACGTACCGTTGATTTAAAGTTTTGACACCCTTACTTTAATTGCGAATATCTAGAGATATAATCCGTAATTGTTTAAATTGATTGCATATTCGTAATCTACGCGGAAAACTGAAGAGATCCATATATTGCACGACATGTTTGAAACATAATCTGAAAATGGGTAAAAATACAGTTTGAAATTGAAAACAGGGGAAAAAACGAGGAAGATGATGAAACTGCAAGAACTCGCGCGCGCGACTCGTTCGCGCGAGGCTCGTTCGCGCGGCACGCTCGCGCGAATCATTTCCCCATTCGCGCGCGCGACCCGCTCGCGCGACCAGTGCTCCACCTTCACGCGCGCGACCCGCTCGTGCGACCTGTTCTCCCCCCTCGCGCTCGCGACCCACTCGCGCGACCTGGCATTTTGAGCAGTTTCTGTATTTCTTTGAAAGGGACTGTTTGGAAAAGATTTTGAAAGTTTTTAAAGAACTGTTTGACAAATATACTGTTTTAAAGGCTCACTGTTAGAAATTGGACTTATAAGAACGATTAAGACCGAGATTTATTTTGAACGAATATTCAGCTTTGAGATTAATAAATGTTGCTACGAAACTGTGAGCGTTGACATACATATTAGGGTCGAGGTTGTGTCAACATGCATGTGTGTGAGGAAACATGAAAAGAGTAAAGAGTGGCTGTCTGGTGTGTGACCTCAATATCGATCGGATATTATTCCTGGTATTGGAGGCGACAGTGTTGAGTTACGGCTTAGATATCGATCGGATATTATTCCTGGTATCTAGGGCGCTTGTTTCGGATATCGATCGGATATTATTCCTGGTATTGGAGGCGACAGTGTTGAGTTACGGCTTAGATATCGATCGGATATTATTCCTGGTATCTAGGGCGCTTGTTTCGGATATCGATCGGATATTATTCCTGGTATCCGAAATGATGGTATTGAGTTACTGCTTAGATATCGATCGGATATTATTCCTGGTATCTAGGGCGCTTGTTTCGGATATCGATCGGATATTATTCCTGGTATCCGAAATGATGGTATTGAGTTACGGCTTAGATATCGATCGGATATTATTCCTGGTATCTAGGGCGCTTGTTTCGGATATCGATCGGATATTATTCCTGGTATCCGAAATGATGGTATTGAGTTACGACTTAGATATCGATCGGATATTATTCCTGGTATCTAGTGTGCTTGTTTCGGATATCGATCAGATATTATTCCTGTTATCCGAAATGATGGTATTGAGTTACGGCTTAGATATCGATCGGATATTATTCCTGGTATCTAGGGCGCTTGTTTCGTATATCGATCGGATATTATTCCTGGTATCCGAAATGATGGTATTGAGTTACGGCTTAGATATCGATCGGATATTATTCCTGGTATCTAGGGCGCTTGTTTCGGATATCGATCGAATATTATTCCTGGTATCCGAAATGATGGTATTGAGTGCGGCTTAGATATCGATCGGATATTATTCCTGGTATCTGAAGTGATGGTATGGTGTGCTGTTTTGGATATCGATCGGATATTATTCCTGGTATCTGAGGTAATGGTTTGGTTGAGTCGAGTCTTGTTGAGAGAAAAGAGTCAGAAAGATGAGATGTTACATCGTTCATGCACGGTCGCATATTTATTGCTTACTTTATTCTCCCGTGATTTATGTTGGAATTGGAACCTTGAATCTATTGCTTTTAAAGTTAAATTGCACCGTTGTTTATGTTCTTATATATACATTGCGAGCACTTGTTTATTTTGCTCACCAGCTTTCATAAGCTGACGGCGTTGATGCGTCCTGGACTGTATGTCCAGATTTTCAGGGTCAGGAGCAGCCAGGGTATTTCGACTACGCTAGTTAGAGGCAGGGGACTTTCCAGGAGATTGCTTTATATTTCTTATGTCTTTTAATTTGGGTTGTAATAAACTAGTTTTAGACTTTTGAATAATGCGTTTTGTGCCTAAGTTTATGACTGCTGTAATAGTTAGTAAGTTTTAATTTTGGAGCTTATGTTTTGTTAGTATCCTTTGCTCTAGATATGTTGTTAAGTTGTTTGTTGCAGGGACAATTGGTCATACTCACTTGTCACGACCTACGAGTCCATAAAGGAAATTAAATGCTTTCCTGAATTATGCTACGTCGGGGTGTGACAGGCATATGGCACAGTTTGCGGCATTCACGGGTTGTCGGTGCGACACTCTCTGATTATCGTACGGAAGTTAGTAAGTGCTGCAACGACACTCAGTGATCGCTGCAAAAATACACCAAATGCCGCAAAATCAAAATTCCAGAAAGACGGCAGTCCGCGGCATTCACTAAATGTCGCGCCGGCAATCAGTAAGTGTCGGTCCGACAATCATTGAGTGCCACTTCCATCCCCATCGAGTGCCGCATTTTTTGGCTGCCAGCTTTGAGATAGTACGTTTTGTACCTTCAAAAGGACGTCCGAAATTAGGGTTTTGCCCCTGAAATTACTGAAATACCCTTTCAAAAATTGCCTATATGAAGGAGATGAATATCCCATTACAAAGGACTTGAATTTTTGAATCTTAGAACCTCACCTTGATTCTCTTTGTTTCAAACCTCTTAAAAATTTTCCTAAATACAATTAAGAGAATCTTAGAGGGAGTTAGAGGAATTAAGAAGGAAGATCTAGAAGAAGAGCTTGATTAACTTTGGGAATATCCTAAAACCATCAAGAAGTTGAGGATAATTGGAGGTAAAACTCTAGACTAATTAGCTTATTTAGTTTAAGTTCAATCACAATATTTAGAATCTCTTAGGATCTTTACACATTTTCAAAAACTCTCTTCCCACCTCATTTCATCACACACCACTAATATTGTGATTGAACTTTCCCTTTTATTGGTTTGGATCAAAGTAGCCTAAGGTTTAAAGTTAAATAATCATAAAGTTAACTTAGATATTACTTGAGTCTTGATTTCCTTTTTCTTTATGATTATAACCACCTCTTAGGATTCATGAGACTTTCAATGCCTTACTTGAATCCTTAGACTTGAAACCCTTTAATCTTCTTACAAACTCATGATTTGTAAGAAGATTGAGGTTAATACTAGCATATTTGGCCAACGGGTCTTAACCTAATTCCATGGTTTAGGTTCGTTACTTTGAGATTTCATGAAGTTTTTCCATACTCCATTGAAATCTATAGGTATGAGTGTCTTTGTTCTCCAATGACCATCAAATGAAAGGAGATGTGGTTTGGGTTAAGCCAAACTCTATGGTTTGGAGGACAGGCTTAACACAAATGAAATTTGACAAAGGTGCAGTGAATTCATAGACCACCTTTGATCAAAGATTTTTAGTTAAATAATGGACCATTGGAATTGAATAAAACCAACTGGAGAGTGTCAATAACACATAGTTTTACCACTGTGATTTTTTGTTTTAATGAGATTCATGTTTAAGGTGGTTTGGTCATAGGTTTTGTGAAGCAACCGTAATCTGTCCAGAATTTCAGAACAATAACACCTTTTTGAAATAAGTAAATCATAGCCTTAATCAAGCATTCTTGAGCTCAAATATTTTTTTCTATAAAGTTTAATGTGTTAACAAGATCTCCTAAAAATATTAGAGCCTGTTAGATTTATTTACTATTTTTAGAAAATCGAACAAAAACTCTGGACAGAGAGTTGTAAATTCCTGAGTGATGTCTAATATTTGTCTAATTCCCAAAGATTGAACCGTTGATCTTTGATTTTTCTTTTTGGGTAGGAAACTAGACTCACAGAGGCATCTTGTGTCCAAAATTCATTGACATCAAACCACGGGAAGCATGCTTTTTCTATTTTTGAAGTTCTTATCTACTCTCTGCAATTTTCAGAATTTTGTGACGGATTTGACAAACCTTGTAAGTAGTGAATCAAATGACTTTTCCATGACCTAGGGCTTGAACCATGTTTTAATAATGATTAATTAAACTTAAGTCCAGAGGCTAGATGATCCAAATCAATGAATAAATTCCTAGCTTACTCTTGTTCATACTCATTATTCATATGCATTCATCCATGTGGTTTGATAATTGTAATTAGGATCCATTTTTAGATTCAATTGCACTTGATTGAACCTAATTATGAGCTCCTTGTGATCATGCTGGGACTACACCATCTCTATATGGACATTACATTGGCTCCTAGTTGAAACTTGTATATCTATAGGAATGATGCATTCCCAACTAATTAAAAGGAATTCATAATTTTGTCAATTCCTTCATGCTTGGATGTTATTTGGGATTTCATATTATATTTTATCTAAAGCATGTGGGCTAACCCTTTATTTTGTAGCACTATTGAGGTACGATTTCTCAACCCCTCTCAAGTTTACTTCATTCTTTGATTTTATTGTTCCTTTCCAACTTCATGTGCGCCACATTAGCTTAGGTTCTCGACTTATTTGTATATGTGGATTAGAGACATTTTTCCTAGGATTCCTATTCTTGTATGCATTACACGTTTCTATTCTGCGATTGGATCCCAGGTAAGTTTCCTAGTTCCCTACTTGCACGTCATCTTGCTTGCTATTTGAGTTATGTGGCTTATGAATGATATTTTATTGTTAGCAATCTTACACCCTTTTGACATGTTTTTGTAATGTATATGTATATATGTATTAGTTGAGGGCATGCTTAGATTAATAATTTGATTAAAAAGGATGTTGAGTAGAGGCATATCACGAGATAGGATGAGAAGGTGTGTTTTAGTCCGCCGGGCTCCTTCCCCTCTCATTCCATAATCCCCGGACCTAGTTTAATTTTTGGTTTCTCAAAAGATCAGTTTGCTTTAAAATGGTTTCTTAATTTTTCTTTTAAAAATTAAGTGGCAACTCGTTTGTATTTGAAATTTTGAATTTGAAAAAGGTTTTAAATAACATTGCCGTGGGTAAGAAAAAATGCGATATCCACAATCTGGCGACTCTGTTGGGGATCTAACCCAGAATCTCTGGCTTCGCAGACCAGAATTCCTGATTTTGGGTTCACTCGAGGATTAGACTTGAAAGCATCATTTTAATCGAATTAATCAATCTTTGTGTGCCTGTTGCATTTTCACTTGCATGTCCAGCTAGTTGATTGCACAGAACTATGACCTTGGAGGCTCAGGATAACTCGGTCGGTTAAGTTATCATGGGACTGTGTGATCACCCTTGATCTCGTACCATGAGTTGGTATATAAAGCATCCTATCAGATGTGTGTCGAGGGTCCTTTATTTGACCAAAACCCAACCTTCACACGATAGTTTCTATAGAAACTGTCAATCTTAGGAAAATAATTCTTGATTAGGACTTATGTGCTAGGGAGTTTTTGTATGCCCGGAAGGGATTACTTGAGATGATGACGATGCTCACCCAATACAAGACCTGTAAACCCAAAATCAATTTCGAGCAATTCCTCCTCATATCCCATGACATTTGGGAATATGCCAAATTTTGATTATAAGATTACATTTCTTATATCATGTTAGCTAAGCATCATCGACCTTGTACGCATCCGAATTCATGAAAAGTACGGTGATGATCCGATCATGTGATCCCTTTACCCAATGAATTTTAAATCCACCTTTGTAAACAAGCAAGGTTTTTCCCACCTTTACCCCAAGATTTCAAAAGCCTTTGAAGTTTACTTGATTAATGTTCCAAACCAATCATCGTTGAGATATATGTTTTCAAAAAAAGAATCATTGGGATTTATTTTCTAAAAAGGTGCTTTTCAAAATAAGTTCCAAAGTAAAATTTGAAATTTAATAGTCTTTATAGAGGAGTGTTTCCAATTAGAATTATCTTCGAAGGATTTTAAAGCCTTTAAAATGACCAAACCTTCGAAAAGGGTAATAGGGATCACAATGGGGAGTGAAATTGGCGCATTTGACATGAGTAAGGATCTTATATGCCTATGTGTCTATTTGTTAGGATTAGAATTTTCCTTTCTTTTGCATATAGAGTATGCACACACGCACACATGCATTGCATCCATGTGACATATGAACCATTTCATAAAAATCTCACCAAGAATCTTTAAAAAATAAAGCAAAAAGAATAAATAGCAAAAAGGGCTTTCTTAAAAGTCATTAAAATTCTTTTGTAGGGCAAAAATAGCATCAAGTTCGGACACGGTCTGGTTTAGAGGTCCCACAGCAAGGTTAGTAAGAAGGGGAAGTGGCATTGAAATGGTATATAAAAGAAATGATGGGGAAGTAGCAGAATTGAGGGCATTGGTGGAGCAACAAGCAGAACAGATGAGACGACAGGTTGAAAACATGAACCGTATGATGGTTAGATGGAAACGATAGCACGCCCACCACCGGTTACAAATCCACCAAATATCGATCCGCCCGTCGCAAGGGAAGAAGGTTGGTATGATGACCTAGAAATGCAGAGGGCCGAGGCTCCCAGAGCAGAAAGAGAAAGGGTAGAAAGAGAAAAGACTGAAAAAGAAAGGGTAATAGTCGAGAAGATAGAGAAAATTGAGAGGGTAATGCGCAAGGCTCATGGGGTCAATACTTATCTGATGGAATTAGAAGGGCTGTACAATGGGGTCTGCGAGACACTGCCTGTCGATTTTAAAATGCCAATTTTGACAAATTCGACGGAATAGGGAACCCACGCAACCAGTGAGGATGTATCTCGGAGCTTTCCAACCTAGTGGATTGAGCACATCTATGATGGTCGTCTTATTCCAGCAAACCTTGACAAGGGCTGCCTTGGCCTAGTATCTCACACTTGAACCAAGCAAAACTAGGGTTTGGGAAGAAGTAATCAAAGCAATCGTGGCACAGTATGAGTACAGCCAAGACTTGGATGTCACAGTCCGAGATTTGGAAACCACCAGGCAAGGGAACAAAGAATCATTCGCTGAGTATCTGAGTAGATGGAGAGGAAAGGCAGCCAAAATGGTATAGAGGCCGTCCGAGAAAGATCAAATCTGAATGTTAATGAAGAATCTCCAGCGGTGTATCAGGAAAAGATGAGGTTTCAGTCGACCAACACTTTTGCTAAATTCTTTGATGTGGGAACGAGGATAGAGGACGCGATCCAAGAAGGGGTGATTAAGAAGGAAGAACGACCGAATTGATATAGGAGGCTAAACTATGGGTCAAACGGCACCGATGTCAACGCACTGAGTGGGCCAGAGAAGAAGTTCAACATAACACCTAGAAAAGGAGGGAATAAACAACCAAGGAAGTTTTTAGATTTGGGGGTATCACTGTCAACCGCCCTCGATAGGTTAACGGAGAAGGGGCATATCCATCCGTTAGAATCTCGACCTCTACCAAGCCCGCTTCTGCCAAGTTTTCGGGAGGATCCTTATTGCAATTTCACCAACAAAAGGTTCACTCTACAGATCGGTGCACAAGGTTGAGGCATGAAATCCAGGACCTCATTGATAACAAAGAGATATCCGAGCCGCCTGTCCAAACTCCTAATGTCACTAGAAATCCACTACCGAATCATCATGCTGTACCGCCGCCACAAGGCCTTTATTTCTTGGGGGTAGAGGAGGCAATCTTCAGTCCATCTAGGCTAATCACTAAGGCCGGGACACCAAGGAAACCCTACCAGCTGCCGAAAGATTTGATAATTTGTACGCTTGGTAATCAGTCAGGGGTATGTGTAGAGGAAATGACAAAATAGTCAGATTGGTGGGTTCAAGAAAGCAGCAAAGTCGATAGTCAGGATGTGGATCAGGTAGAAGACGATCTGTGGTATGAGAGTTACAAAGATACAGAGATGGGAAAGAAAGTCCGAAAGCTGCCCCAGAAGTCGACAATTTGTGGGCAAGAGAGGAGGTTAGTCACCTAACTCGATCCGGTAGGCACTTCAAAGCGCATGAGCTAGAAGAAGATCACCCGGGGAGAGAATTGGACAAAGGAAAAGGGAGGATGAATGAGGAAGAAGAGGAAGACAGGTTCTGAAATAAATGAAGAAAACTCAAGCCAACATCACCACCTGGGGTTTATTGATCGCTTCCAAACATCACAGGCAGGCAGTCCTGGATGCTTTGAATTAGTTTGATGTTTCCATCGACACTGCACCGGAGGACCTAGTAGGAATGATCGGCAAAATTCCAACTCTGGCTATTGTCTTCTCCTCAAACGACCTACCGCCCGGAGGGCCCGTTCACAATAAACTGTTATACGTCACTGTGGAATGCTTGGGGAATACTGTACCAGCCTATCTCGTTGACAGCGGGTCTGGTTTAAGCGTGTGTCCATTTCGAACAGCTAAGCGAATGGGTCGAATGAGTTGACTTTTATACCGCCTGAACAGAAGGTTAGGGCATATGACAACACCTAGAGGACAGTCATGGGTATAATCCTTCTCCATCTAGCTGTCGGGCCCTTGAAAAAGGAAGTTGCTTCTTTTAACCTACTATTGGGAAGGCCGTGGCTGGACAGTCTGGGTGCCATACCATCGATAATCCATCAAAAGGTCAAGTGTGTCTGGAAAAACAAGGTCTGTGTTATCCTCGGGGACAGTTGGGTCCGTTTGTCTGAAGCTTCATCAAGCGCGCCGGTTCTAGAGGTACAACTACAAGAAGAAGAGACAAGTCTGGGAGGGTTTGAGTTTATTAACATGTTGGAGGAAGCAAAGCCAAGGGAATTCTTTCCGCTCTATTTTGATCAGTATGCAAGCCCATTGGTCGTCGGGATTATGAAGAAGATGGGTTTCTTCCCAGGCTTGGGATTGGGTAAGAATCATCAAGGTCTGTCAGAGTTTTTGAAGATCCCCACACAAACTCATACCCATGGTTTGGGATATCAGCCTTCGAAGAAGGAGCTGAAGGAAAAGAAGAAGGCAGCTGATGCACCGTTGGTTCCTTACTAGAAAAGGCTTAATGGGTACTTTGTGAAGGAGGGAGAGGATTTCCCCTTTTGTGGCTTCCCAAAACCATGGGTGGATCAGAAAGACAATTGCTTGAAGCCATGGTTTGAGATATTCTTCCCCCATGAATTCTCTGAGTATGAAGATCCATATCCACAAGTGCCCGCGAAATCTGCTACTGTCAAAGATTGGATCGGTGTGCTAGAGGGACCAGCCATGCAGCACTTGTTGGGCAAGGAAAGCACGAAAATTGAGGGAACAGACCAAGAAGGGGTCATGGAAGACGAGGCCGGGGAAGAATATGCTGAGGGTTTGGTGGAAGTGTTGCAGGAAAAAGACAAAGGGAATGACAAAGCAGTGACAAAAGGAGCGGATGAAAAGGGAAAGCTGTCGGGCTACGACACTATCGAGCTTACACAAGGGGTCAACAAAGAGTGGGTCTTTGAGTCTAGTGATAGGTACACCCCTCCCCAGAGTCTGTAATGGCCCATATGAGGCATCTCACTATCGCTATGTCTGTTATAATCACTCCCAAGAACAAAATTAATGAAAGTATGACTAATTCTGCCTACTCGAATGCGCTTAATGAATGTAATGAATATGATGATCATAAAATACCGAATGAATTGTAAAAACTAATTAAAAAAGAAAAAGAATCTGCATGTAAAATCATTGAGGACACTCTAACAATTAATATGGGAAATAAATATAATTCTCAAAATGTTTTTATTGGCTCTACACTTAGCAATGAAGAAAGCAAAGAATTGATCAATCTATTAAATGAATTCAAAGATGTTTTTGCATGGTCTTATAGTGATATGCTAGGTATTAATCCAGAGATAGTACAACATCATATCCCCCTCTTTTCCAACTCTAAACCAATAAAACAAAAATTAAGGCGAATGAGGTCTGAATGGGCACTTAAAGTAAAGGAGGAAGTTGAAAAGCAATTAAAAGCTAGATTCTTGATGGTCACCGAGTATCCTGAATGGATTGCCAACATTGTGCTGGTCCCAAAAAAAGATGGTCGTGTTAGGGTTTGTGTTGATTTCCGAGATCTAAACAAAGCAAGCCCTAAAGACAATTTCCCTTTACCTCATATCGATGTACTAGTCGATAACACTACAGGGCATGAACTCTTGTCTTTCATGGTTGGGTTCTCAGGTTATAACCAGATTCTCGTGGCACCTGAAGATAGGGAGAAAACCACTTTATCACACCATGGGGAACTTATTGCTATAGGGTGATGCCGTTCGGGCTCAAAAATGAAGGGGCAACGTATCAGCGGGCTGCTACCACATTGCTACATAACATGATTCATAAGGAGGTGGAAGTGTACATAGATGATATGATCATGAAATCTAAATGGAGGGAAGGACACTTAGAGGCATTGAGGAAGTTCTTTGAGCGGTTGAGAGAATTTAGAATAAGGCTGAACCCACAAAAGTGCACCTTTGGAGTTACCACCGGAAAGCTGTTAGGATTCCTTATCACTCAGAGGGGGATAGAGGTGGACCCGACCAAAATCAAAGCCATAGTTGAAATGCAGCCGCCAAAGAATGAGAAAGAGTTAAGGGGATTCTTGGGCAGAATACAGTTCATTAGTCGCTTCATTTCAAAGCTCACCCTAACTTGTGACCTGCTGTTTAGATTGCTCAGAAAAGGAGAAAAAATTGAGTGGGATACCGTATGCCAACAAGCCTTCGATAAAATCAAAACCTATCTCCAAAATCCACCTGTCCTATCACCACCCTCACCTAGAAGGCCTTTGTTACTATACCTTTCTATGTCTGAAGATTCGATGGGGTGTATGTTGGCCCAAGAAGGAGAAAGGGGGCACGTGGAAAAGGCCATTTATTATTTGAGCAAAAGGATGACTGGATACGAGCTAAAGTATTTGCCCTTAGAGAAAGCATGTTGGGCCTTAGTCTGGTGTACCCGTCGCCTTAGGCACTACATGCTAGCCTTCCCCGTAACTTTGATATCCGAATGGACCATGATGCTAGCCGAGTTCGATATCAAGTATGTCACTGCCAAATTCGTAAAAGGAAGAACTGTCGCTGAATACCTGGCCGACCTTGCGGTAGAATCTGAGGAGAAAGGTGAGTTCTAATTTCTGGATGGAGGGGTGATGGGGATAGAGGAGAATTTGTGAAAAATGTATTTTGATGGAGCAGCTAATCAGTTAGGCTATGGAATTGGGGTCATCCTCATGGCACCTCATGGAACCCCTACCCCGTTAGCCGTCAAGCTTAAGTACAACTCAACCAATAACACGGCGGAATATGAGGCATGTACAATCGGGATGGAAGCGGCATTGGCCTTGAAAGTTGAAAGGATCGACGTTTTCAGAGATTATAACTTGATCATATCCCAAGTACGAGGCGATTGGAGGGTAAAACATGAGAAGTTGAGACCTTACCACGACTATTTAGAGAGCTTAATTAGAAGATATCGTTCTACTACCTTCCCCGTGAAGAGAATCAGTTAACCGACTCCTTAGCAACCCTAGCCTCGATGATACAAATCCCCTTAGGAGTCACGATGATCCCGCTATCCATTGAGATAAGGAACTAACCTTCATTCGAGATGATCACAGCCCTAGAAACTAAAGGTGAAGTGCCTTGGTATGAAGACGTTTAGAATTTCATTAAGAAAGGAGAATACCCCGAAGGAGCTTCAAAAAAGGATAGGAAGGCGATTAGGAGATTCTCTTCCCAATTTGTGATCTACGTAGATAAGTTATGGAAGAAATCATACACCGGGTATAATCTGGAGTGTCTATATGGAAATGAGGCTACAAGAATGATGGAAGAAATACACGGAGTTTGTGGATGCCACATGAACGGGCATATGTTGGTAAAGAAAATAATTCGGCAAGGGTATTACTAGATGACCTTGGACAAAGACTGCTGTGAGTATGTCAGAAGATACCACAAGTGTCAGATCCATGCAAATATGATGTATACCCCGCCATTTCACCTCTATAGCATGACCACGCCTTGGCCGTATTCTGTATGGGGTATTGATATCATCGGCGAAATAGTTCCAAAAAGCCTCTAATGGACACCAGTACATAATTGTGGCAATTGATTATTTTACTAAGTAGGTAGAAGCAGCATCATATGCAACTTTGAAGGCCAAAGATGTGGTGAGCTTCATCGAGAAAAACATAATCTGAAGATATGGGGTTCCAAATGAGTTTATTTCTGATCACAGCAGTCATTTCCAAGGTGAAGTCATCCCGCTCTTAGAAAAATACAAGATCACCCGTCATCAGTCATCTCCGTACAGGCCTCAAACAAACGGGGCAGTGGAGGCAGCAAATAAGAATGTCAAACCAATCTTGGGGAAAACAACAGGCACATATAAGGATTGGCATGAGAAACTGTCATTTACATTATGGGGGTACTTAACCTCTGTGAAAACTTCTACAGGAGCTATACCATATTCGTTGGTCTACAGGATGGAAGCGGTCCTTCCAATTGAGGTAGAAATACCATCTCTTCGGGTTTTGATAGAGTGTGAAGTAACCGAATTAGAATGGACACGGGGGAGGTATGAGGAATTGATGTTGTTGGATGAGAAAAGGTTGGCCGCGATGAACCATACTCGGGGATATCAGAAAATGATAGCTCGTGCTTTCAACAAAAAAGTCCGCCCAAGGAAGCTTGCTGAGGGTGACCTGGTCCTCAAAAACTGAAAGTGCATGTTTATGACCCCAGAGGAAAATTCAAACACAACTGGGTCGGGCCATACATCATTAAGACTCTCCTTTTCGGAAGGGCTGCCTATCTCATGGACCTGGACGGGGTTGAATTTAAATAGCCAATTAACCTCGATCGCCTCAATAAGTATTTTGCTTGAAACCACTCCTTTCAAAACCTCCTACGTTGATGAACTACGCTTGACCTGATTCCCGCTAGGGGATACGTAGGCAACCTGCTCGGTTTGGTCGTCAATAATTGCCTAAGTGATACCCTCTGTCAAGCTTTAAACTGAACTACTGCGGATCGGGGATAAGTAGGCGGGCTCTCGAAAGCCTTCGATCCATGAAAACCTAAAAAAAAAAGACCCTGTGCTAAACTAGGGGCAAATTTACTTAACCAGGACCACTTTAAAGCCTCATAATTAGGGGCAAACTTCACTTGCTATCCGAAGAACCCATATATTTACCTTAAACCCACCTCTGGACCTCTTGGCTATCAAAATGAGTACCGTAAAGGAACAAATGAGAATTCATGGTATAGGAAGATTAAAACTCCAAGCAAGACTCAAAGCAAAGTAGTAAAGAGCCAAGAAAAGACATTAAAAGGAGAATTTTCATAAAAGATTAATCAGAAGAGTGAATACTTTTGATTAAACATGTTGGAACATTTCCTAAAATGAGAACACTCTTTGAGAAGAGAAATAGAAAAGTCACATTCAAAAGCGTAAAAAGGGTAGGCAGGACTTGTCAGGAATTTTTGTGAAATGAAGCTCTGTCATGTTTTGCTTTCATCCATGTATGTCTACGAAGTCTGTCTTAGGATCAGAGTCTGGATTTGGAGAAAGTACTCAGAAGTAGGCACGACCGAAGCAAGAACTCTCTAAAAAGGGGCTGCCACCCTATCATACCAAGCCTCAGTGAAAGTCTTCATAACAGAAGGATGCATGACCGAACTCCTCGTAAAGTTTGCAGTAATGTCCTATAATCTTGGAGAAGTCCGTACTAACGAACCACTCGGCCAGGAATGTAGAAAGTGGTAGCATGTAGGCAAGGCAATCAGATATCGGGCCACCTGGGAAGTTGTACTGCAATGAGGCGATAAGTCCACTATGGGTAGACCCAGCAGATATCACCGGAATAAAGACCCTGAAGCCAACCAATCCAGGCATCAGCATAATGAAATAAGTGGTGAATCTCCATACGATCATAAAAAAGTGATCTGCGAAGGTGCGAAGGGTGTATAAAGAGGTCTAGATGCTCCATGAGCCAAACCTATAAGACAAAAGGCGCTCCTGCAGATAACATGGCCCAGCAGTATGGGCATTATCCAAGCCAATCAAGGTTTCGCCAAGGATCAGCATAACGGCACTTTTTATCTCCCGCAAACCACGGGCAATAGGTATGAGAATGTCAGAAGATGACTGAAAGAGGAAGTAGGAGAGCATGGCAATCGATAAAGCGCTGCGTCATATAATCTAGTGTCCACCATCATAGGGATCCCCCCTGGGAGCATAGACGGAAGAAAGGCGCTCAAAATTGATCATCTTGTCGCGAATGAAAGAGCCTGCCGCATTCTGAGATGTATAAAGAATAGCAGCAAGGTCCTGAACATACCCGGCTTGCACCAGCAGAATAGTCAGATCCACGAAAGGATCAGTATGGAGAATGGCACTGAACTCCTCGAACAAAGGATAAACCTCCTAGAAGCCAAAGCAGAAGACATGGAGAGAGGGATCCCAACACTGAATAACGGCTCGAAACAAGCTTTCATCCAGGGACATCCATCGGAAGGAGAAGAGGTCATTTAATCTGAAACACTCGAAGTTGAGCCTGTCAATGCCAGAGAGAGCATCCATCCATGGGAAGAGAATTTGGGAGCCTGTCAATGTCGTAGCCTCGACCTCGGGTCACTTCCTTCCCAAAGCTTGTTTCGAGCCGTTATTCAGCCTCGACCTCGGGTCTGACGCGTGACGCGTCTGAGGGGCTCCTCCTCTGGCTCCGTGCCACTCTCGCCATCTCCACCACTGCCTCTGCCTTTGCCTCTACTGCCACCATGCCCAGGACATCCGTGAGCTCTACTGGGACCCACGTCGAGCTGCTGAAGCTACTGTTGAGGCTCTCTCACTTGCAGAACCAAGGCCCTGTTCTCTTCCTCCTGAGAAAAGGAAAAGAATGATTAACCAAAGCTTTATTTGAAAATTGAAAAAGGCACTAAAAGGGAAAGGTATAAATAAAAGGGGGTAGTAAGAGTCTACCATCTCGCATGAGCCTCAGCATTCACCCGCGCTCCGTCAGCCTAAAATCAGGAAATCAGAAAAAGAGAGGTTAGAAAATCAGAATGAGAATGCAAAAATCAAAGTCAAGTTTCAGAAGATTACCCTCCATTCTCGACCGTGTATCCACTCTCTCACGCTGTGGGTGTAGAGCAGGCCCTCCTCTGCATAGTCCGGCAGGACATGGTCATACTGAAACGGGATGGTGGGGGCACCCACATGATATTGAGAAACCACGGTCATGCCCTGCTCGCCGTAAGAGACCGCCTTGATCCTCCAATCCCATGGCGGTAGAGCTGGAGTCCGAGTTACAGCAGAAACGGGCTGCGAAGAAGAAAAGTGAATTCAGTGAGAAAGCATGTATGTGTGATAAAAACTAAAGGGAAGATCGAAAAGCTGAAAGAAACTCACCCGAGTCACTTCCATCAGAGGGAAGTTCTTCATTAGATTAGCAGCGCAGAAGGCCTCATACCCATCAGGGGACTCCAGAAAGTCCTGAATAGAGAGCCCACTCAGGGCGATCGTGAGTGCGGAACCCTGGAGTGTCTCTGTAGCTCTTATAGAATCGTGTGGAGGATGCGACCTGAAATATGCAGGAGCCATCAGTGACTTCCTAGTCACCCTCTCCCCCAAGTACCACTCCCGAGCATCCGGGCCATCCAGTAGTATCCTCTGCGGATCATACCCCCTGATCCCTGTAACCCTGGGGGAGCGATAGGATGCACATCGAGCCAAGGTTGCCAACGGACGTACGGCTCTCTCAGGTTCGTCAGGAAATTCCTGAACGATGTGAAGTCATGAGCCCCAATCTTCCGTCCGACCCTCTCCTTATGCCTTTTCAGCCCCTGGGGTATGATGAGGGCGTCTGCTTGTCGTGTCTCGGGCGACATCATCTACAGATACTCATGAGACCAAATCTGCAATAAAAGAAGTGTGAGTTGCACAATTTAAAGAAAAGTTAATAGAAAAAAATGGGTTAAATAAAAGAGAATAAAAAGATATGTACCTCCCACGCCCTCCAGAAGCCACCTGTGGAGCATGGACGATCCCGAGAGATATCCCCCATATGCTTGTACAGGATGGCTAATCCTGCACCAGCTCAATCATACTGATAGATGTGGTCCATGCGCTCCAAGGACCCCACCAGTGGCACGGAAATCCAATCGCCCCTCTTGCTCAGCAGGGAGCATCCGAGCATATACATAATGAAGCCCCGAGCCATCTGCTCGTATGAGAAGCCCTGTTGTCCCTTGAACATGTCCATAAACCACTTGGCCGTGACCAAGGGCTCCTCAGGGACAACTCCCAGCAGCAGCAACACCTGATCCCACTCGGTTACCGTATCCAGATACCTCAGGCACTCCCCCCTGAAGGGGATCCCAGTGATCATCGAGAAGTCAAGTGGGGTCATTGTTATCTCTTCGAACTCGAAGTGGAATGAATTGGTGGTGTCCCACCACCACTCCAAGAGAGCGTGCATCTGTCTCAAGTCGTTGGAGCTCTTTGTCAAGAGTTTGACGAAGTCCCCAAAGCCTGCTGCATCAATGAAGCCCCGTGCGGTCTCATTCAGAGACTTGTACCATGCAAAGCCGTGTGCCAGGCTGCCATGCCCCTTCAGCACGGTAGGCTAGAGTTGTAAAAATCACAAGATTCAGTGTTAGCAAATAGATTGGATGAAAAAAATGGAAAGAACAAAAGAGAAAAGTAACAATAAATAGGGAAAGAAAATAAAGAATGAATAAGCATGGGGGAACGACCAAAGCACTCAAGATCCAAAAAAGTAGGGTGCGTGTGCTCAAAAAAGGGGGAGCACATTTTGAATAATCAAAAGGAGGAGCATGATGTCATACGTTCGCATTCATATGAAGTTTTGATGACGTGCATTGTATTCACAGGATCTATGAATAAAATTTGAAAAAATGTACATAATAAAATCAGGAATGATGAAATTGAACATGAATAAATGAACATGGAGTAGTTGGGACGTTCAGAAAATTCCACAAGCATAGCATTCATATTCATGTAAAGTATTGTTGTCACAAACTCATTCATGAGGTTTTATAAGGAATGGAATAAAGAGCACAAAAATTGAAAAAAGAATGAGAAAAGCAATCAAAGCACTTAGGAGCTCGGAAAACAGAGCACATGCATTCGAAAGCACATTTGAAATAAACCGGAACGAGAAGAATGTCATCATACGTTGTGATTCATTAGAATTTCAAGCAGAAAATTGAAAAAAAAAGATAAGAGACGTGTATACCTCTCATCTAAACGCTCGGGCAGATAGATGTTTGTCCGGATCCCGGAGGAGGAATGTGGGGTCAGGATGAGGAGTGGTCCTGTACTTGGCCTTCTTCCTAGTACCCGAGCCGCTAGCCATGATCTGTCAAGAGGGAAAGAACTGGATATCCAACCTTTGAAAGAAATCAAGAAAACAATAAAAATAAAGAGAAAAATAAGTTTATGATCAAGAGGAATTAACCTGTGGATCCTGTAGATCAAAACAAGAGAAAGAAGAAAAATCTCCAGAGAGCTTCAGGTTAGAGAGAAGTGAGAAATGAAATGAAGAACCAAGCGTATAAGCAGCCTGCCTGCTTAACGTGGCACTCGATATTCGTGCGTGGCACTTGCTGAGTGCGGCAGCGGCACTCAGCGAGTACCGCACGACAGTCATGGACTGCCGCGTAATATAGCGTGTACCGCGAATGAGGCTGTTAAAAGGCCTTTGGTTTCCCCCCAAAAATTCAAATTGGGTCCTAAAATTTGAAATTTAAACCCCCGGAATTTGCCCTCCTTATGTGTTTTGGTCCCCGAAGGTTATTTCTGAGACCAAATCGACTCCCGATTTTGTGAAGTTGAAATTCCTTGAGTCCATTTGACTCCCGGTTCTAGAATTTGAATTGCTTTGAGCCCAAATTAACTCCTGTTTTAGAAAATTTTAAAATTTTATAAAATAAGAATTTTCTTTGAGTCTGTTTGACTCCCAATTTTACGAAATTTAATTTATGGACTTCTGTTTTCAGAGAATTTTGAGTTCTTCAAGTACAATTGACTCCCAAATTTTGCGAAATTGAAAAGAATTTGAGTCTGATTGACTCCTAATTTTTTTGGAAAATTCAAAATTTTGAATTTTGAGTCTGATTGACTCCTGATTTTGAAAATTCAAAAATTGAATTTTGAAAACTCAAAAAGTTGAATTTTGAGTCTGATTGACTCCTGATTTTGAGGATTTGAAAAGAATTTGAATTTCGAGTCTGATTGACTTCTGATTTTGAAACTTTGAAAAGAATTTGACAATATTTTCAGAGCAAACATATCTGACGGGGCCAAAGGGCTGTGGATTTTCAGAGCAAACATATCCGACGGGCCGAAGGGCTGCGAATTTTCAAAGCAAACATATCCAACGGGGCCGAAGGGCTATAGATTTTTTAGAGCAAACATATCCGATAGGGCCGAAGAGCTGCGGATTTTTCAGAGCAAACCCATATTGACACCGGGGCCTAAGTCGCGAAGCGCCGCCCAGTCATTTGCGTCCATCCATTTGGCCGAGAGGGCCACGTGTCTCGAAGAGAACTGATTTCGAGCGATTGAACATAGACATACTTCAATTGATCGAACATTGTTCAATCGATTGAACATCAATATCCTCAATCGATCGAACTTTACTTTTGTCAATCGATTGAAAGGACTTCAATCGATCGAACTTGACAAAATGTTAAATATTTAGGTTTTTTTATATTCGATGAACTGTTAAGCTGTATGTTATCATGTGTTGATTGGTAGAAGCTGTATTTGGAATAATACACACATGGATCAATGGATTTAATGTATTGAACGGTAGAACCAATTGGATGATGATGGTATAATGTTGTAAATCAGAAGCCGACATACATAGTAGTGGCTCTGTCGATCGCGGTGGTCGGTGCTATTTATATTTTTGCACCGCTAAGATCGTGTGATATTAGGTATTGAATCCCAAGGTGTTGGGATAGGATCGGGACTACATGTCAGGTTGACGTATGATAGAGTTGGATTGTGTGTTGAATTTTGGAGCGTATGTGATGTAAGACTTCGTGTCTTGTCTAAACTAACAGGACTGCGTGCTGTAACATATCAGGGCTGCATGTCGTAGTAGCATATCGAGGTTGTGTGCTGTCATAGTATAGCGGAGCTGAGTGCTGAGGTTAAGTGTTGGAGTATTGCTAAGTGCTGTGATATGGTAGAGCTAAGTGTTGTGAGATTATAGAGCTGAGTGCGGTAACATTGCTAAGTGCTATGATATTGCCGGGTGCACAAGTATTGCTGAGTGCTATGATGGAGCTGAGTGCTATAGTGTGATGAAGCTAAGTATTGTGGTATAGCGGAGCTAAGTGCCGAGCTACGTGCCTTATTATATCAGAGCTGCTTGCCATATTATATCAGAGCTGCGTGCCATATTATATCAGGGCAGGTTGGCCAAATGTTAGGGCTGTGTGTCGGTGTCTGACAGACCATAGGTATAAGACTATGTGTCTGATTAATGTGGACCTAATAGTCTATGTTATGTATTGGACTGGTTGGGACGACGTCCGTTGTTCTATATTGAGTTGGTGCATATGTGCATATGAATGATGAGATGATCCTTTTATTGATACTATTGTTTTATATACTGAAAATCTATAGATATTCTGTTAGTGTTTGCATTCACTCGACTTTCATAGCTGACGGCATTTATGCCGCTGGATATTCGACGTCCAACTAGCCAGGGTTATGAGTATGCAGTAGATGCATACATAGATAGGGATTATGAGGATGGAGCCTACGAGGACGGAGGCTATGCTGGTGCTACTACTATGCAAGCTGAAGATTTAGAGCTTGTTGTGATAGTTTATGCTTATGTTTTCAGAGACTCTGTAATAGTTACATTTATAATCAGCGTATGTTGTCGTGGTACTTTAATTACGTTTCTGCAGATACTCACGGTTTGTAATAGTTTAGTATTACATTCTGTTTTTAAATATCGAGCTTAGAACTTTCCAATGTGTGGTTTGAATCATTACTCTGATAGTTTAACTTTGGTTATGGACAATGTGGTGACTTTCAACTGTCATGGCTTACGTGTTTAAAAAAGAATTTATTTTCTCTTTTTTTGCTACTGCGTGGTGTGACAAAGTAGCCAAAAAACTACTGAAACCTTTAAGTGAAAAATTTCTACTGAAAAAATAATTACTTAATGCAGTGTATTCCAGTACTTGAAACACTGTTTTCAATATTGCAAGTTCAATCGCTTAAAATTTTCAGTTTTATCAAATATATCCTTAGTTTGTTAAGTAGTTAACCTAATATAGGATTTAGGTACCTTACACAATGCAACAGAATAAAAGCATTAAAGAAAAAAAATGCAAAAATAAATAAAAAAAAAAGAAAAAATAAGAAGAAAAGAACATGCTAAAAAAAGACCTCTTTTTTTGGGTTATAGTTTTCTATCATTTTGTTGTTTAAATGTAATGAATTTGTTGTAAAAAAATCCAACCACGTCTCAGTTTAATTCCAAAATCAAAATTAATGAACTGATAGTATATTGATGTGCCCATGAAATCTATGTCTTCAAATAAATAGCATGTGTGTTTAAATTAACGGTATAATTTTACACAAAAGATTTGAATTTTTAAAGTATTGCATTTTTTTTCTCTCTTTTCTTTTTTTTCTTCTTTCTTTTTCTTTTTTTTTTTTTTTTGGTTTCGTGCCGGGTTATTTCTAATATATGTATATGTGTGGGTGTGTATTACATATACCCTATATATGTATTGGGGTTGCGGGAGATGATTCTTGGGTTCGAAGAACCAAAAAAATAAATTTGGTTTTGCAAAGTATTTTAAACCGCTGTTTTGTTAATTGTAGCAGGCATTTGGAATTTGCACTTTTTATGAATCATTTTAAATTTTCTATTTTTCCATATTCTTTGTTTACACAGAGAAATTGATAAGTGTAATTGTCTCTAGATTGAAATGCACAGTCCCCTAGCAAGATCTTTTGCTTTCAAGAGTTGAAGAGTTTAGTTCATTAACTCATACTCTGCTTGCCATGTCAATTTACAGTTACTTGTGTTTTACCCATTTGTAGTGGCATACTTAAAACATGTTTATTTTAACTATTTATTCATGGATGATCAGTGGGTTTCATAATTTCACTCCCTCTTTGAGATTCTCTTGAATCTTGATCACCACCACCACCACCACCACGTGATGCTTGCTTTCTTGTTTCCTTGAATCATTTATTCAAGAGGCAGAGTTGCCTTCATTGATTAGATGGAGCATGACCACTATTATTCCTCCATTAGTGTTGTCTTGGTAGAATCTCACCGTAAAGATACTGAATTTTGACCCAATTTGTTCAGTTTTTAGGAAATATAACAAGGGTAGGATAGTCATTTAGGAAAACTATTAGTGTTCCCTCACGGTGACACTTTACATTAAAGTATAAATAGTATTAGTGTCACATTTTGAACTACAGGGTCGATGTGCAACTGATCCTAAATACACTCTATGTGCAACCGATTCCAAGAACAGGGGGTGTATGTGTAATTTTTCCTATTGTAATTCATTTGTTAAGTTGAATTTAATAAAAGTTTTGTTCTTTCTCTTTCATTTGAGATTGAGACGTGAATTAGATGAATGAGGAAAGAGGATTTTTTATTTAATAATTTTTTTTTAGGAAAGAGGAAATTTTATTACCAAGAAAAAAAAAAGAGTAGCTAAAAGCTAACTATATAGAGGATAGAATTTTACATCAACAAACCATTTTAGTGTGATCTACAAATGGACAGTACTAGAGAAATATTATACATAGACGGTTCAGAAGTTATAACACAACGAGATGAATTGCGTACGGAGTATCATGGAAGTCCTCTGCAGACCGACCCTAAGTTATCCAGGGCCAAAAGCAAACTCTAAAAACGAGGCTCTATACATATTCAACCATTTTGTTTTTACATTTTATTTTTTAGAATCTACATTAAAATTATCAAATTATCTTCAAAAAACTGTTTACATTAATTAAGAAAAATTTAATACATGAAGTAACAAAGATCAAATTTTCTCTTATTGCTTTTTATTTCAACAAATCTCACAACAAGGGCACTTTCACAGCGTTCCTGTGTGATGTTTCAACTTTCACCGGTGGGGACAATTGACAATGGTGAATGTGTAACACTTTCATTGTTTGTCTGCGTGATGTTTCAGCTTTCATGTTTTTAGTGATGGGCTATCATGGTGATGATGCTTGGTGGCTCAAAAGAGAAAGAGATAGATAGTGAACTCTCTGGAATTCAAGTTTGAATGTTTTTGTGTTTCTTTTTCTTCAAATGCTATTGAATTATTGGTCTAAACTTCCGTAATTTGTTATTTTTATGTAAGATTTGGACCATTTGGGATTGGGTGGGCCCAATGTTCTAAAAATTGCTATAGGGTAGGCAGGCTGCAGAGGGGTGCCTGACTGAGGCCTAGGCAGAAAATTTATTTTTAGACAATTAATAATATAGAGAATTCTCATATATATATATATAATCACATTATCAAAAAACTAAGTTTTTAACTCTTCTTTTCCATATCCATCGCATACTTTCTCTCCATCGGACTCAGACTCATACTCGTACACTCATCACCCTCTTCTTCTATATCCTCATCTGAAACAAAATCGATTTCACAGTTTCCATCTTTTCCAAAAACACACTTGATTTAATTTAATCTTATTTTACTAAATTACAATCTCATCCCCATGTTTTAAAAAAATATTTTATAAAAGACCCACCTAGGTTCGCCTAGTGTCATGGACAACCAGTTTGGAGGGCCAAAGCTTGGTCGCATTTCATGGGATTGGTCAACGTAAAAGATGTTGGTGCAGGCTTGGGCATTCTAGAAGGGTTCAGAGTGTTCTAGAGTAGTTCGAAGTAGTTTGGATACGTTTCAAAAAGTTTGGCAAGTCCTAGAGAGCTTCTAAAAGAATTAGGAAGAGTCCAGAGGAGTCTAGGAGATTGGAGACATGTCTGCAAGATCGTGGAAGGTTCTAGAAGGCTTTAGAGGATTGTGTAAGGCTATTATGGTCTAGGAGTGAATGGAAGACTCTTGAACCTAGTGAAAGCTTGTGGAGAATGTTAGAGTCCCAAGAGTGCTCAAGAATGTTCAAGAGACTCGTTGGCTACCGTTGGATCAAGAACATCCTATGCATCCATTAGGGAGGGGATGGCTATAAGGCTAGGCTTCATTTATACATACACACAAAAAGTTAGAGAACTTCAATTGTACAGTGAGAGAAATTGAGAGCTAGTGGGGCAGAAAGCCTAAAGTGGCTTTGTCTGTAAACATATATGCATAAGGTTATAACGGTTGGAGTTAAAAATGGGCCCTCAAATTCATCAAAAATTTGGGGGGCTCAAAGCGATTGCTTTGTCCGCTTTTGCCTTAGGCTAGTCCTGGTCCTCAGGTATCAACCTGTTGTTCCATGCGTAAGGTGGCATAAAACCAACACGTTGTTTGAGGATTACAATGGGGGCACTAAACCAACCCTTAGTTGTTTTACAATGAAAACACAAAAATTTTAAATTATGCTAATATGATTTAAATATATAGGGACTATATCGTGCGCCTGGAGTGCCATTGGGTCCTTACTCTTACTATTTTAATTTTGATGATATGACTGATCATGTTATTATTATTGTTGGCTGCGAAAGCGTCGGAAGAGACAAATACTGGATTATCAAAAACTCATGGGGCTTGGAATGGGGTGAGAATGGCTTTGGCCTTGTCCAAAGGGAAGCTTTTGTACCCATGGGGCTATTGGGAATCAATTATAGTGTTACTTATCCTATTATTCATGTGGGATCGTGAAAGATTCTTCTTTTCTTTAATCTTCGCTTAGAACTCTTTACTTTGATCATGAAAATTACTCTTGACCATATTGGTGAATATGGAACTTAGCATTCCTTTTTTTGTTTGGACAAAGTATCTCTCATGTTAGTGCACGAGTTTACATATATATATATATTTGGTGTACATGTATATATATACAGAGAGAGAGAGAGAGAGAAAGAAGAATTTGCCTTTCTAGTGTCAGGATAGTAAATTAGATTTCAAAGAAAGAAAGAAAAACTAAAACTGGAACCAAAGTGTTAACTTAATACTAAGTTGACCATCTCAATGATAGATAATACTAAGGATGCAAACGTACATTGTGTTGGGGGTTCCCGGTGCATAGAAATAGGCACATAAGTAGTTAAATGAAGTAAGTTAGGTAAAAAATAACATAGTGATCATGCATAGTTTGACATAATTTACAAAGCAGGAGTTTACAACATAACATATGCATCATCCATACTTTTACGTCATTTACAAAAGTTTGTACCAAAATTGTTATCACACCAAACTTTGAGCTTGTGTTGCCTATACATAAAGACTAGTAGGAGGGCCTGGGATACTACTTAGTCACATCACCATTACGTAGTGGCTGGTTAAGAACAACTTCTAATGTTAATAAGTCTACTCTACTGTATCAAATACATACCTTATGTATACCTCAATGTCTAACATAACAGAATTCACTGATTTTGAAAATTCAACTAAATCTCTATTTCTATAGCCAAAAAAATAGACAATTGCCACATTTTTTTAGTACAGCCACTACCTAGCCAAAGGTCCCAAATTGTATCTCTTGGCAAGGAAATTTATTCATATTACATATTGAAACACATGCACACAAGAGAAATTGAAGGAACATACCTTCATCTTCTATCATGGGGTGATATAGTGATATGGTGTCGTAAATTTCTGCCTTACAGGTTTAATTGTTTCAATTTCCCCACATTCGCCTCATCCCATAAAGCTTGGCAATATAAGCTTGGAAAATTAGTTAAGTATACAACTTAACTACTGTAATACCTTGTATTTTTGAAGTGTATAATAATATATAAGATTCGGTATACTTCTCTTGATCATACTTAAAGTTTCACATTTAAGCGATTGAACTCTTTTTGAGAGATCGAGAAATCCTTTGTTCAAGCAATCGAACTCTGTTTGAGCGATCAAAATCGTACCGACATGAATTTATGACATGGTCCCTACTTCAATCGATCAAATCGGTCTCCATCGATTGAAACTGGATGACCTGCTATCAAGCGATTGAAGTAGGCTCAATCGATCGACCTCGATGGGAATTTTATTCCACAGTTCACGCAAACACTACCATCTTGCACCCTCCCTCTTCTATATGCATGTGACCCATTGGTGTTTGGGGGGTTTCTGAACCCAGAGAATTTTGAGATAGAGTAAGAGATTGTGTTTTACATATATATACTCACACACCATACATATATATACACACATAGATACCTTATATATATAAATACGGTCAGAGAGAAGAGGAAGAAGATAAAAGATAGAAGAGGAAGAGAAGAAGAAGGAGGCAGAGGCAGAGATAGAGAAGGAAAGAGGATAGAGAAGGAGGAAGCCATTAAAACATAAAGCTTGACGTTTGCCAAACTCGCCCTTAATGATGTTCAATGAGCCTTAAACTCACTCAATAGCTTAGTTATAATGATTTACATGTGTTGGACGTAAACAAATGACCCAAACACACTCTAACAGATTCTGAACGTTCAATGCCAAAATCTGGGAAAGATGACTTTCGAGCGATTGAACTAGGTTCAATTGATCAAACTTTGCTTTTCTTCAATTGATCAAAATGGCGGCAATCGATTGAACCTCAATTTCCTCAATCGATTGAAATGGCTTCAATCGATCGAACTTTACTTCTTTAATCTATCAAAATGACTTCAATTGATCGAACTTAACAAAACATGGTTGCTTCTTTGGAGGTTGTTATTTCATAATGCTTAATCGTTTAATGTTGTTTCCATGTTTCTATTATGCAATACTATGGGTTACGGGGATAATGGGATAGGATAATGAGATTGAGATAATATGGTGAGTAATGTAGTCGGGTTCAGAATGTTAGTAATAATACAACACAATATAACAAGATAAGATCTGAGGTACAATGGTAGATATCATTGGATAACATGGTAACCAAGTCAATTGGGTATTAGTTACTTTCAATGCAAGTATGTCAGTGTTAGGGATTGGGTGTGAACACATCTGCGTGGGATGTGAGCGTTATGTATTGTACTCGCAAGAATTCTTAAAAGAGGTGAACAAGAATACTAATACGTATTGATTATCAATGTACGATACTCATAGGTGTTCTTAAAAGCAGTGAATAGTAAGAGTTCTTGAAAGCTATGAACTGAAGTATTGACGCATCTATAAACTAGGAGTTATATTAGAACAATGTGTGGTGCTCATGAGTGTTCTTAAAAGCGGTGAACTGGAGCACTAGTATGTTGTGATGATATAATTGTATCATCCCAACTAGTCGGGGTTGGTACAGTCAGTCTTAGGGTTGGAAGGCAATAAGAATCAGATAATGATAGTTCAGAATAAAAGAGGAAAAGATTTTATTAGTATCACTACTTTATATTGTGCATAACGAGTAATGACTTTATACCAATGATATTGTGGTAGTTTCCATTCACTCAGCTGAAGTAAGCTGACGACGTTTATGCCTGGACATTCCCCGTCTAGAATATCATGCCCCTGCTGCTACAGGTAGCGGAGCTTATGACAATGGCTATTACCCGAAGGGGGAGTATGCTGAGGGTGGCCCCACCTAAGATGGTTACGCCAGGGAAGACTATTATACTGATGATTATGTTTACGCCAGATGAAGACCTGAAGATAGACATTAGCTTATATTCCTACTTTACATTACTATTGGACTTTGTAATAATAGGCACTTGGCCATTTGTTGCTTTCAGACCTTTTATATTCCTGTAGCGACTTTGATGTTATTGTTGTTGGGATTATGCCCTCAAACCATTACTTTATGTATGAGACATTGGCATTTTAATATATGGATATCAACTTTATATATCATTATGCATGTTTCTTTCAAGAGATGACTGTTAATCCTTAAGTATCATAATAAATATTTTGTGTGTGTATGAGATACATACAAGTGAGATATGAATTACTATTCTTTGATACTTAGAATTTGTCATAGTGGATGATAAAACTGGATATCTCATCAGTTTACATTGTAGCATGATTAACTACCATTGGATGGAGTGATGAATCTCAATCACTAGAGTATGACTCTTAGTTAATATGCTAGTACTTGTAGTGCGTTGACGGACCATGAGATTTCCTATTAACACTTAATACTTTCAACAGTTGATAGGAACTCATAACTTGTATAAAGTATGTGTTCTTAATCTTGAGACGATTATGGACACAGACTATGGATGTGGCTGCTTTGACTTACCAATTAGTGAGGTTTATAAAAGATCAACACCTGGATATCTTGGGTATATCATGTTCATAGGGTTATGAACATATACTATCAAGATAGAATATACCCTCTGATTAAGAGTAATAATCCCCTTTGGAATGTCACCAAGTTGATTACTGAGAACTGCAGTCTTGTTGATAAGAGTTATCAATATGTGAGGGGTGAATGGGACTCAAAGAATGGAAGATGTAATCATTATTCAGGTTGACAGCAATAGTTTATCCGACTACCTAAAAATGATTCTTAGTACATGATCAAAGACACCATATTTACATAAATTCCCAACAACTTAGCACACTCTTGAAACATAAGTTAACAGTTAACCAGAATTCCCCAAATATAACCTATACTAACATATTACAAATTCTAGTTTCAATATACAACATTAGTAGCAACTACCCTTGTCTTTCCCAAAACTCCCACATTGTCACACTAATTCCATTTCTTCATTTTTTTTATGCTCTGTCTTTGTCACCTACAATGGTTATTCAATAACCACTACACAATATAAGCTATATGCTTGTGAATGGCAACAATTATAAACATGAATAACAAACATGCTCAATATCATCTTTACATGTCACTATGGTCTCTAGGAATGCAAGTACCAGCCACCCTTCCACAGTAGTCCGCGACTACATCATTAGTCCGCGCGACTAGTCGAGACCCACACCTCTTTCTTTTAGCCAAGCAACCTCATGGCTAATTTGGCACCTAATCTCACTTCGATGGCAAGTACAAGTATCCCTTCGACCCACATTAACAACTCAATATGCTCACATAGTCATTACACCGTGAAATTTCACAAATTATATAGGAGCTATCAGAATTACTCTAAAAATGTGAATTAAAGCTAACTAATCATGCTTTCACAAAGATAGTCTCAAACTTCTGATTATCCAAATTGTATAATTATTGTCACTCATCTCTTGCTTGCCGCTCTTAAATACCATATTAATACCTTAGCTAGTCCCCCGTATATTTCCTATACAAAATTTGCAAGTTATGAGCTAAGCTCCCAAATTGGGTTGCAGAAAAACTATCTCAAAAGTTAATTAGAATGGTACCATAATGTTGGACTTACCTCAAGGAGTCCAAATATGTAGTCTGTTTTGAAATTGAACGTCAAATGGCGTGTTGTTAGTCATCGAGAGCGTTGTCAAATTCTGTCGTAATTCTCTAAACTCTCTGTAACTCATTTGCTTGAAATGAGGAAGAAGAGTCTGAGTTGATGAGTCACGTGACACATGTCTCATGGCATGTAACTCAACAAGTTTGTGATTCTCTAAGTCCTTTAAATGATCAACGTCGTCGCCGGACTTAACCACCACATCATCAATGTACACCTCCATGAAACGTCCAATCATGTCATGGAAGATTGAATTCATTGCCCGTTGATAGGTAGCTCCTGTGTTCATCAGACCAAATGGCATTATAACCACTCAAAGGTTCCAATTGCCCCCGGGCACCAAAAAGTTGTCTTTGGGACATCTTCCTCGGCGATATAGATTTGGTTGTACCCCTGAATGCCCATCCTTAAAGGACAATATCTTGTTCTTTGTAGCCAAATCAATAAGTTGATCAGCCATTGGCATTGGGTATTTATCTTTTGGGGTAGCCAGGTTTAGGTTCTTGACGTCAATGTACATTCTGAGCTTTCCACTTTTCTTAACCACTGGGACTATGTTCGAGACCCATTCTACATACCTGGCCATTCGAATGAAGCCAGCTCCAAGGAGTCTTTCAATTTCTTCTTTCACCTTTAGTGTTACTTCTGGTGACATGCGCCTAGGTAGCTACTTGAATGGTCTGAATCCCGATTTGATTGGTAATCGGTGTTCCACCAGTTCCCTCAATAGCCTTGGCATCTCATCATAATCCTAGGAAAAGTAGTCTTTATACTTGTGTAAGAGCGCTATTACCTCGGCCTGAAATTGGGGTTCTAGCATCTGGCTTACATAAGTTGGCTTATGTTCTCCTTCTTTGCCCAAGTTGACTTCCAAGAGGGGATCTTGAATGTCGGCCTTCAGATCATCCATCTCTGCTGTGGCCATTTCTAGTTCATCCATTTGGATTTTTTCCTCCTTCGGGAGTTCCTCATCATAGATACAATCGGCTAGATTGACCATACCATCAATTGGGCTAATTTCTAATCTTCTATCAGCCAGATATGCACACCATCTGGCCATGATGACCTTCAGGGCCAGCTATTTTCAGACTTCAATCGGTTGTGGATTCATCGATATCCTCCTGTTCGTTGATCTCAATCAGCCTTACCTCTTCAGTCCGATTGGGATTGTAGTAGTAAGACTTCAAATCCAGTGGATCTCCCTTGCGTAATGTGGCTGCATTTGGTCTTCCCAGTTTGCCATATCCTAATAGGTTGACAGGCCTGATATCATCTTCATATAGGACTGTATTAGCCATTTGTATGCGTGCTATGATTGGCTTTGTATCGGCCCCAACTACATCAACTTCATCTCCTCTCTAAAAAATCAACAGTTGATGGAGTGTGGAGGGGATGCAATAATTGGGATGTATCAAATCTTGGCCTAACAGTGCATTATAGGCGGCCAATGTTTCTACGATGAAAAAGGTTGTCATAACTGTCTTGGTCCCAACAGTCAGTTCCAAAGGTAGAATCCCTTTGGTCCTTGAGGGTGTCCCCGTGAAACTCTGAACATTCATTTCAGTCGGAATCAACTTCGACTCAGATTTTTGGAGAACTCTCAGCATTATATGGGGCATAATATTGATGGTAGACCCTCCATTAATGAGGATTCTATTTATAGGAACCCCTTTGATGTTCCCTTTTATGTATAATGGCTTCAAATGCTAGGACATTTGAAAGGTGGGCTTCTCGAAGACCACCTTGACAGGCCCCGCTGGCTTCTGTCCTCCTTCAATTTGTTGCACTTTCAACCCTTAATATAGTGATCCTAGGCCGATCGGACTGCTGTTCGGTTGCATCCACGTTCTTACTTGTGGCTTCCACAACCTCTGGCTTAACAGTTTCTCCTCTATTCCAGAATATGTCTTCTATCGTGGTCGACTCTTTGGTCAGGCCTTCTATCACATATCCTTCCATGGCCGTTGGCTAGTCTGGTTTAGCCATGAAGGACTTAGGCAAGGTAAACACCATGATTGATGTTAGACTCACGAGGATAGTCCCAAACTGGATTGGCTTTGCGTTCGAATTTGACAAATCATCATCGGACTTGATGTCCATTGAATCGGTCTCAGGTTTACATTCCTTCTTTGGCTTTTCCCCCCTAAATATTTCCTTCAGGTGCTCCGTGGCATGCATCGCTCCTTTACCCATTTTTTTTCAAAGGCGAGTTCCTCTTCAATTGGATGTTCTTGGGAATCGAGCAGTATGGGTGTACTGGGCTTAGGGGAACTGTGAGCCCGATCCTCCCATTATTGTCTCTCTCTTTCAGTCTGTCTTGCACATTGATATCTCCTCTTGTATGACTTGCTGTACCTGGGCTTCATTGGGAATTTAGGATGTTCAGCCCGATACTATTTTCCTTCATTCAATTTTGGTGGTACAACTATCCTTAGATGTCTGTCGAAGGTTGGACCCCTTTTAGGTAAAGTTGGTTTAGGAAACATCTGGCGACTTCTTATTCCCAATTGGCCTGAATCCCAGGGGCCAGTTTAAAAAACTGGTAATGGCTTCAGATGCCATTCGGGCTTATACTGACTTGGTTTAGGCAGCGATAGCCTCTCATATACAGGCCTTCTTACGCTATGCTCTTTGTGCTCATTTTCTCTGGGCCTATTGTTCGGGCAGGAGGCCTCTTTCTTGACATCGGCCTAGCATCTCGGGCAAAGGCCTTGTTCTATCATATTAAGCTGGTGTCGCAGATCGGCGATCAGGCTGTCAGTGGTTGATTGGGCCATTTTAACTTCAGCCTTCCGTTCTGCCTCCTTTCACTCCTGATAAGTTATTTGGAGCTCACGAACTTTACCTTTGGCCCCTCAGTGGCTGAAGTAGCATTCTGTTTTCCTTCTCGTTGACTAGGCTTTTCCTCCTTTGACCCTGACAGGTCGACCTTCGGCCTTGGCCTGGTCAACTTTGTTAGATCGGGCATCACCATATTGGCGCTCGCGATCTGTGGAAACGGATTAGCATCAAGTCCCCTGGCTTTGTCCGAGAATTTGAAAACTCCCTTCTCTATGTCCTCTTATATAACCTTACAAAAAGCAATGCAGTTATTAGTAGAGTGCTTCTAGGAATTCTGCAATTTACAATACTCTTTATGCCTAATGTCATCGGCCTTAGGGATCTGATGACCATCGCTTAGCCTGATCACCTTTTCGGCCAAAAGGGCATCAAAAATCTGATCGGCCATTGTTATATCAAACGTATAGTTTTTTCCGCCTCAAACGCCATCTTTTTAGCAGTGGCATTATTGTTGACGGGCTTATTTATGGCATTACATACAATTGGCCGTTTACAAACTAGGTCGGCCATGTTAATCTCTGCCTCGAGGTCACAATCCGCTAGGTGGACCTCGTAGTTAGGATCCTTGTAGTACGTTCACTTGGACGAGTTCTTTTTTTCCTACTCATCCAAGAGGATACGCTCGTAGCAAGCGGTCTGCGTGGCTAGCTTGAATAAATAACGAAAGTCAGTCCCTTCAAACCTCTTACGAAGTTCAAAGGACTTCCCACCCATGGCCATCTTAACATGCTCTTCTTCGGGTAAGACCGTCTTATACCTATATTTTGCCTTTCAGAAATGGGCTATGTAGGTTTCAACGGTCTCCCCTACTAACTGCAGCATCCTGGATAGATCTGCCAATGATGTTTCAGGCTTAGTCCTATAGAACTGGCCATGAAACAACTCTTCCATCCCCTGCCAATTTCTCACGAAGTTGGCTGGAAGATTAACGTACCATAAGAAAGCTACCCCTGTGAGGGAGTTTGGGAACAGTCTTAACTTTAGTGGGTCACTGCTACCCACATGACCGCATTGTACTATGAAACAGCCTATGTGCTCAACGGACGACTGTTCACCTTCTCCAGAAAATAAAGTGAAATTTGGAACCTTGTATCCCTGGGAAAAGTTGACTTGGTCAATTTCTGGTGGGTATGGCCATCTGTACGTCGGCCTCTCCATCCTTCTCATGAATGAGCCATACTCTTCATGTATGGCCGCCACCAACCTTTCCCTGTTGATGGGTTGTGGAACTACGGGCTGGGCTACCACCACAGGGGGGTGCTATTGGAGGTGGTATTTGGTATTGGTTATGATTAGCCTGATGAGACCAAAATGCATCGTAGTTCTTTGCCCCCCAGTAGTGTGGATATGGGGGTCTGTATGGCCAACTGGTTCTCCGTTACGGCCTAATGGTTGAACAAAAATTGGTGTCATCGATTTTATTGGGATCGGTCACCTCTCCGCTACCCGATTCCCCTCCTTGTGGGTTGGGCTGCCTATTTAACCCGTTCTGCCCTCGTAGGTTCGGGATGACGTAAATAGGATCTTTCTTTTTATTGGCCCATCTAGAAGATCCAATGTGTTCTTTAGGGCTTTCGGGGTTTAACTTCTCCGCCAGCGTGGCGAGGATTTTTGATAGGCTTGAAATCTCAGAAGTTAGGCCGCCTAACTTATCGTGAGTTATCCTAGTAGAGAGACGAGGTTGATCTGACCCTGATGTATTTCGGCCATTTGGTCGATTAACTCTTTGAAGTTACCCATCGAACCTATCAAGGCGTTATAGTCTCGCCTCATAGGTTCAACATTCATTCTTAGGACTTTCGAGATTGCTTCTAGAGTCACGCCGCTATCCACAGGGGAGCGACCTGTACTCTCTTCGACAGATGGGTCAATGGCAGGATCATCCTGTCCATTCCTCCCACTCTTCTTTAGAGGCATGACCTAGCACTATAGGTCCCACTGGGCATGCCAAAATGTTTGCTGTAGTTTGTGCGGGCATGCCAGAGCCAAACGGGCTCAGTTTAAGTGCAAACTAATTTCCTATACACTTGAGTGAGTGATACCCAAGGCTTTAAGATCTGACTACTAAACAGAGTGATTGTGTGTGATGAGTAGGAAAGTAACCTTACCAAAAATCCTTTGGCAGTACTGAAGTGCACAAGCCAAATAGTGTTAGAGTTTACTAGGTAAACAATCACAAACGATTAATAAAATAGAAACATTTAATTAAGTGTTTGGAAAATAACATACAACCAAAGAACAAGATTAGAGCAACATCTGATTGTTCGAGAGAATGAAAACGAAAATAACAAAGAGGGACAGACCTGTTTGCTATGGATGTTATTGATGCTACGGGTGTAAAATAACGAAAAACACAATGGTTTAAATGCTTTGAATGCTGTGAAAGAATGCTATGAGTGCTGTTGGTTGAGGATGACACGGAGTCCTTTGCACGGTTGGCCTGCTCCTATATTTATAGCGGCCTATAACAATCCAGATATGGCAAGGACTCCTTGACTTGTGCTCCAAGCAGATAATTGATTGTAGAATCCTTCCTAAACCCAAATTCTTTCCTTATGCCAATCCTGATTGAATCAACCCCAATGTTTTAGGGATTAGCTTTCCATATCCAGTTGGACGTGATCAGATTCCTTTCCCAAATGGATTCTATCTCCTTAAATTCAGGGTGATGCCACCATGATAGCTAAGAGAAGAACTGCCTTCCCCCTTTTGATTATCGGGCTCATGCAATTCAGTTCGGTGCGTTTTCTGACTTCCATGCCCGATGACAGCCCTTCGAATGCTCATGACCAATCAGACTCGTGTAGCCGACTTTTATCGTTTATCTCAAGCATGGTGTCCGATCGTTGTGCACGCTACAAGTATGGTGCCCGATTGGCATCATCCATGCTCTGGTTGCCGATCGGGCTCCTTACTTGCTATTATTCATTTATTTTAATGACAGTGCCCGATCAGGAGGCACATGACCTATTTTACCTATCCAGCTCTACCAAACTGGGACAGTAGTCTTGTCTTTCCGAATTACGTGACGTTATCTCCCTGAGCCCGATGACAGTCTTTGCAATCTTCTAGGTCAGCCACCCCCCGACATTCTTCAAGCCGTTAATCCCCAAGCCTATCTCAATACATCACTCGGGCTCAAAAACCTTTGGCGGTTTTTGGGTGCAAGCACTTTTGTCTCTTTGTTTTTGTCTTCTTTTCTTTGTCTCCTTGTGTAGCTAAGACCATTAGTCGAACATCTAACCACGTGAATTGGGTTGAAAATCAGCACAAGTGGAGCATGGGAAATAATCATGTGCTTCTTTACATTAGTGAAAAGGGAATTTGATGATCATTTTTGGATTTACTCTGATTTTCACTGGTTTTGACAGCATCGTGCAATGATGGTTAAAAATTCATATTTCTCAGCTTGGACCTTCAATTGACCTCAAATTTGCGGCCACGCGTCGCTAACTCGTCGAACTACATTTTCTATTTATGGACCAACTTCAAAAATCCAAGATCTTCAATGTCAAAAATGCCATTTTTTCAACTGTTGCTGTTGTTCTTTGTTCCTTTTCTTCATTTCTTTGCATTATTTTAACTCCATTTTCAACTAAGGATATAAAATCTATAAAAGCACATAAATATACACATTTGAGTGACATCATCACTAAATCATGTTAATTTCAAAATGCATGTAAAACTAGGGATTTTGGGATTAAATGAGCACTATAGTTATTATATTAGCACATGAATGTGCAATATAAATTGCTTGTCACTATCCATGCTTAAAATAGTAGGATATTCTTCATTGACTACCCTCTATGTATTATTGCATTTATTGTCCTAACCATGGTTAATTAGGATAATTGGGAATGCTATGCTATTTTGGGTAAGTTCCTACATTCCCTCTTATTTACTGCTTTCCTATGATCACATAGGAGCATGATTAGGTGGATAAAACACAGTTTAAATTCTTTACATGATTACTTGTGCATAGAACTCATGTTTTTCTAGGGTTTTGAGTGTGATTTGCACGTTTAATATCCTTTTATTTCCTTTTGTATGCATAAGGGAATGTAGCAATACGTTTAGTCCCCGATTTACTGCTTTAGCACGTGCATTGCATGTAGATATACAATTTCTCGCACACTTTTCTTTTATTAGTTGTTTATAACTTGAACATAGGATTGCATTAGTGTAATTAAAACGGTCCACATAATGTCTAGTCAAACACCTTGAAAGCTAAGTAGAGGCCCATCTCATGATGGGGCAAGAGGGAGTGTTTTAGCACGATCTAGCTCCATTCTCTCTCGTACCTTAACCCCCGAACCGAGTTATTTGGTGACGATGGGGCGGTGCTCTCTATCCATTGGACATGATAGATTAGTTTTCTTGGTTTCTTTTATCAAACCAAGTGGCGACTCTATTAGTTAGGATCTCTCTGAATTTAGCCTTGTGATGGATTACTCACTCATGTAGCCTCGGATATGGATCATGGGCATCGATGTAGCCTCGGGTGGGATAAAAAGCCCCATGGAATCCAAAATACGAGTAATCCAAATCGGTTGAATCGGATAAAGGCTAATGAAGGGTGGTGAACCTCACTCGTGGTTATTGACATGAGATTTGTAATGGGATCAATCTAGTGGGCTTGGTCTTTCTAGGCCCTATGCTTGGTTTGGGTACCCACACCTATAAATCCACCCGATCAGTCTATCCGCCTTTACTACTTTCCACCTTCATGAACTAGCTTAGTCCAAGATCACTTGGTTTTTCGGTCAGTCGGACTAAAACTGTTAGATTTACTTTACATCTTTACCACTTTCTTTGTACACGCTTACTACTATAAATAACGAGTATATGAACTTGTCACCATCATAAACTAGCTTAGTGTGAGATCACTTGGTTTTTCGGTCAGCCGGACAAGAATTGTTAGATTTACTCTACGTCTTTACTACTTTCCTTAACTTACTATTTGTTACTTTACTATTTACGTTACGACTATTTTAAACCCTTCCCCTGGGCACTGACCCGTACTTCTGGCACACTTTTCACTCATTGGGCGCTGACCCTTACTTCTGGTACACATTTTTTCAAACCACTGGGCAACGACCCTTACTTCAGGCCCAAAAATAAAGAGACAAAACAGGCAACCGCGTGTCACGGATGCTCGAATAAAAAAAACAACAAAAAATAACAAAAAACTTTTTTCATTAACCCCAAAAAGGCCTTTTCCATCAAGTTAACTGATAGCTTGGCGAAAGGAAATTCGGGCACAGTCTTTACTCATCGCACGGTCGATCTATCATACTTTTCTCAATACTCATTACTCTTTTAACGTTAAAGTCTAGGACTACAGCGTATAGGTTAAAGCTCCTAGCTACACCGACATTGCTCAAAACTCTATTTCAATTACTTAAGGCATAGATCAACCAACTTTTAAATCACTTGCACAAGCTCACACTTATACGAAGCACAGAACTACGTACAACTGTGGACACGCGGCCTCCAGGGTCCACATTTTCTGGGTTTCGGAATTGATTTTCCTTAGAAATATTTGAAAAAAGAATAAGTCTATGAAAACAGATAGAGAGTCGCCACTTAGTCTTTGAAGAACCAATAAACCCAATTTTATCCAAACGGATAAAGGTCACCGACCCTTCATAATCAAAGAACTTGACTCGAGGTTTTGGTACAAGAGAGGAAGGAGTCTTTGTTATGACTAAAACACCCTCAACTCGCCACATCTCTCGACGGGCCTCAATTAGCATCCAAATAATCATCTTATACTATGTTTGGTTCGACAGTTAATATTATGGTAGGTATATTAGATCTCATAAGAATCTTGAAATGGAAGATCAAAAGATAAGATATCATTCATAAGATCTACGCCAAGTATCACACAATGCAAAGGTGAAAGATCACATAAAACAAACTGAGGAAAATTGTCTAATCACATGTCAAGTAATCAAGTTTTCCTAATCTAAAGGGGAAATGGATTGTTCTTGAAACAAATAATCAAAGAAATAAAAAATATGCTTAGCAAGGTAGAATGGATGCATGTTAGTTCTTGAAAACGAAGACTTCTCAATCCCCGGGACGGATGAGAAAGGAAGATGTGATCGAGGGGAAGCATGAACGTGTAAGAAACTTCATTCTTTCTAATCTTCTTGGATTAAGAGTCACAAAAAACTCCAAATCTTGCATGGATGCAATGGATGGAGCCTAGAATGTGCAAAGTAGTGGTATGTTTGTGTTCATGGGATTTTCTAAAGTGATTTAGAAGTCTAAAATATGCATGAGTGAATGGAGAATGTTATAGTAGGATATGTATATAAGTGGTATTAACAACTTCCTAAAACATGAGCTAATTTAGAATGCATGTGAACATCCAATCAAATAATGAAAGTAAGACATGCTTGAAGTGAATAGTGGACAGAACAGTGAACTGATTTTGTAAAAATGGAAACGTGAGGTTAGGAGTGTGCACAATTTATGATTTTTTTATGGAGATCATTTCTACTGTGTATAGAACACATATCCAAAAGCCAAATCAAGATTGAAGTTATCAGTTGAGAGAAATCATATAAACAAGAGAGGTTACTCAGAAACAGAATCCGTATTGTCGACTATAATGTATAAAAATCTTTGAAAATGAAAATAAAACATTTGGAGACCTATATTATACATAAAGTTCCCCAATCACTGAAGTTCAAGGGAAAAATGAGTTGGGCCCACTCTCTTTGGAAAATATTTCTGGAAAACAAGTTTCAAGTCAACTAAGTTGTTGTGACAGAAAAACAGAATGTTTGGAAGGATTGTTTGGGTTAAAATGGAACCCTTCCAAGTGTTTTTAAAATCAAACCAAAAATCATGGGTGTTCCCTAATGAGTTAGGAAGACTTTCCAAGTGGCCTCGAAATCATCCATTGAGTATTGAACTCAGAATGACATTTTAAATTTGAACAACTCACTGTTTTGAAGATTTTTTGAGAAAAACAAATATTTTATTTCTAATGAGGGGTTTAAGAGGGGTTTGAAATGGAGGTTTTGGGAGAATATTTCCAGAACTAAATGGATGTTATAACCACTTAGAATATCAACATCAAACTCATATCAAGAACTTCCAAGATTGTTGAAGAGCATTATTTTATTTTGAACATAACCTCAAGAATACATGACCATGATAGAATCATCATCTATTAAACATGATTTTGAGGTCAAGAGCTACTATCCATAAAGATTCACCCACCTCAAACAACATGTCATCATCTAGATGATGATGAACAAGTAAATCAAATAAGAAAAATAAAAAAGAAGTGGGATAAGAAGGGATGAACATTTATATAAACAAGCAAACAAACAATTAATAGATGATAATCAATGAGATATTGGACTTGTAGCTTGGTGTTTCACTTATATAGGATGACATTTGGATGTGAAAGTAGCTTCCCAACTCATAAATGCTCAAGAATGGTGGTTGGGTGTATTGAACATGAGGTATAAAGAGAAAGTATGAAAGAAAACAAGTTTAGAACTCACTTCTTTATAGAAAATCAGTGGAGGAAGCTCATTTTTCTCTCTTTTAACCTTATCTTTATCTATCTTTCTCTACAACTTCTCCTAAACTTTGTATTTGCTACCCCTAAAATGAAGATCAAAGGGGGGGTTTATATAGGCCAATTTGGGGGTGGTTTTGGGATTTAAAAAGTGCTCCCATTGATCCCAAACATCTGTGAACAAGAAACTACGTAGTTTTGGCTTTCAATTATTCAATTTGGGACCCCAAATCAAAATTGCAAAAATGGAGCTTCTGGGAAAGAGTGTTGCGGCAGCAGTGGGCTAGTGCCATGGCGGTATTGCTCCTCAGATGATCCAAAATTTGTATATAGGTCCCCAGAGGTTTCGGTATTCGCAAAAAGGCCTTATTTCGTCCAAAATTCATAGAAAATGCGTACGAACTCTGAACTGAGCTTGTGATATACCGTTGGAAAGATAATGGAGTCCACTTTACCAAAAAAAATAGTTCGGAGTTGGATCTCTTTGAAAGGTTTTACGGTATTCACGAAAAAAGCCGATTTGAACGCCTTTTTAACCTTCAGAAATTCGTAATAAATCGGTTTTAAATCTAGAAATTATGTGCGATATACCATCGGAAAGCTATCAACCTCTAGTATCCATGAAAATTTTTTAAAAAATGTTACGGTGCCCAGTCTCTAAGTCAACTTTTAGGTCAAACTGGTCAAACTACAAAAAGTTCTGGGAACCTCTGGGAGCTACCAAGAGCTGACATTTTCGTCCGATTTTCTTTAAAAACTCATTTTAGTACTTTTCACATGATCTAGGGCAATCTCAGAACTTTCGGGCGAATTCAAATGATTTTAGTCAAACCCTGGTCAAATATGATCAAACCTTGATCAAACCGGTCAACGGGGACTTCCGGGAACTTTCGGGACTTTCTCAAAGCTGACGTTTTCATCCGATTTTGCTTGAAAACTCATTTATTACTTTTCTTATGACGTAGCATGTTTCTAAAACTTTTGATCCAAATCTGGGAGTGTTTGGGCTTTCAGGGGCATTTTGGTCATTTGTACCACTTTCTGAACATTTTGAGAGGTAGAACTAACTTCCAGGAGTCTTTTTTGTGTCTTTTTCAATCTTTGTGAACCACTAAGCTATGGGTCTCCTAAATCTGATAGCCGACAAAATGGGATGTCTACAGTTTGCCCCTCTTTGGCACGAACTTGTGAAACAACGTATGTCGCAAGCAAGTGTCAAAGCTTTGAAGAGACAGGTCTTTTTGGAGGCTATAGATTTAGGATAAAAGCATTGTAAAGATGCAAGGATGAAAAACATGATGCTGAGGTCGGTGCTGGTCGCACTCTGCGTGAACTACCTACATATCCCAAGGGAAATCAAACCAGGACGTAGTTCGGGGCGTAAAGAAGTAAATCGCACATACAAATGCACAATAAAGCAAGCAAATGCTATGCAAAGAGGATATTATACAATGCGTGAATGGGATATAGACTTCATCATCCATGAATTGGTGCTGTGGGGTGTGCCATTCCGAGTGGACTTATGTGGTGTAGGTGCTAGTATTTTTTGACTCTAATGCAGTGGTTGATCCTGATAAGGATACCAAGGTGTTGAAGACTCTGGGTCTCAGGGAAAACTTCTTAAATTTTGGGACGTGTGCTTTATAAGCGGATGTAATTGGACAAGGGGTCTCTGAGGACGACCATTAAGGGTGAAGTTTGAAGGAAGATCGATGGACACAGAAACCTCATAAATCAGACGATGGACATAGAAGCCCTAAGATGTCAAGCGATGGACATGGAAGTCCTGGATAACCGATGGATGCGAAAGTCTTGAAAATCGGTGGTGTTCCCATTATTAGCCGAATCTTGTAACGATTGGTTCGAAAAGCCGATTTGGGTCTCCGAGAGCATATCTCTTTCGGTATCTGTCTGCTGGGGATGTTATGGACTCTCTGAGAAACTCTCTGAACTATTTTTATTCTCTCTTGACCGGGAACCAAATTTGAATCTCTCATAGTTGATCAAATCTTGCAATGGTCGGTCCGAAAAGCCTATTCAGGCCTCTAGGAGTCGATCTCTTTCTGTGTCTGTCTGCTGGGGATGGTCTGGACTCTCTGAGAATCTCTCTTAACTGTTTCTCTTGATCAAGAACCAGGATTCAAATCCGAACCTCTCACGGTTGATCAAATCTTGCAATGGTCGATACGAAAAGCCTGTTTGGGCCTCTGGGAGCTGATCTCTTTCTGTATATGTTTATAGGGAATGGTCAGGACTCTATGAGAATCTCTCTTAACCATTTTAGTTCTTGACCTAGAGCCAAGATTCCTCTCTGAATCTCTCATGGTTGATCAAATCGCCTTCGGGAGTCGATTCTTTTCTGTATTTTTCCATTAGGGATGGTTCTGGACTCTCTGAGAATCTCTCTTAACTATTTTTCTTCAATTCTTGACCTAGAACTAGGATTTCTCTCTGAATCTCTCACGGTTGATCAAATCTTGCAATGCTCAATCCAAAAGAGCAGGTTCGGGCCTTTGAGATAATTGACGGATGTAGAAGCCCTACTGATGGACATGGAATCCCTAAAATGATTGAAGGACGTGGAAGTCCCAAATATAAAAGAGTAGATGAGGTAGCCTGAGATAACTGATGGACGTGAAAGTCCTACCCTAATCCAGAGGGTTTACAATGAAAGATTTGCCTCAATCTAGAGGGCTGACGACGTAAGATTTCCCTCAATCTAGAGGGCTGACGACGTAAGATTTGCCTCAATCTAGAGGGCTGACAATGAACGACTTGCCTCAATCTAGAGGGGATGATGAACACAACATATTTTGAATGAGAGTGACGGTAAACTAATAATGATTAACAAATTGACAATGTACGAATCAAGATGACGAGTCGATAGTTAACTACTGTGACTACTATGGATTGGATCAATGGTTGGACTAACCATAATCAAAAGAACTGACGATGTACTAATTGAGGTGATGAGTCGATAGTGAACTACTGTGACTGCCATGGATTGGATCAATAATTGGACTAACCACGATCAGAAGAACTAACGATGTACTAATCGAGATGACGAGTCGACAGTGAACTATTGTGACTGTCATGGATTGGACTGATGATGTACTAATCAAGAAGATGAGTCAATAGTGAACTACTATAATTGATGATGTACGAATCGAGATGATGAGTCGACAATGAACTACTGTGACTGTCATAGATAGGATTGATGGTTGGATTAACCATTATTATAAGAACTAACGATGTAAGAATTGATATTCCTGCTGGGGATAAATTGAATCTACTGGGGATGAAACGACTTTACTGGGAAGAATGGATAAAATATACTCTACTAGGGAAGAAGGGAATACGCCCACTGATGGGAGTAAAGGTATCATTCTATTTGTGATGAAGGATACGGAGATGATCTGAGGCGGCTAAGGATTTGACATTAATGGAGGAAGGTAATCTACAGCCACTCATGGACTTATGTTGCATGAATGAAAGGAGACAATCAACAGCCACTCATGGACTTAAGTTACTAGCTAGGAGATGATGGTCAACTCTCGATGGTTTGGAAAGGAAATTTTCCGTTCTGTCCCAAGTTGGGCACTCTCGTGTGACACCTTGACTAGTGCAGTAATGGTGTTTGAAACTTCTATTTATATCCATAGGTTTTACAATTTAGAATCACCTTAAACCCACACATTTGAGACCATTGGGATGAATGGACTTGACAGTAGTAGAGATGACAAAAAGATGGAACCTTGAGCTCTGATACTCTTTTGATCAGATTATTACTAACTCTACCAAAGAAGGATTGCCTTAACAAAAGTAATGGCACAAAGTGCCTAAATTGCTTTATTCAATGTGTCTTTATCATAAATGATGCACTTTTCATCTTTTTGTGGTAGCACTCTGCTGATAAATCTGAGTTTTGAAAATTCATCCCTAAAGTCTAGCCTATTATTTGCTTATCCAAAGTGTACTTTGAATTAGTGCCCTAGCTTTGAGAATAAAAGATACTCTGTTTCAAAATTTTCAAAACAAATTGGTGACTTAAAAACTTGCCCTTGTTGTGAAGGGGTTGTTAGGCAAACAAAGTTTGCCCCTAGTTTGAAGTGTAGGAAGTGGATCCGGAATTCATAGACAAACAAGGTAGGTGACCGAAGTTTGCCCCTAGCTTGGACGATGGTTCATTGGAGGTTTTGGGCAAATGAGGAAGGTGACCGAAGTTTGCCCCTTGTATGAAGGGTAGATATTAAAATTCAGGCAAACAAGGCGGGTAGCCGAAATTTGCCCCTAGTGTGAAAGGTGATTTCTGGCTTGAGGCAAAGATCGTGACTTTAATCTCTCAAATGCTCATAACTTTTGCCTAAGCATCAGTGAGGTGACCTAGCGAGCTCTTTTCTCTCTTTTGTTATTGCTCACTCTGGATTTAGTTCTAATTTTTGCCTAGGTGTCCTTTCGGATTTTTGACCTAGTGAGCCATCTTTTTTTCTTTTTTTGAAAGTCTTCTTACATACCCCTGAGTGGGGATCAAGTCTAACGTAGTTCGGGCCAGGACCTTGAAAGAAGAGGGGTTAAGAATGGTGTCGATCGAACCGATGCGGCTACCTGTGTATCCTCGAGTAGGAATCAGGTCGAGCGTAGTTCAAAGCTAAGGGTTATGAGGGTTTTTCTAACCAATCTTCAAAGAAGTTCAAACTTGGGTCACATGTGGTAGCCTTGAATAAGAGGATTCAGTTTCGATCTCCCTTTCTCAATTTTTTTTTTTTTTAGGATTGATCCTTTTTACTTTCACCTAGCCAGTCAATTTTGCTTTTCACGTAGTTGATTCATGTGAGATCTTCCGATCACAATCTCAAAATTTCACAATGTGCAAGTCAGCTCTCAGAATTTGTTTGTGGTCGTTTCGAGCCTTTTGAAATGTGATCTAGGCATGTTCTTATGATGTACCTTGAAGCATACAATTCTCTCATTTGTCTCATCAAAATTTTCTTTCTCTTTTTTTAATTTTCTCTATCATTTTGATTGTCTAAGGTCAGATCTTAGAAATCAACACCTTTTTAGCTCTAACTTTTGCATATGTGCCCTTTTTGGGTTTTCAACCTAGCGAGTTGTTCTTTTCCTTTTTTTTTCTTTTTTTCTTTTATTTTGTTTTTTTTAGGGGGAGAAGAAACTCATTGAAAATGTTTGGTTATCATCAAAGACTAAGTCTGCATTACTTTCAATCTGACAGATTAGTATGGCTCTCAATTGGATTGGGCTCAAGGCTTTGAAATGGTAGAAAAGGGTGTTGGGCAAGCTCTAAGTTAGTTCTAAGTATTTTTTTTAGATTTGAGCAAAAACATCTTTAAATTCTTAAAGTAAGACTATTCAATTCTTGGCTCTTCTTCGGTGTTTGCATGAAATAGACTTTGACCTTTTCAGAATTCTTTTTTTGATGCAAAAATTTATTAGCAGAGTAATATCCATGGTAATTTGAAGAATTGACATTTCAGTTCAGTGATTCATGCATTCATGACTAGACACATCAGATTAAGCAAAATGAGATTTCATTCCATTAGAAAAAGAGGGGGACTACATTTCTTGGTACAGACTCGACCGAACTTGAAAATAGACAGACTTGACCACAAGACTACTCTTGAAATAGACTTGAAACATAGAACAGACTCAACTTGACTCGACCTGGTCTCAAATGGAGTGTCACGGTGACTCGTTTTTTTTAAGAACATCCTCATTTGTTTTGCTAGCAAAAGTCCCAAACACCATCACTTCACTTCCACAGGTTCAACATTCATGGGCCTCAGCGAAGGGGATCTGATTCGAGGTGAAAAGTGCATATACATAGCATATAATTATATGGTCTTTTATGCATACTTTTATCCCTAAAGTCCCTACATTTAGGTGCATTATAATAATAATGTTCTTTTTATTGTGTAAATGCTAAAATATATGTTTATGCGTTGTTTTATAGGTATTAGAATGTAAATCAATGAAGTGGAGCTAAAGAAAAGTGATTCTGGTGAAGAAAACAACGGAGGTAGCTGAGAAAATGCCAATTTTGACAATGAATACTTCAGATTTGGAAGATTTTCCCAGAAAAATAAAATGTAGATCTTTGAGTTATAGAAGTGTGGCCATAAACGGGAAGTCAATCCAAGGTCCGAGTGAAAAGTTATGGCCATTCTCCCATCGGTGTGCAGAGTTGTCAAAATCAAAGAAGTTCAAGGGCTTGAGGAGAGTTCAATCGATCGAACCTTCAATCGATCGAACTAAGCTCGATCGATTGAGCTTTATTTTCTCTAAAAGTTGCGTAAACTCTGCAGGAACCCTATAAATAAGTCGTTTTGACACCAGACAAAGAGAGGACGCTCCAGGACGCAAAAAATAGCAGTTTAGGGTAGCTTTAAGGTTAGATTAGGAGTAGATTAGGTTAGATTCTTGTTATTCTTCATTTTCCATTGATTTATTGAAGATTATTGAAGATTAAAGTTTAGTTCAAGATTATTACAAGTTTATTTCAGATTATTTTCAGGTTTTTCTATTCCTTTATCGTATTTGATTGTTTATTGTTATAGTTGTTATGATTGTTTGGTTTTACTACTTCTGTATTAGTTTATTCATGTTTCCGTAGTTTAGACGTTGGAAATATGTGATGAAATATTGATTCTTAGCCTCTGTCAAGCAATCTTTAGAAACCTTGGGCTCGATCGAAGGTATTTCGATCGATCGAACCAGAGCCATAGTCAAGCGATCGAAGACATTTCGATCGATTGAAGGATGATGCTGTCTGATCGATCGAGAGTGCTTCGATCAATCGAACTTGTTAATTCCTGAGATGATTCTTTTAAGTATTCCATGACTTTCTATTTTGGAAATCTGTCATCAAATTGTCCCTATAAGCTCAGTTTGTCACAACAATTTTTAGAACTTGAAGCCTTAAGGCTATTTTCTTCAATGACTTTTGAAAATCACTTTGAATGCTAACACCATTTAGAGTGCAAGTAATAACCATTGTTTTAAACCGTCTTCTAAGTATTTTAAATCAACTGTGATGATGCAGTCCCGGTCATGAAAGTGCTATTGATTCTATATCTGTAGAAAAATACAGAATACTGAAGAGGAATGAACTCCATAGAACATTACTGAGTATGCATGGTAGATGGTTAGGATCAATGTGGATTCTCGTATTTCCAACACCTTTAGTTTATTTATTTAATTAGTTATGTTTTTATATGCTTAGTTTATTATTTAGTTTAATTCAATTAATTAGGATTCGTTAGAACCTCCACTCCCAACATTCTTATTTTCTTTTCCTTTTCGTTAGGTTGTAACTTAGTATATATTCTTCCTATTCCTTCCCTGTGGGATCGACCTGGACTTCCAGTACTATATTACTTGCACGATCACCTACACTTGGGTGTTGCACAAGAGCGCACAACTTTTTAGTCGTGTCAGGATCATTTAAACAAATATGCCAGGGGCTTTAGATTCGATGAAGCTGGCATTTTGGTTGACATAGGGTTGGATGGGTGATGGCTCGATGATTTTTTGATCGACGAGGTCTTGGATATCATGGCGAAGGCGCATGCAGCTGTGGGTGTCATGGCCTGGGCTTTCGTGGGTATATAACGATCTAGGCTAGCCTACGAACAAGGCAATGAATTCGGCGAGGTACAAAAGTGTCCTTACCTGGGAATACGATTTTATGAAAATAGAAGTAAAAGCCCAAATTAGTAGAGGCGCAAAATACTTCTTATGGACTCTTTATGGGGAGAGATGATTAGAATTTCGAAGAATTTATCGATGTGAACCGATGACAGTTGTAGTAAGTATACGACTTCCATACAACGATTGAGATGCGTGAGGATGATTACATGTATGCATTTGATGTGTAGAGACCGACACATGTGAGACTGACGAGATGTGCGTGCATGCAGACTGACATAAATTGTGTATGCATATGAGACAAGCATGCGGATGCAAGCCCTAATTTATCTGATGCCACTACATCTAACATATAGTAGTTAAACAAGTAAGGTTCTAGTCATACAGAGTGTGCTAACCTTTCTTTCTAGTATGATCATTTGCACAGCTCGGTCCCACAATAGCGGAACCAAAGCCCAAAATTAGTTTGAAGAACACACGCAGCAGAAAAGAAACAACATATTTTGAAAATCAGCAATCTAGTCGACTGGGTCGGGGCTTCAGTCGACTGAGCTGGGGTGTAGAGAACAAGAAATCCCCAATAGCTTATTCCGGTCAACTGAACCTGACGTTCGGTCGACTGATGCCTCAAATGTTCAGTAGACTGGGGGCTTGTCCTATCGACTGAACTCAACCAGCAGAATGTATGATTTTCGTGCAGAAACCAGTCGACTATTTCCTGGGGATCAGCCGACTGAAATCCTGAAAACTGAAGAGAAAAGTCTTTTAAAACAGGGGTCCAATCGACTGTGACCTCGGGCGAGTCGACTGTTTTGCAGCAGTAGCCCTTTCTGCAGAATTTCCAAGTTTAAAAGTTTTCTGAAACCATTCAATGACTAACCACACACACCAAACTCATTCCAAAGTGATTTTAACTGGATTAAAACATTGTTAAAACATAATCATACAAGATTACCATCTATTACAACAGTACAAATCCATTCTAACACACTAAGTTAAACATAGCTAAAATTCATAAAATTCTTATTACAACACTTCCATTTCCAAAACTACGGAATAAACATGTTGTGTCGCCTTCTAAGTGAACTCCCAAACCCCACGTGCTCACTTCTCCGATTCCTCGCCGGCATTAACACCAAAAATGGTTATTTGAATAGCAACACATATTCGATTTGTTTAAGCTAAGGATTAGTGAATAAAACAAAAATGCACATGAATGAAAAACATGCTCGCATTCACATCTCTACATTTCATACTAGTCTCCGGAGTCTCACATGTACATTCCATACTCCTAATCCGCGACTCCTCGCCAATAAGTCCACACGAAAAGGTAAGAACCACGATTCTTTTTTTCAATCGTGCGACCTTAATACCTATATCGGCTCCACAAGATGGCTTGGTAACCATGTGCTCCTTTGACCCAAATAACAACTCAACATGCTCAATTCATATATCACCATGCTTTTGATAATCAAAATATTTTACCATGCTATTGGGCCTACTTATCAATATAATTGCTTAATATGAACTACACAATATATATCTATAAACGAACACATGCTTTCCATACAAAACATGAATATATGTCAAGAAATCATTCCAAAAACATAGGTGAATCACTCACCTCCGCTTTACGCTCTTAAACTACGATCCAAAGAAAACTCGAGCACAAAGAACGTGCAGAATTCCTTCTAGTACAATTTCTATGGATCAAAAATCCAATTATCAAATTTTTTAGCAAAATTAGAGAAAATAACTTTTCAAAAAACTTTTCCAAACATGCCCTAGTGGGTATCAAAACGAAGCCCTTACTTCAAGGAGTTCGAATATGAAATCTGGGAGAAAACAAACGGGCAGGAGGTCGTCGTTTGGCTCCAAAAAGGTCTAAGCTCTAAATCTCCCTTTGGCCTCCTTTTGATTTAGGTTAGAAAAGTTTTATGAAAATTTCCAAGTCATCACTATCTATATATAGACAAAACTCTTGGAAATTACGTTTACCTCCCCGTGAGTTCTCAAAACTCCTAATCAGTCTCAATAACTTTCTACACAGCTAATTCATAGCTTCACGAGGGAAAACTAAAAATTATAACCGTTTGGTTGCTAAAATGCAAGTTTCTACATGATTTTATGAAATTGCTAATTAGCTTACCAATTCTGTAGCGTGTTAATTCATCTTCACCAGGATGCTAAAATTAACAACAGAAATAAATTTTAAATCAGAAAATAATACAGATAGTGAAATACACAGGTAAACAATTAAGGTATTCCACAATGAACGTCTCATACTCAGAGAGACTTTACATCAACAGAACACTCATTCAACACCGTCTCAAAGGGCTCTCTAACACAGACACATCAATCGACTCATGAGTCAAAACTCACTCATACATGTGCCAAAATGCACGACACATCACATTATCATGCATGATAATGTAATGAAATGCAATAACATAATTACGGGTGTTATAATTCTCTCCCCCTTGAGAGAAGTTTGTCCCCAAACTTGTACCTCATGTATCGAAAAGGTGCGGATACTGAGTACGCATCTCCTCCTCTATTTCCCATGTCATTTCTTCCATCGTTTGGCTACGCCATAACACTTTCACCTTCGATATCACTTTATTTTGTAAGACTTGATCCTTCTGATCCAAGATCTCTACCAGATATGCAACATACGTCAAATCATTCTGAATTTCATTCAGCGTCGGAGTCATCACTTGTTCTCTATCTTCTGTCAAATATTTCCGTAACATTGACACATGAAATACGTTATGAACTTGGGCAAACTCATTTGGCAAGTTCAAGCGATACGCTATCGGTCTAACTCTCCCAATGATTTCAAAAGGTCCTACATACCTCAGATTGAGTTTCCTGTATCTTCAAAATCTAGTAATCCCCTTTGAAGGTAACACCTTAAAATACAACAAATCGCCCACGTCAAATTCCAACGGTCATCTGTGCTTGTTGGCATAACTGTTATACGTACTCTGAGCTGTTAATAACCGTTGTCGAATTACTTTTATCTTATCTGTTGTCTAATGTATAATTTTCAGCCCTTCAGTTATTCTTTCTCCAACTTCAGTCCAACTAATTGGTGAATGACATACACGATCATACAAAAAGCTTCATAAGGAGCCATTCCAATACTTTATTGAAAACTGTTGTTATATGCAAACTCAATTAACGGAAAATGGTCTTCCCAGTCACCTTGAAAATCAAATACACATAAACGAAGCATGTCTTCCAAAAACTGGATCACTCGTTCCGATTGGCCATCTGTCTGAGGATGAAAAGCGGTACTGAAATGCAATTTGGTACCCATTGCTTCTTGTAAGGCCCTCCCAAACTTCGATGTAAAACTACTATCTCTATCCAAAACAATAGAAACTAGAATGCCATGTAGTCTCATGATCTCGCGAATATACAACTTAGCTAAAGTCTTTGGCTTAGTTGTTCGAAATTGTAATACCCTATATTTTCAGGTATATATATATCCCTTGTACTTTCCTTAGTCTTAGGTGAGTTTGAGATTCCAATCGATTGGATCCAATATTCCCAATCGATTGCCACTTTATGATCCCAATTAATTGACATCTTTTCCAATCGATTGAATAATTTCCCAATCGATTGACATAGTTCTCAATCGATTGCCTTGCTGCCAACTTGGATCCATGACGTGGCACATACCAATCGATTGGCACCTGGTACCAATCAATTGGGAGTAGCTGAACTTGGCCACCTCGTTGGATTTGTGTGGTTGTGATTGTTTCCCTCTCCCTATATATACCCTCCCCCTTATACATATATATGTTTGCTTGTGTGTGGGTTTGGGAGAGAGAGAGAGAAACACATACTCTCATATATATACATATCTATATATTGTATATATATATTATACACACACACACTCTCAGGTTGAGAAGAAGAAGAAGAAGAAGAGGAGGAGGAGACCAGAGAGAGAAAGAAGAGACAGACAGAGAGACCGAGAAGGAGAGGAGAGAGATCAACCACCATAGCCGCCGCCGCGGAGCTCGGGACGCCGTCAACGGACCGCCGGGAGAGGTGAGTTTCATTAACTCACTTCAGGGATTGTTTTTGGATGTATATATGTGTTTAACAACGTGTATGAAAGAAGGAAAGAGGAACCCCAACGTTTTTATATAAAACTAGCAGTTTTGAAGAAGAAGACAGAGCTCAATCGATTGCCATTGGATCCAATCGATTGGATGATATCCCTATCGATTGCCATTGGATCCAATCGATTGAATAATTTCCCAATCGATTGCCATAAATTCCAATCAATTGCTTTGCCAATCGATTGCCATTAAGTCCAATCGATTGACATTATTTCCAATCGATTGCCATTTTGGCCAATCGATTGGGTAAGAGCAGAATATTGTTTATCTATTGTTACATGTTATGAGCTGGTTGTAATGTACCCAAGCTGCTAATGGTTGTACCATAAGTGATATTGGATATGTGCTTAGTCAACATGATACTACGTTAGCCTTATATGATGTTTATGTTAATGTTACAAGATGAACTGTTTATTATTAACTGTCGATATGAGATGCTCTAATGGTTAAGTAACTGCCATATGTTATTGTCAAACTGAATAGTAGAACGGAACACGACATCATTTTAATAGCGAATTAATAAGTAGATATGTTGAATACAGAGCATGTGGTATTTCCTGTACTTAGTATATGAGTATTTCACAACATGTGTCAGCATGCATGGGATAGTGACGAGAAGAGGTAAGAGAATCTGATGAGAAATGGGATATTGATAGGAAGAGATGAGAAGATATGATGACAAAGGGGAACTATGATTTGTATGGAATAATGAGATATGTGTACTTTGGGATCCGTGGGATCAACGACTGACGAGTCGGGTGGACGTGGGATGGTTAGAGTTCCTAGTGCGCCTCTCACTGTTGAAGACGTCCAGTGATGCGTATGCACTGTTGAAGATATCCAGTGTACCGTTGAAGACGTCCGGCTAGTGCTCTAATGTATTCTCAGCTGTGTAGACGACCAGTGAGGGTATACGCATCGTTGAAGACGTCCGATGTGCCGTTCTATCATTTACAGATAGGTGGTACCGTGTAGACGATCGGTAACCCTATCAAGGGATTTTGGGATCTATTGCCTAGTCGGGTGATTTCGATTGGCATTATTGTATCGATGAATGGTTTTCAGATTTGTATTATGGGATCGACGTATGGATATGGATGAGAATAAAGACATAGATATGGATGTGAATATGGGAATGTTTAGCATGATGATGGTTCAGTCGTGGATTCAGCGTCCTGACCTAAAGGTATATGCATGGGTGGTTGCACGGTTACATGCTTGGATTTAGTGAATACGTGATGAGATATATTATACCATGATGTTTATCCTTGTCATTACTTAATATGATTTATGTTATTATTGATTCATGTATAGTTTAATGAGACCTCTGCTATGTCCGTGAGAGACGTCATTGATAAGAGATTAACCGCATTTTAAGATGCTGAACAGTAACGGTGAGGAGTGTTGTTTAATGTACTCACTCAGCTTTGTATTCAAAGCTGATGGCGATTGTGCCCTGGACATTCCAATGTCTAGAGCTTCGCAGGACTGGAGGCCGGAGGACTGATGCTTCGCCGGGCTGGGAACTGAAGGCTTAAAGACGAAGAAGTTCCGCTTTGTAATAGTTAGTTTTTATCTGTTGTACTGCTGTTATTATTGTTATCTGTTCAGACTCTAAGCCAGCTGTTGTAATAGATTTAGTAGACTTTTATAATTGGTACTTGGGCATCCGTCGCTTTCAAACCTTTTATAGCTTCCGCTGTAGCCTCTGATTATGTTAGTAAGGTATGTTCTATGAATAGCCTTCCTCCCTATTGTGGTGTTTGTTGGTTTGAGTAGATGGCAATGCGGTTATTCACCCGTCATTCCCTATGGACCCATAAAGGAAATTTATTTTTCCCTATTTATGCTGCTCCGGGGCGTGACAGAAATGGTAGGAAGTGCAACGACTTCGTCAAATGGTCAACAATCACCCAAATGATAGTATTTGATTTCTTAGACCTTGGAAACCCACTAACAAAGTCCATTGTTATGTGTTCCCATTTCCATTCGGCTATCGGTAACGGTTGTAACAATCCCGAATGTACGTTCGGTCTTCACCTATTGACAACTCGTACAATGTGAAACATAGCGTGCTATTTCTCTCTTCATTCCCGGCTACCAAAAAATATGTCTCAAGTCTCTATACATCTTGGTGCTTCTCGAATGAATAGTGTACTTCGTATTGTGTGTTTCCTCTAGGATATTCCATTTCAACTCTTCCTCGTTAGGAACACAAATTCTACCCCTCAATCGCAAAACATCGTTCTCAAAAGTGAATCCTGGTTTTTTGCCCATTGGAATCTCATCACAAATCTTTTTCAAAGTCACATCTTGAAGTTGTTTCTCCGTGATCTCGTGAATCAAGAGTGGTTGTGCCACAATTATCGACATCAAGTCACTTTCAATCCTCGGAATCACTTCAAGTTCCAAATTCTCCATATCTCGAAACAACTCTTTCTGAGAAGTCAAATTTGATGCCATATTGGTTGGTGTTTTATGACTAAGAGCATCGGCGACTACATTCGCCTTGCCCGGATGATACTAAATTGACAAATCATAGTCCTTCATCAACTCTAACCATCTCCTTTGCCTCATGTTCAAATCTCGTTGCGTGAACAAATGCTTCCAACTCTTATGATCTGTATATATCTAGTATTTCTCCCCGTATAGGTAATAATGCCAAATCTTCAATACAAAAATCACAGCGGCTAATTCCAGACCATGTGTCGGATAGTTCTTCTCGTGTGGTCTAAGTTGTCTTGACGTATATGCAATGACCTTATCACCTTACATAAGAAAGAAATCCAAACCTCTATATGATGCATCACTGTAAATGATAAACCCCTCTGTCCCCGTCGGAACGGCTAAGATTGGTGCCTTCACTAGTCGGCTCTTTAACTCTTGAAAACTTTCCTCACATTCTGGACTCCATACACAAGCAACATCTTTCCTTATTAATTGTGTCATTGGCATTGCTATACGTGAAAAGTCTTTTACAAACCTCCGATATTAACCAGCTAATCCTAGGAAACTTTAAATCTCTGTCACATTCGTAGGTCTCAACCAATTGGTTACGGCTTCTATCTTCTGAGGATCCACAGAAATTCCCTTCGCTGACACTATATGTCCAAGAAAAGCAATCTCTGTCAACCAAAACTCACACTTCTTCAATTTTTTGAACAATCTCTTCTCACACAATCGTTATAAAGCTAATCGCAAATGATGCTCGAGATCTTCAACACTTTTGGAATAGATTAGGATGTCATCTATGAACACAATAACAAACTCATCTAAATAATCCTTGAAAACACGATTCATCAAGTCCATGAAAGCGGTTGGTACGCTAGTCACTCCAAACGGCATAACCAAAAATTCAAAGTGCCCATATCTAGTCATGAAAGTTGTCTTCTCAACGTCTTCTTCTTTGACTTTCAACTGGTGGTAATCGGATCTTAAGTCAATCTTCAAAAATAACTGAGCCCCTTGCAATTGACCAAATAAATAATCTATTCGTGGCAACGGATACTTGTTCTTGACGGTCAACTTATTCAAATCTCGATAGTCAATGCATATACGCATTGTCCTGTCCTTTTTCTTCACAAACAGGACTGGAGCTCCCCAAGGTGAAACACTAGATCGAATAAAACCCTTCTCAAGCAGCTCTTGCAACTGAACTATTAATTCTTTCAATTCTACCGGTGCCATTCGATACGATGCTTTGGATACCGGTTGTGACCCTGGTACTACTTCTATCATGAACTCAAACTCTCTCTCAATCAATGTGTCAGGTAACTCGTCGGGAAAAACATCTGAAAATTCTCAAACTACTGGAATATCTTCTGCTAGAGGTCCAAGAACTCGTGTGTCAACAATCTAACAAAAGAAACCCGAACAACCTTTCTTCAACATCTTACTTGCTTGAATTATCGATATCAAGTATGGCAGTACGATCACACCTTTACCTTGAAAAGTAAACTCTTTTTTTCTCGACGGATAAAAATTGACCCACTTCTGTTCACAATCAATTCTAGCTTGATTGACCAACAACCAATCCATGCCCAAGATAACATCAAAGTAGTTCACTGTCAACGGAATCAAATCGACGCTCAAGACTTTATCACCTATCTTGATCTCACACGCCTTGAATACCAAAGAAGTCACTAACGGTTTACTAATAGGCAGTGATATGCACAAGTCATATCCTAACGGTTCAGACTTAACAGTTAAATGCTCAACGAAATCACATGATACAAATGAATGCGTTCAACCAGAATCCATGAGTATATGTATAGGGTATGAACAAATAGGAAGAATACCTGATACGAGTGTATCATCCTTATTCCCCGGCCTGAGCTGGAAATATCGCCCTTGTTGTTGTGCCACTCCTTTCCCTTTATCCACTCGGGGTTCTGTCCTAGATCCGCTTGGCACACTTGATGCCCCGATACTCATTCCCGATTGTCTCTTACTAGGGCAGTTCTTCGTAATATATCCCGGTTGTTCACACTCAAAATATTTCCCTCTCATCTCCAGGTTGTAGCTCTTGGTGTTCAAGGTTGTGTTCGGTGTAGCTGATTCGCGTTCAAAGGACAATTCTTGGATATGTGCCCCAGTTGCTTGCAAAGGTAACACGCACTCAATAGATAGTAAGTCCCTTTGTGTCGTAGGTTACATGTTGGGCATAATGGTCTCGAGCCTCTAACGAACGTACTCCCTCCTTGACAACCCATATTCAATCCCAAACTTTGCGTAAACAGTTTCTTCACATTCCCTTAACCCTTGCTCTTATTGTCATTGACTCTCTTCCCTTGTTGCCCTTGTCGATATCGATCGACACTCTTCTCAGCTATGCGGGCTGTCACGCCCCGACGTAGCATAAATAAGGAAAGCGTTGAATTTCCTTTATGGACCCGTAGGTCGCGACAGTTTGAAGGATCGATTTCGTCCCACACGTCGAACAACAAAACATAATAATCAGAGTAGAGCAATCAAGGCTTATAAAAATTTTCTAACTTATTACATATTACAGCACGGGGTCTCTAAAGGCACAAACCGCCTTAAATCAAAACAATAACTTAATATCTAATACAGACATTCTTATTACAAAATCAGTTCAATTAAAAGCATGTGAAAGTAAATTCTGTTCCCAGCAGTTGTTTTCTCAATTTGCATAGTCGTAATGCTCAGCCTGTTCATAACCTGAAAAACCTGAACACGAATGTCCAGGACGCATCAACGTCGTCAGCTTCAAGAAGCTGGTGAGTATTAAAAACATAACTTTGAATGTAAAACATACTCATTTACCTTTTTACATTTCTCATTTAATCCAATATTAAAGCAAGGAGTTCATTTTAGGAACCAAGCACAATAATATTTAAAAGATATAATTCTTGTATATGTGACTGTGTATGAGAACAATGCACCATCTCATCTTACCGACTCTTTTCTCTCAACAAAACCCAACAACCCACCATCACACACCGGTATCTTTGAAATACTCCGATAGCCATACTTTAGCACAGGGGTGCCAGGGAATGTCCAGTTTGCCTCACACTTTGGTCCGGGGTACCAGGGAGTGTCCATTGCCTCACACTTTGACTACCTAATCCGCCATGCAAATACCGGAGGAACCCTCACGCAGTATCCAGACTCGGGTATCAGGGAGTGTCCGTAGGCCACACTTTAGCACTTCCATGGGTGCCAGGGAATGTCCAAGTTCGGCTTCACACACTTTGACGCTACCATGGTCGTCAGGGAGTGTCCAGTTTTTCCACCGTCGCATTTCAAAGACACCCTCGCCGCAATCTCAATCACAACACACTTTGGTGCTCACTTACCAGGGAGTGTCCACAACACAAACTCAATCGCACTCACTATGCGACACTGACCATTACTCTTTTTCATACTGACCAACATTCACACTCACCATGCATGTACAATTAACTCCACATGTATGTCATGAAACTTTAAAACATGAGGCAAATCAATGAATTATATAAACAACGAGCGTACAGGAATTGATAAGTAACAATACAACGTTTTAATCGTTCAAACATAACCAATTAAGATTCTGATTTAATAAATTCCCAAACAAAGCTTTAACAGTTCATAAAATACTACCCAAACAGTTCCTTAACACAAAACAAGCAAGAACTAGAAACTGCCAGAAGTCGCGCGCGCTGGCCGCTCACGCGAGGGGTCGCTTACGCGGCCCGCTGGCGCGATTTGCCCATTTTTCCTTTTTCTTATGTAAACTCTTCTGTCTGCCTAGTGACGCAAGGATCGCAAGCGCGGATCGCTCGCGCGGGTCGCGCGCGCGGATCACTCGACCGGGTCGCTCGCGCGATCTGCCTAATTTTCATTTTTCTTTATAAAAACTTTTTTATCTGCCTGAAACCACGCGGCTCGCGCGAGCGGGTCGCTCGCGCGGGCCGCTCGCGCGATCGCGCACGCGAGTTTCAGCAGAAACTTCGTCTTCTTCGTCAGAACTGCTCTGTTTTTAGTTTAAGGGTCCATTTTGACCCATTTTGCAAATCCGAAGCATATAGGACAAATAATATATGGATCTCTTTGGTTTTTCACAAGGATTATGAATCCATAATCAATTTTACATGAATTAAACTATAACTCTAGAATTTAATGAAAGACTAAAAGATGACAAAACTAATTTTCTTATATACTTTTTCATATGAACAAATTAAGCTCTAAAATTTTAAACATAGCATATATGATGTATAATCTTTCATAATCATCTCTAAAAATGGATTTTGGTTAAGTTTGAAAAATCCATGTTTCTAAGCTTTGAAATTCAAACGTATGATCATCAATAGAGATAAACAATTACACACACCCAAGTAGTAACTAAGCATGATTTACATTTAAGAGTGAGTTTAAAATACTCACTGAGATATAGACGAAGTGTGTGTTGAGAAAGAATCACAAGCTAAGAAATTCAAACCCAAGCTTTGGCTATGGGGATTTAGGCTTCTCTCTCTACAAAATTTCTGAAATTCTCTGTGTATCTCTCTCAATTCTCTCTGTGTTGGTGAAGTGCAGAAGGAGTAGTGTACAAAATGTGAGCTGTGATTGTGTTTATAAAGAGCCACAAGAACTTGGAGACCAAGTTCCTTCACCAAGGCTCAACAAATTGAATTTTAGTTTTCCTAATTATATAAACTATGAAATAAACACATATATAGACATATACGTAAATACACTCCCACATGAATTGAAGAGGCAACATTAGACTAGTAGGGGTCAACTTGTGGGTGTTTGGCAAACCTAGCTTATGGCATAAGAATACACACACACACAAAGCATTCCCAAACAAACTCAGCCCAAGCATGAGTTGCCATAAATGGAAAGTAAAGTGTATGTCAAATCTTGCTTTACATCACTTCCACAATCTGTGGAAGTTTAGCATAGCGCGGACAGTTTTGGAAGTAAACTGGTATTTTCGGGGCGCGGTGATCACAACAAAAATACGGGAAAATTCATTTTAACGTAAGAATCGATTCCCTGGTTTTATAAAAGTGCTGATTGAGTTAAGAGAAAATATTTTCACCGTTTTGAAATACAGTTTTGAAATCCCACACAGGTATTACTAATTTTATAAAAATTACAGTTTGGCCCCAATAAGTATTTCAAATGTGAATTAAAGCAAGAAATAAATTCTACACACAAGAATTGAAATTAAAATAAAAGTGGACAATGAATATTAAATATGACAATGCAAATGAATGAAAATGCAGGTTATTACACGGGCGGCTTCCTCTACTATAGAAACGGTCGGGTGTTGCAACATGTCCACACGGCTATGAATATTCTCCCTAATCCCTTCTTCAAATTTATAAGCTTTAGCCTCATCGGTTGGAACAGTATTTTTTTCAAAATGCAACAAAGGATTATACCGAGAGACGTACTCACTTACAGTCATGTCTCCTTGAACCAAACTTGTAAACTCTAGTCATTTCTGAGTATGTGCCAATCGCGGGAAGAATCGCTTGTTAAACTCGTCCTTGAATGCTTCCCACGTAGTTAGTGCCCCTTGTTCAAGCACGTTATTTCCACCAATCCAATGCTTCCCCCATTAAAGTATCAGATGCACAGAGAATTTTCTCCTCATCAGTGCATATCACTTGACAGAAATGTCTTTCCATATCCATCATCTAGTGGTCGGCTAAGTCTATGTCAACTTTTCCATGGTACAAGGTCGGTTTCCTTTCGTGGAACTGTTGTATGATGATGTGTTAAGGTCGTGGTACTGGTGGTGCATTATAATCGTACCTCAACTGGTGGAGCCTGAGCATTCATCTAGTCTCGTTCACTTACATCTTGAACAAAGTTCCCTACCATATTCACTATTTGATCCATACGCGAATGCGGTGACAACTCTCTTATTGGTTCAGTTATATCGTATCACGTATTCACCCTGTTGAGTTTAATGCATAAAGACCATGCATGCTATGCCACAATAGATATATGTGCACAGTTCGTCATCACAATCAACATATGCTAACATTTGAGCATTTCTACAATGATAACCATATTAACATCACAGTCATACTCTCTACTTGACGTCACTTAGCATATAATGTCACTCGTCCCCAAGGCTCTAAACTTATGCTATGATACCACCAAATGTCACAACTCGATCCCACAATAGCAGAACCGAAGCTTGTGGCACGCCACCGAGGCTAAACCAATTCATTAACGTTCCCAAAATTAGTTTGAAGAACACACGTAGCAGAAAAGAAACAACATATTTTGAAAACCAGCAATCCAGTCGACTGGGTCGGGGCTTCAGTCGACTGAGGTGGGGTACAGAGAACAAGAAATCCCCAATAGCACATTCCAGTCGACTGAACCTGATGTCCGGTCGACTGATGCCTAAAATGTTCAATCGACTCTGGGGGCTTGTCCAGTTGACTGAACTCAACTAGCAGAATGTATGATTTTTGTGCAAAAACCAGTAGATTGTTTCCTGGGGATCAGTCGACTAAAATCCTGAAAACTGAAGAGAAAAGTCTTTAAAACACGGGTCCAGTCGACTGTGACCTCGGTCCAGTTGACTGTTTTGCAGCAGCAGCCCCTTCTACAGAATTTCCAAGTTTAAAAGCTTTCTGAAACCATCCAGGGACTAACCACACACACCAAATTCATTCTAAAGTGATTCTAACTGGATTAAAATATTGCTAAAACATAATTATACAAGATTACCATCTATTACAACATTACGAATTCATTCTAGCACACTAAGTTAAACATAGCTAAAATCCATAAAATTCTTATTACAACACTTCCATTTCCAAAACTACGGAATAAACATGTTGTGTCACCTTCTAAGTGAACTCCCAAACTGTAATACCCTGTATTTTCAATAATTATTTATACCAGAGAGATTCTATATACTTCCTTTGGTTATTCATGAAATTTCACTTTCGATCGATCGATCGAGTCTCGTTCGAGCGATCGAGCATTCTAGAAGTTTGAGCGATCGAGCATTCTAGAAGTTCAAGCGATCCTTTTTCCCTACCGAGCTGAATTTATGACGTGGTCCCCACTTCAATCGATCAAACTATTTTCAATCGATCTAAACTGGCCAATCTGAGTTTGAGCAATTGAACATCTTTCGATCAATTGAACCTGTAATCATTTGAATTCCAGGTTTCCCGCAGAAACAGCCACCTGCACCCCTCCCCTTCTATATATATATGGTTGTGCTCGTGTGTTGAGGGGGTTGCTGAAATTGAGAGAGAGCTAGAGAGTATTGTGTGCTTGTGTTATATATATTATACACAAATAACCTTACATCTATATATATACACACACTCATAGATATATATACACACAATTAGAGAGAAAGAGAGAGAGAACCAGAGAAGAAGAAGAAAAGGAAAAGAGAAGGAGAATAAGAAGAGACTAAGAGAGAAGGCAGAGAAGAGAGAAAGGAAGCCATTAAAGCCCAGAAGCTAAAGCTTTGCCAAACGCGCCCTTATCCACTTTCGGTGAGTTCCAAACTCACTCGATATCTTAGTTGTGATGTTTTACTTCTTCTGGACGTATTAACTATGACCCATAACAACCCCTACCAAATTCTGCACGTTCACTGCAGAATCTGGAGAAGACGGAGTTCGAGCGATCAAACTGAGTTCAATCGATCGAACATCACTGAGTCTCAATAGATCAAAAGGCTTTCAATCGATCGAGACCACCTTCACTTTGATCGATCGAGAATACTTCAATCGATCGAACCTCACTTTACTCAAGCGATCAAAAGGACTTTAATCGATCGAACCTAGCAGAACATGGATATGTTCCTTAAGTCTATAATTCATAATGTGTAGCTGTTTAATTGATATCCTGTGTTCCTATTATGCGGTATTATGGGCTACGGAGGTAATGGGATATGATAATGAGATAGAGATGATTTTGGAGAGTAAACGTAGTTGGGTTCGAAACGTTAGTAATAATACAACGCGAGAAAGGAATAAGGTTCGAGTTATAGTAGTGGGTAATATTGGTTGATCTTGGTGTTTCAGTCAGCGGGGTATTAATGGTATCATTGTCAGTATGTCAGTTATCATGAGTTAGTTGTGAACACATCTACGTGGGATGTGAGTGTTATATATTGTGCTAGCAAGAAGTACTGATGCATATTGATTATGAACGGACGATACTCGCAAGCATTCTTAAAAGCGGTTAACAGTAAGAGTTCTTAAAAGGGTGAACAAGAGTATTGGTGCGTCCATAGACTTGGTTATATGAGAACGATGTATGATGCTCGCAAGAATTCTTAAAAGCGGTGAACAGTAAGAGTTCTTAAAAGCGGTGAACAAGAGCACTAGTATGTTGTGATGATGTAATCAGTTCGGTAAAGTCATGATGATGTTGTTGGCATTGAGTAGTTAGTTGGGATTATTACATTTAGTCTTTGAGGTGGAAGACGATAAGAATCGATTTATGATGAGTCTGAATAAAAGAGGAAAAGATATTGTAAGTATCACTGCTATATGTTGTTCATAACTGTAATTACATTATTTCTATGAGACTGTGTTAGTTAGTTCTCACTCAGCTTTCAGTAAGCTGACGGCCTTTTATTGCCTAGAAATTCCCCATCCAGACTACCTTGTCTTTAGCAATGCAGGTGGTGATGGCTACTACCCAGAGTTGGATTATGCGGGAGGTGACCTTACTGATGGCGGTTATACTGAAGATGCTTATTATGCTGGTGCCGATCCTTACCCCAGTTGAAGATCTGAAGATAGTTAAATTTAGTTTTGTATTTCCGTTGAGCGCTGTTTAAGTTTTAGTTAACGGGTACTTGGCCATATGTTGTCTCCAGACCTGTTGAAATCCTGTGGACCCTACTCTGGTGTTTGTAATAGAATTATTGTGGTTATATTTCAGTTGTTTACTATTCCTGTTTGGGCTAGTACTGTATAGTGTGGATAGTTTAGTGACTTTCACCCATCATTCCCTATGGACCCATAAAGGAAATTTTTTTTCTCTATTTATGCTGTTCCGGGGAATGACACAAACCCCACGTGCTCACTTCTCCGATTCCTCGCCGGCATTAACACCAAAAATGGTTATTTGAATAGCAACACATATTCGATTTGTTTAAGCTAAGGATTAGTGAATAAAACAAAAATGCACATGAATGAAAAACATGCTCGCATTCACATCTCTACATTTCATACTAGTCTCCGGAGTCTCACATGTACATTCCATACTCCTAATCCGCGACTCCTCGCCAATAAGTCCACACGAAAAGGTAAGACCTACGATTCTTTTTTTCAATCGTGCGACCTTAATACCTATATCGGCTCCACAAGATGGCTTGGTAACCACGTGCTCCTTTGACCCAAATAACAACTCAACATGCTCAATTCATATATCACCATGCTTTTGATAATCAAAATATTTTACCATGCTATTGGGCTTACTTATCAATATAATTGCTTAATATGAACTACACAATATATATCTATAAACGAACACATGCTTTCCATACAAAACATGAATACATGTCAAGAAATCATTCCAAAAACATAGGTGAATCACTCACCTCCGCTTTACGCTCTTAAACTACGATCCAAAGAAAACTCAAGCACAAAGAACGTGCAGAATTCCTTCTAGTACAATTTCTATGGATCAAAAATCCAATTATCAAATTTTTTAGCAAAACTATAGAAAATAACTTTTCAAAAAACTTTGCCAAACAAGCCCTAGTGGGTATCAAAACAAAGCCCTTCCTTTAAGGAGTTCGAATATGAAATATGGGAGAAAACAAACGGACAGGAGGTCGTCGTTTGGCACCAGAAAGCTCTAAGCTCTAAATCTCCCTTTGGCCTCCTTTTGATTTGGGTTAGAAAAGTTTTACGAAAATATCCAAGTCATCTCTATCTATATATAGGCAACACTCTTAGGAATTACGTTTACCTCCCCGCGAGTTCTCAAAACTCCTAATCAGTCCCTGAAACTTTCTACACAGCTAATTCATAGCTTCACGAGTGAAAACTAAAAATTATAAAAGTTTTCGACTAAGTTCCGTTTGGTTGCTAAAACATAAGTTTCTACATGATTTTACGAAATTGCTAATTAGCCTACCAATTCTGTAATGTGTTAATTCGTCCTCACTAGGATGCTAAAATTAACAACAGAAATAAATTTTAAATCAGAAAATAATACAGATAGTGAAATACACAGGTAAACATTTATTTTTAGATAAACATTTAAGGTATTCCATAATGAACGTCTCATACTCGGAGAGACTTCACAACAACAAACACTCATTTAACACCATCTCTAAGGGTTCTCTAACACAGACACCCAAATCGACGCATAAGTCAAAACTCATTCATACATGTGCCAAAATGCTCAACACATCACATTATCATGCATGATAATGTAATGAAGTGCAATAACACAATTACGGGTGTTATATCACCAGTAGGAGAGAATTGGATTTTTGGGGAAGAAATATGGAATTTGTGGGATATTCAAGAGATTCGGAAGGAGTTTATGGGAGAAACAGGGATTTTCGAGAAATCTAGATGATTTGAACAGAGTTTCTGGAAGAAACAGGTATTTTCGGGTGAGTTAGACAGAGTTTCTAGGAGAAACTGGGAAATCAGAGTTCCAGGGAGAAACAAGGTAAATTGGGAAAAGTTTCTAAGAAAAAGCAGGGAATTCAAGTTTTTTTTTGGGAGAAACAGGTATTTCTGGGAAATCTAGGCAGGTTGGATAGAGTTTCCGGGAGAAACTGGCATATATGAGAGTTTCTGCGAGAAACAGGAATTTCAAAGTTTCCGGGGGAAACAGAGGTTTCTGGGTGACTTGGATAGAGTTACTAAGAGAGGCAGGGATATCTGGATGGTTCCGACAGAGTTTCTAGGAGAAACAAATGTATACGACAAGAGCATGTGATGATGGTGATCATACTGTCTAGCAAGTTTTCATACTCCTATGGCTTTGGACCAACAAACAAGGTTTGTGGTGTATATCTTTGTGAAAATGGAGCAGACATCCTTATCATGGTTCCTAGGCAAGTCAACTCAATGTGATCACATGTGAGCGATTGCCATGGGAATCATAAGAAAGTGGTTCAATTCTATGCCACATAAGCGTCTATACCGCGCAGGTAATCCCACCAGGGCATACAGCAGTTATATCACATTGTCCTATCTGAAAAGATAAATCAACAGTCCTATGCAAGGTTCTATAGGAATCTATATGCAAAGGCTGGGTTTAGTCAAAGAGGGTCCGTTGACAAGAGTTTCAATATACTGTCAGAGAGACAGTATGGAAGTTTTTTACTCTTTTTTATATACCTTGGAAGGTACAGTATCAACGGTGACTTGTGCCCTGGCACAGCAAGACCTGAACAATGTCAGTGCCACATTTCAGACACAGTCGGAGGGGGGATGCAGAAGTGCAATGCGGTGAACCAGACACAGTAAAAAGATGATTTTAAGGAGGTTTCTTATGAGTCAAACATCTGTATTATTTTATTTTGAAAATAAAATATGCCCAGTAGAGTCGCCAAATTGTGGACACGCGGCCTCCGGGTCCACCCCCTTCCGGGTTTCAAAATTGATTTTTTTTTTAGATATTTGAAAAAGAAGAAGTCTATGAAAACAGATACAGATTCGCCACTTAATCTTTAGGGAACCAAGAAACCCAATTTTGACTCACCCAAACGAATAAAGGGCACCGACCCTTTATAACCCAATTTTGACATTTTAAAGTTGAACAACTCACTGTTTTGAAGATTTTTGAGAAAAAACAAATGTATATTTCTTGAAATCAAAATGAGGGGTTTAAGAGGGGTTTTGAAATGGAGGTTTTGGGAGTATATTTCCAGCACTAAATGGAGATTATAACCACTTAGAATATCAACATCAAACTCATATCAAGAACTTCCAAGATTATTGGAGAGCATTATTTTATTTTGAACATAACCTCAAGAATACAAGAGCATGATAGAATCATCATCTATCAAACATGCTTTTGAGGTCAAGAGCTACTATCTATAAGGATTCACCCTCCTCAAACAACATGTCATTCTCTCGATGATGATGAACAAGTAAATCAAATAAGAAAAATCAAAAGAAGTGGGATAAGAAGATATGAACATTTATATAAACAAGCAAACAATCAATCAATAGATGATAATTAATGAGATATTGGACTTGTAGCTTGGTGTTTCACTCACATAGGATGACATTTGGACATGTAAGTAATTTTCTAACTCATAAATGCTGAAGAATGGTAGTTGAGTGTATTGAATATGAGGTATAAAGAGAAGCATGATAGAAAGCAAGTTTAGAACTCACTTCTTTATAGAAAATCAGTGGAGGAAGCTCACTTTTCACTAACGTTATCTCTATCTATCTTTCTCTACAACTTCTCCTAAACTTTGTAGTTGCCACCCCCAAAATGAAGAGCAAATGGGGGTTTATATTGGCCAATTTTGGGTGGTTTTGGGATTTAAAAAGTGCTCCCATTGGTCCCAAGCATCTGTGAACATGAAACTACGTCGTTTTGGCTTTCAATTATTCAATTTGGGAACCCAAATCAAAATTACAAAAATAAAGCTTCTGGGGGAGAGTGCTGCGGCGGCAGTGGGCCAGTGCCATGGCGGCATTGCTCCTCAGACGATCCAAAATTTGTATTTACGCCCCCAGAGGTTTCGGTATTCTCGAAAAGGCCATATTTCGTCCGAAATTCACAAAAAATGCGTACGAACTCCAAACTGAGGTTGTGATATACCATTGAAAAGCTAATGGAGTCCACTTTACAAAAAAAAAAAAGTTCGGAGTTAAGTCGCTTTGAAAAGTTTTGCAGTATTCGCGAAAAAAGCTGATTTGTTTGCCTTTTTCACTTCGAAAATTTGTAATAAATCCATTTTAAATCCAGAAATTATGTGCGATATACCGTCGAAAAGCTATCGACCTCTAGTGTCCATGAAAAATGTTTAAAAAATAATATGGTGCACCGGTCTCTAAGTCAACTTTTAGATCAAACTAGTCAAACTGGGGACCTCCAAGAAGTTTTGGGAATCTCTGGGAGCTCCCAAGAGCTAACCTTTTCATCTGATTTTCTTTTAAAACTCGTTTTAGTACTTGTCACATGATCTAGGGCAATCTAAGAACTTTTGGGTGAATTCGGATGATTTTGGTCAAACCTTGGTCAAACCGGTCAACGGGGACTTTCCGGAAACTTCCGGGACTTCTAGGAGCTGACGTTTTTATTCGATTTTGCTTTAAACTCATTTTATTACTTTTGTTACGACGTAGCATGTTTCCAAAACTTTTGGTCCAAATCTGGGAGTGTTTGGGCTTTCAAGGGCATTTTGGTCATTTATGCCACTTTCTGAGCATTTTGAGAGGTAGAACTAACTTCCAAGAGTCCTTTTCGAGTCTTTTTAGATCATTGTGAACCACCAAGCTATGGGTCTCCTAAATCTGATAGCTGACAAAATGGGGTGTTACAACGGCCTGATTCTCGTGTCGAGATACGTATGCAACTCTCATTAAGGTGCGGCCATAACTATTCTCTTTCAATTATCTCGTGGCAAGATACCTGCGCATAACTTTTCTCTTTCGCCTATCTCGTGTCGAGATACGTGCGACCATAACTTTCTCTTTCGCCTATCTCGTGTCGAGATACATGCAGCCGTAATATACTCTTTCGCCTATCTCGTGTTGAAATACGTGCGCATAACTATTTCTCTTTTGCCTATCTCGTGTCGAGATACTGCGACCGTAACGACTTCTCTTTCGCCTATCTCGTGTCGAGATACGTGCAACCGTAACGATTTCTCTTTCGCATATCTCGTGTCAAGATACGTATGAGACCCCTTATTAGGGTATGACCATAACCTTTCTCTTTCGCATATCTCAAGTCAAGATACGTATATCTTGTACATTGTTATATCTATTATCTCTTACTTATGCTCCGCTACTATGAAGACCACTAAAATCAGCAATCGTGTGTCGCGGATGCTCGAGGGTGCCTAACACATTCCCTCGACATAATCGAGTCCCCAAACCCGTCTCAAGAACTCTGATATTCGCATGACTATCAAGAGTCACACTTTTAAAGGGCCCACTTTTCTCAAAACCATTTTTCAGAAATCAAAGATTGTTTTAATCATCTTGTAGGGATCCTAACAACCGATAACGTTAGGTGGTGACTCTGAACATTTTACTTGGCCCTACTCCCACTTTCACGTACTTTCATACACTTTCCCACACTTCTCGACGTAAACAGTCACGATCCTCGAAGGGACCGCCTCCCACTCTCAGGGCGGGCGAGACACCAAAGCAGAAAATGTAGCTAAAAGTTTTAGAGACAAAAAATAAATGTCGCTAAAACTTTTGGCGACACTTTCTACTTTGTCATTAGTAATTTCTGTTTTGACATTAACAGTAGCCTATAAATTAGGAAAAAGTAGCATCACTCAATGACATTTTATGACGTGTATATGCAGTAGGATAAGGTATATGTGTATATATGTATGTATATATATATAGGGTAATATTTGGGGCACAACCAAAGCCACAAACTTTTGCTCACAACCTTCATTTTGTGTCTATCTCTCTCTTGATGGGTCCCACAGTGCCCACTAGGAGAGAGATAGACACAAAATGGAGGTTGTGAGCAAAAGGTTGTGGCCCAAGTATTACCCATATATATATATATAGGGAAATGTTTGGCACACACACTTTTTGACACACTATGCTTTAAACATATGTATCTTGTGCTGTTTGAATTTTTACACTTTTTTATGCACTATTTACACAACACAAGATACATGTATTTAAAGCTGTGTGTCAAAAAATGAGTGTGTGTAGCACTAATCATATATATATATATATACGAGCATATGTATATTAGACACAATTATTAGTACTGACCAATTGATTACTCAATTGGAAAATTGAACCGACTACGTAGAAAGTTCGTCCAAACACATTTTATGACTAGTCAATGTAAGAGAAGTATCCATCGTGTACCAGAATCCATCATCATATATCCACATTCCACCACACACTTGAAAGGATATATACGTAGTATTTCTCGTCTTCATTTCAATTAATTGATTTTTCTCTTTTCTTTCTCTGAAATTCCATCAATCGATCATTTGCACTTTGAAGAAATTAAGGAAATCAAATACAATGGCTGTGGCAGAGATCTTTCTTACAGCCTTCATTACAATCCTATTTGAGAAGTTGGCATCCGGTGATCTTCTCAGATTTGCTCGCCAAGGGGGAATTCATACTCAGCTAAACAAATGGCGCAAGACTTTGTTTAAAATTGAGGCACTTCTCAGTGACGCTGAGGAGAAGCAAATTACAGATACTGCTGTGAAGATGTGGCTCGAAGATCTCGGAGATTTGACTTACGATTTGGATGATCTACTTGACAAGTTCTCTACCGAAGCCTCCATGCGCAATCTCATGGCGGCCAGGACTGACCAAGCTGCTACCACCAGTAAGGTAATTATGAGCTTCATGATCCCCACTTGTTGTACTAACTTCACTCCTCGTTCCTTTATGTTTACTCGCAAAATGAGGTCTGAGATCGATGAGATCTCAACCAGATTAGAAGAAATTCTTAGACAGAAAAGCACTTTGGATTTGAGAGAAAATGTCAGGGGGAGGTCCAACAGGATATTTGAAAGGCTGCCTACGACTTCCTTGGTGGATGAATCTCGTGTATTTGGTCGAGAAAATGATAAATGGGTAATAGTAGAAATGTTACTCAAAGACCATGAAGAAGCCACCCCAGAAGTATTCTCTGTGATTCCTATAGTTGGCATGGGTGGAGTTGGCAAAACTACGCTGGCCCAACTTGTTTACAATGATCACAAAGTGAAGGATTTCTTTGATTTAAAAGTATGGGTATGTGTCTCCGAAGAATTTGATGTATTCATGATTACCAAAATGATTTTTGAGTCGGTGACCACAAACGATCGCGAATTGAAGAACTTGGATATGCTTCAAGTTAGTCTAAAGGAGAAACTTTTTAAGCAAAAATTTCTTCTTGTTTTGGATGATGTTTGGAATGGGAACTATGAAAAGTGGGATCTGCTATGTGGTCCTTTACGGGCTGGTGCACCGGGGAGTAAGATCATCGTAACTACTCGCCATGAGCGTGTTGCATCAACCATGAGCCCTCTTCCAGCATACCCTCTGAATGTTTTGGAAAATGAAGAATGTCTATCTCTGTTAGCTCAACATGCCTTGGGTAGAAGAGATTTTAATGCACATCCATGTTTGAAAGAGACTGGAGAAGCAATTGTGAGAAATTGTAAAGGCTTGCCTTTGGCAGCAAAGACACTAGGAGGTCTCTTGCGCACTGATCTATGTCTAGAATATTGGAAGGAAATCATGACTAGCAAGATATGGGATATACCCGAAGGGGAATGTGGCATTCTTCCAGCTTTGAGATTGAGCTATAATCATCTCCCTTCCCGTTTGAAGCAGTTGTTTGCCTATTGCTCTATATTTCCATATGACTATGAGTTTGAAAAGGATGAGTTAGTTTTGTTATGGATGGCGGAGGGGTTTTTGCGACAATCAGAAAGTGAGAAGCCAATGGAAGAGATAGGTTGCGAGTATTTTAATGAGCTTCTATCAAGGTCATTTTTTCAACGTTCAAGTGGAAGTGAATCCCGATTTGTGATGCATGACCGTATGAATGACCTAGCTCAAGTGATTTCTGGAAAAATATCCTTCAGATTGGACAACAGAGTACAAAGTAGTGAGCATTATAATGTTTCTGAAAGGGCTCGTTACTCATCTTTCATTCGTCAGCGATATGAAGTCTTCAAGAAATTCATGGCTTTTGATGGAGTCAAAGGCTTACGAACCTTCTTACCTCTACCAATTTGTAAATTGGATTGGCCAAATTTCTATCTATCTAATGGGGTCTTAACTAAATTGTTACCCAAATTACAATGCTTAAGAGTTCTTTCTTTGAGTGGTTATTCCATTAGTGAGATACCCGAATCAGTTGGCGATCTGAAACAACTCCGGTATCTCAATTTATCTCAGACATGGATCAAATGTTTGCCAGAATCTGTGACTGAGCTCTACAATCTACAGACTTTGTTGTTACGTAGGTGCGAAAGGCTTACGATGTTGCCCAAAAGTATCGGGAATTTAATTAATCTACGACATCTTGACTGTTCGGATACTGGCCAATTACGAGAGATGCCTGCAGGCATTGGGAAACTGGCAAGTCTGAGAACATTGTCGAAGATTGTTTTGGGAGAAATCAATGGATTACAAATAAGGGAGTTGAGGAGCCTCTCAGATATCCAGGGTACACTTACAATTGTGGGGTTGCATACTGTGATAAATATCCAGGATGCGAGGGAGGCCAATTTATCGAGTAAGCGTGGGCTTGATGAGGTAGTGATGGAATGGAGTGATAGTTTTGATGATTCTCGAAATGGAAGTCTTGAAAAGGAAGTACTTGACGTCCTAGAACCTCATAGAAACTTGAAGAAGCTCGAAATTAGATCCTATGGAGGCACAAAATTTCCCAAGTGGGTTGGAGATACCTCATTGTCCAACATAGCGAATTTAGAACTTCGTTGTTGTAGAGAATGCACGTCTTTACCATCTCTTGGACAACTACCCTTACTCAAGATTCTGTACATTAGTGGGATTCACGAGGTAAAAAGTGTGGGTGCTGAGTTTTATGGAGCGGGTGGTCTTCGTACTATTGCTTTCCCTTCACTTGAAACTCTGACTTTTCAGGACATGCCCAACTGGGAGGAATGGTCTACCTTGACTAGTGTTGAGGTATTCCCTTGCTTGCGTGAGCTCAGGATATTGTCTTGCCCGATTTTGATTAATGTTTCCCTCCGAGGGCTTGCATCTCTTCGAGCACTAACACTTAGACGATGTCCTGAGGCGGTGTTGAGATGTATGGTAGGCATTTCCTCACTTACCACCTTGTCTATTCAAGGAATCTCAGGTCTTACGGGACTACAAACCTTGGGAGCACTAGAAAATCTGATGGTTATGAGATGCAGTGAAATGACATCTTTGTGGCAAGAGGAGGATGCATGGATGAATCTAATCAATTTGCGAAAATTAGAGGTTGAGTCTTGTGAGAAACTTGTATCCTTGGCAAGTGAATCAGGAGCACTGCCTCAGAATCTTGAATTTTTATCATTAAAAGAATGTCCTAATCTGGAGAAGCTGCCAAGTGGTCTGAACAAACTCACATGTCTCCAAGATTTTCGTATCTCCAATTGTCCGAGAATTGTGTGCTTTCCCGACACAGGTTTGCCACCAATGCTTACAAGGCTTGAGATTAGAAGATGCAAAGCTATGGATGTGCCAACTAGTAATTATGATGGAATGATGAAGCAAAGCAACTACAGAGTGATGAACTCGGGGAATGATGGTGACGAAAACAACAGTCATGAGCACACTGAAAATATTTATCATCTTGAAACACTGTTCATCTCTGACTGTTCATCTCTGACGTCCTTTCCAACTGGGAATTTACCCAGCACCCTTAAGGAACTCCATGTTTCCAACTGCAAGAAGTTGGAGCCAGATGTAGAGAAGTCACTACATAACTGCATGTCGTCACTTGAAAGTCTTACCATGCGTGGTTGGTTGAATTTCAGAACCTTCCCTCAGTGCTTATTTAGCTTTCTAGATCTAACTAAGTTGTATATACACGAGTGTCCTAGCCTGGAGTCCTTTCCCGAACATGGTTTACCCCTCAATCTGAGAGTACTTAATATCCGTGACTGTGCGAATCTCAAATTGTTACCCGATCAAATGCAATCTCTCACAACTCTGGAATACCTTGAAATATGTGGCTGTCCAAGTCTCAATTCCTTTCCCCAAAGGGGTTTTCCTCCCAAGCTAAAAAGTCTTTGGCTTGGAGATATCGGGCTGCCTATCTCAGAGTGGAGTCTGCAAAGTTTTGCCTCTCTTGATTCCTTTCGCCTGACTGGCAAATGCCCAGAACTGGTTTGCTTTCCAGGCGAGTGTCTGCTTCCTACATCTCTAAGACATCTTTATATCAATGGTGCTGTGAATTTGGAATCCCTATCCTTTGGCCTCCAAAACCTTCCGTCCCTTGAACAGCTATCAATTTGGAGGTGTTCTAAGCTTCGATCCTTGCCAAATACACTGCTTTCCACTCTTTCATTCCTGCGTATTGTGAGATGTCCATTACTAGAACAGCAGAGCTTTCGGGAAGGAGGAGAATATTGGCCATGGATAGCCCCAATCCCCTGTGTGGAGATAGATTCAATAAACATCCACACACTACGATTACAGTCCTAATCATTCTAGCTTCTGTTCAGTCAAAGACCTTGTATTCTTATCTAGGAATCGTCAAGCTATCAATCACAACTCTCTCTTTTTCAAAAGAGAGAAAATATTATAGTTAGGACGCAACAGCTACCAGTATTATATTTTTTGGGTATCATTTAGCGGAAACCCAGTCGTCACAAATCGCCAAAGGTATTACAAGTCGCCACGGAGAAATGTTTGGCTGCTCTTTCGGTTTCGTATGATTTTTTTTCCATCCCAGGTAAACAACTATACTTCTAGAAGTTTCTTCCTCTTTTATTCACAAGTAATTGCCTTATAAGGATCTACATATTGTAAATTGATTTTTTCGAAACATTCGAAGATTAGAGTTCACAATATGGCACAACTTTATGTTTTCTTTCGTTTCTATGCGTTCTTCCTCCAGTTTCAACACTAGTTTTGGATTTTTCTTCCTAAAATTGCTCCTCAATGTTAAATTTATTTTCATGGTATAATGACTTTAAGAACTGCTCCTGTGTTATCTTTTCACCTTGGTTTAAGTAAATAATATGTTTGTATCTTTCCTTTGCAAAACACACACACACACATATACAGATTTGAATTTGAATTTTATACTTCTTCGGCAATAATTGTTCATTTTTTCATGCCTCTATTTATTTGTTAGTTGAGTCCAGTGCCTCAATTAAACATTCTTAATCATCAGAACTTTGTCATATGTTTTTTTCAATCTAAATCCAGTGTAGCTCCCATTTCTATTTTATTAAGAGTGCAAATGGGCTTTGGTGTAGCCAAGTAATGACGAAGACCAATTTGCCTTGAGAACAATAGCTAGGAAAAATGTACCTAAGCATTTCATCTCTTGCAAAAAATGCTTTATTATTTTCTAAAAGTGTGCTTCCTAAAGCACTGTCTCTATTTCCAAAAATATTATTTTAAAGATTTTGCTTAGATATTTTTAAAAAATATGAATCAAGTTATACTTTCTTTTCAACATGTTTCTCTCCTTCTAAAACATAAACAAAATTAGGCACAAATATTTCAAAATGATACTCCAAAAAAACAGACCAACCAGGCAGTAAAGCATTATAATCAGGATTTTGTTTCGCGAGAGACAACCAGGTCTATGTTTATCTTCTTTTTTTTTTTTTTTGCCGTCAAATTCAAAAAGTTTTTCCTTCCAATCCATATTTGGACGAACCAACCATTTTTTACTAACCCATTTTTTGGGCCGAATCTTGGACCAAATTCCTTTACCCCAAAATCTTTATTTTTAAATATTTTATTTTATTTTATTGAAATCCCGATTTCCAGGTGAACATAAACTACGCGAAAGAATAGAGAGAGTCATTCTATTGCCTTGTATGCCTACTAATGACAAATGTTATTGATCGTTTTCGCAACTTGTGCTAGCTGCTTGATTTTTTTTTTTCTTTTCTTTCAGGGCTCATAGCGTCTATTTAAACAAGCTGATGTAGAAGAATCAACAATATCTTGTGGAGAAAATGGATGCTGCAGATGTATTGTGCATGTACCTTAAAGGAGGAACTTTTAAAGTTTTCTTCCAAAGAATCATGTAAGGGCTATGTTAAACAAACTGCTATATTGTATTTGTATCTGTATCTGTCTTTTTGTTAATCTTTGCTGTTCTTCTATCTTAAATTTGTTCATGCAATTCGCTGGAAAGGCTGGTGAAACAAGTTTGGAAGATTAAGCGAAATACTATTAGAAACTGCAATTCTTTGTTATTATTTTTTTGGTAGATTAAGCATATTTAAAAGAAAACTCTGGAACAAAATCAATTTAGAAGACCCCAGCCAAACCAACACAGAGCTGATCCTATTATTTATATTTGCTGCGTCAGAAACCATAGCCCGAATTCGAGTAGTTAACCAGCTGATGTAACATTCTTCTGGGAAGAAAGAGAACTCAGAGCAGGCCCCACTACGTACTTGTCTCCCATTTCAGGTTAGAGTTTTTCATCCTCTTCCAAGTGTCAGCTTTTACCTTGACTAGAAACATGAAAACCTTTAGAAGCTGATCCTCTGATTTTATTCCTCTCTCCAACTTTGATAAACGGTTGCACCAAAAACCAACCTGTATATCCTACACCCAAAAGAACATGACTTCCAAGTGATTTCTGCTTCCAGTGTCTTCTTGGTTGCAGAGAACACAGTTCTCATTTCTAGTCAATAACCAAATATGTGTTTGGTGTTCAGTTTGTTTAAGCAGAATAACCAAGAGCATCTAAGGGAAAAAAAAAAACCTTGTTCCAAATTAATATTGGCCCACTCAACTTTTGGTCCTTTGCATCTATTATGGCTCCCCGTAGCTTTAGTAGAGAAATTTCCATCAGTAGACAATTCCCATCTAACATGATCTTCGTGTCTAGATAAGATTTCATGTCTTCAGGAATATGTTTCTCAACAATTATCATTTGTTTGCTTAAACTTGTAGGCCAAATCCACAAATCTCTTTCAATAAAGTCTCCTCGTAGATCCATCATAGAGCTTAACTTACAACCTCCTTGGCAGTCTTCTCCCCCAAAAGCCAGTCAATCTAGCATAAGTTTTTCCTTCAAGTAAATGAAAACTTAAAAAATTTCTTGATTTTTGCGTGTGTATGTTTGTTTGTGTGAGTGTGTGTGTGTGTGTAACATTAGCTGATAATAACTGAAAATTTTGGAAGGCTACTTCAAACAGTGCTTATTTTGACAGTTGATTAGGTGAGGTGCGCCAAATTTTAAAAATGGGGAGAGAGAGAGACAGAGGGAAATGGGGGGACAGAGACAACTACTATGTGTACGTATTGGTGACGAAGTTTTTAACTTGAATACCGCGAAAATGATGAAAATATAAGAATAACATTAAATACTATTTTCCTTCTGGTGGACTCAGAACCACACATTAACCAATATTTACCAATACATTTTTTTAGTTACTTGGAGCATTTTAAAAAAAAAATGTGTTTAACGAAACTAATAGAAGGCTAGCGTAGCTCGCATGGTAACGTTTCTTGTTTTGAGTTTTCAGTTTTTTAAAAACGAAAATCAGTTTTGGTTTTTTTTTTTTGAAAAAAAAAAAAAATTTGTTTGGTAACATTGTTGATTTTTTTTATAAAAAAAAAAAAACAAAAACAAAAAGGGGAAACTCAAAACGACTTTTTGGTGTTTTTATTTTTTTACCCAAAATTTGAAAACGTTTTTTAAAAACAAAAACGTTACCAAACGTGTTTTCAATTTTCATTTTCTAAAAAATGATAACAAAAATAGAAAACAGAAAACGACAACGTTACCAAACGAGCCATTTTGTTTTTGTATTTCTAAATCATCAAATCCTTGTTAATCCCTTGCTCCAACTTTTTCTTTACCTATTTAATAGCCCAACAGATCAGGATGGCAATGTGAAGTAAAGATAATAATTGATCATGACCGACTGCTCTTAACTGCTCTTATGTATTTTATGCTTCTAAAACTGTTTGTATTCCTGTAAAAGGAAAATGGAATAATATTCTTGAGCCAAAAGTAATATCTTTAGGTGGAAGTGTAAGATTAAACCATAATAGAAACATAGAACACATCAAAATCAATTTATATACCTGGATTCGCCATTTAGAATTGTTGAGAAGATGTCAGTCAAAGAATGGGGCTAGGGCTTCCTCTCTTTTCTCTCTTCATTTATCACCGTTCACTTGATGGAAAAATAAAGTACGTAGCTTAAGAGAGGAGAGGGGACCTAACCCTGATTTATATAGAAACTCAATTGGGCATTTCCATCACAGGCCCATAAAACCCGAAATAGGTTTTACTAATCGGGTCATAAAAGTTCATATCCTATATAAAAGAATTGTTGAAAAGGGATAATTTTATTCACAGTATCCCAAGCTATATATTGTTACAAGAGAGAACCAAAAAGGAAGAAAAAAAAAAAGACATTAAAGAGAAATAAAAATGGTCAACATGACCTATCAATGCAAAGATATTATTTTGAGAATATCCTAAAAATATCCTAATTCCAACACTCCCCCTCAAGCTGGGGCGAAGATATCGACGAGCCTTAACTTGTGAAGAGTTGACTGAAGAAGTCCTGATCCATCAGACTTGGTGAATATATTAGCAGCTTGTTCACGTGAGGAAATAAAACTCAGGGTAATAACCCCCAATCGAACTTTTTCACGAATAAAGTGAATATCAATCTCTATGTGCTTTGTTAACATAATAGCAGACTTATTATCACAGAATAGGGTCAATGAGTCCTTTATAGGGAATCCCAATTCCTCAAGGAGAGAATGAAGCCAAAGGATCTCACATGTGCCCTGAGCCATAGCACGGTACTCAGCTTTAGCGGAAGAACGTGAGACAACAGCCTGTTTCTTACTTTTCCATGATATGAGATGATTACCACGAAAAGTACACAACCCAGAAGTAAAACGTCTATCACTTTTCGAGCTCGCATAATCAGCATCTGTAAAACAGGAAAGACCTGACAGTGCTCCTGTTTGAAAGAAAAGACCAAGACTAGGACAGATCTTAAGATAGCAGAGAATATGATACACAACATCCAAGTGAGAATAACGAGGTGAGTGTATAAACTAACTTACCACACTAACAGCAAAAGTAATGTCCGGTCTTATATTCATCAAATAGATGAGACGACCTATAAGACGCTGGTATATTGAGTGGTCCGGTAATAACTCACCTAACTCAGCAGACAACTTCAAATTCAGATCCATATGAGAGGATGTTCCTGAAGGACGTCAAGTGCATACTTTTGCTGGGATAAAGAGATACCCTGCCATGACCGAGCAACTTCAATACCAAGAAAATACCTCAAAGTCCCCAGGTCCTTAATATCAAATGACACCCCGAGATCACGCTTTACAAGAACAATTCCTAATGCATCATCTCCTATGATGATAATATCATCGACATATACTGAGATAATAATGCATTGCCCTTGGGTGTTGTGCCAAATAAAACAAGTATGATCTGAGTAACATTGAGTAAAACCCAAGTGAGAACCACATCACTGAAATGGCTAAACCATGCACGAGGAAACTATTTCAGACCATAAAGAGACTTACGAAGACGACATACTTTCCTAGAACACTCCCCCTCAACCCAAAAACCAGGCGGTGGATCCATATAAATGGCCTCAGACAGATCGCTATTAAGAAATGCATTCTTGACATCAAGCTGATGAAGAGTCCAAGAGGATGATGCATCAAGCGAAACCAGAAGACGAATTGTAATTAACTTAACCACAGGAGAAAAAGTGGCACCAAAATCCTTTAGCAACCAATCGATAGTCCCATCCGCCAAATATTTCAGGGTAAAAATCCATTTGTAGCCAACCATGCGCTCACCTGCTGGAAGAGCAACAAGCTCCCACGTCTGATTGCCCTGAAGAGCATCCATTCTGCTTTCATAACAGCCAGCCTCTTAGGATTCTGGAGGGCCTCATGAACAGAACGATGAATGGAGACCGAATCAACTTGACTAATAAATGACTGATAAGAAGCAGACAAACCCTGATAAGAGATATACTTGGAAATTGGATGGTTAGTACTATCTGAAAGAAGAAAGCGAGCAGGGGGCCGACGGACACGAGTAGGGTAACGGGGAAAAACAATTTCAGGAGCAATATCCAAAGGTAAAGGAGGAGATGAGATACCTGAATCCGGAGAAAAATCTGGCAGGGGAGCAGACGAGCGTGGATGACGAGAGTAAACCTGTGATGGATTACTGGAGATAACTGGAGGCAGATATAGCCATGAAGGTAGAGATTCACTAGTGGACTCAAGGATGGGAACGTGACGTAGTAGAGCAGCATTATCGTCCTCAACAGGCTCCACAGATACTTGCCTTGGTGAAGAATAACCTGAAAAGAAAGGAACAGTTTCCAAAAAGGTAACATCCAAAGGGTGATAGAAGTGAGGAGTGGCAGGATCATAACACCGATACCCTTTAGACATGGATGAATATCCCAAAAAGACACAACGAACCACCTTGTTTGGTACGGGTGGGACTCCTATTTTGGACAAAACAAGTACAACCAAAGATCCGTGGCAAAATAGGAAAGAGAGTACTATCAGGCTTAAGCACGTGAAGAGGTGCCTTGCCCTGTAGTACTCGACTGGGATTACGATTTATAAGGTAAGTGGTAGTGAGAACAGCCATGTGCCAAAAATATTAAGGAACACCCATACCACACAAGAGACATCTAACCACAGACATGATATGACGGTTTTTTCCGTTCTGTCACACCATTCTGTTCTGGAGTATAAGGACATGTAAGTTGTTGGAGAATCCCATCTTTGTTAAGGGCAGATCTAAACTCATCTGTTATATACTCCCTACCATTATCAGACCGAATATTACATACAACAGTATGATATTGGGTTTTGATCATTTGTAGAAAATTTCTAAAATGAGTAAAGACTTCAGATTTGTTCTTCATTAGATAAACCCAAGTGCAACGAGTGTAATCATCAATAAATGTGACATAATAACGGTGTTGAGATAGGGCCGTGATAGGTGAAGGCCCCCACACATTAGAATGGATAAGATAAAAGGCACTAGGTACCCGGTGCATGCGGGGAATATATGTAGTGCGAGTATGTTTTGACAGTTCACACACCACACATTTAAAATTAGAATCCTTGCAAGCTTTAAAGAAGGAAATAACCAACACAAATACTAAAAATTTGCATGTGCTAGACGAGCATGCTGCAACTCTAATGTTTGAATAGAAAATGCATAATTATTTGAGGGGTAAAATGTATTTTCTACCCTCAAACTATACCCTGTTTGGCACTTTGGTGCCTAAACTAAATTTTTTTTTTTTTTCGCATTTTGGTTTCTCAACTAACATTTTGTGGCAGTTTGCCCCCTCCGTCACTTTTTGTGACGGAAAAAGTCACTTTTAAAAGTGACGCTAAAAGTGATGGAAGGGGCAAACTACTACAAAATATTAGTTGAGGGACCAAAATACGAAGAAAAAAAAAATTGTTTAGGGACCAAAGTGCCAAACAGGGTATAGTATGAGGGTGCAAAATGCATTTAACCCTTATTTAAGGATGGCAAAACATTATTTGAGACTGGCAAAACAGAAGCTTGAAGATTGGAGGATGACACTTTGGAAGATGGAGGATCACCAAAGTAGTAGAGACCATCCCGCTCATACCCCCTGTCAAAAATCTTCTTCGAAGTCAAATCCTGCAAATAACAACAGTTGGGTAAGAAAACAACAGCACAATTTTGACTGTTAGCAAGACGATTAATAGAAATAAGATTATAGGCAAAGTTTGGGACATAATGAACAGAGAAAAGAGTGATGTCTGGGGACAAGCGTGCATCACCCTGATTACGGATGGGAATGGACGACCCATTGGTTATACGAATAGACTGATCAATGGAAGTAAAAGGAGATGTAAAAATAGAATGCTCACCAGTCATGTGGCTATTGGCACCAGGATCCAGAATCTAAGTGGAGTGGTCTGACTTACCATGAAGAGCCGTAGGAATATCTGCAGCATAGCGGCTGTGGGGCCAGAAGATAAGGGGAAGCACCATCTGTTCTTGTATCAACCATGAAACTAGTAAGGATAAACAATCGAGAAGAAACCCGAAAAATCACACGGCCCCGGAAGAGAGTAATACGATCAACAAGAACAACCGAAAAACTCGGCTGAGAGAGATGAGGGCAACTGTGCACTCGGACGAACAAATATACAGCTTCCTTACCGATGTCAACCATAGAACGTCACAAGATCAAGACAAGAGAGCCAAATAGTATGGAAATCACACTGTCGAACGAACAGGGTTGATGAACACACACAGTCGGAAACACAACGAAAGACGATAGGGGCAACCGGACACTTGGTTACTCGGACAGATGATGGACAGCATGGGATGGGCTCTAACACATCACAAACGGGCCCAACATGGGCAAGAGAGGTAGCCCATTAGACTAAACCTTGAGGGTTGGAGGCTACGGCGTAAAAGGGAGAAAGACCTCTGTAGCGAAGGGCTGGAGGAGCCCTAGTGGGGTCGACAAAGGCTAGTGGTGGCTAGACCAATGGCGGAGGGCTGGTGGCTTATGCTGGGAGGGTTGGTGTTGGTATCGTGAGTTGGTGGTGGCTCTAATACCAAAAAGAATTGTTGAAAAAGGATAATTTTATTCACAGTGTCCCAAGCTATATATATCGTTACAAGAGAGAACCAAAAAGGAAGGGAAAAATGGACATTAAAGAGATATTAAAGAGAAATAAAAGTGGTCAACATGACCTATAAATGCTAAGATATTATGAATATCCTAAAAATATCCTAATTCCAACACATATAATTAATGTACTCCCCACATATCCATTTAAGCTATGATTTTCAACCTATTTTTATAAAATGAAACAAAATTAAGTGAGCCAAAATCTCACATTCTCCCACATGAGCGAACATTTATGAAAATGAAAAATTTGCTTTAAAAATAAATTTTGACTCACTGGTGAATACTAAATGTGGACATACTCATAGATAAATGAATAACATTAATTAACACATCGTACTTAATGAAAATGTTAACACCGAATTATGGAAGCATTATGCTATCAAACAAAACAACACCCCTCCATGGTTACAAATGCCAACCATATTCATTAATATGAATTGCGAATATGATAAATGTGGTATGCAATAATGACAATTGAAACCATCCCGGAATGTGTCAAACCACAATCGGTCCTCCAATGCTTTGTGCGTAACCGTATGCACAATACTAATGTTAATGCCTCAAAAGGCCATATGTCTTCAACAAGACCAAGAGTTTTCCACTATGGAATTACTCTCACATGCTCTAGACTGAATACTCTCACTATGAGAGTACACATGTGAACACATGCTCAAAACCTGAATGCTCTAAATAATAGAGTACACATTTGATTAACCAATATCTTTCACTATGAAAGTCAATGCCTCAATGAGACTCCACAAGCGTCTAACTATTAGACGCAACTTCACATTCACAACTCGAGATAAAATATACATAATGTGCACAAAATATAATGAAACATATCAATTACGATATTCATCCAATGCATCAAAATGAAATATAAGACTGACTCATAAACCTTTATTAAGAAGTAAAGTTACTCCCACATTAACCAAAAATATCAAACGATTCAACAATTCCCATGTTAACATGTCCCATAAAAGTAGTGGAAGGTAAACCTTTGGTCAAAGGATCTGCTATAAGTCTATCTATGCCAATATGCCTCACATCAACAAAATCAACAGTTACCCAATCCCAATATAAAGTTACGCAACCAAAATACTTTGCACCCCCAACAAAATAACATGCAATAAACTCATGAGAGAAAGTGTCACTAAAAACAACACATTCCTTTTGGGTAAAGCCTTTAGCCACAAGTCTAGCCTTATGGCTCTCCACATAGCCTCGAGAGTCTAACTTGGTCTTAAAGACCCACTTGCAACCAACAATTTTGAAACCTTGTGGAAGTTTAGCAAGCTCCCACACTTCATTGTGATCCATGGATAACATCTTTACATTCATGGTTGCAATCCATTTAGCCAATTGGGGACTAGACATGGCTTGTCTATAAGAGATTGGGTCGACGAGATGACCTAAAATCAAGCTAATGAAAACCAAGAGGTAGTTTTGGGTTCAAATTTATTTTCATTTAGGTTATATATTTTCACTTCAGCTGGACAACCCCAACATGGAAATGATTCAAGGATGGTTTGCGTCCAATTCATAATTCAAAAGGGCTTTTAGACGTTGCCTTACTAAGAACACGATAAAGGATATAAAGAGCACATGTCAAAGCTTAATTCTACAAGAAAAGAGGAAGATTTGTCCGACTCATCATACTCCTAACCATTTCTTATAGGGTATGATTTCACCTTTCAGCTACACCGTTTTGTTCAGGTGTACCTGGCGTGATGTATTGGGCAACAATACCACATTCTTCCAGGAATATAGCGAAAAGGACCCTTATGTTAGCCAGTCTGATCGTACTTGTCATAATATTCACCCCCACGAAGTATAACGGGAATGTAATGAAGTATTTGTTACCACATAGGGTGGTATCTAAAGGACCACTAATGTCAATGTGAATGATCTCAAGGAGTTTAGAACTACGAGTTGACCCTAATTTTCTGGTGATGATGCTTGTTTTTAGAGCAAGAGAAAGATGGTAGTGAATGATGTGATGCAGTATAAGGAGAAAAGAGACCAGAGATGTGGTTTGTCCCTGTTAATCAAGAGACCTATGTCCATGGGTGTGTCTGAGCACTTCCACTATATTGTAAAGTAGCCGGTGACCCTCGGTGAACCAATAAGAGTTTGGAACTACCAGAGGTCGGACGGACAGGGGAGAATAGGGTTTGTAATCTATGTGCTTCTTAGACTGGTTGTTCGTTCCGAAGATCATCCCTCCTCCTTAGAGGAAGTGGGTGGTCCCTTTTATAAATGTAAGAGACCTACCCGTACATGGAAATTACATTGATAAGGTAATGCAATCTGATTAGGTTTGATCGACACAAATCACGTGAGTTTCCTAATTGAATTAGGAAACTAACTATACATTCCATTAGTCTTCTAGCTAGAGTAGGAAACTGTTTGAAAGGTTCTGGATCACGTCTCGGGGCTTGGCTGAGATGTACCCGTGATGAGTTGTGCCTGGGCGGCATTTCCGACCCGTAGGTCAGGATTTGTGTGACGTGACGCACTGGTCGAGATTGAACCCTCTTGTCTTGCCATTCTGTGTCCCCGCAACTTAAGGCCCGGTCGGTGACAGAGGAATGAGCTTTGGCTGGACACTGGCTTCGCTAGATGGAAATGATATGATCAGTATCTCGATGATGTGGTGCTCTTTGATGTGGTCGCAGAGCTCTGTTCTCATTGCTTACGCGCTTTTAGTATGTTTTAACTGCCCCCCCCCCCCCCCCCCCCCATTTCCAAGGCTAAATTGATGCTCCATTAAATGAGGTTTGGAAATTTGTACAGCTTGAGTCGACTGCTAGGGGAACTGCTTGGGGTTTGATCGGTCACCTTGGTGATTCGAGACAATATCCCGGCCTGTGACGACGTCCTATTGACGAATTTTCTTATCAACACCCAAGTGTAGGTGATCGTACAAGTACTAAAGTTTTGGTAAAAGACCAGGTCAACCCACAGGGAACGAAAATAAAAATTCTTTAAGATATGAAGTAACTATTTTGTCCCTAAAAAGAAAATAAAAGATGATAGATTTTTGGGGCTTTTCCTTTACTACTAGTTTTTATATTTTTGCAGTAAAAGTAATTAAAAGCTATTTTTTAAAGTAGTTTACAATAATATTTTACCAGTACAAAATAAACTAACTAAGATGCTAGTAAGAAAAGGGTAAAAAAGAGAAATAAAAGCTAGATTTACATGAAATGAACTTTTTGGATTTTATTATAGTGAAAGATGGAAATAATACAAGTATTTAATTTAAGTTATCTAAAAACAGGAAATAATAATTAACGTGGAAGAAATGATTTAAATGGATTGGAAATATGCAAATCAACATTAGATCACACAACTTTTGTGCTTTTGAAAGGGTTTGGCATTTTATACCGCAGAGTTATTCTTTATTTGAAAATAAACTTATACTAGTTGAAGTCATATCAAGTGTGTCAGGTTTGATATGAAACGACGTCGCTTAGTTTACAAAAAAAATAAAGAGGCAATCGGGCAGTAGCCAGATTCGAACCGTGACTCTTCGCAGACATGGGTTATTCGGCGCCCATTCCCCACCACTCTGCCACTAAACAATTGCCTGTCCATTAATGGATAGAAATATATATATATATATATACACATACTTGAAATATAAACTTTGTTAAATAAATTGTTTTGTTTGGTAGGTGTTTTTTATGACAAATGGCATAGTTTGACAATTCACATAATTAAATTCTTATTTCACATACGTAATCTTTTAAAGTCCAATATAGTCATAGTCTATAAATATGTTAAATAGTCATAAACTATAGATATTTTTGGCCATAAATAGAAAAACAACCCATCTAAATAAATTTGCTCATTTAAGATTAGCGCACAGAAGTTGTGATTTCTGAGTTTTTATTACATATCCCCAATTAAAGTTCTAGCCTACCATTATTGGAATTGAAACTGTCTTCTAAATAAATTTTAAAGAAAGATTAAATAGATGTACGCAATCACCGTCTAATTGAGATTAAGGTCATAAAACCAAGGTAAGAGTGAAAACTAATATTAATATACTTTTTCTTCACTTAACATGAGTTGGGAATGAATTCGTGGAATCTATAAAATAACAAAGTTTAGTACAACTAAGCTAATAAAACATAAATAAATTGAAATACTGAACAAAAAATAAAATACTAAACCTTTGGCTTTGAATTCTTCTTGGGTCACAATGGATAAACTCCAAGAATACAAGCAATGCCAAACCAAATCCTAATCTAATTTGGGAATGGAATATAGATAGGGTGAGCTTGGGGTTTCAATAGGTGATTATAACAACTATGTAGCAAAGAAATCTGGCATTTACTTGCAAATTCTGTCATACAGTGAATAGATTTTTATTACATAACCTCGAACTTGGTGGTTTTGAACTATTTTAGGGGACATCTACAACTACTACCTATACTAAAAACATTAATAAAACTAAAATCTGAAAACTAGTTTTTCATACAGTAGATGAAAATAATTACAGAGACTTTGGATTTGAAATCAAAATTTTAATAGAAATATTTTACTACTACAAATTAGCAAAGTACCTACGAGAAAACAAATATTTAACAACTAATTTGAGAAATGCAGTACACAAAGTTTTGTTACATATTTTTGAACATTAAATTATCAATTACAGAAAAGTAAATCTATACAACTTTTAGAACTAGAAAAAGAAAAGAAAAGCTTAAATTTATACTCCTAAGGACACTATGAAGTGCTCACATGGTAACCTCCCTAGACTTTTCTCTCTATGTGGTTGTGTGTTGTAGGCTGTGTGTGAGGCTCTCAATTTATCGACGAAGGAAGATGTAAATTCGTCATTAATAGCGTTACTTGAACAGGGGAAACCAATGCTTCATACTAAAAAAAATAAATCATAAAATACTTATTAAACTTAACATTGGACTAAATTTTTTTTTAATTATAACTAGCAAACATATTAAATTTTTAAAGAGATTTTGCAAATAGATGAAAAAAAAAATAGGTGGACTAAAATTGTTAAAAATGTAATATTATTTCATAAAAAAACTAAATATTAACTATTTAGGCTAAAAAAATATTTAAAAAATTAGAAATTTCAAAATATTGCATAAGCATATCTAATAGTAGATTCTTGGACTTCCAAAATACGTTAAAAGATTACATATTTGAAAAAAATATTCCAAGACATTCTATTAAACACTTCTTTAAACGAAATTTCATAAAAAACATTTGGTTTAAAAAAAAATTATAGATAAATAATACTGAATGTTTGTACTTAAATATTTTGTACAAATATAAAATATTTTGCTTAAATCTGATTTTATTCCACTAATTGATTATTTAAAACCCAAAGTGGAATGTAATTGGCATTTAACTCCTAGAAACTTAGCCAAACAGAGGAATGTAATGACTATTGCTATTCCGTTCCTGTCTTATTCCATTTCTGCCTACAAAACGTGCCCTTAGGGTATACTTCAAACATGCCACCACCAACAAGTTAACAAAGTAAGATAGCGGGATCAAGCCAATTTAGTACTCAAGGAGGTTCCAAGAGGCAGAGTTCAGGAGGTTCGTCGGCGGGTAGTAGTAGTGGTTCAAGCAGGAATACGCCGAGGTGTCAGATTTGTCAGAAATTTCATTGGAGACGATGCAATCAACTCTCAAATCTAACCACTTGTAACATATGCCGACAGCCAGCACACACTGCCAGAAATTATCCGAACCAGGTTATAGATATGAGAGGTCGATGCTTTACCTGCAAGGAGGAGTTGGGACATCAAGCTAAGGATTATCCAACCAAGCGCCAAGGAGCTTCAGGTTCTAGTTCTTCCGCGGCTAGTGCTATTACACCGAGGGCTACTCAAAATCTTTGAGGAGGGAGCAGCGAGAGGCAAGATCATATCAGATCAGGCCGGGAGAGACTGCTTCTGCCGATACCGTTGCTTCAGGTATCGTTCTCATTTGCTCACACCTAGAAAATGTATTAAGAGATTCGGGATCCATAAATTCATTTGTGTCGCATTACTTTGCTAAGCATCTAGATAAACCATTAGAGTTCCTAGATTACGATTTATCTGTTGCAGCACCGTTGGGAGCACCGTTGATAAGTTCAGGTGTGTTTAGGAAATGTGATATAAATGTAAATGGTGAGTGGTTAACCGTTGATCTAGTACCGTTAATCATTCATCATTTTGATGTTATATTGGGTATGGACTGGTTAGCGGCTAATCACGCAAATATCGATTGTAACAATAAAGGGGTGGTGTTTTGTATTCCAAATCAAGAAGTATTTTATTTTCAAGGCAAGGATGTCGTATCACCACTGTATATCGTGTCAGCCATTGAGGTTTGTCGTTTATTAAAGAAGGATTGCCGAGGGTTTTGTGTAGCATTCTTGATACTAGGGGTACCGATCTTAAGCTTGAAGATATTCCGATAGTTAAATAATTTCAAGATGTATTTCTAGAAGAGCTACCTAGTATGTTGATTGAGCGGGAAATTGAGTTTGGTATTGATGTTATGCCGGGGACTCAAACTATTTCACGAGCACCATACCGAATGGTTGAGTTAAAAGAATTGCTAGACAAGGGTTTCATTTGGCCCAGTGTGTCTTTGTGGGGTGCACCAGTATTATTTGTGAAGAAGAAGGATGAGACGATGCAGATGTGTATCGACTATCGGGAGATCAACAAGGTAACAATCAAGAACAAGTATCCGTTGCCACGTATCGACGATCTATTCGATCAACTTCAAGGGGCTAATGTATTTTCAAAGATTAACTGTAGACCCACAGAAGATTGAAGCCCTTATGAATTGGTCAAGACCGACTAACATGTCAGAAATTCAAAGTTTCTTGGGGTTAGCTGGATATTATAGAAGATTCGTCAAAGATTTTTCTAGAATTGCGACTCCAATGACACGATTGTTGAGGAAAGATGTACCGTTTGAATGGAACAATGAGTGTGAAGATTGTTTTCTAATACTGAAACAGAAGTTGACTACGGCACCAATACTTGAATTTTCGACAAGTACCAGAAATTTCAGAATTTATAGTGATGCTTCTCATCAAGGTTTGGGATGTGTGCTAACACAAGACGACAAGGTGATAGCTTATACTTCATGACAATTAAGACCTCACGAGAAGAACTATCTGACACATGATTTGGACTTAGCGACAGTCAATTTTGCCTTAAAGATTTGGAGACATTACTTATACGAGGAGACATGTGATATCTTCACTGACCACAAAAGCCTGAAGTATTTATTCAGTCAGAGGGAGCAAAGATGAGACAAAGAAGATGGTTGGAGTTAATGAAAGATTATGATTTGAAGATTCAATATCACTTGGGAAAGGTGAATGTAGTTGCTGATGCTTTGAGTCGGAAGTCTTCAGAAAACATAGCTTATACCTTGATAGGACAATAAAAGTTGGTAAAGGAATTTGATCAATTAAACCTTGAAGTAATTCCTAGAATTGAAGGTGGGTTAATGGCTGCAATTGTGGCACAGCCGAGTCTAATTGGTGAAATAAAATCTAATCAACTTCTAGATCCAGACTGCAGGAAGATTGTGGATGAATTACCTGAGGGGAGAAGGCCAGAGTCTAGCTTTTAAGCTGGTGTTCTGAGGTAAATCAATCGATTATGCATTCCTAAGTTGGGAGACCTAAGAGATAGAATTTTGGAATAAGCTCACAACACCAGATACTCGGTACATCCTGGTAGCACCAAGATGTATAGAGATTTACAGGATATTTACTGGTGGAGTGGTATAAAGCGAGAAGTCACGGAATTTGTGACTAAATGCATGACTTGTCAGAAAGTAAAGATGAAACATCAACGGCCTGGGGGAGAATTACAACCTCTGGAGATACCCAAGTAGAAATGGGAGCATATAACAATGGACTTTGTCTCGGGATTTCCAAAAGGCTCTTAAGTCGAATGATATTATTTGGGTTATTGTTGATCGGTTGACTAAGTCAACCAATTTCCTACCAATCAAAACCAAGAATTCGCCAAAGCTTGCCGAGATTTATATCAGAGAAATTGTTAGACTTCACGAGGAACCAATGTCAATAGTTTCAGACCGTGACACCCGATTTGTGTCGAGATTTTGGGAGAGTCTGCAGAAGGCTATGGGGACAGCCCTACATTTTAGTACTGCATTTCATCACCAGACTGATGGTCAATCCGAGAGGATTATCCAGATATTGGCAGACATGTTGAGGGTATGTGTTATGGATTTCAAGGCCGATTGGGAAACTCATTTGCCATTAACAGAGTTTTCATACAATAACAGCTTTCAAACTAGCATTGGAATGGCGCCTTATGAGGCATTGTACGGAAGAAAGTGTAGATCGCCGGTTTGTTGGACAGAAGTTGGTGAAAAACAGTTATTGGGATCGGAGATAGTGTTGGAAAACTGGATCGAGTGCGCAACAGAATATGAATAGATGCAGTTCAAAGCTTTTAAGATCTACTTCTCGTTTAGTTGTATGTAATACACTACATATATATACTACTACTTATATATGTATATATATCCTTACCAAAAACAGATCGGTTGGATCATGTCGAGAACTCTTCTCTTGGATTGTGTTGTTAATGAAGATCCTCCTCTCCAAACTCCAGAAATCTTCACTCCTATGCCTCCGGATGTTTCCGAACACTAGGGTTTTGTGGGAAACCCCCAAGGAACAATATGGGAATGTCTTTAGGTCCTAGAGACTGATCTAGAACGTCTAGGGCTTAGAATTTGCGTCACTCTACATTCTGCCCAGGTCCTCTATTTATAGAATTTCTAACCCGACATTCCACAAACTGGTATATCCCAGATAAATCGGTTTCTAGAACCTATCCCCAGTAACCGGTTTGTGGAACAAACCAATTTCTGGAACCTTTACCTAGTAATCGGTTTGTCCCATAAACTGGTTTCTGGTACCTTTTTCCCGTTTTGTTCCTTTTAGCATTCATTCACCCAATGAGCTAGGAGTGGGACCTCTAGGATCTTAATTACTGGCTTCGATTAATCATTAACTCCTTCCAGTTAAACTCTTAACTAAGGAATCAATTATTAATCAATCATTATTAATTCCACTATGTAATAATGATTGCACTCTAGTGCATAAGAAGCAAACCACACATTCATTAGTAGTACCTAGACTTGTACCGACACTAATGCCCCTCTACCAATAGTATCCGTAATTATATTTGGGATATAATATCTATATATATACTGTCACCCCAATTATAATTACCTCATGTAATCCTTGAGTCTCATTCATTTACTCATAGATTTCTGAACATGTCATCAACATACTTGAGGATAAGACTACAGTTCTCAATAATCAACCAAGTGACATTCTCAAGGGAATACTTTACTCTTTACAGCAACATACTTGAGGATAAGACTACAGTTCTCAATAATCAACCAAGTGACATTCTCAAGGGAATACTTTACTCTTTACAGCGGATCACTTCACATAAGACGGTAGATTCCATCTTGACAATAAGTGTTCCCAATACAATAAACTTGATTTTCCAAGTAACCCAGGTGTTGATCTAGAAGACCTCACTGATTGGTAACTCAAAGTAACCTAAGCTTATAGCTTGCGCCCACTATCATCTCAGGATTAAGAACAAGTGTCTCACATAAGTTTGAGTGTCTATTAACTAATGAACAATATTATGTTAATAGAACAAACTCAAGTCCGTCAATGTATCAAATACACTACCACATTAAACTTGGAATCAAACATTCCAATGAATGAGATTCTTCATTCTATCATATAGAAGTTAATGTGATACAGTCTAAACCTGATAAACAATCCAATCTTATCATCGACTGTGACTGTTCTAAACATTCATCTAGAATACTCATATCTCTTCATACACAAATCATGTTCTTATATATGAGTTCCATGAACTGTTTAAGGATTCAAGCCCGCTAATCATTTATCTCATAAAAACATACATAATTAAATATAAATGATATCCATAAATAAACTAATCAAATGTCTATAAATAGTAATTGTAAGTTAGCTGGTTTGAGGGCATGCCCTTCAAACCCTAACAATCTTCCACTTGCACTCACAACCAGCTTGGATAACATTAACTCCTAGATTGTCCATATGACGATCGAAAACGTTATAAGGTAAGGCTTTCGTAAAGGGATCTGCAAGTTGTCCGTTGTCGCGATCTTTGTCACCACCACGTCACCACTCTGAATTAAATGATATTTCCTTTCTATATGTTTTCCCTTACTGTGGTTCCTTGGCTCCTTCGATTGTGCCGCAACTCCACTGTTATCACAATAAAGTATGATAAGGGACTGTGCAGCAGGTACAACTTCTAGTTCCAATAGGAACTTCTTGAGCCAAACAACCTCTTTGGCTACCTCGCAGGCTGCAACATACTCAACCTCTGTAGTAGAGTCTGTAATGCATTTTTGCTTAATGCTCCTTCAACTAACAGCACCACCTCCAAGAGTAAACACATAACCGGATGTTAACTTTCTCGAATCCTTATTTGACATAAAATCGGACTTAGTATAGCCAATTGGAACTAAGTCCTCTCTCCCATAGATCAGCACATAATCTCGAGTTCTTCTCAAGTAATTAAGAATATTCTTTACCGCTATTCAATGGTTGGGACCTGGATTGGACTGATATCTGCTTACCATGCCTGCAGCAAAACAGATATCTGGCCTGGTGCACAACATCGCATACATAAGGCTTCCAACAACCGAAGCGTATGGGATTCCCGTCGTACGATCTTTCTCTGCCTGTGTCTTAGGACACTGACTCTCCGAAAGTGAGAAACCATGCCTAAAGGGTAAGAACCTTTCGTTGAATTTTCCATGGAAAATCTAGTCAACACCTTATCGATATAGGAAGCTTGTGATAATCCTATTGTCTTTCTCTTCTGATCTTGTATAAGCTTTATTCCCAGAATATAGCTTGCCTCACCGAGATCTTTCATATCAAAGGTGGTAGCTAACCAAACCTTAATCGTTGACAGCACTCCTATATCATTCCTAATGATACGAATGTTATCAATATACAAAACTAAGAACACTATCGCATTCTCCTCATGTCTCTTGTACATACAAGGTACATCCATAGTTTGGATAAAACCAAAAGATTTGACCGCTTGGTCAAAACAGATGTTCCAACTTCTTGATGCTTGCTTAAGCCCATAAATGGATTTATGCAATTTGCATACTTTACCTTCCTGTCCCTTAGCTATGAAATCGACTGGTTGTAGCATAAATGTAATATCCTGTTATTTTATTTTCGTTAATAAATAGAGATTTCACTTTATTTTTATTTATAAATACTTACTTGGGGTCAAATTGTAATTTTCATAAATATAGAAAATACTTTCTATGGTTTTTAAAATAATATCTATATTTTTGTATAAACCGGAATTTATTTCCTACACTAATATGATTTTCTGTATTTTTATTTTCAATCGTTATATACCAATTTTTATTTTTAACTGCGACTATACCGCGACTTAAGTGTGGGAGCACGTGAGCTCAACCACACCGGGCGAAATCCTTCCCTTGGAGCCCAAATTTTGTTAAACAGTATATATGTATGTATTCTCTCACAGTCTCTCATTCTCTCCCTATGTACTCTCAAATTCTCTCAACTCTCCCTTGTTCTCTCGAGAACACAAACACACATACAGATTATATATGTACTCGTACATATATAGTTATATATATTGTTGTTATATCAACATCAAGAACATGAAGAAATTCTAAACGACGGAATTGACGACGGAATTCTCGGTATCGAATTTATAGTTCAGTTACCTCTGTGAGTATTATAAACTCACTCCCAACGTGTATATATATGTATATTGCTATTTGTATAGAGGCATATATATGTGTATATATAGATACACCATTGAAGCTTTGAAAATTGAAGTTTTAGAAATCTTAACCGTAATCAATTCCGTGAATTGTGAATGAAAGATCTTAGTCCTAATAAGCTGTGGTTCGAATACTACGGCTTAATTCATTCGTATAGCGATGTATCGTTGATTTAAAGTTTTGTCACTCACTTTAATCGCAAATTTAGAGAGATACAATTCGTATCGGTTTAAATTGATCGCATATTCTAAATCTACGCGGAAAAACGAAAAAAAAAATCAAATATTACATGTCTTGGTTAAAAACAGAATCTGAAAATGGGTATACTTTCAGTTTTAAAATAAAAAACGGGGGAAAAAGGAAAAAGATGAAGACTCTGTGGCAGATCGCGCGCGGCCTGCTTGCGCGATTGTGGACACGCGGATTTCCACTTCTTGTTTATTTTGAAATCGTTTGTTTTGAAAAGGAAAAGAAAAGGTCTGTTGAAAACAGATACAAAGTCGGCACTTGGTCTTTAAGGAACCAAGAAACCTAATTTGACTCACCCAAATGGATAAAGGGCACCGGCCCTTCATAACCAAAGTACTTGGTTCGGGGTTTTGGTACGAGAGAGGAAGGAGCCTTTGTCGCGACTAAAACACCCTTGGACGGATAAGCATGAACGCGCTTTTCTGGAGTTGAAAGAAAAACTGACAATAGCGCCAGTGCTTGCAATACCAAATGATAGTGAGAAGTTCACTATTTTCAATGACGCCTCTTATCAAGGACTGGGATATGTCCTTATGCAAGACGGAAAGGTTATCGTCTGTGGTTCACGGTAATTGAAGCCAAATGAATTGAATTACCCAAATCATGATTTTGGAATTGGCAGCCGTCATGTTCGCGCTTAAGATCTGGAGGCACTACCTCTATGGGGAGAAGTTTGATTTATTCTTAGACCACAAGAGCCTCAAGTATTTGTATACTCAAAAAGAGCTGAACATGAGGCAACATCGGTGGATGGAAATGATTAAGGACTATGACTTTACATTAGAATACCACCCTAGTAAGGCTAATGTAGTCACTGATGCCCTAAGTCGGAAACCCCGAGGAATGATTGCTTCATTGATGGTAAGGGAATGGAAGGCTTTAGAGACAATCACAGAATTTGATATGCGGATTTCTGAGGGAAGTGTCGGGCAACATTTTGGATGCCTCATGGTACAACCAACAATTGTGAGTCGAATCATGGAAGCTCAAAAGGAAGACGAGAAATTTCAAATATGGTTCGTCAAGATGTCAGAAAAGGACCCTACATAATGCAAGGTTGGGACCGATGGAGGATACCGATGTCGTGACAAATTGTGTGTGCGAGATTAAGGAGATTTGAGAAAAGATATCCTTGAAGAAGCTCATAAATCGAGGCTCACAGTACACCCATGAGGAACAAAGATGTATAAAGATCTGAAGAGAAACTTCTGGTATGATGGTATGAAATGAGAAGTAGTCGAGTTCGTGTTTAAATGTTTAACTTGTCAACAAGTGAAGGCCAAACAACAGAGATCCTCGGGATTGTTGCAACCCTTACCTGTTCCAGGATGGAAGTGGGAACACATAACTATGGGTTTCGTGGTTAGACTACCCCGGTCACAATAGAACCATGACGCGATTTGGGTAATTATGGATCGTCTGACGAAGTCCGCACATTTCATCACGTATAGTATGACTTACCCAGTAGAAAGGATGAGTCGAATGTACTTACAGCAAGTGGTACGACTGCACACTGCATCGGGGTCTATCGTATCGAACCGCGATGCACCCATAGGAACTTCGCTCAAGAGGAGTACTGCATAGAAGATATGCTCAGGGCTTGTGTAATCGACTTTGAAGAGTCTTGGGAGACGCACTTGCCATTGGTCGAGTTTGCATATAACAACAGCTATCACTCGAGTATTGGGATGGTACCGTTTGAAGCCTTATACGGACGGCCATGTCGATCTCCGTTGTGTTGGACGGAAGTGGGAGACACAGAATTATTGGGACCAGATTTGGTGAGGGAAACCAATGAGAAAATTACACTGGTCAAGGAAAGAATGAAAGCAGCACAGAGTAGGCATAAGAGTTATGCGGATCGGCGTCGAAAGGATTTGAAGTTCAGCATCGGAGATTACGTATTCCTCAAGGTTTAACCTGTTTGGGGAGTAGTACGTTTTGGTCAGAAAAGAGGAAAGTTAGCTCCTCATTTCATCGGGCCATTTGAGGTATTGGAGCGTGTTGGGAAAGGGGAGTATCGACTCACCTTACCACCAAAGATGTCAGGTGTTCATAACGTATTCCATGCTAATATGTTAAGGAAATACATACGAGATCCTTCACATGTGGTGAATTTTGACGATATTGAGACAAGTCAGAATGCTGTCTACAAGGATAGACCCGTGAGGATTCTTGATCAGAGTATCAAGAGGCTGAGGGGAATGGATGTTCCTTTAGTTAAAGTTCAGTGGAGGCATCATGACAAGGGAGAAGCATCATGGGAATTAGAGTCAAACATGAGGGATAGATTCCCCGAGCTGTTTCAGGATTAGTTAGCTCAGATTTCGGGACAAATCTCTATTAAGGTGGGTAGAGTGTAATATCCTGTTATTTTATTTTCGTTAATAAATGGAGATTTCACTTTATTTCTATTTATAAATACTTACTTGGGGTCAAACCGTAATTTTCATAATTATAGAAAATACTTTCTATGGTTTTGAAAATAATATCTATATTTTTGTATAAACCGGAATTTATTTCCTACACTAATATGATTTTCTGTATTTTTATTTTCAACAATTATATACCAGTTTTTATTTTTAACTACGACTATACCGCGACTTAAGCGTGGGAGCATGTGAGCTCAACCACACCGGGCAAAATCCTTTCCTTGCTTGGAGCCCAAATTTTGTTAAACAGTATATATGTATGTATTCTCTCACGGTCTTTGATTCTCTCCCTACGTACTCAATCTCTCTCAAATTCTCTCAAATCTCCCTTGTTCTCTCAAGAACACAAACACATATACAGATTATATAAATACTCATACATATATAGTTATATATATATTGTTGTTATATCAACATCAAGAACGGGAAGTAATTCTAAACGACGGAATTGACGGCGGAATTCTCGGTACCGAATTTATAGTTCAGTTACCTCTGTGAGTATTATAAACTCACTCCCAACGTGCATATATGTATATTGTTGTATGTATAGAGGTATATATATATATGTGCATATATAGATACACCATTGAAGCTTTGAAAATTGGAGTTTTAGAAATCTTAACCGAAATCAATTTCATGAATTGGGAATGAAAGATCTTAGTCCCAATAAGCTGTAGTTCGAATACTACGGCTTAATTCATCCGTATCACGACGTATCGTTGATTTAAAGTTTTATCACTCACAATTTAATCGCAAATTTAGAGAGATACAATTCGTATCAGTTTAAATTGATTGCGTATTCTAAATCTATACGAAAAGCGAAGAAAATCATATATTACATGTCTTGGTTGAAATAGAATCTGAAAATGGGTATACTTTCAGTTTTAAAATCGAAAATAGGAGAAAAAAGAAGAAGATGAAGACTCTGTGGCAGATCGCGCGCGCGGCCTGCTCGTGCGACCCTCGCTCACGCGACCTGTGTTGTTTTGGGTAGAAAGGAAATTTTAACAGATTTTACGGAAAAATGCCCTGACCGCTCGCGCGATTGGACATTTATGGTAGTTTGTGCATTTTTGTATAAGGGACTATTTGGAAAAGGTTTTGAAAGTTTTAAGGAACTATTTTGAAGGATACACTGCTTTAAAGATTTACGTTTTAAGAATTAGATTAATAAGAACGATTTCGATTGAGATATACGTTTGTATGGATGTTCTAATTTGTACTTAACAACCGATGTTATAATTTCATGACCTTGATGTGCACAATAGGGTTGCGGTTGAGTTGACATGCATGGTGTGTGAGAAATGGTGAAAAGAGTAAAAGAGATTATGTGTTTGTGTGGTTGCCTCCATGGACACTCCCTAGTACCCTAGTTCCGGATACTGATCGAGGTAATCTATAGTATGTCATGGTGGTACTATAGTGTGATGCCATGGATCGAGGCAGTGGAAGTCGTGATGATGTGGTTTTAGGGTACCTTTGTAATACGACGGTGGCAAATTGGACATTCCCTAGCACCCGTGGTAGTGCTATAGTGTGTGACGCCTCCATAGACACTCCCTGGTACCTGAGTTCCGGATACTGATCGAGGGAATCTCTGGTATGCCGTGGTGGTACTATAGTGTGATGCCGTGGATCAAGGCTGATTGGACATTCCCTAGTACCCGTTGTACCATAGTGTGGCTGCTCGAGTATTTTCAAGGTACTAGAACAAGGAAGTTTGGATAATGCAATCTCGAGTTTACTCGAGAGAAAAGAGTCGGTAAGATGAGATATTACATTGTTCATGCACGGTCACATATATATTGGTTTATTGTCCTTCCGTGTTTATAATAGTCGATGTTGACAATTGGAATTATTGTTTTAAAGATTAAACAGTAATGTTGTGATATATGTATATATATACATTACGAGCATATGTTTATTTTACTCACCAGCTTGCATAAGCTGACGGCGTTGTTGCGTCCTGGACTCTATGTCCAGATTTTCCAGGTCAGAAGCAACTAGAGTATTTCGACTATGCTAGTTAGAGATCGGAGGATTTCTAGAAGAGCTATTTTACCTTTACTTATGCTTTTATTTCAGAGTTGTAATAAACACCTTATTAGAATATGTATAAGGGCGGTTTGTGCCTAAGATCTTGATTTATGTAATAGTTTAGTAAGTTTTAATTTGGGAGCTTATGTTTTATTAGTACCCTCTGCTTTTAGAGATGCTATTAAGTTATTTGTCGCAGGGACAATTGGTTACTCTCACTTGTCACGACCTATGAGTCTATATAGGAAATTAAATGTTTTCCTGAATTATGCTACATCGGGGCGTGACAATAAAGATGTCCTCATCAAGATTATCATTCAAGAATGCAGTATTGACGTCCATCTGTCATATCTCGTAATCGAGATATGCTGCTATGGATAAGAGAATCATGATGGACTTAAGCATAGTTACTGGCGAAAAGGTCTCATCATAGTCAACACCCTCTTGTTGAGTATAACCTTTTGCTACTAGCCTAGCTTTGAAGGTCTCTACCTTCCCATCTGGTCCTCTTTTCCTTTTGTAAACCCACTTACAGCCAATATGTTTAATATTAGCACGTGAATCCATAAGCTCCCAGACTTGATTGGAGTACATTGACTCCATTTCAGATTTCATTACTTGTATCTAATGTTCTGAGTCTTTATCGAACATGGCCTCTTCATAACTAGAAGGACCAGACTCAGACTCTTGAGGAATAGCTTCAAAAGCCTCTCCTAGAAACATGAATCTGTTGGGCTCCCTGACAATCCTCCCACTACGACGAGGTTCTGGTATAGGAATAGAAGGAGATGCTTTAATTTCTTGTTCTACATTCTTATTGACTATTTAAGGAACTGAGGGTTATTTATTTACTTCCTCCAGAACTATCCTTCCTTTGGGTTTGTGGTTTATGATAAAATCATCCTCCAGGAAAATAGTGTGTGTACTTACGAACACCTTCTGTTCTCTTGGGTGATAAAAATACCAACCCTTTGTTTTCTTTGGATACCTTATAAAGAAACATACTTCCGATCTTGTTTGCAATTTGCTGGTCTGTGCCATTAGCACATGTGCCAGATAGCTCCAAATCCAAAAGTATCTCAAAGAAGGCTTATGCCCACTCCACAACTCTCGGGTGTCTTAGGTATAGACTTGCTTGGAACATGACTAAGTATGTACATTGCAGTTTTCAAAGCGAAACCCCATAAGAAAAGTGGTAATTCTGAATAGCTCATCAGGGACCTAGTCATATCCAAAAGGGTCCGGTTCCTTCTTTCCACTACACCATTATGTTGAGGTGTTCTTGGTGCAGTCAACTAAGATAGAATCCCATCCTTTCTCAAATGGTCAATAAATTCATCAGAGAGATACTCGCCACCTAGATCAGATCGAATAGCCTTAATATTCTTTACTAATTGCTTTTCGACTTCAGCTCTAAATTCTTTAAACTTTTCAAAGGCTTCAGATTTGTGGTGCAATAAGTACATGTATCTGCATCTCGAGAAGTCAGTCGTAAATGTAATTAAATACTGATAACCACTTCGTGCCCTAACATTTATTGGTCCACATACATCAGTATGAATCAATTCCAACAAATCTTTGGCTCTGTTGCCCTTTGAAGAAAATGGTCTTTTTTGTCATTTTGCCTTCCAAACAGGATTCACAGACAGGTAGTGGTTCAAGAGCCAGAGAATCAAGGATCCCATCCTTAACAAGCCTGTCTATCATATTTAGATTAACATGTCCTAACCTTATGTGCCAAAGCTTTGTTGGATTTGAAGAAGGTTCCTTCCGTTTAGATGGTACAGTTACCATTGAGTTATTCAATTCCACTTTTAAAGTTTCTAGAGAAGTTAGATTAATCAAGAATAGACCATTAGACAATATACCAGAGCAAATAAAAGACCCATTTCTTTTAATTGAGATTTCAGTACCAAAAGAAAATGAATAACCATTATTTACTAAACTGGAAACCGAAATAAGATTATGCCTTATAGATGGAACGTAAAGTACATCCAATAAGACTAATGTTTTATTCCTAGGAAAAACTAAAACTACTACTCCAACTGCAATTGCTGAAACAGCTGCACTAGATCCCAAAATAAGAGTGATTTCTCCATCACTACACTACCTCGTTGGCGTAAACCCCTGCAACGAATTGCAGATATGGTTAGTTGCACCAGAATCAACACACCATGTATTTGAAGTATCCGTTAAAAAACTTACTTCAATTACAAATGATTCTTTCATACCTTGGTTCTTTGTTTCTAAGTAGTCTGGACAGTTTCTCTTCCAATGTCTTGGTATACCACACTGGAAACACTTTCCCTTTGGCTTTCCTTCAGCCTTTTTCTTTCCCTTCTTTGCCTTTTTCCCAATGATTGGTTTGGGCCCACCAACTTGAACCTTTGAGCCCTTCTTCCTCATTTTCCCTTTCTTGGATTTAGAGGATGAAGCCTTCTCAATGTTCATCGTCTCATGATTACCCTTGACAATCCCCTCCGCTGCCTATAGAGAGCTTACTTGTTCACTCAGTGAATAACCCAATTTATTCATATTATATTTCAATTTGAATTAAGTGAACGAAGGAGGCAGTGAGTTCAGGACCACGTCCACTTGGGTTTTCCCATCAATGTCGGCACCAAGGATTCTAGTATGTTTAAATATCCAATCATTTTTAAAATGTGCTCTCTTGCTAGAGTCCCTTCCGACATCTTGGTATTCATGATTTGTTGCATGGCGTTAAGCTTAGCAGAATGCCCTTGCTCCCCAAACATTTCCTTGAGGTTTGCAATCATATCTGTAGTTGTGGCCATAGATTGATGTTGGTGTTGCAACACATTGGACATTGAATTTAATATGTAACAATGAGCCATCTCATCAGCCTTTTGCCATCGTGAATGTGGATCATCCTCATTAGCTTGGGCATTAGGAGCAGGGGCTGGTGCACGGGGAATGGTAAGGATAAATTTGTGTCCCTTAGCAGTCAAAAGAATGCCAAGGTTTCTTTTCCAATCAACATAATTTGTTCCAGTTAGCTTGTTTTGGCTCAAAATTGTGGCAAGAGGACTAAATTTAGACATTATGCTAATATGAAATTAAAACATGCAGAATAGAATAAGTATGGATATCTAAAAATGACATACATGCATTACATTAGAATTCCTATAAAACAAAACATATTATGTCTTCACAATATTAAATTATGAAGTCAAGCCTCTGAGGGGAGGTCAAGACTTCATGACTTAATTGGGAGGAACCCATCATAACTATACTCCATGCAACTCTTGCAAAATAGTCTATGACTTCTGATCCTTAAGTCTCTAATGATTTTTAATAAAACTCCGAGGGAAGTATCTTACTAAAAATGTTAGTCTAGTGTATACCATCAAAAGAAATCTTATGACAACCGCTTCAAGTAGCACCTCCGAGGAGAGGTCACTCTCTAATGCGTCTCATTAATTTCCTCCTATTGAAAATTCATATCTAGTAACCAATGGATGGACTACTGTCCGAAGGGAGTGATCATAGATGAATCTATGACTCGCAGTATCCCATTCACTTTACAAGGAATCATTGATGGAAGACCGTGAGGTTATAACTTTTATAAGACTCTCTCCCACTAGAATTTCTGAAATTTAGGAATTCATTTTGAAAAAGTTTCCCTTTTCATTATCCATGAATATCTCATATTCATTTAATGTGTCAAAATAATATTTTCTTTCAAAAACATGATAATTTTGCAAAATGATTTTGTTCATATTATCACTTAAAGAGAAAATATTTTGAAGACATTATGCTACTCATGCAATCAGAACATATCAAACATATATAAGCATAAGTAAAACATTCATTCAAGCCCTTATCTCTCATGGCTCTATCTTCATAGATCCATCTTCAAGGCTTTGGTCTCTAGGGCTCCATCTCCATGGCTCCTACTTTGAGTCCTCAAAAAGTTACAATACATAATCCTATGCCACCGAAGAGGCTTACAAACATTCTAGGAAAAGTAAAGAACAATTGGCTAGGGAAACCATTATGGTCTCCCTTTTCGCAGGATTGAGACTAAAATGCCCTTTACAAGTGCCATAATACCATAACAACATTTAAAATGATATAAACTAACTTGCAATGAGAGATAAGGCTTCTTGTTACAAGGATTATACGACATATATTCATGATAAACGCTATACATTCAATTACATGTCATGCAGTTCATCACAACTAGTGCTCGTATGAATATTATAGAATTACAAGTATGCATAAATCAAATTTACACTTCCATGATGATGGGTATTGTCAAACAATACCTAGGGTTTCTTAGAAAAAATATTTCGCGCTTTTAAAACTTCTTAACAAGTTGTAAAACAGTTTTTGCCTTTTACAAAATAAAGTTTTTATAGCAATTTTTTTTAAAAAAATAAAAACACAGATTCTGTATGAAATAGAATTTGGTACCCACAAACCGACTTCTGGTACAAACTAGTTTCCTGATCCCTTTCTAGTAACCGGTTTGTCCAAATCTGTTTCTGGAACCTTCCCAGTAACCTGTTTGTCAGACAACTAGTTTCTAGAACTGGAAGCTTCCCCAATAACCGATTTCTGCAACAAACCGATTTCTAGTGCTTTTCCTAGTAACCGGTTTATCCTACAAACCGATTTCTGCTACTCGTTCATATATGATCTGAATAGCTTCTAGATTACAAGTTTTAACAGCACAAAAAAGTTTCCTAACTTGTCTAATCAGTCCAGAAACTGATCAGATCTAAAAGTACAATGAAAATCGATATTTTTGAAAACACTAATTATTTTTTTTAGATCTTGAATGAATCTTCTTATATAAGATTCACAATTTTGAAACCCTAGTTCATCATGTTTCCATAATACGTATTGTATACAACATAAACAACCTGGCTCTGATACCAGTTGTTGAAAAACTGGATCCAGTGCGCAGTGGAATATGAATAGATGCAGTGCAAAACTTTTAAGATCTACTTCTCGTTTAATTTGTTGTATGCAATACAATACATATATATACTACTACTACTTATATATGTATATATATCCATACAAAAACCAGATCTGTTGGATCCTGTCAAGAACTCTTCTCTTGGATTGTGTTGTTGATGAAGATCCCCCTCTCCGAACTCCAGAAATCTTCACTCCTATGGCTTCCGAATGTTTCCGAACACTAGGGTTTTGTGGGAAACCCCCAAGGAACTATATTGGCATGTCTCTAGGTCCTAAAGACTGATCTGGAACATCCAGCGCTTAGAATTTGCGTCACTCTACAATCTGCCCGTAGGTCCTCTATTTATAGAATTTCTAAACCGACATTCCACAAACCGGTTTGTCCCACTTGCCGGTTTCTGGAACCTTTACCCAATAAACGGTTTCTGGTACCTTTTTCCCGTTTTGTTCCTTTTAGCATTCATTCACCCAATGAGCTAGGAGTGGGACCTCCAGGATCTTAATTACTGGCTTCGATTAATCATTAACTCCTTCCAGTTAAACTCTTAACTAAGGAATCAATTATTAATCAATCATTATTAATTCCACTATATAATAATGATTGCACTTTAGTGCATAAGAAGCAAACCACACATACATTAGTAGTACCTAGACTTGTACCGACACTAATGCCCCACTACCAATAGTATCCATAATTAAATTTGGGATATAACATATATATACTATCACCCCGATTGCAATTACCTCTTGTAATCCTTGAGTCTCATTCAGTTACTCATAGATTTCTGAATATGTCATCAACATACTTGAGGACAAGACTGCAGTTCTTAGTAATCAACCAAGTGACATTCTCAAAGGAATAGTTTACTCTTTATAGCGAATCACTTCATACAAGAGGGTAGATTCCATCTTGACAATAAGTGTTCCCAATACAATAAACTTGGTTTCCCAAGTAACCCAGGTGTTGATTTTGAAGACCTCACTAATTGGTAACTCAAAGCAACCTAAGCTTATAGCTTGTGTCCACTATCATCTCAGGATTAAGGACAAGTGTCTCACACAAGTTTGAGTGTCTATTAACTAATGAACAATATTATGTTAATAGAACAAACTGAAGTCCGTCAATGTATCAAATACACTACCACATTAAACTTGGAATCAAACATTCCAATGAATGAAATTCTTCATTCTATCATATAGAAGTTAATGTGATACAGTCTAAACCTGATAAGCAATCCAATCTTATCATCGACTGTGACTGTTCTAAACATTCATCTAGAATACTCATATCTCTTCATACACAAATCACGTTCTTATATATGAGTTCCATGAACTGTTTAAGGATTCAAGCCTGCTGACCATTCATCTCATGAAAGCATACATAATTAAATGTAAATGATATCTATAAATAAACTAATCAAATGTCTATAAATAGTAAGCGTAAGGTAGCTGGTTTTAAGGCATTCCCTTCAAACTCTAACATATAGTTCAAATCACTACCAATAAGATTAGATTGATAAAACAGCGGTTGCAAATGGCTCAGAGTCGTTATAAAAGTTATGCATACACGGGTAGAAGACCGTTGGAATTTGAGGTAGGTAACTATGTATTTTTGAAAGTATCACCTTTAAAAGGCATAGCATAATTTGGTAAGCGAGGCAAGCTCAGTCCAAGGTATGTTGGACCATATTTGATTTTGAATCGAGTTAGACCATTAGCTTTATCGGTTGGAATTGCCTCAAGAGTTGGCAAATGTTTATAATGTATTCTACATGTCGATGCTTCGTCGTTATGTATCTGATCCAAGACATGTCATTATTCTAGAACCGTTCGAGAATCGAGAAGATATGACTTACGTGGAGCATCCATTGTAAATCCTTGACAGAAAGGATCAAGTGTTGAGGACCAAAGTGATTCCTCTTGTGATGGTTGAATGGCGTTGCCATTCAATGGCGTATCTGATCCAAGGCATTCTGCGACATGAATCCTGAGATGGATCGATTGGGGTCCAAAGGGCGGATCGATCTGCGACTCCCCGAATAGATTCCAAGTGCCCAGACAAATAGTGGATCGATCCGGCCATTTGCCTTGGATCAATCCGCCCTTGCTGTGAACCCCTCTCTTTTGCTATTACAATTTTCCATTTAGTGGGGGTAGTATAAGCAGTTAGAGATGATTTTTGTATTAGGGGAGCTTTTTATTTTTCCTTAGTTTTGAGTTGTAAACCCTCTCTCTCTCTCCTAGGTCTCCACCCCCCTCTCATTTACTCTCCCATCTACCTCATTATAATTGTATTGAAGACTTACAGAGAGAAGATATTGTTGCATTTGGTATTTGGAAGCTTTGGTTGTATTTTATTGGGATTTTCTCTTGCATTTATGAAGAGTTCTCTTAGTTGGTATGATTCCTCTTCCCCTCTAGTTAATGTTTATGTTTTCATGGTTATGAGTAGCAAGATAATGTAGGTTAGGAATCATAGACCCACCATTGGACCTATGTGTGCTTTAATGTAAGATTTATATGCTTTGTAACATTTCTAGGGTTCTTGGGTGTAGGGTTTGAATTTCTAAGACTACACTTATGATGTCAAGCATCATAAGTTGTCCAATCTTTGATTTCAAACCCCATCTCATGTATTTCATAGAAGTTTTTATCAAACATGGTTGACAACCACATATTTGATAGTTTGCCTCAATGAGATTTTCTACCTTAGAAAATGCTACAAACATTGAATCAATGTGTTGTTTGGTCCAAGGTGGGGGAATGCTCCCCAACCTCGATTTTTCCATTTGAAAACCCCAAATATAATTAAAATTTGTCTTTGATTAAAGTTCATTTTCCACTTTATAAATTATCATCATAGTATAACTTAGGATTAATTGAATCAATCCGGAAAAGTCGAAAAGACTTAGTTTTATTTCTTAGTTTATAATTTTATCATCGCATTGTAATTGGTTTTTAAGTGCCCACCAAATATTGTTGCATTCCAATCCCTGTGGACTCGACGCACTACTTCCATCGTACTACATTTTTAATAGGGTAACAAAGAACTTGATTTTGATAATATCAAAATGCTGCCGTTGCCGGGGATTGGCAATTGGCAACAACCTTCGGTCGCTTAGTTTCAAATTATAGTGCTTTTGCTTTTAATCTCGTTTTCTTTCTTATTGGTTTGTCTTTGAAGGAGTAGCCTTCATTTGAGAATAGATAAGCTTCTAGAATGTCAAACCCGAGCAATGCAGGTATGACTAACCCCTTTGCATCCAATACTAATGCTAGTTCTAGTAGTAGTAGTAGTGGTTTGTTTTGGCGGCCTCCTTCCACCCATCACTTTCATTGACCCAAAATTCTCACACTTCCGGCCACCAAGAGCCAGGAGTTGGCGCATTCTCGGACTATGCTACATTTTCCAAGGAGGGCGAAACTCCCATGGATCGATTCCGTCAGGAACAATGGGGGCAACATAACCCCGCACCTCCTCCCATGCATCCGGCTTACCCGCCGCATCCGCTGCCTCCTTTCCATCAACATTATCCACCTCCACCACCCAATCCCATTGATCAAAATTTTGGGAGAATGATCGGAGATTACCTTTAACCGAGACGGTTTCTTCCCCATCTTGTATAACATTCCCGTACAATGCGGGAGTGTTCCGTTTTAAACTCAGAGTGATCAACCTCTTACCCAACTTTTACGAGAGGGAGAATGAGGACCCTTACAAGCACATTAGGGAGTATGAGGATATTTGTGGGACTTTTGAACAACAACGATGCACACTCGAGCTAATAAGGCTCAAGTTGTTCACCTTCTCACTTAAGGATACGGCTAAGGATTGGCTTGTAATACTTCCTCCATATTCCATCGGATCATGGTCGGAATTCCAAAACAATTCTACAAGGAGTTCTTTCCCATGCACAAGACATAGGCATTGGTAAAACAAATCCAAAATTTCACCCAAGGAGAACATGAAACCTTTTCCGAATGTTGGTTGAGATTTAAAGATCTCCTCTGGAAATGCCCACATCATGGTTTTGACAAGTTTTGTCAAATTTTCATTTGTTATAGGGGGTTAAACCCCTATACCAAACAATTAATCGAAACCATGTGTTCTGGGAATTTCCTGACTCTTGAGGCCGAGTAAGCCGGAGCTCACCTTGAATATGTTTATGAGACTTCTCGCCGTTGGGGTACATCTAACCCTCATGACCGAACTCCACCGGTCACCGTAGCCCCTTTGAGTCAAAATCTTATCAAGTGTCGAATGAGGCCGATCCCATTTCTCAACTCGCAAGAAAAGTGGAAGCCTTAGAATCATAAAAGGTCACCGAGTCCATCACTCCGAATTTATACCAATCAATCCGTCACAATACTTTGTTTGTTATGCTCTGGAGCACTGAACCAACGAGTGTCCCATTCTTCCAATTCTTCAAAATCAAGCTTTAGAGCAAGCATGTGCACTTGGGATGAAAATTAGGCCTAGGTATAATCCTTTCCATAATGATGCTTATAATCCGTAGGTAAGGTAGAGTCAACTCGGATTCAACTACCATAATAACAAAGGGGTGACTGTAGCTCCCACGTGCCTCCACAACCATACTATTCTCATCATCCACCTCCTCCACCCCAAAATATAGCTCCACCTCAATCTCATGGGCCACCTTCTGCCCAAAATCAAGGGGCACCACAACCTCCACCTCCTTAGGCACAAGAAAAATTTTGAGGACTCGAACCATGGCTTGTCCCAAAGAATGAGCCAACTTGAGCAATCCATATAAGCGATGAAATCATTCCACGCTCAATCCATGCAAGCTTTACAAGCTCAATTGGCTCAATTGCTTCAAAATCAACAAGTTGTTGAAAAGGGAAAGCTTCCCGCACAACCATTTTGAAATCCTAAAGGACAACCAAATGGTGGAGCCTCAAATTTCAATGGTCCCGTTGAACATTTGAAAGGAATCAGCACTCTTCGTAGTGGAAAAACCATGGACAACAAGGTCCAAAAGCCCCCTCAAGAACCAAGAATTGGTGATAATCTGGTTAGAGTTGAGGCAGAACTCGATGATGGGGACTCATTGCCCCCAAATATCATGGATTCGGACGGGGACTTTCCTAAAGTCCCTGACTTTATGGACCAAGAATTTTTTAATCCTGCTCGTCCGTTTCCTCAAAAGGCTGAAAAAAGAAGGCCGAGAACAACAAAAATAATGAATTTTTGGAATTATTTAATAAAGTTGAAATCAATATTCCCTTCTTGGAGGCAATTAAACAAGTTCCGGTCTACGCCAAATTTCTTAAAGACCTTTACACCGTCAAGGGAAAACTCAATGTTAAGAAGAGTGCCTACATGACCATGCATGCATGCTCCATTATCCTTAACATTCCTCCAAAATACAAGGACCCCGGTTATCCTACCATAGCATGTGTGATTGGACTACACTACATCGATAGAGCGCTCCTTGATTTGGGTGCTAGCGTGAATCTTCTCCCTTATTTGGTGTATGTCTAATTAGGCCTCAGAGAGTTTAAAGAGACCCGTGTCACTTTGCAAATAGCCGATAGATCTGTTAAGATGCCACGTGGCATTATAGAAGATGTTATAGTCCACGTGGGTAATTTCTACTATTCGGTGGATTTTATCATGCTTGACACGCAATCCATTGTCAATGAGCAATCACAAATTCCAATCATCTTAGGTCAGCCATTCCTTACTACCATTAATGCCTTAATTAATTGTAGGAATGGTCTCATACGATTAACATTTGGAAATATGACCGTAGATGTGAACATTTTCTCGCTCTTTGAGCAACCGTATCTTAATGAGGAAGACGGTGATAAAATTTATGAAATCTCTCTCATTGACTCTTTGGTGCAAGATTTTTTCAATGTTTCTAGTAATACAAATGTTAATGATTCTTGCATCATCCCTTCTCCTGATCATACATTTATGCTTGATGATAATATAGCTGGTCTTGAACATGTTGAAAAATGCTTAGGTATCGATAATGCTATTGTTGAGTGTGATCATGAATTTGAGAGGGAGAATGAGATGAGTGAGGAGGAAATAGAAGTTGAGGAAGAGGTAGATGTTGAGAGGATTATTGAAAAGGCCATGTGGACCTCAAATTTTGAAAGACTACCCCCGAGGGTTAATTTCTCTCTTCCATCCAATGTCGTAACTCCAAAACTTGAGCTCAAGACTTTACCGAGTGAGCTCAAGTATGCCTCATTGTGAGAGGAAGAGAGTTTCCCAAAGGTGGTGTCTTCCCGACTTGACCCTTGTCAAGAAGGAAAATTAATGAAATTTTGAAGGAACATAATTGGGCGGTGTATTGCCGATTTGAGGGGAATTTCCCCTATCATTTGCACCTATAGGATTTATATAGAGGAGGATGCCAACCGTCTAGACAAATGCAGAGACGGTTGAATCCTAAGATGAAGGAAGTGCAGATGGGCGAGGTCATCAAATTATTTGACAATGGGATTATTTATCCTATTTCTGATAGCGAGTGGGTGAGTCCGACCCAAATGGTTCCCAAGAAGTCAGGAATCACGCTTGTCGAGAATGAGAGTGGTGAGTTAGTGCCTACTAGGACCACCACAGGATGGAGAGTATGCATAGATTACAGGAAGTTGAACACGGTCACGAGAAAGGACCACTTTCCATTGCCCTTTCTAGATCAAGTTTTAGAGAAAGTAGCTGGGCATAAGCACTATTGTTTCCTTGATCTGAATTCCAAGGAATAAATCGTCGTTAAAATTTGAGAAAACATGAGCATTAAGTAGCATAGGGCATAGATTGCATCTAGGCACATCGAGATAGCTTGATCTCAAATCATATCATTTGTAGAGCATGACAGTTGCATTGATCGCCGTCATTTGCATGATCACGTGCATCACGACAGGATAAGGTGCATTCATTCGTACGACTACTTGTACTTGTGTGTGTTTGACCCTTATCTGGACTACGTCTCGGTCTGATTCCTGAATGGATATGTAGGCAGCTCACTATTGAGCACAACCAATTAGAACCTCGTCGCTCGCCTGTTTTCTTTCTCAATGCATTTTGTTTTTACCTAAATCGGACAATTTGGTCAAAGGCTTGTCTTCACACAGGCTTCGACATTCACTTGTGAAATGAGTTGCTCCACAAGCTCTGTCGAAGAGGGACAAACTATAGACACCCCGATTTTGACTAAATGTCGAATTAAGAGGAGTATTACCTCTAGATCCAATGATGACAATGTCCGACTAATCTAGGACTTCTAAAAGTGATTCAAGCTCTTCAAAAGACTCTTCAATTCAAACAAAAAGAGAGAAAAGAAAGAGATAAGAAAAGAGAGAATAGAAGAAAATGGCACATGGCACAGTTTGCGGCATTCACGGGTTGCGGGTGCGGCACTCTCTGATTACCGTACGGCAGTTAGTAAGTGCCACAACAGCACTTAGTGATCGCCGCAAAAATACACCAAATGCTGCGAAAATCAGAATTCCAGAAAAGACAGCAGTCTACGGAGTTGTCCACGGCATTCTTTGAATGCCGCATCTACATTCACTAAATGCCGCGCCGGCAAGCAGTGAGTGCCAGTCCGGCAATCATTGAGTGCCGCTTCCATCTCCATCGAGTGCCGCATTTTTTGGCAGCCAGCTTTGAGATAGTACATTTTGTACCTTCAAAAGGATGTTCAAAATTAGGGTTTTGCTCCTAAAATTACTGAAATACCCTTTCAAAAATTGCCTATATAAAGGAGGTGAATATCCCATTACAAAGGACTTGAATTTTTTAATCTTAGAACCTCATCTTGATTCTCTTTGTTTCAAACCTCTTAAAAATTTTCCTAAATACAATTAAGAGAATCTTAGAGGGAGTTAGAGGAATTAAGAAGGAAGAGCTAGAAGAAGAGCTTGATTAACTTTGAGAATATCCTAAAACCATCAAGAAGTTGAGGATAATTGGAGGTAAAACTCTAGACTAATTAGCTTATTTAGTTTAAGTTCAATCACAATATTTAGAATCTCTTAGGATCTTTATACATTTTCAAAAACTCTCTTCCCACCTCATTTTATCACATACCACTAATATTGTGATTGAACTTTCCCTTTTATTGGTTTGGATCAAAGTAGCCTAAGGTTTAAAGTTAAATAAATCATGAAGTTAACTTAGATATTGCTTGAGTCTTGATATTCTTTTTCTTTTTGATTATAACCATCTCTTAGGATTCATGAGACTTTCAATGCCTTACTTGAATCCTTAGACTTGAAACCCTTTAATCTTCTTACAAACTCATGATTTGTAAGAAGATTGAGGTTGATACTAGCATGTTTGGCCAACGGGTCTAAACCTAATTCCATTTTAGGTTCGTTACTTTGAGATTTCATGAAGTTTTTCCATACTCCATTGAAATCTAAAGGTATGAGTGTCTTTGTTCTCCAATGACCATCAAATGGAAGGAGATAAAGTTTGGGTTAAGTCAAACTCTATGGTTTGGAGGACAGGCTTAACACAAATGAAATTTGACAAAGGTGCAGTGAATTCAGAGACCACTTTGATCAAAGATTTTTAGTTAAATAATGGACCTTTCGAAGTGAATAAAACCAATTAGAGAGTGTCAATAACACATAGTTTTACCACTGTGATTTTTTGTTTTAATGAGATTTCATGTTTAAGGTGGTTTGGCCATAGGTTTTGTGAAGCAACTATAATCTGTCCAGAATTTCAGAACAGTAACACCTTTTTGAAATAAGTAAATCCTTGCCTTAATCAAGCATTCTTGACCTCAAATGTTTTTTTCTATGAAGTTTAATGTGTTAAAAAGATCCCCTAAAAGATTAGAGCCTCTCGGATTTATTTACTATTTTTAGAAAATTGAACAAAAACTCTGGACAGAGAGTTGTAAATTCCTGAGTGATGTCTAATGTTTGTCTAATTCCTAGAGATTGAACCATTGATCTTTCATTTTTCTTTTTGGGTTGGAAACTAGACTCCCAGAGGCATCTTGTGTCCAAAATTCATTGACATCAAACCACGGAAAACATGCTTTTTCTATTTTTGAAGTTCTTATCCGCTCTGTATAATTTTCAGAATTTTGTCACAGACTTGACAAACCTTGTAAATAATGGATCAAATGACTTTTCCATGACCTAGGGCTTGAACCATGTTTTAATAATGATTTATTAAACTTAAGTCCAGAGGCTAGATGATCCAAATCAATGAATAAATTCCTAGCTTACTCTTGTTCAGACTCATGTATTCATATGCATTCATCTATGTGGTTTGATACTTGTAATTAAGATCCATTTTGAGATTAAATTGCACTTGATTGAACCTAATTATGAGTTCCTTGTGATCATGTTGGGACTACACCATCTCTATATGGACATTACATTGGCTCCTAGTTGAGACTTGTATATCTATAGGAATGATGCATTCCCAACTAATTAAAAGGAATTCATAATTATGTCATTTCCTTCATGCTTGGTGGATTTAAGCTAGGAATTTAAGATGTTATTTGGGATTTCATATTATATTTTATCTAAAGCATGTGGGCTAATCCTTTGTTTTGTAGCGTTATTGAGGTACGATTTCTCAACCCCTCTCAAGTTTACTTCATTCTTTGATTTTATTGATCCTTTCCAACTTCATGTACGACACATTAGCCTAGGTTCTCGCCTTATGTGTATATGTCGATTATAGACATTTTTCCTAGGATTCCTATTCTTGTATGCATTACACATTTCTATTCCGCGGCTAGATCCTGGGTAAGTTTTCTAGTTCCCTACTTGAACGTCATCTTGCTTGCTATTTGAGTTGTGTGGCTTATGAATTATATTTTACTGACATGACTGAAATTGTGTTCTCCTAGAGTACGTCCAAGTGTAGACAGTCGCGTCAAGTGATAATCGATAAGACAGGGTCGTATTCCCAAGGGACAGAAATGACGGAAAGAAAAGCTAGATTGAGCCCTAAAGAAAATAAATTTTAAGATGGAGGTTCTAACTATCCTATTGAATTCGGGATTAAACTAAATAAATTAAAGTAAAGCAACAATTAAACTAAATAGGAATAAGCAATGTGATTTTAAAGTATATATGGAAAAGGGTGTTGGGAACATGTGAGTCTGCATTGCACCAACCACTACCATGACTTAGCGTTAACGAACAACTGGGGTTTCATCCTTCTAGTATTCCATATTTCTCAGAGGGATTAAGTGAAACAACCTAGATACTAAGAATGTTAATTTAACATAACTAGTGGTTCAATTGCTTCTCTTACCTATAAAGAACTAAAATAATAACTAATTAAAACCATGAACTATAACTAACAAATCGAGTATGGGATATTCGATGTGGTTGTCATAAGTGTTCATTGAATTAATTGATCAAAAGAGCTTATATTTCAAAATCAGTTTTCAATTTGAACTTAAAAGATCAATTTGGACTTAGTTTCTGAAATAGAAGTTACTGGAATACAAAAAGGATTATGCCCAAGACATAAGCATACCAATCGATTGCTATTATTGGCAATCGATTGGCATGAAACGACTCCCAATCGATTGGTAAAAGTACCAATCGATTAGCTTGGAATCTATGGCAATCGATTGGGTTCTGAGTCCAATCGATTGCCACTGACTCTATCTCAGAATCATGACAGTGGCTGGGAACAATGTTTCTTCACATTATTCCCAACCAGGATTCTACTCTAGCATGTTTGGAATTGCAGAAATAAAAATAGATTGATATTTGCTATTAGAATTGAATCTAAACATAAGTTTAAGCAAATGATTTGAAATTACAATGGAGTTTCAAACACAACTGTGACTAAACTAAAATTAGTGTAGCAAAACAAAATAAATAGAACCTGATATGTCCAAAATAATCTAGCCATAAAGACAGTGCCATGTCATCAAGAGGTGTTGGTTATTCCGGTAAGGGCGCCCACAGCCAAGCATTCCCGAGGTGTTCACTCAGACCGGGCAGTTATTCCGGTAAGGGCGCCCACGTCACCAGCAATTTCCTAAATCAACTACAAGACTGCAAGGTGGAAGGTGGCACTTCCTAAACCACTTAGGAAACTCTCCTCAAATCACGTAAATTAATTCTAATTAGATTAGTCTTCCTAATCCAATTAACTTACCATGTAAGGGTGGACTCTTGCACCTATAAAAGAGCCCACCTACCCTGTCAATAGGGATCCCAAAAATAATTCTCTAAGTTCACAAGCATACGACAGAGAACTCACCATCAATACGCATATACCCGGCCGGTATAACTGGTAGTGTCGCCCATCTTTGTTGGCTCACCGGGCCCGCCGGTGATCTGCTAGTGAGAGCGCACAGACGCAACCGTGGATGTAAGTCACCTCGTTAACGGGACCGAATCACATACAAATTGCTCTTATCATATTTTCTCTCTAAACCCTTCTTACCAGTTTTGGGCATCATCAGTTTGGCGCCGTCTGTGGGAAACGACATAGTCTTCTCATCAACAAATTCGTGACTGATCAACATGTCGCCGAAGACAGGTATGAAAACCACTGTTCCGATCGGTTAGGAGAACCCGCAGCCTGAGCAGCAGGCTGCCTCCATGACCACCGAACAGATAACGGCAGCACTGGCGCAATTCTTGGAGGGCCAGCGCCGAACACAGGAGCAGATGGAGGCGCTTTTGGCCCGACAGGTGAAGCGTCCTGCATCGGAAAATCAGCCTGAGAAGAGTGCCCCTGTTCAACAGCCTGCTCGGGCACGCAGGCAAGCCCGATCTGCCCTGGTGTCCCTACCGGACCGGGAGCACCCCGGTGATGGTGAGCTCGGCCTGATCCTCGCCGGGTAGAGGATGCCAGGACTGTTAACAACTGACGGCATGCGGCCAGAGGGGAGGAGTACGGACGAAGAGCCCGGGAATCGGCCGAGGACCCTCCGGCCCTGAGCCACGGGGATCTTAGGCACACGTTGTCCCGGACCTAGAGTCGGGACCTATCCCCGAGGTCGACGTGTTTTGAGGAAGAGGCCTCGTCATCCGATCCAACTTACCGCTCGGATATAGAGAGGAGAACCGGGCGGGATGACGTCAAGGCCCAATTCAAGCAACTGCAGCGACAGATCGAGAGGTTGAACCGCAAGCCCGGCCACGATCTCACCAACACGGAGACGGAATCACCCTATACCGCTCGGGTGACACAGTTTCCTATTCCACAGAAGTTCAAACCCCCTCACCTCAGCTCCTATGACGGCACAGGGAGCCCGGTGGACCACATCTGCACCTACAAAGCTCATATGGCACTGGTCACCACGGTGGACGAGCTACTGTGCCTAGCCTTTCCCAGTACTCTCAAGGGGCCAACCGCACAGTGGTTCCATGCTCTAAAGCCCCGGACGGTCGACAACTTCAAAGCCCTCGGCAAGCTCTTCATCAGCCAGTTTGTCGGGATGCTCGACCGGTCGCAACCGGGCACTCAGCTGCTGACCGTCAAGCAGCGCAAAGGGGAGTCCCTGAGGGAGTATGTAGACCATTTCAACCAGCAAAGGCTCCTGATCCGTAATCTCAACCAAACGACTGCAATTACGGCCTTCTGTTCGGGAGTTCAACACACCAAGGTTGCCACGTCGTTCCATCGTGACCGACCGGAAACCCTGGTGGAGCTCTCAGAGAGGGTCGAAAAATACATAGATACTGAAGAATTCTTGAAGGCGAAGCGCGCCGGCCAGGCGGGAGACGAATCCCCAAAGGCCAAACGCAAGCGTGAAGGATTCGAGAAGGGCTCGGGAAAGAAGCCGAGGCAAGATCAGAAGGACGCCCGGGGTCAGCCCCCGATTGCTTTCACCCCCCTTTCCCGGCCCATACATGAAGTCATGGCCGCCGCTGAGGCACAAAGACTGCTCCAGCAACCTGCAAAGCTCAGAGCCCCGCCCGGTAAGAGGAACCGGGACAAATTCTGCTGCTACCACAGGGATCACGGCCATGAAACGGAGGATTGCTTTAAATTAAAGATAGCAATAGAGAAACTGATCGAGCAGGGACACCTCGCGGAGTTCGTCACAGCAGATAGACGACCCCGGCAGGACACCCGAGCTCCCGATCAGCCACCACCACTTGGCCACATCCATGTGATCTCAGGAGGAACGTCAGGCGAAGAAGATTCACAGTCGGTACGGAAGAGGCATGCTCGGGCATCCCGGGCGGATGTCTGGCAGGTCCAATCCACCGGCTCCTCCCCAACCGATGTTCTGACATTCACATCCGACGACTTGCTGGGCATCCACTGCCCCTGTGATGACCCACTAGTAGTGACGCTTTCTATAGCCAACTATATGGTCCAGAGGGTGCTAGTGGACACAGGCAGCTCGTCCGACATTATGTTCACATCGGCATTCGACCAGCTTGGGATCTCCAGGGATCGGCTCTGGCCGGTCGCCACTCCCCTGGTTGGATTCAAAGGCTCCAGCACACAACCGCTCGGGACAATCGAGCTCCCAGTTCTCATGGGGGCCTACCCTCAGCAGGCCTCCGTGCTGACCAAGTTTGTGATTGTAGAAGCCCCGTCGGCCTACAATGTCATCCTTGGCAGGCCAACCCTCAACAAGGCCAGGGCGGTCGTCTCCACCTACAGCTTGACAGTGAAGTTCCCAACTCCCCAAGGACTCGGATGCTTGCGAGGAGATCAGACTACCGCTCGGAGTAGTTATGTCAGCTCATTGCGTGGGGGGGCAATCACAGAAACATTAAACGTCCAAGAAATAGACCCCTGGGACCAGAGCGACACAATAGGTCCGATGGAAGAACTGGAACGAGTGATGTTGGATCCCGAGTACCCAAACCGAACGGTCAGCGTAGGTACCCTACTGGAGCCCGGCTTGAAGGAAAAACTAACCTAGTTCATGAGGCAAAATCAAGACGTTTTTGCTTGGAGTCATGAGGATATGCCCGGGATTGACCCCCTGGTAATGTCCCATCGTCTCAATGTCAGCCCGGATTGCTGCCCAGTGAAGCAGAAGAGAAGGGTCATGACCCCCGAGAGACAGAAGGCAGTGAGTGAGGAGGTCGAGAAGCTCCTAAAGGCGAAGTCCATCCGAGAGGTCCACTATCCCGACTGGTTAGCTAATGTTGTTCTGGTCAAGAAAAGCAACGGGAAGTGGAGAATGTACGTGGACTTCACCGACCTTAACAAGGCCTGCCCCAAGGATTGCTATCCGCTACCCAGGATAGACCTCCTTGTGGACTCCACAGCAGGTCACTCACTCCTCTCATTCATGGACGCCTTCTCGGGGCACAACCAGATCAGCATGTACCCCGGGGACGAAGAGAAGACAGCATTCATCACCGACCAAGGGACGTATTGCTACAAGGTCATGCCATTCGGCCTCAAGAATGTCGGGGCTACCTACCAACGCCTGGTCAACTACATGTTCAAAGACCTCATTGGAAAGTCTTTGGAGGTGTATGTGGATGATCTACTGGTCAAGAGTCGGGATGAGCCCGACCACCTCGAGCATCTGGCCGGGGCCTTTAGCATTTTGAGAAAATTCAGGATGAGGTTGAACCAGGCCAAATGCACCTTCGGTGTCTCGTCCGGGAAATTCCTAGGCCACCTAGTCAGCAGATGGGGAATTGAGGCAAACCCCGAGAAGATCAAAGCCATCATCAACATGCGGTCGCCCAAAACAACGAAGGAAGTACAGAGCCTAGCCAGACGGGTGGCCGCACTGAACAGATTTGTCTCCCGAACTACCGACCGGTGCATGCTATTCTTCAAAATCCTCCGCAAAGCATTCCAGTGGTCGGAAGAGTGTGAAGAGGCATTCCAGGAACTCAAGAAGTACCTGGCGTCCCCTCCTCTCCTCTCAACACCCGTGCCGGGGGAAGAACTATTCTTACACTTGACATTGTCACCATCGGCGGTTAGCTCGGCACTTATTCGGGAAGAGCACGGGATACAGTTCCCAGTGTACTACACCAGCCGGGCGTTACAGGGCGCAGAGAGCAGATACTCCCGCATTGAGAAACTGGCATTCACCCTTATCACCTCGGCCCGAAGGCTCTGCCCATACTTTCAGACCCATGTCATTGTGGTCCTCACAGATCAACCTCTTCACAGAATCCTCAGCCGTCCAGACACGTTCGGGAGGCTCGTCAAGTGGGTATTGGAATTGGAAGAGTTTGAAGTGACAAGCTGTAGCAGACTTTTTAGTCGAATTTACATATCCCGAGGACCCGGTCGAAGAGTCTGAGTCCCCCGGCCTTACCGGTCGGGTTACACTCTGACATCCCAACCTGGGTACTGCATGTGGACGATTCCTCTAATCAGCAAGGCAGTGGGGCAGGAATCATCCTGACTACCCCCGACGGTATCCAGCTCGAATATGCACTTAGGTTTGGGTTCCGTGCCTTCAACAACGAGGCTGAATACGAAGCCCTCTTGGTCGGGTTACAGTTGGCCATCTCTATGAGTGCACAATAGGTTCAGGGCTACAGTGACTCCCAGCTCGTGGTCAATCAGGTTAACCAAGAGTACGAAGTGCGGGAAGACAGCATGGTAGCCTACTTGGCCCTTGTCCGAGCGGTTTCCAAGCAGCTCCGGGGATTCTCCATTGCGCAGATACCCAGAGAAAAAAATACCAGAGCCGACCAGTTGGCTCACCTCGCCTCGTCTTCTGAGTCAGACTTACCCGGGATAAGGATACAATACCTACCCGAGCCAAGTGTGATCAACTCAGAGGGCATGGAGGTAGACCCGATCACTCTGGAACCCAGCTGGATGGATCCACTCGTGACATTCCTGACAATAGGGACGCTACCAGACGATAAAGAAGAAGCCCGCCGGGTTAAATACCGGGCGACACGATATCATCTTCTTGACGGCATCCTCTACAAGAGGGGATTCACTATCCCATACCTCCACTGTGTTCACCCTGCGCAAGTCCAAGCAATACTATTCGAAATCCACGAAGGTGTATGCAGGAACCACATCGGGGGCCGGGCACTCTCCAAAAAGGCCCTATTGCAAGGTTACTACTAGCCAACCATGGCCCGGGATTCCCAAGAGTACGTCCGAAGGTGTGACAAGTGCCAACGATACTCTCCCATGATCAACCGACAGGGAGAACTCGAGACACCAATCCATAGCCCCTGGCCATTCGCCCAGTGGGGAATCGACATTGTTGGTCCCTTACCGATGGGAAAAGGACAGGTCAAATTTGCCGTAATAGTTGTTGACTACTTCACCAAATGGGCAGAGGCCGAGCCCTTGGTGACAATAACCGAACGAAAAATGGAGTGCTTTGTGGAAAGGAATATTCTTAGTAGATTTGGCATTCCCCAGGTCTTGGTCAGCGACAATGGCAGACAATTTGACACCCCCATCTTCAGGCAATTCTGCTCGGCCTACGGGATACTGAATCATTACTCCTCCACCGAGCACCCACAAGCCAACGCTCAAGCCGAGATAACCAACCGAACAATCTTGCACTCAATCAAAACAAGGCTTGAAGGCCAAAGGGCAATGGGCTGAAGAGCTACCAACCCTCATGTGGGCCTACCGCACTACACCCCGAGCGGTAACAGGCGAAACACCATTCTCTTTAACCTACGGATTTGAAGTGGTGGTCCCCACAGAGCTCGGGTTGCCTACGTATCGGGTGGCCAACTTCAGTGCGCCGGATAACGAAGAAGCCCTCCGGTCAGAACTAGATCTAGTAGAGGAAAGGAGAGACCAAGCCTACCTAAAGGTAGCAGCCTACAAGCAAAGGGTCTCGCGGTATTACAATAGGAAGGTGAAGCACTGTAGTTTTCAAGTCGGAGACTCGTCCTCAAGGTAGTGAACCAGTCTACCCAAATCCCGAGCCATGGGAAATTGGGGCCAAACTGGGAAGGCCCATATAAAGTAACCCGGGTCAACCGACCGAGAACCTACTGGCTACAGAGCATGGACGGACACAATCTCTCTCATCCTTGGAATGTACAACACCTTCGCAAGTATTATCAGTAGCATCTGACCACGGGAATTTAGTATTGTAGAGAAATTTCTTTTTTGTAGCTCTGATTGAGCAACCATTATAAACTTTTGTTTTTAAATAAAATTGCAAAGTTTAACTTAAAATTTACTCCTGTCAGTACACCGTGCAATGCTCAAAAGACCTCGGGCCTAACCCTGAGACACCAAAGACCTTGGGCCTAACCCCAAGGCACAAAAGACCTCGGGCCTAACCCCGAGGCACCAAAGACCTTGGGCCTAACCCCAAGGCACAAAAGACCTCGGGGCTAACCCCGAGGCACCAAAGACATTGGGCCTAACCCCAAGGCACAGAAGACCTTGGGCCTATCCCCAAGGCATAAAAGACCTCGGGCCTAACCCTGAGGCACCAAAGACCTTGGGCCTAACCCCAAGGCACAAAAAACCTCGGGCTCCGAACCCAGGCACAAAAGGACTCTACAACTACCCATGTTCCAGGTCGGTTTCCTATGGTCGCTCCTCAACACGCCCCCGCCTTCACAGGACGCCCGGGGCAAGGGGATACTAGACCTAAACAGGAAATTACTTAAAGCTTCACTTAGGTCCAACCGACGACAGGGCCAAACCCCTAGGTGGTCGACGATGACAAGCTTCAAATGACCCTGCAACTACCCATGTTCCAGGTCGGTTCCCTACGGCCACTCACTCTTGCACTCCCACCTTAGCAAAATGCTTGGGGGGCAGGGGAATATTAGGCCAAAATAGGGAATCACACCGGTCACTACAAGAACTTGGAAGATATTCCCAAGTACTTACAGTGATCAGAGATATATCCCGGACGGTAAAACAGGATACGCCTATGATACACCGGGACATCCCGGACGGTAATACAGGATATTCCTATAATACACCGGGCGATCCCGGATGCTAAACATGACCAGTTCCTACAGCACTGCTAAACAGGACCAGTTCTTACAGCACTCCGGGCAATTACCTTTTAAACAGGTCAGGAAGACTAGGTGTTCTACTGGTTACGGTCCTAAAATATTTGCTAAGGCAGGTGTTAGGTTGGCAAAAAATCGAGCGAATACTAGCAATTATAAACAGGCACATTGCAGAGAAAAAAGACAGTTAATGGAAAGGAAATTTGACCTCAGGGGCCTTTTCATTAATCAAAAAGAAACTGTACAAAGCCTGGGGGGCAGTTGTAGTAGCCTCCCCAAAAAGAAAAAGAAAAACGACAACAAAGAAAAAAAAAAGACTAGTCTACAACCACCACTTCCTCCTCTTCCGTAACCTGCTCATCAACAGAGGGGGCCCTGGCCGGTGCAGCTTCAGCAGCGACCTCAGCTTCGGCGGCGACCTCGGAGTCAGCCTGGCCTTCCTTCCAGTAACCGAACTCGGCCCATGAGTACCCGGACAGATCCCAGTCGGGATGGTCAACAGCAGCCCGCTTCGCCAGATCGGCGTAGCCTGTGAGGAACCTAGCTTCAAATTCTTCCTTAGCTTCTTTGGCTTCAGTCTCCTGAGTAGCAGTAACCTCCGAGAGCGTGGCCATCATAGCTGCGAGATCCTTCTCAGCGGAGATCTTCCCGGACTCCAAAGCTGCAACCTTGGCCTCAGCAATCTTCTCGGCGGTGATCCTCCCGGCCTCCGCAGCTACAGCCTTAGCCTCCGCGACCTTCCGGGCAGCCCGCTCGATTGATAAGGAGTCACGGACCTCCCCTAGCTCCAAGGCTGTTGTCCGGGATCTTTCTTCCTCCACGGTGAGGGCAAACTCTGCGAACTCCCGAGCAGCCCTCTCCACGGAAAGGTTAGCCTCAGCAGCGGCCAACCTCTCAGTAATGCCGGGAAATACAGCCAATCTGCAAGAACAAGACGATGTCAGTATATGCATGGAGAAAAAGTTAGTGTTCACATCGCAAAGAGACTTACCATGTAGCTGATGCTGTACAGCCAACCGATGATGGGCTCGGGGCTCAGCAGGCTACACTTGTCAATCTGGCTCTGCAGCAGTCCGGGCCGTACCCTTCTGCGAATGTCGTCCGCGGTCTCGACCTCTGGCCTGGCGGAGGGGCCCATGCGAGCTTCTTCCAGGGTCGGGAAGGAGACCCCGGTCGGTCTGGCAGCAGGAGGTGGTGGTGGTGGTGCAGTAATTGTGACCACGGGCGTAGAAGTAGCAGCAGCTTCCTTCTCAGCCCGGATGGAGATCCCCGAGAAATCCTCTTCAGGGGCTGGCCCTCAGAGGGGGCTGTTTTCTTCCTCTTCTGGCCAGCCCGGGCCATCAAGGCCGTCTCTTTATTCTTCAACGCCACCGCGTTCTTGGGAGCCATTTCTGCAAAACCAGAAGCATGTCAGAATTCAGCAAAGTATAAAGAAACCCGGACAGTCAAGAAATTGTATTTACCAGGGATAATCGCGCGGGAGAATGGGAGCTGTAAAGTTGTACTGGGGCTTGTAAGAGGTCTTCGGGCTCCCCGACCAGGTCAGCACTTATTAATATCAGTTGGGTCCTCCACCAGAGACAGGACCCGGGCTTTAAGCTCGTCGGGAAGACTCGGCGGGTCCACTGATCCCACTGTAAGACAAATACATCAACGGGTTAGTCAAGACAAAGTAAAGAAACTAAGGAAGAAAGAAAGGGTGCTTGGGTTTACTCCTAGCTTCCCCGCCTAGGAGGTCCTCAGCTGGATACCCGGCGCCTTCTCACACAGACCCAGGGTGGACACTTGGAAGAACTTCTTCTTCCACCCTTTATTGTTGCTAGGGCAGTTCACGATTATCTTCCGCCCCTGCCTGGCCTCGAGCGAGAAGAAACCGGCCTCCCAGTGAACCTGGAAAAGCCGGTGGGTCCAGAAGAACTCCTGCAGTGTGAGCTTGTAGCCGAGGACTTGGGGCCACAAGGAGATGCACCCCATCAGGTATCGCCAACCGTTCGGGGCAAGTTGCCCGGGAGAGATCCCGAGGTAGATGAGAGCGTTCCAGGCAACTGGGTGAAGAGGCAAGCGAAGGCCCGCCATGAAAGCATCCTCGTACAAGGTGACGAAGCCCGACTCGTGGAAGTGAGCTCCGCCATCATGGACGGCAAGTGAAAAGGGGGCGCGAAGCTCATACCTTTCCCTGATCCGTTCCAAGTCAGGGCCTCGCAGGGTACTAACGATGGACTCACACGCGAAGACGACCCCGGGGCTGTTCGGTACAGACCCCTCATCTCCTGACCCCCGAGACGTCGAGGCTACGGGAGAATCCCGACGCGCTTCCTCGTGAAACTCCCGAGTAGGTATTCTACCCTCACTATGCTGGTCAGAGGGGGCCAGAGAAGGAGGGTTTGGGCTTGAGCTCATGGACCCTGACCGCACCTGCTCGTCTTCCGACCGGGACGACGAGTTGAAATCTGAATGACACATTACGCCTGTGGAAGACCTAAAGGGCCGACGACCTAAGAAGGGGTCAAGAACTCCTAACCTGATGTACAGAGGAGGTAGATCTAACAACCGAAAGGGTAGGTCGTACAAGACTCTAGAAGAAGAATAACTCTCTCTCAAGACTGTCCCAGGAACTCCCGCTCGGTCAAAATGCTCTAGCGTACCCTCGGACTGAAAGAAATGACAAAACCTAAAAAAGAAAAAATTCCAGGCTCGCTCTAACCCAAGGAGGTTCGCTCCCTCTAGCTTTGATAAAAAAAGAAGAAGAGAATGAAGAACTGAAGACGGGGAGAAAGGACTTACAAAAATTTGCGCGGGAAAGGACTCGGGAATCTTGCTCGGGATCTCAGTTGCTCTCAAACCGCTCGGTAAACTCTCTCAGTTGACAGCAAGGACTGAAAAAATGAGCAAGTGTTTCTTATATAGAAGTAGCGGACAGTCCAGATCAAACAGATCCAACGGCTCAGATGTTTTCCCGCCAAGAGTCGTCAGACAGCTGTCACCTCGGGCACGTGAAGGGTCGCCTCAAAAGACGCGCGCATTAAATGCGTGACATGACAGTCTAGTTGCCACGCGACTGTTCGGTTACATCCGAACTGACTCCATTGAACCTTGACCAGGCCAATTACTCCCTAACACGTGGCAACACCCACACCCGAGCTCCTACCTATACCAGTCGGTTATTCCACCGGGTGACCTGGAGTGTGGGCCCCATCCCGAGCAGCATTCCCGGAGGACATCTGGACGGTTTCCAAGACAATACTAATTTTCAAATCCTCACTCGATGACGCATCCAGTCAGTTCCAAAAATGGGGGGCAGCTGATATGTCCAAAATAATCTAGCCATAAAGACAACGCCACATCATCAAGAGGTGCCGGTTATTCCTGTAAGGGCGCCCACAACCAAGCATTCCCGAGGTGTTCACTCAGACCGGGCGGTTCGTGTCAATTGGCCGGGCATGACGGTCGCAGCATCCCGCGATCTCGACCTGACCAGCAGTTTTCTAAATCAACTACAAGACTGCAAGGTAGAAGGTGGCAGCTTCCTAAACCACTTAGAAAACTCTCCTCAAATCACGTAAATTTATTCTAATTAGATTAGTCTTCCTAGTCCAATTAACTTACCATGTAAGGGTGGTCTCTTGCACCTATAAAAGAGCCCACTTACCCTGTCAATAGGGATCCTGAAAATAATTCTCTAAGTTCACAAGCATACGACAGAGAACTCACCATCAATACACATATATCCGGCCGCTATTACTGGTAGTGCCGCCCATCTTTGCTGGCTCACTAGGCCCGCCGGTGATCTGCTAGTGAGAGCGCACAGACGCAAGCGTGGATGTAAGTCACCTCGTTAACGGGACCGAACCACATACAAATTGCTCTTGTCATATTTTCTCTCTAAACCCTTCTTACCAGTTTTAGGCATCATCAGAACCTGATTGAGTACAGAATCGAGAAATGTAGAACTCGCAAACTTGAATTTGTTTAAATCAAAATTAGAATGAATGAAATCTTTCAAAACAAAGCACAATGAGCAAACCCTTGACCCCTCTCACTCTCCTCTATTTATACAATAACATCACGAGCTTAAGGCGTCCAGGTTCACAGTGTAATGACTGGTCGTCGTCATTAACCCTGATTAATGAGAATCTGCTCCATTAAAGAAATTTAACTTCCAGATTTAACCAATCGATTGGTAACTGATGGCAATCGATTGGTAATAATACCAATCGATTGGTTAAGATGGACATCGATTGGTTTGGATCTCAGAATGGCAATCGATTGCTACTATGGCAATCGATTGGTACTTGAGTTTCAATTTTGACTTGTTCTCTTTGTTTCTTAAGCTATCTCTTTTAACCTTGTAATTCATTCCAACTTCAGAACCTGCATTTATAGGAGTAAACATAACAACATACCACGAAAACCACATCATTGTGTAAAAAGAAAGATTAAGACACAATTACAGGTAAAACTAGAGATATGGGGCTAAATTCACCCAATTTTAAATATCAGCTCTCATCACGACCCCCAACTACCGTATTGCTAGTCTCTAGCAAAGAAGCGGAGTCAAAGCAAGCTAAGATAAATCACAACCAACGTTACAGTTTTATTTGAACTAAAACAAAAAGAAAATCTTAACTCACTTTCGCAGGAATCGCAGTTGCAATTAGCGTTTGCAACAAGCCTTTGAACCCCTAGGTTTACCCTAGTGGACGAGTTGTGTCTCATGAGGGTTTTCAGAGAATATACCCACAAAATTCAAGTGTCAAGTTTGCTAAACTCATCAAAGAATTTCAATTTCTCCTTCATGCTAAAAATCATGCTTAACAAGGACATAAATTCTTTTATCATACCATGGAAATAAACATGTTACAAAGTAACTATTCAAGTCAAACTTCATCCATAGCTAGCCTTTATATATCCTTGTGTGTGTGTGTGTGTGGAGTCAACAACTACAATTGAAATCTTCATCTCAGAATTATTTAGATTGAATATGTTCAAGATTTCATAGTTTCAACTCAATTCTACGCTCAAAATAGAATCACTCTGAAACTGGCGTACAAGTTGTGCACTCGTAGTATGAAGCTCAAATGAGTAAATATAGAGGCAATCAACATGCTTTCATACTAAACACTGAAAGACGCTTATTTTGAAGTGTAGAAGTCTCATGAACGGAATACCATTTACTACAGGACCGATCTACCGTGGAAAACTCATTTCAGACTCGAAATTTTATTAAAAATGTCTAGAATCCTTAGGACTTGAGATAGAAATAAGAAGAGAGGTTTAAGAAGGTGAGATGTGACAATGGGTTCAAGCATATAACAGGTGAATATCATATTCCACTTCACACTTTTTATTTATCCAATCTCCAATTTCTTTTATTTCTTCATTTTCATCGATTCTCTATTTTTCTTTTCTTTTTCTTCTACAATTTTCTTTTCAATAGAGATTTTATTTTACTATACTTCTTCTTTTCCTGCTTAAGCCAATCACACAGAACCATCACATGCTCGAACTATAATATGCGGTTTCAGGTAGCAGCATTGATTTGTGATAGATGAGTGGGAATTTAGACTTTCTCGGGTGATGAGGTGAGCTATCGATGGCCTAAATCATCTTTCTAGACAGTTTTAACTTATCTCGAGTATTTCATGAGTTTTAGATTGGTAGATCTTGAATGTTCTCTTGAAGCAACTAGCCAAATAAAAACAATAATGAGACTTTCAACGAGATATTAGCGTATTACAAAATTGACACGAGTTTTTGTGATCAACCCTCGGAATAAAAGAATGGCTCAAAACTCACTAGGGTTTAAAGTTTTCACTATTAATCTAATCACATGACAATCGTATTTAACTCTTAATTTAAAGATTTTATCGCAATTGTCAACTCGTGCAAATATTTTCAGGATATATTCATGCTATGGATGTAAAACCAGATTAGTGACCAAGTGACATGTAATCGAAATCCATAACATAAAAAGGAAGAATATGAATACGTCATTGCACAATGACATTAGCTAGGAAAAACAAGATTTTGAAAGTTAGAAGCTTAACAAATATATATATATATATATATATATTTTTAAACTAAAAGAAAGAGAACAAACAAAACTAACTAAGAAGAAAATGGAAATTAAAATATTTAACAGGTGTGTATTCAAAAATATACAAGTGGATATCTACTCCCTACCCCCAACTGAAATCGACATTGTCCGCAATGGAGGAATTTCAAGTAATGAAAAGAAGATATCACATGATTCACGTTATTCAGTATTCACATGAGAATTAACCTGTTTAAATACAATAATCTCCACAACCAATCAAGATCAAGAATAATGGATAACAGTAGAAATATGAGCAATTACAACACAATCCATGAGCACAAAAAAACAATATGTATCATAATATCCAAAAGTCATAAAAAGTCCATGTATAGATAAAACTGAAACCAAAATATCCACCCAACCAAAATATTCAAACAACCAGAATATCCACAAATCCAATAATAGAAAACACAAAAGATATCCATAAGAGAGAAAGAAGATAGGAAATATCAAAAACGCTCTCTCAGTCCGCAATCTCAATCCTGGGGCTCCAAAGAAGGTGGGTCACCAGAGGTCGGATGTGTGATGTCAAGAACGGGATCGGCCACCTAGCTACCACCCTCAGTAGCTATCTCAATTTGGATGACATCCGACGGGTCACTCGCAAGCGGCATAGGAGTAGCAGCTGGAGGTGGTGGCGTCTCAGATTTTGGAGGTACTAAAGTGGATGCTAGAGCAACAAATAGATCCGTCGGTGGAGGTGGCATGGATGCAGAGCGTAAAGACAACTCTATTCCCAATAACATCAAAATCTGCTCAATCTGACTGCCCAATTACTCGAGTCTCAAATGAATAAAAGCACGATTAGAGGCCATCTGAGCAGCCAGTAACTCCTGCTGTGCGGTCAGCTCCCGAACCATCCTATGAAGCTGCACTCTCGCCTCTCTCTCCTCAACAAGTAGAGCATGAATGGTCTGGAGAGTCGTAGGAGTAGCTGTGGAAACTGTAGGTGGCTCGCACCTCTTTAACTCATACTGACCCTCGGCCGCAGTCGGCGTCCCTGGGTCCTCCTCCTCCTCCTCAATCAAAACTATATCCTGACCCTCCACCTCAGGCGTCCCTAGGTCCTCGTCCTCCTCCTCTGATTCCGCTCCTCTCTTTCTCTTTTCTTCTCACTTTTCTTTGTGCTACTTCCCTCTCCAACTTTCCCTTGTCCCTTACTAAGGGCCTTAAACTGAGCATCTGGTCTTCTTGCAGTGGCTTCACAGAAAATGCTGATCTTTGAACTTTTAAGAGGAAGATCAACAAAAAGCTGAGGGATGCCCGCTATCGCACACACTCTATGAATAACCCATGCACCTTTGAGGTGCTGGGTATGTCCCAAATGTCGAGTGGAGTCAAATAGGAAATCTAACAGGAGACGAGAGAGGCAAACCTTCTTTTTGGTTCCAATAGCATACAACATTTGCGTGTTCCACCCAACCAACTCCTTTTTGTACGTAGTCGGAAGAATGCAACCAACAATGGCCAAGTGCCGCAAATGGTAGGCTAAGGTGAGATTGTGGTCCCAGAAGGTTCCCTCTCCACTCCATTTTTTTAACTTTTCCTCTGGAAATTTCTATGGCGACCAAATCAAAGGAGGGGAACGGCCTATCAATGTGCACAGGAAATAGATGATCAGGAACCTTGACAATACCAAGAGCTGTCGAGACTGTAGTCGGGCTAAAGATAACCTCCTTCCCTCGAATACATGATGAGTAAGTTTATGGAGCCCCTGAGACCTTAAGCATACTTGCTATGGAAGCTCGGATCCATGCAGCATTAACTTTCTTTGCAGTCGTAAGAACAGGCATCCAATCAGGAAAGGCGCGGAGCTAAGTAAGGTAAAATGGAGTCTTGGCGTCACTCTAGAGATTCTCAAACTGACGCTCCACCATAACTTCCCGGGTTTGGAAGTGTCGTGAGAACCAGATGTTCTCCTTATCTGTACGAAACCCGTGAGCAAGTGTGGATATCGCAGGTTTTCTTACCCACAGCTTTTCAAAATCAATTTCTAAAACAAATAAGTCGCCACTTAATTTTTTAAAAGGAAAAATTAAGAAACCATTTTAAAGCAAACTGATCTTTTGCGAAACCAAAGATAAACTGGGTCCGGGGATTATGGAATGAAAGGGGAAGGAGCCCGGCGGACTAAAACACCCCCTTTCATCCTATCTCACGATAGGCCTCTACTCAACATCCTTTTTAATCAAGTTATTAATCTAAGCATGCCCTCAACTAATACATAAATATAAGTATACATATCACAAGCATGTCAAAAGGGTGCAAAATTGCTAATGACAAAATATCATTCATAAGCCACGTACTTCAAATAGCAAACAACAATGATATGCAATAGAGAACTAGAGAACATACCCGGGATCCAGCTGCGAATATTAAACGTGCAATGCATGCGAGAATAGAAATCCTAAGAAAATGTCTCTATCACATATAAACACATAAGGCAAGACCTAGTCTAAAGTGTCGCACATGGAGTTGAAAATCAATTGAAAATCAAAGAAATGAATTAAACTAGAGAAGGGATGAGAAGTTGTAGCCCAAATGCGCTACAAAACAAAGGTTAGTACACATGCCTTAGACAAGATATAATATCAAAGAGTAATTAATCCTAAGTCATGTTCAATTAGATTCAACTAAGTCCAACTTTATCCAAGAACTAGTTCTAATTATAAGCTTCAATGTATATGAATGAATGAATGATTATGAACAAGAATGAGATATGAATTTATTCACTAATTTGGATCACTTAGCCTCTGGATTTAAGCTAAATTATCATTATTCAAAACATGATTTGGGTTCCAAGACATTAGGAGACCATTTGAGTTGAAATAAATAAGATTAGACAAAAACAGGAGCAGTTTTTTATGAATTACAGAGAGCAGACCAGACTTTCAAAGCTAGAAAAACCATTATTCCAACGGTTGGATCTTAATGATTTTTGGATATGTAATGCCTCTGTGAGTCTAGTTTCTAACCCAAAAAGAAAATCGAGGTTTCAACGGTTAGATCTCCGGGAATACGGAAAATACTAGACCTCACTCAGGATTTTACAACTCTCTGTCCAGAGATCTTGTATGATTTTTTAAAAATAGCAAACAAATCTGAATTGCTTCATTCTTTTTAGGGAACCTTCCTAACACATTAAGGTTCTTAGAAAAAATTATTAAAGGTCATGAAAACTTGGTTAGGGTTCTGATCTATCAATTTTAAAACCGGTTTGCTGTTCTGAAATTTTGGACAGAGAATTGCTTATTTGGAAATCATAAGCCCAAACCATCCTAAGTATGGAATTTCATCAAAACAAAAATCACAGAGGTACTTAAATGGGTTATGAACATCCTCCAATTGGTCTCATCCATTTCCAATGAATCATGACTCTATAAAAAATCTTTGATCACGATTGGTTTATGGATTCACTGCACCTTTGTTAAATTGATGTTCATAGTTTAAAACCAAGTTTGATTATGATTAATGGGACAAATGATGAAATAGGGAGAAACCCCTAGATTTAACCTTGATGGATTCCTACCGTAGATCACATAATTGAAGATCTAGCAAGAGAATCCTAAGGTCTTACTTGATCTTATGAACTTTGAATATAAATTATGAAAATCTACATCTAATTCCTCTCTCAAACATATGATCCTTGAGGAATATAGATCCATGAAACCTTATTCTCCTCTCAAGTTAATGGTCCTTGGAGAATATAGAGTCATATTATTATTTCTCCTACCAAGTTAATGGTCCTTAGAGACAAAATGACATCCCAACTACATAAACCTCTATGGAATATACACTACACCATATGGCCTCATTACTAACGGATATATCCGTTAGAATAAATGTTACTAACGGATATATCCGTTAGTATTTTAGCGTTAGTAATATTACTAACGGATTTACTAACGGATATATCCGTTAGTAAAATTAATTTTACTAACGGATATATCCGTTAGTAAATCCGTTAGTAAATCAAAAAATTCTAACGGATATATCCGTTAGAAAGCTACTTACTAACGGTTTTTTCATCCAATTTTAAAAAATTCATATTGAATACTAACGGTTTGTCAACTATTACTAACGGATATATCCGTTAGTAATTTACAAAAATATTTATAAAAAAATACTAACGGATATATCCGTTAGAAACATGCATAAAGCTAAAAAAAATTATTTATTTATATGCTTTCAAATTTTTATTTGCACCTAATTTACATTTCACACTCACACCTTATTCACAAGCATAATTAATCTCTAAGAAACACATAACAAGCTCAATCTACAACAAATATAATCAATAATATTTAAGTAAACAATATAATCAATAACATTTTCAATTCTTGAATTCAAAACATATCATTAAACATGCATATTGAAGTAAACACAATCTTTCTTTTTTTACCATTTCAATCTTTTCTCCTTCTAAATTGAACACAAATCTACACTTGAATATATAACTTGCTGATCATAAATGTTCCGAGTAGGAAAGAACATAGCAAGAAAATGCAATATCACAAGCAATAAGATTAGGAGAAGTAACAGAGTGAGAGTTTGAAATACAGGAGTTACTGTTTCTGTAACAGATATCATGGTTGGACCAAAGACGAGCAGTCCCAACACAGATGGAACCAGTGGTGATGGCCCCCCACCACCCATTTGTGCGGCCAAGTGTGTGAGTGTACAATTATGCAAACACAACCGTTCTTAGAGAGTTAAGAGTGGACTGCTGTAGAACTATGGTTGTTGGCTGCAAGTGGTGATTGACTGAAAAAATCTGATGATTTGTGTGTGTGTGTGATTTATGTGTTCTACAATCTACATACACAGAAGTGTTTATATACGTGTGTGATAGTTGATCCATATCTACCTAAGTTCATCTGTCTTATTTTTTATCATTTTGTTTAGACTTTATATATCATATATGTAATTGGTTGATCCACTTCTACCTAACCTGGTCCAGTCCTTTCATAATTTTGATTAGATAGTAGCAGATAGATTCAAGGCCAGCCACAACCAACTTTGGTGAATATTTACGCACAAATAAGTGGCTTATGAGTATTGACACGACGTGCATGCTTATATGTTAGTGGTTTTATTGAAATGCTACAACCAAATTTAAAATCTATATATATATATATATATATTTTTATAGTGATTTTGATTTATTATTATTATTTTTTTCCTGACAACTAATTTGATACATCATTAGTACTCTTACCAATTATTGCTTTCTTGATTAATTTGAAGATTCGACATGAAAATCCCATATCTATCTCATAGCTTTAATTTCCAGTTTAAACTTAGTGTCTTGATACTTTTCATGTCCATGTATCATTTGAGCGGCCAGATAATTGTATAACATGTACTAAAATTATGTGTCTCCAATGCAGCAAATTCGGAATGAGGTTGGTGAAAGTGATGAGGAACGGGACAAGATGCTCCTGCAGTTAGAACAGGAGTGCTTGGATGTATACAAGAGGAAGGTTGACCTGGCAGCAAAGTCGAGGGCACACCTTCTGCAGGCCTTGGCAGACGCCAAAGTTGAACTCTCTGGTCTTCTATCTGCCCTTGGAGAGAAAACTTTCGTTGGAATTGTGAGTAGTTACATCAATTTTATATGTTACAGTGTATGTGAGTTTCAGTGAACATGGAGCAGTCGAAATTATTAATATAGCAGGGAAATCAATACTTCTATAGCGTTGTTAGAGTTAGTAACATGGGTTCATCACGATTTTCTTTGGTTTAATTTGCAGCCTGATAAGAGTTCGGGAACAATCAAGGACCAGCTTGCGGCCATAGCACCAGTACTTGAACAGCTATGGAAACAGAAAGACGAGAGGATAAATGAGTTTTCTGATGTACAGACACATATACAGAAGATATGTGGAGAGATTACAGGGGTCAGTGACCAAGTGGGTAGTCCTGCAGTCAATGAGGCAGAACTATCACTCAAGAAGCTTGATGAGTATCAATCTCAACTCCAAGAACTTCAAAAAGAAAAGGTACATTAGCTACCTCAACTACTACTAGTAGTACATTGTTTTATAGTAGTTTTTCAGCTATTACACAAATTAAGTTGATTCTATTAATAAGTGTTAACATCCACCCAAATCAATTTTGGGAAGTGTTAACATCCACCCAAATCAATTTTGCCATATTTTGATCTTGTCGTCGTAATGTTATGATATTTCCCACTCTTTTTGAAAGATTTACTGTTTTTACTGAATGTTTGTGCAGGCCAGAAGATCTTAGAATCCAATTTGAACGATTTGGTGCAATAAAGGACGTGTATCTTCCAAAGGATTACAATATGGGGTAAGGCTGTCTCTTGTTTAAAGGTTGTCTTATTAAGTCTTCCATTCATCATGTTTCTCAAGTGCTGGAACCCACTTACCAACCGTATTAGACGGATATATCATGTTTCTCAAGTGCTGGAACCCACTCATCAGCATTTAATCTCATGTCCCTTTTCTCTATAGTAGCTTCTCCTTGTTGATTTCTAGGAGAAGGGTCACATTTTATGGAAGAGAAAAGGGCAGTCACAAATTCAAACTACTTATCTATGATAAAGGAAAGAAAAAAAAAATTGATAAACAGGACCAGTTTATAGTTTTGTTTCACTGACAAGCTGGGTGAGGCTAGCTAGGGAGGGGAAAACTAGTTTTCTTCGTAACGATGGGACGGTGGCATGGAATTACCAATATTTATATCGTTGTACGGATAGACGGATATATATATATATACATACTAGATAAATAGTGGGAATAAATGGATTAGTCCGGATTGGTGACTAGTTGCTAATTTTATTGAAGAGGAATGGCATATATCAATCTTGAATTCTCCAAATGCTTGCAGTTCACACACGGCATATTTATTCTACTTGTGTGATTAGTCACTTTCTTTCCAAATCAACAGAAAGGTGTGGAATGTTCTCATTTTATCTTCACTACACTTTTAGATTCTTATTATTCAATCTTTCTATGTTATGGACTCGATCTGTGAGGTTTGTCTCTGGACGAAAGCATGACATAGTCAATTCTTACTAGTGTTTTTAAATCGCGAATATATATCAGAAGATTCTTGTACGTAATATCTAGGCAAGTTTAATTCCTCCAGCTAGAATTTAAATGTGTGTTTGTGATCTTAAGATTGTGAAGTCTTCAATCTTTCCTAACTTTTAATCCATTAGCTTAGCTTATTTATGGAAACTCATGCTAGCTTAGCTAGTGAAGTCAGATGCCAAGTGTATATTAGATGGACAGACATTGCCAAGTGCATGGTTTTGCTAAATATGTACACAGAAGGGATAAGAGCACTCTATTATTTAGCAGATTTTTGAAGCAGAAATCCGAAATAAGCAGTATGATTGAAACAAAATCTGAGAAGTAGGGTTTAATTTTGTAAATATTAATTTATTAGAAGAAGATGAAGAAGAAGAAGAAGAAGAAGAAGGAATATGTACCCTCTTCGGCAGACTATTCAGGCAGCGGCACTGGGACGGCGAGGGGGCGGCACGGGGACGGCGACGGGGACGGCGACGGGGCGGCACGGGGACGGCGAGGGGACGACGAAGGGGCGGCGGCGCCGATCTCACATTCTCTTCTCTTTCTCTCTCTCTCTCTCTCTCTCTCTCTCTCTCTCTCTCTCTCTCTCTCTCCCCAGACCTAAGTTAGGTCACTCTGGTTAATACAGGGTATATATGGGTACTAAAGGTCTTTCTCTTTTTCGTTTATTTTTCTTTTATTTTTTTTTTGTTTTTTATTTTGTTTTGTATTAATCTATAGTCTTATATAAAGAGAGAAGTAATGTTACCACAAATATTTTACCTAAAAAAAACATATTTATAAAAATATTAGTATGATATCTTTTATAGAAAAAACTCAAATGTAAGGACAAAACTATTACTCCCTCCGTCCCATATTAAGAGTCTCTTTTGGGAATTCCAATTTATTAAGGGGACAACCTTGATTTTGGTGAGATTTTCAACTTTTCAATGTTGCCCTTTTTGAAATTTAAAATTATAGTGTCACATAAAAAAAAAAAAAGAGGGGAGAGTTGGATAAAATAAAGGGCAAATTTGGAAAGTGTGTATTAAAGTACTTTGACCTTTTGAAAAGGACTCTTAAAATGGGATATCAAAAAATGGCATCAAGGACTCTTAATATGGGACAGAGGGAGTATAATATATCGTAGGGTTCGTTTGATAAAAATTAAAAATTAAGTACTGAAAATTAAGTGCTAAATTTTAAGTACTGAAAATTTTAAGTTATTGAATTTATAATACAAAGAACATTGTTGCAACGATTAAAATAGACTGCATTTAGTGATTATTTTCAGTAGAATTTTTTTACTTAAAGTTTTCATTGATTTTTTGGCTGATTTTTCAATTAAGTGGTTATTATCAAACGCGCTGAAAAAAATGAAGTGCTGAAAACTTTCATTTTTATCACTGATTTGGGTTATCAAACATATTTAACTTCCCCTCTTCCTCAAATTAGATTTACCTTATCTTCTTCTATTTTCTCTCTCCACTCACATAGTTAGTGGGCCCCAACTAGTTTTAATTTAAGTAAATATTACTAACGGATATATCCGTTAGTATCGAATTAATATCCGTTAGAAATAATATATCACATTATAGAGAGTCATTACTAACGGATATCTAGCAATTCTAACGGATATTTTCGTTAGTAATTACTAACGGATATATCCGTTAGAAATCATAAAAACTGTCCGTTAGAAATCTGGCCATATGGTGTAGTGATAGCATGAATTCCATGAGATTTTTAGTAAGGAGGTTCCAAACCATGGGCCAAAACCTAAATTCAACAAACTACATGTAGAGATGATCATAATCCACTTTAAACCCCATATAAATCATAAGATCATAGGGAATTAGAGGATCAAACTCAAAGAAATCTAATGAGATATTGAAGATCTCATAGATTTCTTGAAAAGAATACAAACAAAATAAAGGAAATCACAATATTATTTGAAAATTTCAAGTTAAAACTCTTTTATTCATAAATCCAAAGCTCTATTTTGGATCCAAATTAATGAAAAATATTATGAAATTCAATCACAAGTTCTAAGTGGTGTGTGATGAAATGGGGTAGGAAGAGAGGTTTTGAAAATGTGTAAAATTTCCTAGAACTATGAACTTGTGATTGAATTATCATTATTATATATATAGATTTGAAGGCTTTACCTCTAGATCTTCTCAAAACTTGTAGAGATGTTGAATTCCTCAAGCTTTTCCTCTTATTCTTTCTCAAGCTTCAAGCTCCTTCAATGGTGATTTGATGGTTGGGTAGAGTTTTGGTGGGATTTGGGTAAAATAATTGGTAGAGTTTCTCTCTCTATATTTCTTTCCTCTAAAGCTCTCCCAATATTTTTCTAGATAATTCAAGTGTCTCCCTCTAAAGTGAGAGAAAATGGGCTTTTTATAGACTTTCATTATCTTAGGGGCTAAGATAAGGGTAGATATGTCAATTTGGGATGGGTTAGGAATATTCTATGGCATCTCTAACTCTCCATGGCACTTCTATGTAATTCCAAGAAACTTGAAAGGCATTTAAGTTGGCTAGAATAAAGGAACATTCTAGAGCATCTTCAAAGCACATGGGAGATTAGTGCCCAAAAAAGGGCTTTTTGGGTATTTACTTTAGATTAGGAATATGCCAAGGAATCTCTAACTCTCCAAATCACATGGAATACTTTCTTTTATTATTTTCCTTTTCTTACATATGTATATATATGTATAGACACATTTTTCATTTTAAATCTAAATTAATCATATGAGTCACCAAATAGTATTTTTTTTTTCTTTTGAAACTAAAAATATGAGAAACAATGTTATTTTTAGAAAATATCATTATAATATTATTATTATTTAATCTATTCTATTTGTTTTTAGAAAGTAACCCATGATCTAGTGAGCTCGAGACAGATGGTCAGTGATTGGCCAAATCTAGGGTATTAGGAGCAAGGTTTGAGAACTTGAAGCTTTTCAGAAGTCGAAGCGATGAACTTGAAGAAAATCGTCGGGACATTATTCATCATTGATTTCTAGAGGTAAATCCCCCTAAGTTTAATAGTTCGGTCAAAATTGGGGTGTTTACAGCAAGTGGTGGGTCTGGGATAACCAACGAAGTGGATTTATCTTTATAGAGGCTACTATCCTTGGCTTTTGGAGCCATTTCAACTGAAAAGAGAGAGAACAGAGGTATAAGATGACAAAAAATAACAATCTGTTTCTCTGGGTATGCCAATCGATTGGCATAAATTGGCAATTGATTGCCATCCAACCCCAATCGATTGGACCCTAATGGAAATCGATTGCCATCAACGATTATGGGGGGATGCCCACAACAAGGTCTCACATCCCCCCAATCAATTATTATTGGTCTTATGATCATGAAGGGCTCCCTCTGACATTATGATCAAGATTAGAGCAAGAATGAAAAGATGGGTTTGAGTTTTACCTCAATGGGTGCTGCGGCTATGAAATGGGGATGAAATCCTTCTTACGATGGTGATTGTGAAGTTGATGATGGAAAATGATGGCAACAATGGTTCAAATCTTCAGATTGAGCGCCAAAAATCCCCCCCTCTTACTCTCGTAGCCACGCAGTGTCAGTGATGGTGGACACGGCGGTGATGACGATGACGGGTGGTAGTGATGAGGATGAAGATGGTGGTGGTGATGAGGATGAAATAGAAAAGGTGGAAAATCTCTCTTCCTCTGGAAAAATCACCTCCACTCTCACTCTCTCTCGTTTGTTTTGAACAAATGAGAGGAAGGAGGAAAAAATAGACCCTTAAATTGCCAGGAAATGGCAATCAATTGCCAACAAAAGGCAATCGATTGGATATTAAACGTAATCGATTGGTAATCAAGACCAATTGATTGGTACTCAAATATCAAAGGATGATGGGAAAAGTTCATGTTATCACCCCCAACTGTTTAAGACTACGCAAACAAGATAGATGATATGAATTCAAGCATCCAAACAAGGAAAACACCCACCAAACACACAAAATTGGAAAGAATTGGATCAAAAATCATCAATTTTATTGCTCATTATGGATTCTCAACATCCAAGATTACAAGATCTTAATTAGGAAGCAAGCAAACGGACAAAAAGAGAAACAAAATAAAGTTCCATCTTATTTAGTGGTTACAGGAATTAGGCACTCAGTTGAGCTCAAATTCTGGAGAAGAAAAGTCTTCTCCCTCAGCATAATCCACGAAGTACTCCACCACTTCTCTATTCGAGTTCAACTGAAGATTTTCCAGAATCTCTCGAATAGCGCACAACAGATCCCAGGTATTCAAATTAGCAATTGCTTCATTAGGAGAATCTGGGCATGATTTGGTTAATGGAGTAAAAAATGGCCTTTCCTACTCCATCTGTTCTGGGGTTCGTGGAGAACTGACCCCATGGTAAAGCAAATGCGGCAGAAAATGCAATGGATTCATCCTATAACCAGCAAATAGATAGAAAAAGAAACGAATGAGAAACAAAAACAAAGAAGCACACCAAGAAAAAGAAAACTACTATACAACATAAGATTCCCAAGATAATTTCAAGAAGAATAGTCAGGATCATCCAGTTGGATGGTCTCTGACTCTAGTTCAAACCTTTCCAAGAATGGTTTTAGGCATTGTCCATTAACCTTGAATGTATTTCCATTCTTGGGGTTCACAATTTCTACTACCCCGTGAGGAAACACCTCCTTGACAATAAATGGCCCGATCCACCTCGACCTTAGCTTCCCAGGAGAAAGATGAAGCTTTGAATCGTAAAGTAATACTTTCTGTCCCAGTTCAAGCTTCTTTCTCAAGATTGATCGATCATGCTTTGCTTTTAATTTTGATTTATACGTTTGGGCACGATCGTATGTATCATTCCTAATTTCTTCCAATTCATTCAACTGGAGCTTTCGTAGTGTGCCACTCTCATGGATATCAAAATTCAGCAGTTGTGTGGCCCATTATGCTTTATGCTCCAATTCCATAGGCAAATGGTAGGCCTTTCCATAAATCAGCCTATAGGGAGATATTCCGAGGTTCGTTTTATACGCTGTCCTGTATGCCCACAAAGCATCAGTTAGATGTGATGACCAATCCTTTCTGTTGATGTTAACAGTCTTCTCCAGGATATGTTTAATTTTCCTATTAGCTAGCTCTGCCTGACCATTTGATTGCGGGTGGTATGATAAAGCAATCTTGTGGTTAACCCCATATTTCCTCATAAGTGCCTTAAAAGGCTTATTGCAAAAATGGGTCCCACGATCGCTAATCATGGCCTTCAGAGTTCCGAAGCTTAAAAAAATGTTCTTTTTTAAGAAAGAGATCACAGTTCTATGATCATTTTTCCTTGTCGAAATGGCCTCTACCCATTTAGACACATATTCAACCGCCAACAGAATATATTCATAGTGAGAGGGTGGCGAGAATGGTCCCATGAAATCAATGCCCCAGCAGTCAAAAATTTTGATAGTAATGATTGGGGTTGGCATTTCGTTTCTCCTTGACAGACTTCCTAATATTTGACACATAGAACATGCTCGACAAAAGGCATAAAAGTCTTTGAAAATTGTTGACCAGTAAAATCCACTGCTAAACACCTTTTGAGCGGTCTTTTGAGCTGAAAAATGACCGATGCATGCTTCTGAGTGGCAGGAAGAAAGGACATGAGAGATGTCCTCTTTGGGGATGCATCGCCTTATTACTTGATCCGCACAGTACTTAAACAAGTACGGATCATCAAAATAGAACCATCGGGCAATGGATAGAAATCTTTTTCTGTTAGGGGTGGACCAATGGGATGGGGTTTTCCCTGTTTCCAAATAGTTAAAAATATCTGCATACCAGGGTAGCGCGGTCGCAATAAACAATTGTTCATCCGGGAAAGATTCACGGATCGGGGTTAATTGTGAGGAATTGTCCTTGAATGTCAACCGGGAAAGGTGATCAGCCACAACATTCTCTACTCCCTTTTTATCCTTGATAACTAAATCAAATTCTTGGAGTAGTAGAATCCAACGTATTAATCGCTACTTCGTATCTTTCTTGGATCAAAGATACTTCAACGCAGCATGATTAGTGAAACAAATAATCTGTGAACCAATAAGGTATTGCGTGAATTTCTCCAATGCGAATATAATTGCCAGTAACTCATTTTTGGTAGTGGAGTAATTTTGTTGAGCTCCATCAAGAGTTCTGCTAGCATAGTAGATCACAGTAGGCTTCTTGTCTCTCCTCTGTCCTAATACAGCCCCGATCGCGGTGTCACTCGCATCACACATCAGCTCAAAAGGAAGACTCTAATCCGGAGATTGCATTATCGGAGCAGTAGTGAGATAATGCTTGAGTTTATCAAAGGATTCCTAGCACTCACTATTCCATTCAAATGGTATGTCCTTAACAAGAAGTTGACACAGTGGCCTAGATATAGCACTGAAATCCTTAATAAACCTCCGGTAAAAACCGGCGTGACCTAGAAACGATCGAATGTCCTTAACTGTAGTAGGGACGGGAAGGTTAGAGATTATATCAATCTTTGCCTTATCTACTTGTATTCCCTCAGCAGAAACAATATGCCTAGAACAATTCCTTTTGTCACCATGAAGTGATATTTTTCCCAATTGAGGACCAAGTTTTTATCCTCACATCTTTTCAGAACTTTCTGGAGGTTCCCAAGGTAATCATCAAAATTGTTGCCAAACACAGAGAAGTCATCCATGAAAACCTCTATAACCTTTTCAACCATATCACTAAAAATGCTCAACATGTACCTCTGGAATGTAGCAGATGCATTGCATAAGCCAAATGGCATCCGACGATATGCAAATGTTCCAAACGGACAGGTGAATGTGGTTTTTTCTTAATCAGAAGGACCAATTTCAATCTGGTTATAACCACTATAATCATCTAGGAAGCAGTAGAATTGGTGACCCGCCACTCTTCAAGCATTTGGTCCATGAAAGGTAATGGAAAGTGGTCCTTTCGAGTTACCGCATTCATTCTTCGGTAATCAATACACATGCGCCAGCTAGTGGTTACATGTGTAGGTACTAACTTTCCATCCTTATTCTCTACCACTGTAATGCCAGCTTTCTTCGGCACTACTTGAGTCAGACTTACCCAAGGACTATCCGAGATTGGATAAATTACCCTAACATCCAGCAATTTTAGAACTTCCTTCTTCACTACCTCTTGCATGTTTGGGTTTAGACGCCTTTGCATTTGACGACATGGTTTGGCATCTTCCTCTAGGTAAATCATGTGGGTGCATATAGATGGACTTATTCCTCTCAAATCAGCGACGGTCCAGCCTAATGCACTCTTGTATTGCTTGAGCAACTTTATCAGTTTACCTTCATGTTCTGGATTCAAAACAGATAAAATTATCATAGGAAAGGTCTTATCTTCTCCCAAAAACACGTATTTCAATTATTTTGGGAGCTCTTTTAATTCCAACTCCAGAAATTACAGGTTGGATGGCACAGCCAACTTGGTCTTTGGCGGGAATTGTTCATATTGGGCCGTCCACATCGCCCTTGCAACTTCCTCTTCTACAACCTCCAATATTGCACACAATTGATTCATTTCCTCATCTTGTGGAGTGTATTTGTCCTATTCGTAACAAGATTTAGTTATAATGGATTCCACAAGATCAGAGTGGGCAGTCGAATCAAAATAATCTTGAATTACCTATTCTACCCAATTCACTTCCTCTTCATCATCATCAAAATCTTCAATTTTGGGGTTTGAGAAGATCTTGATATTCAATGTCATGTTCCCGAAAACTACAGTCATCACTCCACTCCTTACCTTGATTGTTGCATCAATCGTCACAAGGAAAGGACGTCCAAAGATCACTGGGATCTGCAATTTGGCATTATATACAGGTTCGGTGTCTAAAACAACAAAGTCAACGGAAAGATAGGTGTCAATCTGGACTAAGACATCCTCCAAAACTCATCACAAATATTTAATTGATCGATCTGCAAGTTGAAGAGTAATTCGAGTGGGTTTAAGCTCTCCTTACCCTAGCTGTTGATATATAGTGTAAGGTAAGAGGTTTATACTCGATCCTAAGTTGAGCAGAGCATTGTTCACTTTATTTTGACCGATTATGCAAGAAACCGTTGGTGTGCCTGGATCCTTGTACTTAGGAGGCAAGTCGTGTTTTAGAATTGCACTTGCTTGGCATGCCAAGTAAGCACTCTTCTTAACACTTTGCTTCCTCTTAACAGTGCACAAGTCTTTTAGGAACTTGGCATAGGAAGGCACTTGTTTAATTGCATCTAGGAGTGGGAGGTTGATTTTTACTTGCTTGAATAACTCCAAAAACTCCTGACTTTTGGTTTCTTGTTGAGGTTTCTTTAATCTCTGAGGATACGGTGCTGAAAAAGGACATTTGGCTACTTCTTCGAGAAGAGGTTCTTTTCCAGGCCTTCTCTTTGTTTCATCATCCTTGGAAACTGTTATTTCAGGCTTAACTGTTTTGGTGTTTTTTTCTTCTTCCACCAATTCCTCTTCATTCTCAACTTCATCTTCTTCATCAATCACAGGGTGTGGGAAAGGAGAAACTTTCTCAATGACTTTTCCACTCCTCAACACAGTTACAGCCTTGGCCTTTTTATGTGGTGCCGACCCCGAAGGGCCTGTACTCGAATGTTGGCCTCTAGGCTTTAGCTTTGGTTGTGCTGGGAACATTATTCTCTCTCTGTCCCCTTGCTGAGCAGCCAACCTCTCTACACTTGTGTTGAGTTTACTCATTAGTTGCATCATTTATTGCATCATGAGTGTATTAGGATCCTCTTGTGCCTTCTTATGAGGTGGCACGTAAGTGTTAGATGAGGATTGGTTGTTGTTCCCCTGATTGTAGTTGGTTTGAGGTGGATGATTTTGCTGATATTGATTTTTGGTGGTACCTTTCATTTTGTTGATAAGTAAGAGGAGGTTGATAGTTCTGTTGGTACCCTTGGTTTTGAGATCGATACTGATTTTCTTGATTCGGCTGCTACTGTTGAGATGGGTTTGCTGTGGCAGTGCTGTTCTTATGATCGAAACCAAGATGGTTCCATCTGCTATTGGGGTTGAAGTGATTTGGGGCATTTACAGCATGTACCTCTACAGGGCTCTATTCTTGATAAACAGGATATACTTGGCAGTGTTGAGAGGTATGCCCCATTTGAAGACAACTAGAACATGATTCTTCAGAAGCAAATTGTATCTCAAGATCTTTCTTTGCCTCTAATGCCTCCAACTTACGAGCCAGTTGCTCGTATTTCTCCATTAAGCCATCTTCTTCTTTCAATTGATATATATTCTTCTGACTTGAACTCGAAGTTGTTTGAGTTCTCATCACATGAGTCTCCCATTCTGGTGCATGCTCGGCCAATCATTCAAAATGAGCTTCAACCTGATCTGCATTCTTACTCATGAACTCACTGTCACTCGTAGTTTCTACGAGCTTATTTGATTTTGGACTAAGGCCATCATAAAAGAAACTTAGTGTTCGCCACTTCTCGAAACCATGATGTGGGCAGAGCAATAACAAATCCTTGAATCACTCCCATGCCTCAGCGAACGTTTCTTCCTCTTTTTGATTATACATCTTGATTTGTCTCAAGATGTCAGTTGTTAACCGATTAGGGAAGAACTTTTTGAGAAATGCTTCATGAATTGCTAGCCAGGTCGAAATAAAGTTCGACTTGAGTGATAATAACCATGACTTCGCTTTATCCTTCAAGGTGAAGGGAAAAAGCTTTAGTCATATTATATCACTCGGGCAAGTCTGATCTGTGAATGTGCCATGCACAAACATCTTCGAAGTCTCGAATATGTAAGTATGCCTTCTCTTTCTCCATCCCATGAAATGTGGGTAAAAGTTGAATCATTCCATTACAAAAATGGAATGTACCCGTGTGTGGGGGAATACGGATACAAGAAGGTGTGGTTGTTCGATCAGGAGCCAAGAGTTCTCGTAAGAGGTGTTGACCGTCATCGATGAGGTCATGCGTATTCTCTCCTTGTTGGCTCTCCGTGTCAGACATTGGGTTAGACGTAGATGGAGTAAAATTGGGATTATCACCACTATTGATGGAACCTTCAAATAAGTCTGTGATGAAGGCTTCAGTGGTGTCAAAGGACATAGAAGGACACAAACAACACAGCTTGTGTTTTGAAGAACAAAAGAAAAAGAAAGATAGAAATGGGATAAAGAAAGATTGGATCAATCTAAAATTCCTGGTCTTTGTTACCGCCCCCGGTAACGGCGCCAAAAACTTGACACGACTGAAATTGTGTTCTCCTAGAGTACGTCCAAGTGTAGATGGTCGCGTCGAGTGATAACTGGTAAGATCGGGTCGTATTCCCAAGGGACGAAAATGGGGGAAAGAAAAGCTAGATTGAGCGCTAAAGAAAATAAAAGATGATTTCTTTTAAGATGGAGGTTCTAATGATCCTACTGAATTCGGGATTAAACTAAATAAATTAAAGTAAAGCAACAATTAAACTAAACAGGAATAAGCAATGTGATTTTAAAGTATATATGGAAAAGGGTGTTGGGAACATGTGAGTCTGCATTGCACCAACCACTACCATGACTTAGCGTTAACGCACAACCGGGGTTTCATCCTTCTAGTATTCCTTATTTCTTAGAGGGATTAAGTGAAACAACCTAGTGGTTCAATTGCTTCTCTTACCTATAAAGAACTGAAATAATAACTAATTAAAACCATGAACTATAACTAACAAATCGAGTATGGGATATTCGATGTGGTTGTCATAAGTGTTCATTGAATTAATTAATCAAAAGAGCTTATATTTCAAAATTAGTTTTCAATTTGAACTTAAAAGATCAATTTGGACTTAGTTTCTGAAATAGAAGTTACTGGAATACAAAAAGGATTCTGCCCAAGACATAAGCATACCAATCGATTGCTATTATTGGTAATCAATTGGCATGAAATGACTCCCACTTGGTAAAAGTACCAATCGATTGGCTTGGAATCTATGGTAATCGATTGGGTTCTGAGACCAATCGATTGCCACCGACTCTATCTCAGAATCATGACAGTGGCTGGGAACAATGTTTCTTCACATTATTCCCAACTAGGATTCTACTCATGTTTGGAATTGCAGAAATAAAAATAGATTGATATTTTCTATTAGAATTGAATCTAAACATAAGTTTAAGCAAAGGATTTTGAAATTACAATGGAGTTTCAAACACAACTGTGACTAAACTGAAATTAGTGTAGCAAAACAAAATAAATAGAACCTGATTGAGTACAAAAATTGAGAAATGCAGAACTCTCAAACTTGAATTTGTTTAAATCAAAATTAGAATGAATGAAATCCTACAAAACAAAGCACAATGAGCCAACCCTTGACCCCTCTCACTCTCCTCTATTTATATAATAACATCACGAGCTTAAGGCGTCCAGGTTCACAGTGTAACGGCTAGTCGTCGTCATTAACCCTGATTGCTGAGAATCTGTTCCATTAAAAAAATTTTACTTCCAAATTTTACCAATTGATTGGTAACTAATGGCAATCGATTGGTAATAATACCAATCGTTGGTTAACAATGGAAATCGATTGGTTTGGATCTCAGAATGGCAATCGATTGCTACTATGGCAATCGATTGGTACTTGAGTTTTAATTTTGACTTGTTCTCTTTGTTTCTTGAGCTATCTCTTTTAACCTTGTAATTCATTCCAACTTCAGAACTTGCATTTATAGGAGTAAACACAACAACATACCACAAAAACCACATCATTGTGTAAAAAGAAAGATTAAGACACAATTGCAAGTAAAACCAGAGATTTGGGGCTAAATTCAACCAATTTTACTCATTATTGAGCCGATATTTTACAAATATCAGCTCTCGTCATTTACCGTTAGCAATCTTACACCCTTTGACATGCTTTTGTAATGTATATGTATATATGTATTAGTTGAGGGCATGCTTAGATTAATAATTTGATTAAAAAGGATGTTGAGTAGAGGCCTATCATGGGATAGGATGAGAGGGGTTGTTTTAGTCCGCCGGGCTCCTTCCCCTCTCATTCCATAATCGCCGGACCTAGTTTAATCTTTGGTTTCTCAAAAGATTAGTTTGCTTTAAAACGGTTTCTTAATTTTCCTTTTAAAAATTAAGTGGCGACTCGTTTGTGTTTGAAATTTTGAATTTGAAAAAGGTTTTAAATAATATTGTCGTGGGTAAGAAAAAATGTGATATCCACAGTAGCTTATGATTTTTAGCTGAGATTGTAGAAATCTTCAATGTGTTCAAACTTGAATCATCAAGAACCAGCTCAAGGTTCTTGGCTTTAGCACTCTCACAAGATTCTCGAAGAGCACCAAGGCTATGTGATAGTAGAGATAAATCATCTTCCTTAACAAGTCGAGCTAGCTCTTAATCATCATCTAGAAGCCCAAGATCATCAATAGACACCTTAGTTGCTACCTCACTAGTATCATCAAGAGAATAAGCTTTTGAACATCACAACTGCCTCCATTTATCACCAACAAACTCATTAGCATATGGGTCTTTAGGTGGTTGCCGAGGTCTTGTGGATCGTCTGAGATTCACTTGATTCGTGAGATTCAACTCCTTCTCAGTAGCACCAGAAGTTAAATCAACAAACTCTTTGAGCTCCTTCAATGATAGTTTCGTTTGAGAATGACAGGGGGATCTTTTAATCCTCTCTCTCTTCCCCATGTTCAGTAATCTAGAAAGAGGGAGGAACTTCTCTTTCTACATTGGATGTTCTTTCTGTACCAACCCTTCACGTTGTGTACCCAAGTATGTTCTTGTTACATACGTCCCAAAAAATCCATTTTATTTTAAATACATAATTGAATTATGAGAATTATTAACGTGGATTAATAATTGTGAAAATGATTGACTATAGGTCAACGGAGGGTGTCAATCGAGGACACAAAGAGTTGATAATCAAAGAGGAATTGAAATGATTAAATGTTATTTGACTTATCTAGTATTTATGAGTAGTAAATATACACTTACTGGTAGTTTTGATCTTGTTTAAGATCATTTTGAGTGTGGTAGTATTAATATAAATGACACGTTGCATAAAAGGTAGGTTTTCTAGAAATTTCACAGAAAAAGTTTTCGGAACGTAATTATAGACTCAAATGGAACTTAGACAAAAACTTTCATGAATTAGAGATTTTTACTCGAGAAGTGATAACTTAGACGTTTAAGACACTTTGGGGAATAATTGAAAGATTAGAGAACTTCTGGGGAGTTAAACACCATTTCGAAAAGTTGTGTCTATATATATAGAATGTGAGTTGAGATATTTTCAAAATATATCTTCCTAACCTAAAGCTAGAGATGAGAAAAGGGGATTTCTTGGCTTCAGTTTTCAACATAATTATATTTTTGGTCTCCCTTGAGTTAAGAGCTACGTTTTGATACTTATTAGGCCTTGCTTGGCAAACGTTTTTGACAACTCTAATTTTATGTTTTCTTAAAAAACATGTGGAAACTCGTAGGTTTCACTTGTAATCGGAGGTTTAGCTTGATATCGTTATTCTTAAGCTTCCCTCGAAATTATTGGATCGTAGCTTAAGGTATGAATTCTAACCTATGTTTTATTGGGATTTTGATATTTTAAATATCAAGTGTGATGTTATGGATCCGGGCAAGATTTATGTGTTAGTTAGACCCATTAATTATACTCGTGAAAACCAAGTCCCTTGTGGCCGAGTGGTAAGCTTTTTGGGTGTACTACCCAAGAGGTTTAGTGTTCGAGTCATGGGGATCATGGCCACTGGAGTATTCGCCCGGGGCCTCCAGGCCTCGGGGGATTAGTCGAGGTGCGCGCAAGCTGGCCCGGACACCCCCGATTACCAAAAAAAAAATATATATTTATACTCGTGAATATTTATGAAAAGCATGTATGTATGGTTATGTGAGCATGCTAAGTGATTATGTGGGTTAAAGGGGAGTGTTATACAATTTCATGCGGGGGTAAGCTTCTCGATGTTTGAGAATTCTAGTAGCGACGGCTACTTGCATGGTTTGGGAACTGACCCTGCCAGAGTAGTTGGATGCAATGGTTGATAGACTTTGGACTTGCCATTAACATCACGGTTTAAGACTTAGGACTTGTTGGTATACCGGATGAATGCGTAATTCTCTCCCTGGAGACTAGTTAATGTGTTTCGATGATAGTAAAGCGTGAATGGACATATATGCATTTGTTAGAATTGTACACTCAGCATATAGCTGAGCAGTGGAGATTTACTCCATTGCGGGTGAAAAGAAAAAAGGAAAGAAGAAGCGAGAAGAGTGAGGACGATGGGATGGCAGGATCGTTTCTTGTGTATATTTTTGTTTTCCATTCCAATGTTGTAACAAGAGATTTTAAGAAATTAGAAGTATGTCTTTAACGTGAAATCCTCAAAACGATTTCGTAGTGTTGTAATGTGTAGAACACTCTTGTAATCATGTTTTGGAAATGTTGTAATATAGTTAAGACTAATCTGGAATGAGTGGGGTATGTGTAGTTAGTTTATGAATGAAATTGGGTAACCTTAGAAATATAGTTTCTGCAGAGTGTTCTGTAAATTGGAAAACACTCAACTGGTTTAGGGAAATAGTCGACTGGTTTCGGAAACAGTCGATTGGACTCTTTAATTGGACAAAATAATTTCTTCCAATTTTCAAAAAGCAGTCGACTGCATTGCTCCACATAGTCGGCTAGGTGTTGTTTCAAAATTGGAGTTTCTGGAGGATTCAGGACATTCAATTGGGATTGGACACCACCTTCCCAGAATGTAGTTGATCAGACTGGGGTCAATCGACCGGATTGGATAACAGAGATTTCATGCTCTCTGCATTTTCCAAGCAGTCGACTGGATTGCTATTTTCAAAATGGTTTGTGTTTATAAATGCTTCAAATGGAATTTTTGTTATAACCCTGAGGCGTGCAACAGTTTGTACTGTGCTTAAGAACAATTCCGCCACTCGAAGTCAATGACTCAATGCATAAGGTCTCAGCGCTATGCTCTCTAGGATTCAACAATCAATTTCTTTCAAACGTGTACTCAAATTGAAAGATTATTTGAGTACTCAAAATTAGAATATATTAATCCAAAACTCAATAATACTTCCTCAAAACCTCTTTCAACCTCATAAGATTGATCAAGAGAAATACCAGTAGAAGCGAGGGTAATAAACACTTCATCCAAATCATTTCATATCAAAATTAAATCTCCATGTAAATATGTCACAACACAAACACTATCAGTGTGCTTATGATATAAACATATATTACTTTCATTAATTTTGAAACTATTTGAAACAATAGTTTAATCAAGATAAAAACTTTGTTTAGATTTTTGAAATAAAAAAAGTCCAAGACCCAAATTAGATAAATTCAAATTAATATAACCAAAAGCCCAAATTATAAAATAATCCAACAACCAATGCACACACTATTACAAAAGAATACAATGTTAGCTCCAGTCATTTGCGTGCAATGGTCAAAACTTTCAAACAGAAGCAGAGCATTTTTTTTTAACAAATGTGCAACAGTCAAATGTTTCTTTGATGACACAATTAATTGATATTTACTATTTGTCGTTACAACAATTAATTTATATTTACCCAATTTGTATTATGCTCATTTTATGTTTGGTCAAAATTTTCTTACATTATATCTTCTTCTTCTTTTTTTTTTTAAAAAAATGGAAAAGAAAAAATGGAAGACAATCAACAAGGTGGGAAAAATCATTCACTACGGATCAAGATGTAGTAATTTATCATGTTTGGTTGAGCATATTCCAAAATTCAACTCTTTGTAACTCGCAACTATAGAATAGTTTTTGGAATTGGATATTCCAACAATATACATAGAATACCAGCAATAAAAATACTCGATCAAAATGTTATGTTAAATCTTATTGATGCACAATTGTGCATTGTTGTAACAAGTTCATGTATCTGACACAGATCCAAAATAGCTCACAAAGCAGAAACACTGACTGGATATGGTAAGATTTTTATTTTTCTTGCCAATGCTATATATATATATATATTTTTTTTAAATGCATGTTTTTTTTCATATCATTCTCATGGTTTTTGTGTATCATGAAAAAGAGAGCACATTTTCATTGGGATCATTATTGGGCAATCATGTAACATAAACTAATGTGGCAGAATTTAGAACCCTTCAAGTGTAATACCTGTAATTTTCTTAAGTTCATATTTATGAATTTTTAATTCCATTTCTGGATTTTCTATTTTAATATGTGAGTTTCTAATTTTCGGTGTCGCCTGATTTATATATCCATGGTTTATATTTTATAACTTTTAAATTGACATTTTATAAATCGGACTGATATTCTAAACTTGGACTGGGTTAGTACGCAAACCCGTATTATTTTTCTATACCCGTGTTGCACGTGGTTCAATGTATTCATGCTTAACGAGGCATGTCACATCACTCAATCAAATCCCACGATTTTGGGAAAATGACCAATCACCCCCAAAGGACCCCATGCAAACAAATCGGCCTCTGGTTCGCCACTGCCAGCTTATTGGAGAAGACGAACCCGAGCGCTGAAGCCTAAGCACTTGCATCCTCAAGAAAAAAAAAGTAATGCTATGCTTCGTAAATCCAAATCCCAGATCTCAATCCCAAATGATGTGGTACCAATTAAAATCCTGTGGATCCATTGACCATTGTGGGGTTACTTCAACATCCTCCAATCAAAATCCAGTGGACCCACTGCCACATCATTTTGGGATGGAGATTTGGAATTTGGATTTTGGAGCATAGCATTACTCTTTTGCAAATTATTCTTTTGATAAATCGAATTATCAAATTATCCTTTTGTTTTTTGTAAATTATCCTTTTTGTATATATATATATATAATCTTTATGTTATGTTATATGTTAAAGAAAAGAGCCTTAAAATTTAAAGTGTGTACACTTATAAATTGAATGACCTAATTACCCTTCTATCTTGTGTATAGTACCCTTCTCTAAAAGTTTAAAGTGTATACAATTATTGAATATAAATATTACTCAAATAACTCAATTCTTCGTCAGCGGTGCATGTTCAATTTAGTGTCATGTCCCGGAGCAGCAAAAATAGAGAAAAATAAATTTCCTTTTTGGGTCCATAGGGAATGACAAGTGAAAGTCGCTAATTATCAACACCACACAGTACTAGTCCAACCAATAAACATAAACAGTAAACAAGTTGAATATATAAAATAATGATTCTATCAATTACAACCTCAGAGTGGTCCTCAGGATCACAACAGGTCTAGAGACAACATATGCCCAAGTACCCGTCAAACTAAACAAGTTCAGCAGAAATAACGGAAATATAAACTAGATAAAACTATCTTCAGATCTTCAGTTGGCGTAAGGGTAGTCGTCAGCGTAGTACTCGTACCCGGCATAGTCATCATTGGTGGGGCCACTTGCAGCATGATCCCCCTCCGGGTAGTAGTCATTGGCGTATGGTTCATTACCTGCATTATTAAGAATAGGGTAGTCTGGACGGGGAATGTCCAGGCAATAACGGTCGCCAACTTATTGAAAGCTGAGTGAATAGAAACTCACAGGGTGTCAATGATATAATCATATAACCAGTCATTGAAGGCATAGGACATAGTTCTACTAAGTAATATCTTCTCTTTATTTCAACGCGTCGTAATCAACCCTTATCATCTAATTATTCCAAGACCAATAGCCAACATACTCTGACTGGAAGGAACTGACTCAATCATTTAACATATATAGACATACCATCATTCTGTCCATTGCCCGTTAAGGATATAAACCATCCACGCATAATATGGACACCACGACAGTCCACCCCCCACTCGTTAAGGATATAAACCATCCACCGCATGTCAGGGATACAATGCTTTGAATAACAGCACATCAAATCTATTACCACGACTCCTCGATGTATACCAGTGATCCCCATCCACCGCTCGTTAAGGATATAAACCATCCACCGCTCATTAAGGATATAACATGGATCATCTGGTTACCTTAGGACTACATGGTCCTGCTCATTGCTCGTTAAGGATATAAACCATCCACTGTATGTGAACACATATCATGACCAGGCATCCGCCCACGTACAATTTCCAGAACTTATCAAACCTACTTAAGCTCAGTACTAAAATCGATACATGACTTCCCATGTGGCCTGACTACTCTGATTAAAGAACGGATACTGAACTCATACACGAACCGCATAGTATCTAACGTTAGTACGTTTATCCATTATTCTTAATCATACTTATCTTTGTTGTCACATTATCCCTGATCAACCCATAATCGCATAATAGAAGTCTGAATCGAGAATCGAACAATCGAACCCTTATATAATAACTAGGCAAAGGAATCCATATTATGTCCATGCCAATCGATTGGGACAAGGGCCAATCGATGGTATAAAATATGTAACAATCGATTGAAAACATGTCAATTGATTGGATCCAAAACAATGTCAATCGATTGCAAATCTTGGCAATCGATTGGGTTACAAAGAATGACAATCGATTGGGACTCAACTGATATCAATCGATTGGAAAAAAAGTCCAATCGATTGTGACTTCATCTTCTCCAGTAGGTTCGTAAATCAACATATATAAACGTCCCAAAGACGTGTTTATCACATCTAAACTTACCAAGAACTTGTAAAAACATTATAAAGTGAGATCATGTGAGTAAAAACTCACCTAGGGCTCGTTTGGTTGTGTGTTGGCTTATGAAAGCTTGAAGCTTTCTCTCTCTTCCTCCTCCTTCTCTTCCTCTCTTCTCTGTCTCTATCTTCTCTCTGTCTCTTTCTCTTCCTCTCTTCTTCTTCCTTTTCCTTCTTCTTCTCCTTCTCCTTCTCTTCTTGAAAGTGTGTGTGTATAAGTGTGAGTGTATATATATATATATATATATGGAAGTGTGTGTATATAATATATGTCTCACTGGCTCTCAATCTCAAACTGTCCAAAAGGTTTAAATGGACGAAGTGGGGCTGTTTATATAGGAAAAATGAGTGCCACATGTCAAACCACGAGGCAAAGAAGAAAAGTCTCTGCTTATGCCAATCGATTAGCACTCATGGCAATCGATTGGATACAGATATTTGAAGGCAATCGATCAGAAATGATGGCAATTGATTGGTATATTGCTGTGTAATAAATTCAGATTGATAAAATAGCAATCGATTGAAAGACGTCAATCGATTGGTATACAAAAAGTAGCAATCGATTGAGACACAAGGCAATCGATTGGTAACCAAAAATTACCGAAAGAAAGGTAAGGGTAATATAAGTACAAATATGAAATCTTATTTATTGATACTCTCCAGAAATTCGGGGTATTACATTTAGATATTTTACTTGCTATTCAAATCATAAATCTATGAAATCTATCCACAATAAATGCAGCTAAATTTTATTTCTCTACTTCGACTTAAGATTTTTTTCCTATGAATTTGAACACAATTTCTAACTGGTCAAAAAAATAGGAAATTAATGTCAATCTATAAAATTCTTCACTTTAAATTTTAATTTTTTTTATTAGTACTATTTATCCAACACGAAATTATAGATTTAACGTCAATTAATATAGTTATTGTCCAAACATATTTTTTCTTACACCATCGTAAAAATTAATAGAACTTATTTCTTTTTCATGTACACATTAAAAAATATATATTATATTTTGTGCTATCAAATTCAACACACGGTTTCTCAATAAAAAAAAAATGTAGCCAAAAAAGAAGATTATAAAACTTGCACGTGTCTCGCACGCCATGATTGGTTGGTGTTTAGTTGGTACTTGGTAGAACTAGATCCTTTGTTCTAGTTGGATGAACAAGAGGTATAGTGATGGTCTGCCAGTATGTAAATGCCACCTGTTGCAGAATATTTGACAGGAAACCTAATGTCATTTTTATGCCAGTAACGTAGAACTATACAAAATTTTATACAAAATAATTCTAGTCTTTAATTTCAGTGTGCTCTATGTGGAGAACACATGGGTTCCACATAAAATCCACCAGAATCAAGAATCATAATTATTTTATATAAAATTTTGTATGAGTTCAATATTACTCTTTTTATGCAGTGTAACATGTGCAATACACATGATAAAGATTGTACTCTCTCAGGATAAATAATCACTATGTCCAAAAGTTTAAGAATAAGGTTTGATTACAAAACATACCCACGACTTTTGACCCTTGTTTCATTTAGGTCATTGTAATTTTAAATGTGTCAATTTAATGTTTGAACCTTTCAAATAGAAGTACAGTGGTTCAGATGTCACATTCTGTGAGAAAAATTGATAGAAGTCACCTACTTGCTACACACAATTACACTGAAAAGCGAATGGGGAGCTAGGTAGTGTTTTATTTTTTTTTCCCCAAAAAAGCGTGACCACAATTAACACATTGGTAATTTTTTATCAAGTTTCTCACAACATGGGACATTTAGACCATATTACTTCTTTTCTAAAAAAAACTTAAAAGGGCCGAAATTATTCATATAAAATTAAAGGAACTAAGTAAAATAGGAACCAAACTTTAAGGATGTAGATTGTGTAATGAAGCCTAAGAACTCAATAAAAAATTCTATGGTACATCTTTATGATTTTTATTGTATAGAAGATTTTCTAGGGGGGAAGCATAACATTTATCACCAAACAAATGCAGACTTTTGCCAAAGTTCCTATTTCATTCTATCAACAAAAAAAAAAAAAGTTCCTACTATTTCATTTTTTTTTTTTGGAAAGCCCTAGTGTTGGTGTTTCGATCTTTAGTTGTACTCGAAGCTTTCAAGGTTGTAAATATAAGAGAGACAAAATTAATACTATTGTTTTGAATACAGGGTAGCCAGACAATAGCTGCTTTCAAAATATTTGAACCTTTTTAGATTGGATTTTATTCGAATCTAATCCAAACTTGACCCGTTTAACTCAACTGATTACAAGTTGGGTAATACTTGGGACACACTCAAATATATAACTTTTGGGACACAACATAAGAGATGTGTCTATCTCTCTCCTGTGTCACTGTGAGGTTCAATGACATTGCAAGGAAGATATAGACGCATCTTTTGGGTTGTGTCCCAAAAATTGTCTTTGGATGTGTCTCCATCTTTCCTCTTACAAGTTTATGATTGCACACGGGGTCAGGGCTGAGCTCCGAGTCGAAGTTTTTTTTACCTATATATATTTATATATTTTTAGGTATATTTTTTGTATCATAAAGACAACAATAAGGTTCTTTCTCCTGTTTGAAAATTGGGAAGTTTGGTGCTTGCAATAGCTACCGCGTTTTCCAATCCTTTGCTTTATGGTTTATCAAAATGCGTGTTGTATTGTAAATAGGCATGAACCACTTTTCAAAAGAGTAATAATATACTTTCCAAATTCAAAATGGCATAACAAGAGAGTGTTAGGAAATTGTATTTCCTAATAAGAGTGGGCAATATATTATTATCAATTATATTATAAGGGCTATTAATTAAATGAGCTTATATTATGTGGTCTAATTGTAGGAAGCCCATGGACTCCTACTGGGTATGTGTTTAATGAGTGGATACCAAATACTGATCATGTTAGGAATAATGGGAACCCTAACATATCAGTATATAAAGACATATAGGTTATGGTCCCCAATATGTCAAATCATTATACTACTTCCTCCTCCATCCCATCAAGAGAAGGAACCCATTACAGATCTAAGGAGATTTGACTGAGGAAGACATAACTGGTCATCATCGTTCTTCTAAAGTTTGCTAATTGCTTCTATGGATACAAGTATGTATTCTACTATATTATATCATTGATAATCTAACATGATATGATCTTAGGGCTGTGGTTTTACTACTCTAGGGTTCTACAATTTTATAGATTAAAGTTTCTAACAAGTGGTATCAAAGCAGTTATCGTGTTAATTATTAGGATGATTGTGTATAAAGTTTCTATTGATGATCATAAAATATTCGACACAAAGCACTTCATGGTACTTGATATTAAAATAATACTAACTGGAATGATATCAAGTGCCACAGTGATTCATGGACATTTAATATCGTATCTTCGGCTGTTATTAATATGGTACTTGATATTAAAATAAAGGTCCCTTAGAGTGATTCATGGAATGGTTTTACGTTGTTTCGTCTTCAGGCTGATTCATAGAATGGTTTTTTTTTTCTATGGCACTTGATATTATAATATTATTGATCAGGTTGGAATTTCGAGCCATGGTGATTAGAATTGACTGATCAAATATTAACATATTATTGATTTAATATGATAGCACTCCAACTTACAGCAGTAGGTTTCGGCTATGCATATTGGGTGAATATTCAGATTGATTTTGATTCATAATATGATAATAGGTTTTCTATAACACTTTAGAATTTTTGGATTCATTTGTAATGTGAATGATTTTTTATAGTATCGTGAAAAATTGGTTATTCATAACATAAACTAAGGTCTTTTTTATTGTGCTTTAGAATATTGGTTAATTCATAACATGAATTAAGTTTTATGATAGCTTAAGATTTGGGGTCTATTTTAAACTCCAATACAATATGTCTGATATTTTTAAATAAATAAATTGAAATAATATGTTGCCAAAGTAACCTCTGTTGTGTAAATTTATTTATTTTAAAATATTAAGATGGTATATATGTTGTTTCATGCGATTAACAATCGGCCCAAAGGAAGATTTTTAATTGGCTGAATGACGAGTGTACATGTGGTGGTAAATATGTGACAATTATTAAGCTAATTATCCATGTGGGTAGTGAGTCGGCCCAAAGGAAGGCCACTGTATGACAGGACTTATTGTCAATATTTGATCATTACACGGGGAGTACCACTTACAGTTGATATTTCTGTCCAAAGACTAAATGTCAATGTTGTTCTAGGTATCCTGTGATGGGCCCACCATTAAGTAAACTATTTAATATGTCATGCATGCATATATAAAGTATTTATGATATGTTTATGTTATGACATGTTATTAATTATGAGCATGTTATTTTATTTTATTTTGTTCTCTATTCAGTTTCCGCTACAGTTACAAATGTTTCTGCTCAAATTAGTGCTATCCCAATGCTGAATGGGGGAAACTTTAAGGTCTGGAAAGAGAACGTGGAAATCGTTCTTGGATGTATGGATTTGGACCTTGCGCTAAGGACCGAACGACCCACTTCGACTACGAAAAACCCGAATGAGGGAAAAATTGAGAAGTGGGATCGCTCGAATCGCATGAGTCTAATGATTATGAAACGTTCCATTCCGGAAGCGTTTCGGGGCTCAATCACTGAGAGCACAAATGCTAAGAAGTTCCTCTCTGAATTACAACAATATTTTGCTCAAAATGAAAAGTCGAAAACGAGTACCGTTTTGGCTACTCTGATTTCCATGAGGTATAAAGGAAAGGGGAACATAAGGGAGTACATTATGGAAATGTCTCATCTCAGTGGGAAACTCAAGGCACTAAAGCTAGAGTTGTCTGAGGACATGCTCGTGCACTTGGTTCTCATATCTCTTCCTGCACAATTCAGTCAATTTAAAGTGAGTTACAATACCCAAAAGGACAAATGGACTCTTAATGAGCTCATATCTCACTGTGTGCAAGAAGAGGAAAGAATTCAGCGAGACAAGACTGAAAGTGCTCACTTAGCATTAACCTCTCAGAATAATAAAAAGGAAGAGAACTAAGGATGCTGCAGATGTGACACCTCAGCAGAAGAAACTAAAGAAGCAAAATGAGGAATTCCTTTGCTTCTTCTGCAAGAAGAGAGGTCACATGAAGAGAGACTGTCCCAAATATGCCGCTTGGCGTGCAAAGAAGGGTAAGCTTCTCGTTTTGGTTTGTTCTGAAGTTAATTTAGCTTCTGTACATAAAGAGACTTGGTGGGTAGATTTTGGTACTACTACTCACGTAAGTATGTCTATGCAGGGTTGCCTGTGGAGCCGGCCGCCAACTGATGCTGAAAGATTCATCTTTATGGGTGATGGCAAGAAAGTTATAGTGGAAGCTTCAGGAAATTTTAGATTATTATTAAAGACTGGTGTTTATTTGGATTTGATTAAGACTTTTGTTGCACTGTCTTTTAGACGGAATTTAGTTTCTATTTCTAATTTGGACAAATCTAGTTGTGCTTGTTCTTTTGGAAATAATAAAGTTAGTCTATTTCAAGATTCAAAACTTATTTGTATCAGTTCTTTGATTGATAATCTTTATATGCTAAACAATGTTACTTCCTATAATGAAATTCTGCATACTTTTTCACGAGGTACAAAGTGAAAATTAAGTAAGAATTCTGCCACCTTATGGCACAAGCGATTAGGCCATATCTCTAAACAGAGAATTGAGAAACTTGTGCGTGAAGGAATTCTTGGCCCCTTAGATTTGGCAGACTTTCAAGTCTGTATTGAGTGCATTAAGGGGAAACAGACAAACATAAGGAAATTAGGTGCCAACAGGTGTACAGACGTCTTAAAACTCATTCACACTGATATATGTGGTCCATTCCCTACAGCCTCTTGGAATGGACAACAATATTTCATTATGTTCATAAACGACTACTAAAGATATGGGTACCTATATTTGATACATGAGAAGTCACAGTCCCTGGATGTTTTCAAGTCATTTAAAGTCGAAGTTGAACTTCAGCTTGGCAAGAAAATTAAGGCTGTCAAATCTGACCGTGGTGGTAAGTACTATGGTAGATATGACGGATCAGGTGAACAACATCCAGGACCATTTGCTAAACTCCTAGAGGAATGCGGTATCGTCCCTCAATACACAATGCCAGGCAAACCTAGCATGAATGGTGTAGCTGATAGACGAAATAGAACGCTCAAGTACATGGTGAGAAGTATGATTAGTCATTCTTCTTTACCAGAATCACTCTGGGGAGAAGCTCTAAAGACTGCAGCATATATACTTAACAGGGTTCCAAGTAAAGTAGTAACCAAAACCCCTTATGAATTATGGACTGAAAAGAAGCCTAGCATTAGGCATTTACACATTTGGGGTTGTCCAGCTGAGGCACGGCCTTATAGGCCACATGAAAAGAAATTGGACTCAAGAACAGTCAGTTGCTACTTTATTGGATACGCTGAACGCTCTCGGGGCTTTAAGTTTTATGATCCCACTGCTAGGACATTTTTTGAGACGGGAAATGCGAGATTTCTTGAGAAAGTTGAGTTTGTAGGGGGGAGATAAGGTTAGAGACATTGTTTTTGAAGAGGAATTTATTCCTTGTCATATTGCTATTGACAATGTTCAGGTTCTTATTCCTGACATTGTTCAAGATGCAAATCCGGATATTCAAGACAATGTACAAGAGCTTCCCGTGCAAAATGAAGAAATTATACCTGAAGTGCAAACTCAACAACCTCAAGAGGAGATGCCATTAAGAAGATCCAGGGAAAGGAGAAATGCAATTTCAGATGATTATATTGTATTCTTCCAAGAACATGAGTTTAACATAGGGATAGTGGAAGATGATCCAATCAACTTTCACCAAGTCAAACAAAGTTCCATTAATGGTCTCAAGCAGGCTTCCCGTCAATGGTATCACAAGTTCCATCAAGTAATCACCTCGTATGGTTTTGAGGCGAATATGATTGATGACTGTGTATATCACAAGTTCAGTGGGAGTATTGGGCAGATATTTGGGTAACCCACGAATGGATCATTGGAAAGCAGTCAAACGGGTTATGCGGTATTTACAGAGAACAAAGGACTACATGCTCACGTATCGGAGATCAGATTTTTTGGAGATCATTGGGTATTCTGATTCCTATTTTGCTGGATGCCAAGACAGTAAGCGATCCACGTTAGGCTATGTTTACATGCTGGCTGGAGGAGCTATATCCTGGAAGAGTGCTAAGAAGACACTCATAGCTTCTTCAACCATGGCTGCGGAGTTCATAGCCTGTTATGAGGTATCCAATCATGGGATATGGTTGCGAAACTTTATCACTGGACTGCGTGTGGTAGATGGCATTTAAAGGCCATTAAAGATATATTGTGACAATAAAAGTTTCTGGTTGTTAAGGAAAGAGTTCAGAGTTGTCAAATTTCGATAGAACATATAGGGACAAACTCCATGATTGCGGATCCGCTGACCAAGGGATTACCTCCCAAGGTCTTTCACGAGCACACTGCTCATATGGGTGTTAGGTTTTCTAACGATACTTTGGTTTAGTGGGAGTTAACTTTGGATGTTCTATTTTTGACTTTTATGGTTTTATTTTCTGCAGAATAAAGTTGATGGTTTAAAGTTTATCTCTGAATCTAACTATTTTCTGTATGCGATTTTGCATTGTTTTGGATTGATCTCAATAAAGACTAAAGTAGGACCAGTTGGAAATAGGCATGTTTGAGATCACATTGCATGTAATTTCCATGCTACTCATCCATACTTGATCTATGTCATTGAATGTGTTGGTATGGTGACCATTGAAGGTCTTGTTACGATTATGTGTAACGAAAGCCGCCTTGATCCCATATTAATATAGGAAATGGACCAGATTGAAACTAAAGTGAAGTCCAAAGATAAATAGCATACATGTACGCGTCTAAGGAACAAGTAATATAATTGTTTCAAGAGTCATATGTAGCCCAAGTGGGAGATTGTTAGGAAATTGTATTTTCTAATAAGAGTGGGCAACATATTATTATCAATTATATTATAAGGGCTATTAATTAAATGAGCTTATATTATGTGGTCTAATTGTAGGAAGCCCATGGACTCCTACTGGGTATGGGTTTAATGAGTGGATACCAAATACTGATCCTGTTAGGAATAATGGGAACCCTAACATATCAGTATATAAAGACATATAGGTTATGGTCCCCAATATGTCAAATCATTATACTACTTCCTCCTCCATCCCATCAAGAGAAGGAACCCATTACAGATCTAAGGAGATTTGACTGAGGAAGACATAACTGGTCATCATCGTTCTTCTAAAGTTTGCTAATTGCTTCTATGGATACAAGTATGTATTCTACTATATTATATCCTTGATAATCTAACATGATATGATCTTAGGGATGTGGTTTTACTACTCTAGGGTTCTACTCTAGGGTTCTACAATTTTATAGATTAAAGTTTCTAACAGGGAGCACTTTTGCTCATCCAAATTTGGTTCACCATTGCTCACCCATGCCTTCGCTGCCTGACATGTGTCTCATACAAGGCCAAAATGAGAATGAAAGTGACACATGTCAGACATCGAAGGCATGAGTGAGCAACGGTGAACTAAATTTGGGTGAGCAAAAGTGCTCTCGCATAACAATTGCATCAAATACTTTGGCAGTGATTGATGGTATCATATGCATGTGACATGCATGTGATACAACTGACAAAATATCTGGGAACCAAATTGTGATTCATATTTGGGAAGCATGATTTTATTCTTTCCTAAAAGTTAATATTTTGAAGGGGCCAATACATAATTTAATTCCAAAATTCTACAAATTACATGTACAAAATAGAACGTTTGAAAAAAGGTAAAGTTTGGGACACAACTAAAACCCACACACCCAAGTCTGCACCTTAAGGGGCACCAATGGAAAGAGAGAAAGAGACTGCGAGGTCTACTGTCAATGCAGGGTCCACTAGAGTGATATGAGTGAAGTGTGTATTTGAATGTAATTTTAGGTTTGTGCATAGCATTGTCCTTGAAAAGATTTGTCGGGGTCCCTCCTACATGGCTCCGCCCATGCAGCAATACATTTCGATCACAATCCGATGAGCCTTAACATTACCACATGTCAATTTGTTCATGAATTTGGATTTAATAATATACACAATGTAATATATGCTTTTTAAATTTTATGCCAAATATGTTTCCCACACGCAGGACAGTGAGATCACTTTAAATAATGATGTGGGTCTACTGTCATATATGTTGAGAATTATATTTAGGTTACAAATTTGGCAAGTATAACATTACTCTGGTACATAACAAATATTCCTTGTATATACAGTACTACATTTACTTTGCATTTGAATGCCTTTATGGGGAGACATTTTCAGCCAATTCAAGGGTTGACAATCAATTTCTCTCTCTCTCTCTCTCTCTCTCTCTCTCTCTCTCTCTCTTAAATTGTCCAAACAAATTCAATCCAAACAAACTCGGTCCAAGTCTTTAATCTAATGGTCTTAATTGATTTAATTATTGGACTTATCTACATATCCTTTTTGAAAAATTATTTTTTGATCTTTTCAAAAAAAAAAAAATTTTAATTTTTAGCTCAAGGGCTGTTTGGATATTAAAGTCGAAGGCACTCAAAGAAAGTTTCCAAGTGTCGATGGCATGCGGAGTTAGTGCCGAATGCACTCAAATTATATAATTACCATAACATCATTTTTTTTTACACCATGCCCTCAGGCACGAGCAATTACTAGTTGATACACAAAATATAAAATTTTAATTCACTTTTCTCAAATTTTAATTAGAAAATAGATGACTGCAACTACAAGTCTATTAGTATTTTTTTCATTATTGTTATTTTGGAGTCCTCGGATTATCAGTATTTGAAACAGGGGTAACTTAGTATATAGTCCTAACATAGACACCTAACTAGAAATAAGCCATTTTTTAAAATGAACTAGAAATATGTCCCTCACTTATTTTGAGGACCAAAATACCTCCGTTTAATTATTTTTAGAAATATATAGGTATTGTTAGGAAACTGCGTTCCCAGAATCCGTTGACAGTGCGTATAAGTTGGTACTGCAAAAAATTTCGTGAAATCTATAATAACCCTACAAGGGTGGAACTAGGGTTACCTTGAGCTGCAAAAACGGATTGCTGTAGTAGACGAATTGAGAATACGGGCTCGATAACAGCTCACGATCTTCTACTGTATTCCTCTACTGCCAGAATATCGAACTAAGTGTGGGCTCTTTCGAAATCCTTTTAGTTTTCTGCTCTTCCCTCTTTACGTTCTGTTTTCTATTCCCAGTTATAACACTCTCTTTGATTGTTGTGACGATTCAATCCTGATCACATTAATCCGACAAAGATGTGTTCGTCAGGAGGACTAAACGATCTCCGATTGACTTGAATTTTTTACAGCAGCTCCGTCTCGACGTCAGGAACGTTGTGTAAAAAGTTCAGCAATTTTCGATCAGTATCGAGCAGTCCGACGTTCTTTAAGTGAGCGTTGTCCAACGCTAGCGATCTTCACTCCTATGTCTCTTGAATGCTCATGGAGACTAGGGTTTAGTGGAAACCCTTCTAGAAGAAAGCTATGAGGTCAAGGGAAACTTAGAATGTGAAATCACGCAACCTGATAGAAGTGCCAAGGCAGCATATATATATAGGCTACGATAAGGACCATAAGAAGTCAATAAGTAATAGGCTTCCTTATGGAATTAGGAAACCCTAATTCGAACTGAATCAGATTCCTATTTCTATAAATTATAATTCATACCACTAAAGAATTATAATTGCACTCCTACCCTTATCTCAATAATATATTTCGAGCTCCATGTTATTAAATGCTTATTATCTCCCCACGTTAAGATTACAGATATCCATTAATTAAATATAATTACTGACAATCACATTTAATTAATCTCTTAAAATTCCTTGAGATCCTCTGCTTAACTTATCTAATATGTCGGATACAAAATCCACCTGCAGGGTTTGACATAATCAAAACTTATAAACTTTCTCAAGGGGATATCATCAATCCCAAAATTGAGACATGGATTCCATCATATTTATATAATATTCACCACACAATTAATATTGTCACCCAATCCAATAAGATATTGACCCATTTAAGGATCTCACCCTTTTAGGGATCAAAGTATAAATATCAAATGTACGTGTCTATAATTAAATTAGGATTTAGAGCATAAGCACTCATAATAGCCATGAGGTATTAATTATCTTATAAGTCAGTATAAAGATAATTACCCCAAGTCGGTCCTGTTTAATACACAAAGTGTACCAACATAGTGAGTTGAAACTGTACCGTTTCCCGCAGTCAAGACAAATCTACTACAACACCATGTTGCAGTCCTACCGATGGTGTGTCCAATCCCATCTAAGACAGTAAACCAAAATCTTACATTCTACAATATCTGGTGGTCTGATCTTTCGTGTGTAAGCCGAACTCTACACACCAAACCACCTATTATGTAGAATGAGAGACATACATGCATAATATTAAATATATAATATAATACAAACATTGCCCACACATATTCTCATAAAAATGGAATAACTGATTTTATTAAAATAATAAATTAACTACATAAAGCATGACTTTTAGTATACATCCCTAACATGTATATATATATACACACACATAACATTTACTCCCCATAATGAGGGTTTTGAAATTCAAAACCCATATATATATATAGTGTGTGTGAATGAGAAATTCTGAGAGAGAGAGAGAGAGAGAGAGAGAGAGAGAGAGAGAGATTGATCAGCGACACCACCACCACATCACCGTCGGCAGCCCCTCCGACGATCATTCGTTGCCATCATATACCCCTCCTTCTCCATAACCACCATCCTAGGCTACCACTTCTCCACCACACCACGAAACCTACCACCTTCCTCCTCCTCCTCCGTCCCTCTCTACTACCGGCTAACCTCATATGGCAATCACTCTGTTTATCACCCCTCTTCTGAAAAATTGCTATAAATCTAAGTGACATTTTTTTTTAAATGGCATTTCTCTATAAGATGTGAGAAATTCTCACATACTCATCATGTATTTCTCACTTTATAAGCATCTACTACGACGTAAGAATTTCTCACTTTAAAAAGGTACCACTGACCGTAGTGAAAAATTCTCATCTATAATTTTCACTTTAAAATGCATCACTCATCCATATTTCCCACTAATACAAAATTTTCACCTTTTGAATGGATATTATGAAAAATTGCTCACAAAGTAATAAATAAATTTATCACCTTTTGCATGGATATGATGAGAATTTCTCACCAATTAAAACGATTTTTTCATATTCAAAACTCAAAAGTAAAACCTCTACAGAGTCAAATGCAGATGAAGAACACACTTACGATTATTTTTCCAGAAGAAAGTAACTCAAAACAGACTGTATATCTCAATCTTAATCTCATCGTTCAAATGTGAAGAAGACAAACGAATTTTGAAGTTGAGTAAAATAAGGAAACTTCTTGATTTTAGCAAACGAATTTAATAGTTGTGTAAAATAAGGAAAATGCATGATTTTAGCAATATTTATTCTATTATCCGTGATCTCCATGGATTATGTTTGCTATAACCGTCATTCACATGCCTTATTTGTGCTGGTGGTACATATATACATATGTATGTTTAATCATATGGGCAATTTCGAATGCTCTAATAACAAATTTCTCACTTAATAATACAAATTTTCACTTTTTGAATAGATAAAATGTGAAATTTCTCACATTTTAAATAGATATAATACGAAGTTTCTTACAACTAAGTCACTTTTTCCAACAAACTTATCACCAAATTCTCAAACTATCAACTAGATTTAACAACTTCGTTTTTGAGCAATGATGACTTTCTGACAAAAAATCTATATTCCTTTTGTAAATAGTGAGAAATTCTGCAATAAGTCTCTACAAGCACAAACATATATTAAAAACCGAAGAAGAATAATTTTAGTAGTACAGATGATTACAAATGATGATTATAATAGAAAAAATCATTAACAATTAATGAACTAATATGTCGAAATAAATACAATTATGAATTTCACACTATATTTAGAGAATTTCTAACATTTTTATCAACAACCTTCAATCTTTATACACAATTTATATGTTATTTCTGTGATTCGAATCAATAAATCATACAAATCCTTTTATACAATAAACAAATTACATACAGATTTAAAATGCATTGTTTTGAACTACAATTAGCATGATTTTTGGGATAAAACCCAAAAAATCCGTTCCATGTTTCATGTTAACTACCTAATTTAATTTCATTTGAATTTCACATGTTTCATATATATACGTGTATATCTATATACAGTTATGTATAAATATATGATAAGAGTATAATGATCTGAATTTACACTAATCATTTAGGAATATAAATTAATTATTGATTAACTTACAAATTAAAAATTAATTTATATACACCAAAACCAAATCAAGTTAACATCAATTCTTATTAACGGTCATAATTAGGGGGGAAATCGTATATTTTTATTGAAACAAATGACTGGATCCGATTCATATGATTGGAATCCAAACCCAAATCCTAATCCGAAAAGCTCAAATCTACTCTTGCTCAGCCAATAGAAACACTCAACAAAAGCATGAATTTAACTAGGATTCCCCAAAGAAAAATCTCAGTTGATTAGCACTCGGGTTGTTCATACCTCTCGACAAATCTCCCACCCCAATAATCTGTCTCCTTGGTTTGTTTCGCTTACAGAATCTCTCTTTCTCTCTCTAAAAATGATCTCTTTGAATCTTCTTCCATCGTCTGGTGTTACTTTCTCAAAACCCAATCACAAGTACCCCATAATTGCTTCACTTTTGGATCCAGATCTCATCAACAGGTCTCGAGGCCAAAGAAAACAACTTCACTGTCCATCTCTTCCATTCAACAAATCAGGTTCAGAAGTCCCCAAACATGGCCTATCACCTGGGTCTTTTCCCAAACTCTATCAGATCTCAAATCAAAAACACCCATTTGGGCTTTCTTCAAAACCCACATCCCAAATCCCCAGAGCATCATCTGAAGCTAACCCAGATGGGGAAATTGTAGACTCAAAGCCAAACAAGACCTTACAACTTGCTGTTGTTTTTGGTATGTGGTACTTCCAGAACATTGTTTTCAATATTTACAATAAGAAGGTTTTGAATATCTTCCCTTTCCCATGGCTACTTGCATCTTTTCAGCTCTTTGTAGGGTCTGTTTGGATGTTCTTTCTATGGTCATTTAAGTTCCAACCATGCCCCAAAATCTCTAAACCATTCATTATAGCACTTCTTGGACCTGCTTTGTTCCACACAATTGGCCACATCTCAGCCTGTGTCTCATTCTCCAAAGTAGCTGTCTCTTTCACTCATGTCATCAAATCTTCGGAACCCGTTTTCTCGGTGATTTTCTCGTCCTTTCTCGGCGATTCGTACCCTCTAAAGGTCTGGCTCTCAATTCTCCCCATTGTTATGGGTTGTTCTCTAGCTGCTGTCACTGAAGTGTCATTCAATTTCCAAGGTCTTTCGGGGGCTATGATCAGCAATTTCGGATTCGTTCTTCGGAATATCTATTCGAAACGGAGTTTGCAGAGCTTTAAGGAGGTAAATGGGTTGAATTTATATGGATGGATTAGTATAATTTCATTGTTATATCTATTTCCAGTGGCTGTGTTTGTTGAAGGGTCTCAATGGATTGAAGGGTATAAAGTTGCAATACAAAGTATAGGAAAACCATCAACCTTTTATTTGTGGGTAATGTTATCTGGGGTGTTTTATCATCTATATAACCAATCATCTTATCAAGCACTCGACGAGATTAGCCCGCTCACATTCTCGGTTGGAAACACGATGAAGAGGGTGGTGGTGATTGTTGCTACTATTCTGGTTTTCAGGAACCCTGTTAGGCCTTTGAATGCCCTCGGATCCGCAATTGCGATTCTTGGCACTTTCTTGTACTCACAAGCAACATCTTCGAAAACTACAAAGACAAGTGGAGGTGAAAAGAAGAGTTAAAACTTAAAAGAGTAATTTTGTTGGCTTTTGATCATTTTCTGATTTTCTTATTTGGCAACATTTGAATTTCTGTTCCCATTTCATAATCATGAGATATGAATTTTATGAATCATGGGAAATTTTCGTTCTGATGTTTCCTTTTTCTGAGTCTTTATGTTGTTTAATCTTTTTGATTTAATTGATTAGTCATTTTAGAAGGGAAGGGACCTAATGAAAATAAGTTATTTTTATTGCCTCAGGGTTTCTATGTTTATGTTATTTGCCATCTGACTTGATGTTATAGCTTCAAGCCTCAATTTATCGAGAGCAATTTAGGTGAAAAGACGAAGGAGGGTTACTAAGGCCTTTTTGGTTTTCGGATCTCGAGAAGGAAGTGGAAAATATTCCTTGTCCTTTTCCTCCATACTTAGATAGGAATTAGAAGGTTTCAAAATACAATAGAAACTTGAGATAATAGAACGGGAAGTAAAGTAACTCTCAAAATTCAGATTTGTAATTTACTTTTCCCCAGTTTGGTTTCCTTTTTATTTTCCTTATTAACCAAACAAAGAAAGGCATTTTCCTCTCTGCTTTTCCCCGTCTCTCACTAAATCCACAAACCAAGCAGATACTAAATGTGGAATGTGCATTAGAGAGTAGCTGAGACCTATCCAATTTAATCACAAATTTGCCGCCTTGTGTTACATTACATCCGAGTGCCTTAAATCTGTGTTCAGGATCTTCCAGCAGCCAAAGTTTTTTTTGTGTTTGAGTGCACATTTATTCTGTAGCTGGGTTATGTTTTCTTTCACTATGCCTCATATATATATATATATATATATATATTCTTTTTTTCTCATGCTCTGTTAATTTAAGAAGTCCTATCTTTGTGAACTTAGGACCTAATGCGAAATCTTTCTTACTCTTTCAGGATCTGTGTAGTAAACCGTAAATTTTGAACATTAATATAAACAATTTGTAATCCAATATATTTGTTACTATGCGATTTCGGCATTTTTGTTACCATATTCACTTATTACTTCCTCTTAAAATTAGCTCGCACTGCAGATAGCTTCCTAATTGGTGAATGGTTTACTTGGATTAAGTTTGATGGGTAGCTCGCACTGCAGATAGCGTCTATTTTTGTTACTATACGATTTCAGGACTAGTATATTTTGGTCTCATTTGAATCAGGCCTGGCTTATGGAAAGATATCAAAAAATAAAGGAAGATGTCTGGCTTTCAGGAAGAGTTAAATGCAGAATAATATCACTCAAAACAATGACTATTTTGAAAACAGTGACTATAATATTCCCAATATTTTTTACAATTTATATTAAGTAAAAGTTGCGTATATCAAAAGACGAATATGCAATCACAAGAAATGCAAATGAAACGAGAACATATCCCTCTGTTGACAATTTTTTTTTGTTGGTAATTTCGTAAATATTCAGGTTTTGTACGCTTTTGTGTGTTCTGTTTATCTGGTGGATGAATTGCAATATAAATACAAAAGTCAGGGAGGTAGATTCTATGGGAATCTTCATCATGCGATAAATGTGTCATCTACATCATGAAAGAGTTTAGACATACACACGAGGGCTGAAACTCTGCTGAGAAAATATAATGTGGGGGTTTTAGACACCCAACAAAACCTTTTACTCTCGCTTTCTTGATTGATTTGTGGCAATTAGGTTTGTCTGTGAGAAACCTAATTTCCGCAAACTTATCTTTTGTTGGATACCATAAACCTCGACATTCACAATCCCAACCCCCGCCATAATTACTCTAGCTTTGATATATTGTAACTATAGGTGTATAGACTCGTGCGTGCTCTTTACCATTACCAACTCGTACAGACATGGGTTGTTGGATTTACTCACGATCACCACGTAGATCACATGGATTCGGTAGTTGAAGGGGTTAACAACTTCCCTTGGAATCTGATTTGGTACGCAAGTGCTCCCCGTAGGGTGGCCTTTTTTGCTTGGTCGGCTTCGTGGGAAGATATTGTGACCCTAGACAATCTTCAGAAGTGGGGTGCTTTCAGATAGCCAGCCGTTGCATTAGGTGTAAACACAAGACCGACGAATGATCCACCACGGTTAAGGATTTGCTTTTGTGCTGTAATGGGGTTAGGGTCAGGAAAGTGTCTGAAAAGGTGTGGAAGTTGGCTTCTCTTACCTTATTACAGTGCTTGTCACTAAGTTTTTCGAGGGCATTGGAAGACACCTGCTTGGTTTCTTAAAAAGGCCCAAGGGGGATGAACCCGTATTACAGTCTCCAAAAAAAAGGAAAAAAAAAAAAAAAAATTGAAATGGTTCGTGTTGTATTTTTATTCCTTTCAACAATTCTTAGTCCATTTACTCTCAAATAAGAGGGTGAAATGGTATTTAAGATGTCCAATTAGTCAGCTTTTCTAAGGGGGGGGGGGGGGGGGGGGGGGTCAACTTATGCTAGCATTTCGACTTTTGGGTGAAGGCTTAACCGATTCTCGAAGCTGCATTAGGGTCTTTAAAATTACTTCTAGCTTAATCTTGATAGTCAGTAGTCACCAATCTTAGTGCACTGCTAATTTCTTATTAACCAATACTGACAGAAAACCTTTTGCTTTCCCTTTTGTTATTATTATTTTTTCCTTTTCCTTTTCCTTTGTCTTCAATATCTTTCCAAGGTGTGGGGATGCAAAGAAGCTAAGCTGATTTTGTTGTTGCGATTTACTCAGCTTTGTTTGACTTTCATTTCATCAGGTGCAGGCTGACCTCAAGCTTGACCAAAGATCAAAATGGCAATTCCTAAGTTAGCATTTCTTTATTTCCTTTCTTGATTGTGCTGACAAGCCTAATCTATAGTGTAATACCACAAACTAATTCTACCTCAGCTCTTACCTCAGATGCAAGTTGTCAGAAAAATCTCTTTGAGAAGATTTAATGCGAGTTGGTTTGCATATAAGCTGTGTGTGTCCTGGTCTTGGCTTAGAAAAGGGATTACCTGAATGATACATTTAAGGCTCTAGTTGGTTCATGGATTTTTGGAGTGAAAGGAAGGAAAATCCTAACACTTGATTGGGTCATGGATTTAGTAAGAGAAAAGACATGAAAACACCGAGGAATTTTTTTTCTTTGTTTGGGTACTGAGGTAAATAGGAATGAAAAGAAAAAATAGTGAGAGAACAAATTGAGAATTCCGAACTTTTGAGTCATTTTCCTCCATTTTCCCTTAAATTGCAATAAATTCTTAATTTTTTAATATTTTTTTTAGCTTTCAATGTTATTTAAGCACGAGATAAACACAAGGGACAACACAAAAGAAGAAGTTTTCCTTCAATGAATCACAAACAAAACAAACCTAAGGAAAGTGTTTTCCTTCGGCTTGGTTGCCATGGAAAATAGTGAGAAAATTCACAAGGAAAAGAAATGTAGTGGCAAATAAATTAAAATCTTTAATCTGTGTGTCCACTTTCCTCCCTTTCCCCCCCCTCAAGTAGCAAAAATATTTTCATAATCTTTAATTTTCAATGTATTTAAGCGTGAAGAAAACCACAAGGGGGCTAGCTTTTTCTTTTTGTTTTCCTTTCCCCTTTTCTTTTCCTTCAATGAATTCGCACACCATACAAAGCCTAAGGAAAACCCTTTTTTTTTTGTTCGGTTGATAAAGTAAACCGAGGAAAATTGGAATGAAACTAAAATCTGGTGTGAAATAAAAAAACGAACAATAATAAAATAAAATGTTGAGTCACTTCCCTTCTTTTTTTCTCAAGTTACAAATTTTTTATGAAGTTTTTAATCATTAATGTTTAATGTTATTTAAGCATGGATGAAAGTGGGGAAGACAAGTGAACTTGTTTTCCTTTTTTTTTTTCCCCTTCTCTACCTTCACAAACCGAACACAGCCTTAGAAGAAGGATAAACAGTCCATCATAGTATCAAAACATTCCTTTTCTTTTCCTTTTCATTCTCTGTTTCTTTTTTCTCTCTTCTTCATGCAGGTAACAATGGACTACACATCAGGGGGTAGTCCTTCCCCTATGTTATAAATTTTGTAACCTACACAAAGGTATTTTTCTTTTCGCTTGGCCTATACAAAGATATTTTTCTTTTTGCTTGGCCTATACAAAGGTACATGATACTGAGTTTTGGGTGACTCGCCAACCACTTCAAAATTAGTTTAGTTGTTGCCTTTCTCTCAGCTTCTTTAGCATATGCAGATAGATTCCCTTATTTTCAGTATCTCATCGTATAGCTTGGTTGCAAAATTCAACTGTTGACATAGAAGGACGTAATCGTTTATGAGAACTGGGTTTGATTTTGGTTCCTGTCAAACCGGTCGTAGGCAGGTTTGGTTCTTAGGAATAGCAAAAAACTAGAAGCTAGACCAAGCAAGGAGATGAACCCCCACCATACAAAGGTCTGAAGATAGCATTTCCGGCCCATGCATACCATTAACTCCCCCATTCGAGCTACCTGGTTTGACCCATCCACATTAGCATCGTAGACAAGTGCTGCGAGGAGACCATAGAGGAGCGAGCCAATCGGGATGTTGGTTATGAGGATGTTGTGGTTGACCCCAGCGCTGTTAGGACCGAACAGCTCGGACGTGATCGACACGGCTGCTGAAAATACGAACCCGGAGCTGAGCCCGATCAGGCCCGTGCTAGCACTCAGTGCCATCTTGGTGCCCGATGAAGCAAGCAAAATAAAGGCGATAGGCGTGGGCACTAGAGCGAGCGCAAACCACCCGGTTCTCGCGAAGTAAACCTTGCTGCATTGATAAGAAAAAAATTAGTTTGTTGTATGCCTACGAATATGAGTCTGTCAAAGTAGTTAGATAATTGTCTTTAAGGCTTTGTTTAGTTCATGGATCTCATGAGGGAATGGAAAAGAACACAATGATGCTTTGTTTGGTTCACGAACTTTGGAGAAAGGAAAAGAAAAAGGAAGGGAAAACAGGAAGGAAAAACCATTTCCCTAGTGTTCATGAATATTAGAAATTAAGGTTTTTTATTTTATTAAAAAAAAAAAAATTCAATGTAGTTTTCTCCAGTTCTCCTTTTCATTTTCCTTCCCTTTTTCACTTTTTGTGTAAACCTGCAAACCTTGTGATGCTTTTTGATGAGAAACATTGATTATTAGTGTTGTGAAGACTTACTCACGTAGGAAGTCCGGGGCAGCCGAAAACAAACGACCAAAAAATGAACACGCGGAGTAGAGGGTAACAAGTGAGCTAGTCTGTGTAGCAAATCCAAGTGACTGCGAAATCTGTCCAAGATTATTGCTATAGACCAAGCCAATTGTTCCCCCGCAGAAATATGCAATGTAATATAGCCAGAAATCCCAACGGCGTACGAGCATCCTAGCTGAATGTTCCTCACCAAGAACTGCCAACGAATTCCTCTCCAATAAGGTATCACAACATACTTCTCTTTCTCTTGAACCATATGAATTCAATACACCACTTGTGCTTGAAGTCTCACTTCCCATGAGTTCTCTATGCAGCTCAAGATCATCGATGTCAACCAAGTTGAAAGTCGAGCCCTCTAGCCGAAAACTCGAGTGGATCGTCCGGTGGGCCCAATCCCGGGCGTACACAATACCCGGCGTGACAATGGGGAGGACCAGGAGAAGAATAGCCACCGCTAAGAGAACACGAGCCACTGTTGAATTTGATGATACAGAATTCAAGAGGAGTAGATATAGGCCCGTGGACACGGCCAGGCCGTTGAGAAAGAGGAAAACAACGGAATCGCGGCGAATGGCGTCGGCCGGAAGGGTGTGAGGCGGTGGCTGACGGAGGATGGGGATGAGGGCCGCCGCGGAAGTTATGACAGGGATGAGTGCATTTAGGAGAAGGTAGAGAGTGTCGTCACTGGAGTTTATGGCGTTGGCGATTAGGGTGTATAGGGCGGCACTCACACCATTGAAACTGATGCTGAGGGACAAGGCGAGCGGCCGGTTGGCCGGGAAGTTCTTGATGCACAATATATAACATACTGTGTTGAACCAGCAGATGCTGCAACCAGCCAACAAAGACAGTAGGAATACCTATCAAAGGATTAAAACATTGGAGAAAGTTGGTGAAAAAAAAGAAGAAGAAACATTGCAGCATGGTTAAAATAGTGCATTCCTTGGGCCACAAACAATCAATGTGAGTTCTCATCTTAGGGTATCAATTTTTCCCCCCCTTCATGAAGCTATACTAGTGTTGATTCAAAGTATGTGTTGGGACATATAATTTTGTCTTCTCAAACAGGGCATTTCTTCCCAATGGGGACCTAGATTGCCATTACAAGTAATATCTTGGATATAATGTCATGCTAATAATTGTGGAGATGGCTCTCCGTTATACATATTTAGGGCATTCACTCTTGAACATAGACCTAAACGTATGCTGCAACTCGGACGTTCAAGAGTGAAAGAGGAGAGAGTAAATATATTTCCATCTTTCTCTCTCCGTTATATATATTTTCCTTCATTCACTCTGGATATATTAAAAGAGGAGAGAGAAAATAAATAGAGGAGAGAAAGTTTTGTGGATTCAGAGGAATCTAAGGTGACCACAGGCGTGTCGGTATGAACAGTGATGAGTGAGAGGCTGACAAAGATGGATTTCTTTAGCAAGTAGGAGTAATAAATTATGTGCCATTCAACTCGATGAATGGTGGATGAGAACGGAAGGGTAGAGTTGGAGATAAAAAGGCACCCAAAAGGTCAAAAACACAATTTTCACCAATAGAGGATACAGTCCCAATCCAGTAGTCAGCAAGAAACAAGTCAAAAGGCAGCACTTAAAGACGAATGCATTTTTGTTCACCTAATGCTTACCCAATTCTCTCATTAGCTAATGCAGTGGAATCCATGATTAAATGAGATTGGGACCTAGGATTAAATGAGAATTAATTAACGGTGTAAAATCTTGAGTCCCATTACATTGACCAATGAGTGAACAATGGGTGAGCAATATTTGGGTGAGCAAAAATGCTCCCATGACTTGACTAGTTGGAAATCTGCAACACAATTTAACCTTTCATGACCACCAAAAAAGAAGAAGAAAGAATTATGCAATGTGCTTTCAGAGAGAGAGAGAGAGAGAGAGAGAGAGAGAGTAATGATTGAAACTCTGAACACATTTAGGTTCTGTTATGTGACAGACTTGGAGAAGGAAGAGGAAACGAGCATAATGGAAAATGATGTCTAGTGTCTTCTTTAATGATTCAAATAACATTAGAAATTAAAAGCTTTAAGATAAACTTGGGGAAAAAAAGAGAGGGTTAAATGCATTTTAATCCTTTTTGTGTTTACTCGACCGACGGCCCACACTTTAGTTCGTTGCCTTTGCACATAGAGTAATGCTACAGACACAACACATTGCACAACAGAAAGCACAACAGAGCTTTAAATGCCTTGTACCCTGTGCTGTTTGAATTTTGCACACTTTTCTATGCACCAATTACACAACACAAGGTACATGCATTCAAAGCCCTGTTGTGCTTTCTGTTGTGCAATATGTTGGGTCTGTAGCATTACTCTTGCACATAACCCAAGTGTTCTCAAACCTAAGAGAATTTGTTAAGTTTTTCATTCAAATAGGTGGAAAGTGCAACAAATGCATGCGCTAAGTATCGCCTAAGCCAAAATGAGCGGGAGATTCACAAATAATTTTGTTTTATTTTTTCTTGCTTGTTTTTATTACGAAATAGCACCATTTGAGACATCTAAAAGTCATGGAACTTAGGATCTCCCATTTTTAAGTCATGTTGTCTAGTGGTCATTTACAAGGACATAGGTCCGGATGAGGGAGGAAGAGAGGTGGAGTTCAAACACTCGGCAATGAGCGTGGCATGATGCGCCTTTTTACCAACTAAGCTAAACGGTTTCTCGGAAATTAGGATCTCCATTGGCATCAATGTGATTCTTCCAATGTTTTGATGGCTTCTTAATTGTATAAGGGTGCTGCTATTGCCAAAGCAACAAGGAGTTATTTTGTCAATTCAAGTCAAGTTGCTTTGGCAATGTTGAAAAATATACGATTAAGTTTTATAATTTGTTAATTTTAAAAAATGTGGGGGTAGTGTCAACATGCTCGTATTTACCCGTGATTACCGATACTTGCAAAACAAGGATGTAGATATCTGTTAAATTAATTATTTGCTGCTATTAGTTTGCAAGTATGAATTATTTTGAATATGTTTCTTTTATTTTGTAAAATTTGTTGTGCTCACAAAAAACAATGATATGGGGGTAGCCTTGGGGATATTATCCAAGATGGATTAAAGTGGGGTGACCCGGAATATTAGTCAAGATGACTATATGGGGTAGCCTTGGGGATATTATCCAAGATGGATTAAAGTGGGGTGATCCGGAATATTAGTCAAGATGACTATTGGGTTCACGTTGGAACTTAAAGTTAATCACTTTAAGATGAGCAAACATAACGCAATTTTATGAGTATATGAATTGCCAAGAATGCAATGTGGAACAACGATAAAAGTTTATTGTTCCTGAACAAGACCAAAATAATGACATAAAAATTAGACAATGTTGTAATGTCAAATGAGTTTAAAATTACTTAGTGTGGCAATTGTTTATGTCAAAAACATGAAAATGCTATGTCATTAGTTTCCTCTACAAATTACTGGAAGGTGATAGTTAGGATTCTCGGATATTTGAGACACACTTTGATATATGGACTGCACTACAAATGATACCCATAGTTATATTTATGTTAATTGGATATTTGATTCAAAAGACTCAAAATCCACAAATGGATAGGTCTTTATATTTGAAGTGCAGTGGTCATTTAGAAATCCTCTTAAGTAAATTTGCATTGTGTGATCAACAATGAAATCTAAATTTAGTGCTTTAAAGAAAGGAAGAGAAGAAGCAGAGTGGCTTCGCTTTTTCTTAAAGGATATTCCAAGTTCGACAAAACTTGTGCCTGCAATTTGGATACATTGTGGTAACCAATCAACAATTGGAAAGACACAAAGTAATTCGGTAAGTCTCGACACATTCGTCAAAGACACAATACCGTAAAGCAGTTAATCTCAAATGGAATTATATCTACAGACTGTAGAAAGTCAAAAGATAATAAAGTGGATCCACTAACTAAAAGTTTAATTAGAGATCAAATAAACTGTTTATTGAGGGGATTGGGAATAAAGCCTATATCTTAAAAGTCATCATAATGGCAACCCAACTTAGTTGATTGGAGACTCCAAGATCTAGGTTCAACAGGACAATCGAATTGTGCATGACTTAATCGTATCACTAGAGAGATATTTCTCTACCCATTCCTATGATAAATAGAAAGTGATGCCTGTAGCAAGTCTTAGGATAAGCTTTGCTTTTAATGATTCCTATATCTTGAAAACCAAGTGGAGTATAGCAGGATACTCTTAATAGGAAATCACCTATATGAGTATGAAATGTGGCCGCTTCTGTGAGAATTATAAAGGCGTAGATTCTCTAGAGCACTCATGAATACCAGGAGTTGTTCAGGGCCAAAATGAACACAACCCTGAGAATCGAAAGTGTTCGGAGAGATACTGTGTGAGTTCTATTGTCTAGTTTACACCAAAGCCTGAACAGTTCAAGACATCACGTTCATTGTTTAGCCTAGTAAATCCGATAGTTCTTCACTACGGAAGGTTCAAGGCCAAAAGCTACCTATCCTGATGTAGTGTCTTTCCACTGTACTCTCTTTAGTGTGTCTGTATTTGTATTTACGTGTTGTACAATCAATTTGTCATTCATGTAGGGGATTGTTGGAAAAATGAATGATAAATTGGAATTTCGTATCGTATATGGGTTTTGCCAAATAACCCTTTATTCGAATGTTTGTGACTGTTGACGAATAGTCTCCTTTCGAAGGGTTGTGACTGTTGACGAACAGTTTCTTGCAACCTATATATATGGGTCTACTCCATTTATTTTATATATATCTAGAGTGTGTTAAGTGTCTGAGAGAGTGTAAACACAAGTATGGTTCGCTGGAACCTTATTATTGAAGTGCTTTTATAGTAAGGGGGAGATCGTTGTATCCTGGGAGACAAATGTCACAAATCCGTGAGCACCAATGCGGGGCATAAATTGTCTTAAGGATATAGTGTCAAAGACTAGACTCGGTCTAATTGCATCTATACTAGGTTCTGTTTTATTTACAGTATTTATTTGTGTGTTTCAAATTTCAGATTTATACATCCCAATATATTTTGGATAACAGGCAATAGTAGTACCCATTTTATAAAGTGAGTTACAAAATCTACTTACACCATCGCATGTCTACCCATCTCTTCAATATACACACAGTCACACATGCGCGCGCGCGCACACATATATATATATATATATACATATATATTGGATACAAGGGAATCTAGACCCCATTTTTAGAGCCTCTTCTGGACAACAAAACAAGGATGTACTACTATACATCTAGTGATTTAGGATGTCCCATGAATCTAGACCCCCTTTTAGAGCCTTTTATGGACAACAAAACAAGGATGTACTAGGATACATCTAGGGTTTAGGATGTTCCATCACCCATGCATTCTAAATTACAAAACTTTACCAATGATTCATGGACAGAATTCAGGAATTTAACTTAGGGGAGGCAAGCTAAATTATTTCCCAAAAATTAAGGATAGAGATAAATATTTTTTTTTCAAGGGAGGGAAGGGGGTAGCTTTCCCTTGGATCCATCCTTACGACATCACTTTGGTATTAAAATATTGCAATATATTGCCAATGGATTGTAACTATAAAAACCACGATCAAAAATCACTATTTTTTAAATAGTACAATAGCTTAACACCAAAACTACTAAAATATATGATAATATAATTTCACGCTAACAAAGGTCATACACATATCTAGGCAAGGTAAAGATTCACAATCATTTGCCTACGAGATGTAACAGTATTGACTAAGTGGTGTTTTCTACTAAATTTAAGAAAACTTATGGGGGTTTAGTACAATTCTTTAAACTACTAGGGTGCTAACTTGAATTATAATATATATATGATTGGACTTAATTGTCACACTTATGAAACTCTTGGATTTAAAATGTCCAAATTAAAGTGTAGGGACTAAAATGTCACGATCCTTAAACTACAAGGGTGAAAGATGCAATTCAAATGAAAAACTATAATAATTATTGAATGCAATTTATTTCGTTACTTTAAACACTGTTTTATTATTACAAATTCAATCGCTTGAAACTTCCATTACTTAAAATTCGGCATTTAATTTTCAGTTTTATCAAATGGGTTTCCGTTTGATAAAACTGAAAATTAAGTGCCGAATTTTAAGTAATGAAAATTTTAAACGATTGAATTTGCAATACTGAAAACAGTTTTTTAAGTACTGAAATAGACTGTATTCAATGATTATTTTCAGCAAAAAATTTTCACTTAAAGTTTTCAGTGATTGTTTGACTGTTTTTTAATTAAGTGGTACGTTATCAAATGCACTGGAAAAAAATAAGTACTGAAAGTTTTCCTTTTCACTACTTAATTGGGTTATCAAACAAACCATTGACCACACCAATGTTATAGTGATATCTTCAAACAAAAAAAAAAAAAAAACAGATTATGACTAAACCTGATCACGTTTCACGCATTACCAAACAAGTCCTAACAAAGCAGAAACTAACATTCCTGAAGCGTGCGGTGGTGGTTGTAACTGTCCGCCCACTGTTTCTTCACGGAAACACCAATAAAATTTGCAGGTTTTCCCCGAAAATAGTAACAGAATCAAACAAACCACTTCAAACCCAAATTCAAAATTTACAAAAGAAAATAGGTAGTAAAAAAAAATAAAAAATTCAATGCAAAAAAGCTGAGTTAAACTGTTAAGCCTAAACCCCAATATTGAATGATTTGAATCAATTGCAAAGCACAGAACAACATTTGTCTCATTTTAATTCATATTCATCTAAGTTCCATTCCATTAAAACAGAGGAAATGGGAGTTCTAGAGAGAGAAATATGTGTATATATATAGGGAGGGAGAGAGAGAACTAACCAGGAAATAAGGCAAGGTGATGAAGCTATGGATGACAAGCCATTGAAGGCCATAACCAAAAAGGCCCATGAGAGCGGCCATGAAGAGAACAACCCACAGAGGAATATAGAGAAGAGAGACACCAGAACACCACCCAAATGCCTTTCCCATGTCGGACGCCACCGAGAGGTAGTTCAATTGGACCTGTGATATTCCCAGAACCGATTTCAAATCCGACGAGTAGGCCGAGAAATCGAAATTCGTCCCCGTGAACGCCTGAATCCACGTACTAGCCACCAATACCATCCATTTCCTTGATTGTCCCACCATTATAAATGTGTATATGTGTGGGTGTGAATGTATTAGAGGTTTTCTGGTGAACCTTAGTGGTTTTCCGGCAGTGGGTAGATTATCGTTAATGTATTTTTCATTAGTGTGTATGTATATGTGTCATGTGTGTACATATATGGAGGATGTTGTGGTCATAAGTTACGGGACCATGGAAGGATCAAGGTTTGGAATTACATGGTTTTTTTTTAAGAAAAAAAAAAAGAAGAAATTACATGGTTTAACCACCAAATTTATAGGAGGAAATAATATTCAATGTTAGTTACTATACAATATGATCCACAGTTACCGAATAATGCTTTGCTTCACAAATTCTTTAGCGTAATTTTTGGGACATAATTTTCATATAATTTTCACACAACTTCCTAAAATATGTGTGTCTATCTCTCTCCTGTTCTCCTCCTGTGTCATTGTGGGATCCAGTGACATCACAAGAGAGAGATAAACACATCTTTTAAGAAAATTGTGTGAAAATTGTATGAAAATTTTGTCGCAAGAATTACTCAATTCTTTTAACACTTGTATTACATGATGTGCCAGTAATAATGGTGGATGGTGCATGTGACAAAACATTTGTTGTTGAGGCTGATTGTTGTTGATCTATTGGATATTTTGCATTTTTGGGTTGGTTTTGGGCTGGTTGGACATTTGGGATATTTTTTATTAGCTACTGCCTACTGGCCTACTGCCAATTTTGATGGCTCCCTTTCTGCTATATTTTCTTGGACTTCTATTAATGAAAATGAATTCGGCTGGCCAAAATAAAAAAAATTAACAAAATATTTGAAATTTAAATTTGAAAAGCATAACATTACTTTGTCAAAAGTTATTTCTCATAATGACACATTGGTACTAGTTATTTGAGATCTGAAAATTTGTTGTATCATACAACAAAAAATGCATGGATGTAGTGAAGACTCTTTCTAAATATATCTATATAATATTTTAGAACTTTGTCCGACTAGGACAAATGACTAGGATAAGAAAATATTACTTTGCTGACAGGGATTGCTGTAATTGGTTTAAAGGTGCTGATTCAACCCCTCTCCCACGCCTCACTCTAGACCTCTCAATCTAACGCCTCACGACTCACTAAAGACCTTATCTCTCTCTCTCTCTCTCTCTCTCTCTCTCTCTCTCTCATTCCCTCTTCTGATATTCTCCAGGCCACCACTGCCCATCTCTCCCTCTTCTCTCTCTCTCTCTCTCTCTCTATTGCGGTCCACCCCCACCGACGACCCCTACAACCACCGCCCCCATCCCACCAACCGTCACCGTCATCGTCACCAAAATAGCCACCAACCACCGCCCCAACACCAGCTCTGTCTCCTTCGGTCCACCGAGGCCAGATCTAAAGGATGCCTCGCCGGCTTTCTCCCTCTTTCCCCACCGATCAACAATTCCTCTACCACAGATCGGAAAAAGAAGAAGAAGTAGAAGAAGAATATCCGAAGAAGATCTAGAAGAAGACGATCGAAAAAAAGACAATCTTCTTAAGATCTAGAAGAAGACGATCTTAAGAAGAGAAGAAGAAGAATATCCGAAAGAAGAAAAGACGATCGGAAAAAGGTCTGAAAAAAGAAAAAAAAAAGGAAGAACACTTGCATAAAAAAAATTATTCAGGTCATATTTTGATTAATTTTTTAATTACTTTTTTCCCCCCATTTTTGTCCGGATCGTTGCAACTATTTGTTCAGAATTTTTTTTCGCCCATATCATTTTTATGGAAGTTTTTGTCCATTTTTTATTTTTTTGTTCAGAGCATGCTTTTCAATTTGTTTCCCTGCATTTTTTTTTTAATTAATCTTCAATATTTTGTTTAATAAGGGTTCATCATTTTGTGTTTACCTACATTTACAAACTGTTTTTTTTTTTTTTTTCTTGTAAGGCGAACATGCTTTGCCACAACAGTTTGCTCATGTCTGCAAGGTATCATGTAATTTTTTATAGTCAAGGGCTACTATTATTTTCTTTTATTTAAGCAGTTAAATTTTTGGAAGGTCGGGGTGTAGCTTCTCATTTTCGATTGCATCCATTCATATTCTATTGTTGCAAAAAAACTATTTTGTCACATCGAAATGTTGTGAAATGTTGTAATCCGCATAGTTTTATGGTAATGAAAATTCCTCAAATCCTTCAAAAACTCTTATAAGTAGTGGAACCATTTTGTAAAACATCCTTTTTTTTTTAATGAAGTAATGAAGAGATTGTTAATTTTGGCGGCAACAAGAAATCTATTCAAGGAATTTCAAGATAGTGATGTTTTAGAGAGTGCCCAAATGGTACTTCACGATATTCACGATCTCATACCTTTTTTGTTATTGATGTGTGTAAATTTGTTTATGCATAAGGGTTTGATTGGAGATTCTTGGCACATTGTTTTTGTAAAAAGTTAAACTAAATAGCACCATGGCCTCTTTTTTCCTTCATTTGAAATGAATTTAAGTTGCTTAATTTTCTGTATAAAAATCAAAATTTTGATGACCCCAGTTTTAGGGTATAGTGATTGTCTTTAATTGCAATGTAAAACAAGTTAGGAGCCTTTTTTTTTGTCCTTCTTCAGGTGGTTATAGAGCCATGGAAGAATTGTCGGATCTATCAAACGTTGTTGTTGCATGGCCTGTTCAACTCTATTTCAGTTCAACTCTTCAGGTTGACAGTGGTTTGATCTTATTCTTTTTCATATTTTAATAGGAACGAATTTTGGGGTTTTCTTATCAAACACTAAGTAGTTTTAGGGTATAGTGTACAGCTTTGTTTTTGTGTGGCCTTTGCATAGGATTATAAAAAAGAAATTGTGAAGAGATAGAAAATTGTGTGGCCGACCACCATATGGTGGTCTTTTTGCTGTTTAAAAGAATGGACGAAAATTAAGAGTTGGGTTTGCCATTCTCATCTTGCCCGAAAAAAGAAGAAGAAGAAATGGGTTACCTGCATTATGTCGTATGGTTAATATTGTAAAGATTTACACTTGCACACAATTTATGTATGAACGTTTGAACTACTAAAGTAAAAATTGATCTAACCGTAATTATTACAAAAAAATATATATTCAATCCATCAAGTCCCAACTATATGCCTAAACAACCACCCGCTTCCATTACTATTTTTTCGTGATTATTACTCTCGGAAAATAGCTACTGAAGACACTATCCAATATGGTATAGTTATCCAGTATCCATATTCCAACAATTTGAGCAGCTTCTCATATAAGAAGCTTCTCATAATAGACTTACCCTTTATTGATTTCCCTTTTTCTTCATTCCAAAATGTGTATATTTTCATTGATTTCCCATTTTTTTTCTTTCACTTTTGCTTTCCATTTAATATCTTTCCATTTTAATTCCAGTCAATCATCTATATTATAGTAATACACACTCTCTCTTCTGAGATGATGAATATGTTAATTTTGCCCCACATTTTATGCTTTTTTTGGCCTAAACTCATTCTTTCCCTTTTACTTACCTTTTATTATCTCCTAATTAGTCAACACAATCAGTGATCACAATTTAACTCTCTTCAACACAATCAATTAATCACAATTTCCTTCTCCCAAAATAAGTCAATACTTTTGATTTCCTTTTCAATCGCAATCTTTTATGGAATTTAATCAAAGTATTCTATGGATTCTTCTAGAATATTCTATGATTTTATTTTCTCTAACTGCATTTGGTTCTTTTTTTTTTCCAGAAGAGAGATAGAACAAAGAACATTCATTAATGCTTCATGCTTTCAATAATTTAATTTTTCTCTCATTAGATCCCTAGCTTTAAATTTCTTCAGGACCAATTAAGGCCTTCAAATTCTTAGCCATGAAAACATAGGGTCAGGTTGATATTTAAGGCCTTCAAAAGTTTAAATGGAGCATAACCCACATGGCAGGCCTTATTTGAAGGAAAATATGACGAGTAGATTAGTAGTTGTGTATCCAATTCTACATGTGGGAAAACAAATGACCCATTTGAAGCTGTTTGAATTTTTTTTTTCTGAGTTACTCTTTAATGTGTTGATGGTAACTTTTCTTATGATTCTTTTTAAAAGGTGTGTAGCATTGTTCAATCTCAATGGAATAGAGTACCCTTTATTGTGACATTGTTTTTTTATCCGACACATGTTTAATAATGATTTTTCCCTATTAATGAGCAGGGCAAAACTCTTCTCTCTTTAAGGGGTAAGAATTGTTGGCTCTTTGTGGCCGACGACCGCTAAAAATCTTTTGGGTAATTGACAATTGATCATGTTTATCCAATATTCATTTAGGCTCACCAATTTCTATGTTATGCATTTTTCTGCAATCTTTGCTTTGAAGTGTGAATCCCCCTTTCAAAATATTAGTTCCGCATTAAATTTTTATGTCCAGTTAGCTTAATTGATATCTTTTGATGTTTTGTGTGGTCCATTGCTGATGAATTTGAAATTTGGGTAAATCTTTTGTCTCTCTAGGACTTTAGCATGGGTTGTTTTCTATGAAGATTAATTTTATGTGCTTGGGGCCAAGGTAAGCATCTAATAGGCGATTTGACATTTAAATTTATAATTTTCACCAATGCTGTGTAAGAACTACAATTGAAATATGAAGTTCCTCAAGGTTGACCCTATTTGAACTACTTCGAGGACGATGCTATCAACATAGGGTGGTTAATAATCTTTGTATTTTCTCAATTTGTTATTTTTGAGGTGGTATTTTAATGTGTACTGGGAGGTCAACTAGGTTACTTTGTGGTCATTTTACAATGTGGTCAATTGATACTTCTTTGTATGTGTCTACGCGGTATAGTTGTGTAGAGAGTCTTATTGACTGAATGCATGCGTGTTAGAATTTTCGATGGTGAAAATGTTAACAGGGCTAATGTTGAAATAACAAAGGAGACTGTGTGAAATTTTAATTTTTCAATTTTTATTTTACGATATTTTTTGTACGCTTTATAAAGTTTTAGAATTAGTTGGAACCAATTTTTATTTGCTCATTTTAGACTTTGATATGCTCTTCTTCTCTCTTAAATTTTTTTATTTTCTTTTCTGGTAGTGCTCTCGGGCACGGGCAATACCTAGTATATATATATAGAGTACTTCTAGGGCTCTCATGATAAATTTGCAGTTTTTTGTTCTCAATTTAATTTTGTTTCCATTTTTTGTATTCATGATTCAACTCTAATATGAAAGAAGTCGTTCCAAAATAGTAACAAAAAAAAAACCCATCAAAAACAATAAACCGCAAACATTACTATGTGAGCCCTTAATTAGTAGGTAGAGACTTATCACCAAATTTCTATAATTAGTAACCACCTTTTGATTTTTCTACAAGTCGTAGATAATGGCAAAAACTTCAATGCAATGGTTGTATTTACTAACTTGATATCCCACCCAATAAAAAGTCTTTATGGATACATTTAGCCCCCTATTTTTAAGAGAAATCCTTCCCTGACTCACCAAAAATCCCTCCAATAACTCAGCAAAAATGTAAAGCATGTGAGAGAGGATAAAATCATATATGGCATCCCCGTTATATCCAATGTTTACTCGTAGATAACACGTCCTCCTTTTTCATTTTGAGATACACACCTATTTTATGTATTTGTTGAGTTACAAAGTCTAATGGAAAATTTTCTTTTTAAAAAGACTGTTGGTGAGGGCAGATTAGTTTCTTAATATGGGCATCCATTTTAGGTATAAAAATATATATATATATATATATATATTTACTGGTTATGTTAGGGCACCTCCCATGCACAAATTATACACTTAAGAAGTTTAGGTTTGATTTGTTTTGGTTTCTAAGCAACGTTGTGCTTGTTATTCAAGTGATATTTGATAAGTCTCAATCTCTCTTTCTCATTCCTCCTTGACTTATGATCTTCTTATTTTTTCTATTTCATCCCATGTCAATCTCTAACCATGCACTGTTCTAGGGTTTATTATAAGGGTCATTTAGTATAAAGTCTAATCTACTAGGCTTTTCTAGCAATTTGTCTATTCCAATAAACTTCTTAGTAATAGGTCTCTCCTATTTTATTTAGATAATTTTGTCCTTATTCCATAACAAATTCACCCAAATAAATGGCTTATATATACATATATATATATATATATATAAGCTAGCCTTATTGTTCTCCTAAAATTTTGGGATTCAATTATACCTTGTAATTGATTTGCAAAATCATATTTGAAATTCAAATAATTTCCAGCTGTATTTCAACTTCATTCAAGCAAAATCAAACCATATCTCCATATGTCAAATACACAATCTGTATACATCTTTCTTCTTCTTAAGAGTAGACCTCCATTGAATTAGTTTTGTTGCAGAAAACTGGTACTCTGCTAATTTAATTGCATCAACGAAGCAATGGAAATCGCTCATGAAATTTAAATCTTTAAAAACCAAACTAATGAAATTTCACAAAAATAACTCCGTTATGAAGATGTGAAATTTCACGTGTTGGTGATGTGAAATTTCAAAATCGGACTTACTGTTATGGAATTTTAATTGAAATTCACACACACAAAAAAAAACTTTTTATTATGAAATTTCAACAAATAACTTACTGTTATGAAATTTTTAAAAAATAGCTTGCTGTTATGAAATTTCACAATCTTCAAAACACACAAAAAAAAAATGAAAATTCACAAAAAAAAAAAAAAAAAACTTGCTGCTATGAAATTTCACATGTTACGGAAGTGAATTTTCACATGTTACGTAATTATCAGCCACTTATCACAGAGCCCCACTGACATCCCATCAAAATCTTCTGTTATTTCGAACCAAAAAATCAGACTCGAAATCAGCCATTTCTGCTAATTCCAACCCGTAATCACCATCAACATTTCTGTAATTATCATCATCGGTAGTGTCGTTGTCCGTCTCCATCACCACCACACAAACATCAATTTGGTCCACCTTCATTAACTTGGCCAATCTAATCATGTTAATCAGGTCGTCTTCACTATCCAACATACATTTCTCGCACCCAGCAATTTTGTAAATTAGTGACATATCATCCTTCACAACGCTGGTCCATCTTCGACAAACAAAATCCATCAACTCATTGAAACTCGTAGTAACAGAGATAGTAGTCACTGCAGTCTCACTGGTGTATGTGCAGCAAATGATCGTATGATCATCCATTAAAAAGGCGTCTGTAGAAAAAAAAATGAAATTAAAATAGAACATGTTAACAAACAAAATTCAGTGATATGAAAATTCACATTGAATAAAACATTGAAAAATCCTAGAAAATGACATTGCGATCTAAAAATCATTTTTGTAATGGAAAATGTCTCGGTAAAAAATTTACAGATTTGGGAAAAAACATAATCAAACAACGTGAGAAAATGGTTGAAAATGATTACCACTTACTGTAAAGAATGAACAAGCACGATCCGTTCTTCTTTCTTTCAACAAATCTCGGAAACAATGATTCTCAAACTGATGTGCTTCAAAACTGTATGATTCTCAAACTGATGAGTTTCTGCAACTGTTGATCTTCACAATCAGTATAAAGTCTTCAAAACTCTTAGAGATATCAAAAATTTGCAAATGAAGTAATGTGCAAAATCAAACAAAACATCTTCCTTGATTCATGGATATACCAAGCTGATTTGGTTCAAGATTTAAACATGCTTAAGTGCTGATTTGATTCACCTTCTATAACAAACTTTGACCATTTAATAGATATAAATGTATGTAATTATACATAGACGTATATATATAATATCTTTATATATGCAAGGGTAAATTTGTCATTAAAAATTGTAATTACATGGGGATAGGGACCTATTACTACAGACGTTGTGGGGGGGGGGGGGGGGGGATATATTGTTGAATTAAGAAAGGGGCTAGTCCCTATTGATGCACAGCCATGGTAGGTAGGGACTTACTACTAAATTTATGTTATTATAAACCTATGCTACTCAAATTTTGTAACTCAAATATTCCCAAAAACATGTGCCAACAATGGCCATCACAAAGCTTCAGCTAATATATGTCTATAATCTATATCTATAATCTATAATAAGAATAAGTGCACCGATTTTCCCATAAGTGTTTTGCACATTTATGAACCAGTGCATTTTTACTTAAGTCATTTTTCTTAGAGTTTTAATAAGTTTGGTATACCACTTTTTTTTTTTTTTTTTTTTGGGCAGTCCACAAGAGTCCTACTTTTATTTTTTTGGATTTTTTTGGTTAATTGTATAATGGTGCAAAAGACTGATCCTTTTGATTCCATGTAGCAAGCTTTACAAAAAAAAAAAAAAAAGCTAATTCTAAATTCTGGAGTATCCATATCCTTGGTCTGGACATAGGCTAATTCAAACTCAGATCCTTATTTCACCGACATGGTATATATATTAGTTTTGTAAGATGGACAAATTGATTTCTTTGCTATCGTATTTGGCTTATTGTGTTTTTTTAAATGTATGTTGGGATTTTGAAAACTTATGTATTCTGCTTCAGTATGACGGACATGACAACGAGTAAATTTGTATGTTGTGTCTCTTTTAATCTTCCAGTAGTACCATTCACTGGTATGGTCAGCATTTTTTAAATATATATATGTTCATTTCATTATATTGTGCTTAATTTGTTGATCCCAACAATCCACATAGTATACAAACCGAGGGAGGAGATCATAGCCTCGTGAGTTGAGCTTATATAGAAGTAGAAAGAGAGAGAGAGAGAGAGAGAGAGAGAGAGAGAGAGAGAGAGAGAACTCTGAGTTGGTCATACAATATACAAACTAAGGGGGGAGATCATATATAGCCTCGTGAGTTGAGTTCATATAGAAGTAGAGAGAGAGAGAGAGAGAGAGAGAGAGAGAGAGAGAGAGAGAGAGAGCACTCTGAGTTGGTCATACAAAATGCTTGTGGCTTAATGAGGTTAAACTTTTAGTCTTGTCTTTTAGGTAGAGAAATATATTAGAGGTGCCCTTATAATTAAAATAAATGGTGAAAATTTATTTTTATTATTTATTTTTATTATAATTATTTATTTTTAACTTAAAATTAGGTGACCAAATTAAAATCCCCGTGTGCCCTTCCCAGCACTCTTTAAAAAATGGTAAATGTTGCCTCTCTTCAATTGAGGTTTAACCCGATCATACTCGCCACCTTTCACGTTCTAAATATTGCATTGACCTTCCTTGATAGAGATATACACAACCTTATTGTCACACCCTGATTTTTGGACAACCAAATATTTAATCCAGATCATGTATTCGGACTAATATCCAATTGCCAAAACCCCAAGAGTGACACCCTCACATAGGCTAACAGATAATTTATTGAAAATAATATTTAATACTCATTAAATAAGGACATGTGATCTTGTGTTTAAAAAAAAACTCTTTATTATTAAATTTGTATTCCCAAATATCCATTTCATTATAAAATAAATAAAGTTCTATTATAAATATTACATCATTTCGATTTACAAAAGAAATTTTATTTTCATTAAATAAAACCCTCCTTACAGAGTTCGGTGAAAAGAAAACAAATAAGAATAAAATCTATACTTCCATTGGTCAGAGTAACTACAACGTTCCCAATACCCAATATACAATCTTTATTACAATAATACAAATATGGCCCACAATGTCAGAAACAAAAATAAATAAGATATAACTAAATGCAAAGTACAATTCTACACAACTGCAACTCCAAGACATCAACAGCTCCATAGAAAATTCCCAAATACTAAACATGCACAAATGCATTCTACGTTTCATATAGAAACGCCCCCGCATACATAACACACTCGGGTCAGTCACATTCCTGGTATGAGTTAACCACACACACACGCAGCTTCAGAATCACTCTTAAACTCCTCACTACCACACACAACAGATAACTCGAGCAAGAGAGTGGTTCCACTTCACATATCGGGACGAGAGGTAGTTTCCCTTTATGTGGTGGCCATGCCAATCTCGCCCGAATTTAAATAAAATAATATTTACCTTCCGTCACATGGTGAGTCAATACCTGCAAAATGTTAGTGGATCCACCATCTGCAACCACAAAGATTTATAACAACAAAATACCACAAGATTATGCGAAACTACTTATACTAAGATATCGCAAGAATTATCATCACAATTTACTCACTACACGTCCAAAATAAATAGATAAAAAAAGAATAGTAGTCGAGGAAATCAACATTTTAGGTCCTTTAACTAATCGAAAATTTTATTGACAATAATCCTCTTACTTTTATGAACGATTTATTATTTAATTTCTTAGGTTCACCACTTGGCTACCCTCCATGTACACCCACACATATATCCCATGTGTGCCCGGACATACTACCAATATCTACTTCGGTGCCAGTTTGGTTGGAGTATCAACCAAACCAGGTATACACAACGGAAGGCCGGTCAATATGCCTAGACGTCTAACAAATAAGCCGGGCATAAGGCTTAGGCCAGCTTGATCACGAAGCCACCGGCAAAAAGGTACACTCAGCAAGTCGAGCTACAAAAAAAAATAACACAATTGGGAGCGGTGAACACTAAGGAACTTGAAACCATTTTTGCATTCTTGGAATTATAAAAGTTCATCGGACTCAAAGTCAACGACTATCACCCATTTTTCATAGCTCAACATTATATGAGAATTCATGTATCTCCAAGTAATTTTTCGTTAAGTCATATTAACGAATAGAAAATCCACAAAGAAATCATATTCCCCAAATTTTACATGTTTAACCATACTAAAAACTGTTACTTTAATCTTAAAATTATGCTCAAACGGTGTAGAATCAGGAAAAACTTAAAACAAAAAAAGTGTGCAGAATCACGTTTACATAGAACGCGCGAACATAATGCTAAAATTCTAAGCCATAATTTTTTAATATTTTTCTGAAGTTTCTAAAACTGATAGAATTACCAAAAAACGAATTTCACAAAACTTTCTAATTATCATGAGTATTTCACATATGTATTCATCACACTAACTATCCACCTAACTTTTACGAATACACAAAGTCACGCGACGGAGAAAGAAAAATCTATACTAATTGAACAATAACGACGTGCATCCAATACAAAACTTTAACCCCAACAATCTAATTAAACATGCAAGAATTTAATTACTCACGTATACATATATACATGCGTGTATATATATATATATATATTTATATATCCGGATATATATATATTTAACTCACCTAGTTTGGATAAAAAATTGACAACACGAACCGGTTACGCTCCGCGATTCCACACGTGCTATGAATCCGAGACCCTTCTCATTCTTCCTCCCTTCTAACCCTTCTCTTCTCTTTTTCTTCTTCTTCTTCTTCTTCTTCTTCTTCTTCTAGGTGGCTAGGCTTGCCTCTTCTCTATTTCTCTCTATCTCACGTCTATTCTCTCTTTTATTTTTTTTCCTTTCTTTACTATTTTTTTTCTTTTTCTTATTATCATATGGAGGCAGTATATATGTACTACACACATAATATACCATATACATACACAACATATATAAATATGAGAGGCTTGATCTATGGTCCCTAAGGTTGGTCCTTATTGGTTTAAAGGATAGCCCATTAACAATAAACCCCACAAGGACAAAAGCCCAAATCCATTTTTTCACTCCAGTTCACACCACTAACAATTTACTCCTCAAGTCCATTTCAAAATTTTCAACTGATCAAATCACCCCTCACTTCATCTTCCAAAAAAAAAAAAACAAACAGACTCTCTCTCTGTGATCTACTTTATCTCTCGACAATCTCTCTCTCTCTAAGATCTCTCTCTCCTCACCACAACCACCACTGATCCACTGCTGCCACCTCCATCGAATCGCTGCTGCCACCACCACCACAGATCCATTGCCCTTTGCCGCCACAACCACCATTGCGCATCACCACGAGCTACTGTGACCACCATCACGAGCCACTACCAGCACCATCGAGCTACCACCACCACCTTCTGATGCCACTGTGAGCCACCACCACCACCTTCCGGCGCCACTACAAGCCACCATCACCACCACCATCGCGAGCAAGCACCGCCGTTGTCATCAACTTCCGATCTCGGATCTAGAGTCGATCTCCATCTTAATGTCAAAACGAGCTCGTGGTCGTTTTCTAGATCGATCTCAGATCTAGAGTCTCTGTTTTCGTCTTCATTTTTTATGCAGTTTTTTTGAAAATTTACAGTAAGTAAAATTTCTCTTACTATATTTTGAAGTGAATTTTTTTAGTTTTTAAGTGAAGATCTTAAGTGAGATTTTACTTAACTTTGATTTGAACACATTTCATCAATTTCAATTAAATATAGGAGTTCATAGGTGTTTTTGTGAGAAACAAAGTCATATATCCTAAGTGAAATTTTGTTTATAATGTCTGAAATCCTAAGTCAAATTTCACTTAGGATTTCTGATATCCTAAGTCAAATTTCACTTAGGATTTCTGATATCTTAAGTCAAATTTCGCTTGTATGTATCTCTTTGAGCTTAATCTGCTATGCCTTGGACAGCCATGATTTAAACCCTTTTCTCATGAATTATTGCCTTTATCATAGAGTTTTGCCATAAATTTATGCTTAAACACGTGAGAGTCAAGCATTGTGGTGGTCGCCGGAGATGACGAGGGTGGAAGCCGGAGATGGCAGGGGTGGTTGTCGGAGGTGGTAGGGAGTAGTGGTCATGGTGGCTAGGGTTTGGTTAGGGTTAGAGGTTGAAGATGAGGGTATTTTGGTCTATGGACATTGGAAGGACTTATCCTCACTGTTTTTTAAGTTGTCATTAATTCCAATAAAACTCATCTTAATGACCTTTTTCACCAATTTTCCTATAAATAACACATATATACATATATGAAATCCCCTTTTTTTGTCTAATGGGCTCACAAAAAGATATCATATGGGCCCAAAAGGTAATACAAAGTACTAAAATGAGTAGCCTAATGGGTATCCATGACCCTAGTATTTAGTTTTAATGTTAATTACATTATTTAACACATTTACGGGCCTATAAATACTGCTAAAAAATTTAATACATCACTTTTCAATAACTTGGCCAATTTAAACTTTTACCACTTTAACCCCCACTACTTAACTTTACAAAACTTCATACAGAAATTAATAACAATTAAAAAAATAACTACCCACAAATAAATAAATGACCATAAAAATATAAATACACAGCCAATTAATAACACATAAAAATTCAGGTTGTTTCCTTAACATATTTAAAAATGAATATTTATATCAAAAAAATTACGGGGTGTTACACTTATCCTTGCATAAGGTTTTGGCACTATGCATATTTAAGAGGCTTAGATCATGTAGACAATCTTATCCCTCCACTTTGTGAAAAGAGACTAAATATGGGATAGAGGAAGAAATAGATAGAATACAATATAATTATAATGCATACAAATATATATGTAATTTTGGGCTCATGCTTGGGTTACTCTAGTTTTAACCTCTTTGTCCTTTTTCAATCCAAATTCCATTCGGGCTTTAACTTTTTCGCCCAGGCCCCCCCAAGATACCTAAAAACGTTTCCCAAGCCTGAGTAAAATACGGTTTATGCTCGTGCCGGTCTCGGGTTGGCCCGCCCAAGTTGCGGCCCACCTTGGGAACCAAAAAGTAATGCTATGCTTCCTGAATTTTGAATCTCAAATGTGGTTCCCAATGCTTGTGGTAGTGAGACCACCCCATAATTTTGAGACCACTTAATATCCTTCAGTGAAAATCAAGTTGATCCACTGCCACATATGTTAGGAACCTCATATGGGATACAAATTTGGTAACACATAGCATTAATCGGAACCAAATTAGGTACAACTTACAAAGCATTTGAGAACCAAAATTAGAATTTATTTTGGAAGCATAACATTATGCTCCATTTGATACCAAAGTGACTCTTTTTTTTTTCTTCTGAAATTACATATATCAATATTCACATATTTTACATCTAAGAGGAAAAAAAAACCATAGAGGGATATAGATGGAGAGAGAAACAAATAGAAATATTATGGGCCTGTTTGGGAGTACCCAAAATAGGATATGGTTCATTTCAAATCTAATTTTTTATTTGGTTCTTGTGAGAATCAAGTGTAAATTAGTTTGATATAGTACTTGTTTTAAGAAATTTATTAGAGTGGGCATGGACTCTTATACAAGAATTAAACTGTCACAGCCCGGTCCCACAATGGCGGAACCAGAGCCCGTGGCACGCCACCGAGGCTAAACCAATTCATTAACGTTCCCAAAATTTAGTTTGAAGAACACACGCAGCAGAAAAACGAAACACATTTTAAACCAGAGGTTCAGTCGACTGCTCAGTCGATTTCTCAGTCGACTGCTCCGTCGACTGAAGAAGGCAGAGAGTTTTCAAGAGGGTTTAATAGCAATTCCAGTCGACTGATACTAGGGTCAGTCGACTGGGGCCTCCAGCGTTCAGTCGACTGAATCAGGGACCAGTCGACTGAATCAAGCAGAATCAAAATAAACACATTAACCTACAGAGGTCCAGTCGACCGAGGCAGGGCCCAGTCGACTGCTTTTATCATATTAAGAACCAGTAGCTAGCAAGCACAGGGGTTCAGTCGACTGAACACTGGATCAGTCGACTGCTCCCCTGGCAGCAGCCCATTCTGCAGAATTTTCAAGTTTAAAAACTTTCTAACTTCAACCAAGGATCAAACACGCATTTGCAAAAGCACTCTAAGGTAATCTTAACTGTATTAAAGCATCACCAAACATAATTACAACAAGTTATAGTCTATTACAACGTTTTAGATCCATTCTAACATACCAAGTTAAACATGGGTTAAAACAACCAAATTCTTATTACAACATTCCTATTATTCCAAAACTACAAGATTAACATTCAAGTTGCCTCCCAAGCGAACTCCAAACCCTCGTGCTCACTTCTGTGATTCCTCGCCAGCATTTACACCTGCAATGGTTATTTGAATAACCACACATATTTCGATTTGTTTAAGCTAAAGCTTAGTGAATAAAACAACATATGTACATGAATGATAAACATGTCCGCATTCACATCTCTACAATTCATATTAGTCGCCGGAGACTCACGTGCCCGTCCATACTCCCAATCCGCGACTCCTCGCCAATAAGTCCACGCGAAAGGGTAAGACCCACGATTCTTCTCTTCAATCGTGCGACCTTAATGCCTATATCGGCTCCACAAAATGGCACGGTGACCACGTGCTCCTTCTGACCCAAATAGCAACTTAACATGCTCAAATACATATCACCATACTCGCGGTAATCAAAACATATCACCGTGCTATTGAGCCTACTTATCAATATAAATGCCCAATATGAACTACACAATATATCTCTAAAAATTAATACATGCTATTCATACAAAACATGAATACATGCCAAGAAATCATTCCAAAACATAGTTGAATCACTCACCTCCGATTTACGCTCTTAAACTCCGATTCAAAGAAAACCCGTGTACAAAGAATGTGCAGAAGTCCGTCTAGTACAATTCCTATGGATCAAAATTCCATTTATCAACTTTTATGAAAAATTCTAGAAAATAACTTTTCGAAAAACTTGGCCAAACAAGCCCTAACATATATTCAAACGAAGCTCTTACCTCGAGGAGCTCGAATATGAAATATAGGAGAAAACAGACTGACAAAAGGTCGTCGTTTGGCGTCGCAAAGCTTGAAGCAACCAAATCTCCCTCTAGCCCCCTTTTGGCCTCCTTTTGGAATTAGGTTAGAAGTTTATGAAAAATCTAAGTTCATCACTATCTATATATAGGCAACATTCTCGGGGAATTACGTTTACCTCCCCACGAGTTTTCCAAACTCCTAATCAGCCTCTGAAACTTTCTACCCAGCTAATTCATAGCTTTATAAGTGAAACTTCAAAATTATAAAAGTTTTCGACTAAGTTTCGTTTGGTCGCTAAAACGCGAATTTCTATATGACATTTTCGAAGTTGCTAATTAGCCTACCAAATTAATAGCGTTTTCATTCGTCCTCACCAGGATACTAAATCTAACAACAGAAATAAATTCTAAAACAGAAAATAATACAGATATTGAAATACACAGGTAAACATTTATTTTCAGATAAACATTTAAAATGTTCCTTAGTGACCGTCTCATACTCGGAGAGACTTCACAAACAATAAATCCTCAATCACAATAGTTTCAAAGGATTCTCTAATACAGACACCCAAATCAACTCGTGAGTCAAAACTCACCCAATCATGTGTCATAAGACACGCCACATCACATTATCATGCATGACAATGTAATGCAAATGAAATAACACAAATGTGGGTGTTATAATACTCTCCCCCTTAAAAGAAGTTTGTCCCCAAACTTGTACCTCATGTCTCGAAAAGGTGCGGATACTGAGTACGCATCTCATCTTCTATCTCCCACGTCATCTCTTTCGTAGTTTGGCTACGCCATAACACTTTCACTTTCGATATTACTTTATTTCGTAAGACTTGATCCTTCCGGTCTAAGATCTCTACCGGATATGCGACATACGTTAAATCACTCTGAATCTCATTCGATGTCGGAGTCATCACTTGATCTCTATTTTCCCCTAATTGTTTGCGTAACAACGATACATGAAACACGTTATGAACTTGAGCATACTCGCTCGGCAAGTTCAAACGATAAGCTACGGGTTCAACCTTTCCAATGATTTCAAAAGGTCCTACATATCTCGGATTGAGTTTCCCGTATCTACCAAATCTGGTTATTCCCTTTGAAGGTGACACCTTCAAATACACTAAGTCTCCCACGTCAAATTCCAACGGTCGTCTACGCTTATCGGCATAACTCTTATACCTACTCTGAGCTGTCAGTAACTGTTGTCGAATTACCTTTATCTTATCCGTCGTCTCTTGTACAATTTTCAGCCCTTCAATCTTCCTTTCTCCCACCTCTGTCTAACTAATTGGTGAACGACATACACGGCCATATAAAGCTTCATAAGGAGCCATTCCAATACTCGACTGAAAACTGTTGTTATATGCAAACTCAATCAACGGCAAATGGTCTTCCCAATCACCCTGAAAATCAAGTACACATAGCCTAAGCATGTCTTCCAAAATCTGGATTACTCTCTCCGATTGACCATCGGTCTGAGGATGAAAAGCTGTACTAAAGTGCAATTTGGTACCCATTGCTTCTTACAAGGCTCTCCAAAACTTCGATGTAAAACTACTATCCCTGTCTGAAACGATAGAAACTGGGATACCATGTAGTCTCACAACTACGCGAATATACAACTTAGCTAACGTCATTGGCTTAGTTGTTCGGATTGGTAGGAAGTGCGACGACTTCGTCAAACGATCAACGATCACCCAAATAATAGTGTTTGATCTCTTCGACTTCGGAAATCCACTAACAAAATCCATTGTTATGTGCTCCCATTTCCACTCGGCTATGGGTAACGGTTGTAACAATCCCGAAGGTACTTGGCGTTCGGCCTTTACTTGTTGACAACTCGTACATCGTGAAACATAGCGTGCTATTTCTCTCTTCATTCCCGGCCACCAATAAGCATGTCTCAAGTCTCTATACATCTTGGTGCTTCCCGGGTGAACGGTATACTTTGTGTTGTGTGCTTCCACTAGGATGTTCCGTTTCAACTCCTTCTCGTTAGGCACATAAATTCTACCCCTCAATCTCAATACATCATTCTCAAAAGTAAATCCCGGTTGTTTGCCCATTGGAATCTCATCACAAATCTTCTTCAAAGCCACATCTTGAAGTTGTTTCTCTGCGATCTCGTGAATCAAGAGTGGTTGTGCCACCATCATCGACATCAAGCTACTTTCAATCCTCGGTATCACTTCAAGCTCCAAATTCTCCATATCTCGTATCAGTTCTTTCTGAGAAGTCAAATCTGATGCGGTATTGGTTGGTATTTTGTGACTAAGAGCATCGGCGACGACATTCGCCTTGCCCGGATGATACTGAATTGACAAGTCATAATCCTTCATCAACTCTAGCCATCTCCTTTGCCTCATGTTCAAATCTCGTTGTGTAAACAGGTACTTCAAACTCTTATGATCCGTATAGATCTCACATTTCTCCCCGTATAGGTAATGACGCCAAATCTTCAATGCAAAAATCACGGCGGCCAATTCTAGGTCATGTGTTGGATAATTCTTCTCGTGCGGTCTAAGTTGTCTTGACGCATATGCAATAACCTTATCACTTTGCATAAGAATGCAACCTAAACCTCTATATGAAGCGTCACTGTAAATAATAAACCTTCAGTCCCTGACGGAACGGCTAATATTGGTGCTTTCACTAGTCGACCCTTCAACTCTTGGAAACTTTCTTCACATTCTGGACTCCAAACAAAAGCAATATCTTTCCTCATTAACTGTGTCATCGGCATTGCTATACGCGAAAAGTCTTTTACAAATCTCCGATAATACCCAGCTAATCCTAGAAAACTTCTGATGTCTGTCACATTCGATTGTCTCGCCCAGTTGGTAACTGCTTCTATCTTCTGAGGGTCTACAGAAATTCCCTTTGCCGACACTATATGTCCAAGAAAAGCTATCTCGGTCAACCAAAACTCAAACTTCTTCAATTTGCCGAATAATCTCTTTTCACGCAATCGTTGTAAAGCAAATCGCAAATGATGCTCGTGATCTTCAACGCTTTTGGAGTAGATTAGGATGTCATCTATGAACACGATAACGAACTCATCTAAATAATCCTTGAAAACACGGTTCATCAAGTCCATGAAAGCAGCTGGAGCATTAGTCACTCCAAATGGCATAACCAAAAATTCAAAGTGACCATATCGAGTCCTGAAAGCTGTCTTCTCAACATCTTCCTCTTTGACTTTCAACTGATGGTAACCGGATCTCAAGTCGATCTTCGAAAATACTTGAGCCCCTTGTAACTGATCAAACAAGTCATCTATTCGTGGCAATGGATACTTGTTCTTGACGGTCAACTTATTCAATTCCCGGTAGTCGATGCACATACGCATTGTCCCGTCCTTCTTTTTCACAAACAAGACTGGAGATCCCCATGGTGAAACACTAGGTCGGATAAAACCCTTCTCCAACAATTCTTTTAACTGAACTTTCAATTCTTTCAACTCTATCGGTGCCATTCGGTACGGTGCTTTGGATACCGGTTGTGACCCTGGTACTACTTCTATTGTGAACTCAAGTTCTCTTTCAATCAATACGTCGGGTAATTCATCAGGGAAAACATCTGGAAATTCTCGAACTACTGAAATGTCTTCTATTAGTGGTCCAAGAACTCGCGTGTCGACAATTGAACATAAGAAACCCGAACAACCCTTCTTCAACATCTTACTTGCTTGAATCGCCGATATCAAGTACGGCGGTATGATCACTCCCTTACCCTGAAAAGTAAACTCTTCTCGCCCTGACGGATAGAAACTAACCCGTTTCTGTTCACAATCAATTTTGGCTTGATTAACCGACAACCAATCTATACCCAAGATAACATCAAAGTAATTCACCGTCAACGGAATCAAATCAACGCTCAAGACCTTATCACCTATCTTGATCTCACATGACTTAAATATCAAAGAAGTAACTAGCGGTTCACTACTAGGCAATGATACACACAAGTCATATCCTAGCGGTTCTGACTTAACAGTTAAATGCTTAACAAAATCACGTGATACAAATGAATGCGTTGAACCAGAATCCATAAGTATACGTGCAGGATACAAACAAATAGGAAGAATACCTGATACGACGGTATCATCCGTATTTCCCGGCCTGAGCTGGAAGTATCGTCCTTGTTGTTGCGCGACTCCTTTCCCTTTATCCACTCGAGGTTCTACTCTTGATCCGCTTGGCACACTCGATGCCCCGGTACTCATTCCCGGTTGTCTTTTACTTGGGCAATTCTTCGCTATATGCCCCGGTTAGCCACACTCAAAACATTTCCCTCTTATCTCTGGGTTGTAGCTCTTGGTGTTCGAGGTTGTGTTTGGTGTAGTCGAATTTGCGTTCAAAGGACAATTCCTAGACACATGCCCCAATTGTTTACAAAAATAGTAAGTGATCAATTGATAGCACGTTCCTCTGTGTCGCAGGTTACATGTCGGACACAACGGTCTCGAATCTCCAACAAACACACTTCCTCCTTGACTACCCATATTCGATCCTGAACCTTGCGTGAACTGTTTCTTCGCATTCCCTTGGCTCTTGCCCCTATTGTCATTGGGTCTCTTTCCTTGTTGCCCTTGTCGATATCGGTCGACACTCTTCTCAGCTATACGGGCGGCTTCCTCGACTAGAGAAACGGTCGGGTGTTGTAACATGTCCACACGGCCACGGATATTCTCTCTAAGCCCTTCCTCAAACTTATGAGCTTTATCCCTATCAGTCGGAACGGTAGTTTTCCCAAATCGTAATAAGGCATTGAAACGAGAAACATACTCACCCACGGTCATATCTCCCTGAACCAAACTCGCAAACTCTTGACGTTTCTGAGTATAAGCAGATTGCGGAAAGAAATGTTTGTTGAATTCTTCTTTAAATGCTTTCCACGTGGTTGGTTTCCCTTGTTCAAGCACGTTATTCCACCAATCCAATGCTTCGCCCATCAACGTATCGGATGCGCATAAAATTTTCTCCTCATCGGTACATATTACCTGACAAAAATGTCTTTCCATGTCCATCATCCAATGATCGGCCAAGTCTATGTCAACTTGTCCATAATACAACGTCGATTTTCGCTTATGAAACTGTTCTACGATTGTGTGTTGAGACTGCGGTACCGGTGGTGCATTGACATAACGAATTTCCACTGATGGAGGCTGAACGTTCATCTGTTCTCTTTCACTTACCGCTTGTATGAAATTTCCCACCATATTCACTATTTGGTCCATCCGTGAATGCGGTGACAATTCTCTTGACTGATCAGCCATAATGTTTCAAATATTCCCCTGTTGAGTTCAATGCATAATGACCATGCATGCTATGTCACAATATAGATTATGTGCATAGTTCATCACAATCAACAAATGCTAACACATGAAGCATTTCTACAATAATAATGATTATTTTCACAATTACACACTCCACTCGACGTCACTCAGCATATATAATGTCACTCGTTCCCAAGGCTCTAAACTTAAGCTCTGATACCACTAAATGTCACAGCCCGGTCCCACAATGGCGGAACCGGAGCCCGTGGCACGCCACCGAGGCTAAACCAATTCATTAACGTTTCCAAAATTTAGTTTGAAGAACACACACAGCGGAAAAACAAAACACATTTTAAATCAGAGGTTCAGTCGACTGCTCAGTCGACTTCTCAGTAGACTGCTCCGTCGACTGAAGAAGGTAGAGAGTTTTTAAGAGGGTTTAATAGCAATCCCAGTCGACTGATACTAGGGTCAGTCGACTGGGGCCTCCAGCGTTCAGTCGGCTGAATCAGGGACCAGTCGACTGAATCAAGCAGAATCAAAATAAACACATTAACCTACAGAGGTCCAGTCGACTGAGGCAGGGCCCAGTCGACTGCTTTTATCATATTAAGAACCAGTAGCTAGCAAGCACAGGGGTTCAGTCGACTGAACACTGGATCAGTCAACTGCTCCCCTGGCAGCAGCCCATTCTGCAGAATTTTCAAGTTTAAAAACTTTCTAACTTCAACCAAGGATCAAACACGCATTTGCAAAAGCACTCTAAGGTAATCTTAACTGTATTAAAGCATCACCAAACATAATTACAACAAGTTATAGTCTATTACAACGTTTTAGATCCATTCTAACATACCAAGTTAAACATGGGTTAAAACAACCAAATTCTTATTACAACATTCCTATTATTCCAAAACTACAAGATTAACATTCAAGTTGCCTCCCAAGCGAACTCCCAACCCTCGTGCTCACTTCTGTGATTCCTCGCCAGCATTTACACCTGCAATGGTTATTTGAATAACCACACATATTTCGATTTGTTTAAGCTAAAGCTTAGTGAATAAAACAACATATGTACATGAATGATAAACATGTCCGCATTCACATCTCTACAATTCATATTAGTCGCCGGAGACTCACGTGCCCGTCCATACTCCCAATCCGCGACTCCTCGCCAATAAGTCCACGCGAAAGGGTAAGACCCACGATTCTTCTCTTCAATCGTGCGACCTTAATGCCTATATCGGCTCCACAAAATGGCACGGTGACCACGTGCTCCTTCTGACCCAAATAGCAACTTAACATGCTCAAATACATATCACCATACTCGCGGTAATCAAAACATATCACCGTGCTATTGAGCCTACTTATCAATATAAATGCCCAATATGAACTACACAATATATCTCTAAAAATTAATACATGCTATTCATACAAAACATGAATACATGCCAAGAAATCATTCCAAAACATAGTTGAATCACTCACCTCCGATTTACGCTCTTAAACTCCGATTCAAAGAAAACCCGTGTACAAAGAATGTGCAGAAGTCCGTCTAGTACAATTCCTATGGATCAAAATTCCATTTATCAACTTTTATGAAAAATTCTAGAAAATAACTTTTCGAAAAACTTGGCCAAACAAGCCCTAACATATATCAAAACGAAGCTCTTACCTCGAGGAGCTCGAATATGAAATATGGGAGAAAACAGACTGACAAAAGGTCGTCGTTTGGCGTCGCAAAGCTTGAAGCAACCAAATCTCCCTCTAGCCCCCTTTTAGCCTCCTTTTGGAATTAGGTTAGAAGTTTATGAAAAATCTAAGTTCATCACTATCTATATATAGGCAACATTCTCGGGGAATTACGTTTACCTCCCCACGAGTTTTCCAAACTCCTAATCAGCCTCTGAAACTGTAGTAACCCGTATTTTTATGTTTAAATTGACGATTTAGACTTCATGTGCAATTTTAGCGAAAATTGGCCACAGGGGTATTTTGGTCATTTTTCCAATTTTGTAAGTCATGAACTGAAAATATAATTTTTGGGAAAAGTTGCGTAATGCTAAATGATTTACTATTCATATTGAAAGTTAAGAGTTTTCGATCTCTATTTAGAAGATATCTCGATTTTAGTCATTTTGAGAAAATATCCGTTTCTGTAATTATACGACTTTTTAATTATATTATTTAATATTATAATTACAAGAATAATAATTATAATGAAAGATAATAATTACCTAACTAGATTTCCATTGTAATTAATATTATTTCGGAACCCGTAATTATACCTGCGATTCCCCAAACCATGCTTACACCCAAAGCCAAACCCCCAAACAACTCCTGTGGGGTGTCCTCTGAGGTGTCCTACGAGGTGTCATGTACTTGAGTGTTTTGTGAGGTGTCCTGTGAGGTGTCCTATGAGGTGTCATGTGCTTGAGTGTTTTGTGAGGTGTCCTGTGAGGTGTCTTGTGTGCTTGAGTGCTTGTGAGGTGTCCTATGAGGTGTCTTGTGAGGTGTTGTGTATATATAATATATATACATATTGGTGACCTTCCCCCTTTCCCTATAAAAACCCCTCCCATTAGTTGTAGAAAGGAAGGGAAAAATAAGAATAGAGAGTTAACCAAGAGAGTGAAGGAGAAAGAAAAGAAAAGAAAGGAACTGAAGAAATCCCAAACCACACCACAACCTCGAACCTACGAGGAGCAGAAGGAGAGAAAGGAGAAGAAGAAAAAGAGAGAGAGATACCCCGAGACCACCCACGACCACCCCGAGCTCGCGCGGCGTCACTGTCTTTACCGGTGAGTGCCTATACTCACTTAGTAGCGTAGATATGTATGTTTATATATGTTTTGGCATGAAAGAATTAACGGACCCCGAACGTACGGGAAGGGTCTAGTTCAATTCTGGAATATTACTGCTCTCAATCGATCGAACTTAGTTCAATTGATCGAACTTAACAGAATGTTAATTGGTTAGTTGTTTTATATCTAATGAACTGTTAACCTGTTTATTATCATATGTTGATGTGGGAGAACTGCATGGGAATAATGCATACGTGGAATAATGGACTTAATGCATTGAAACGTGGAACCCTTTGGTTAATGTTGAGATAATAATGAGATTGAAAAGCCGACATGCATAGTAGTGAGTCTATCGACCACAATGGTCGATACTATTTATGATTGGTACGTACAAATGCGGTCACGAAGATCGTATGATATAGGGCCGTAATGTTCTCTAACATCATGGGCGAGTTGGCCAGTGTAACATCATGGGCGAGTTGGCCAGTGTAACAAAATGGGCGAGTTGGCCAGTGTAACAAAATGGGCGAGTTGGCCAGTGTAACATCATGAGCGAGTTGGCCAGTGTAACATCATGGGCGAGTTGGCCAGTGTAACAAAATGGGCGAGTTGGCCAGTGTAACATCATGGGCGAGTTGGCTAGTGTAACATATTGGGCGAGTTGGCCAGAGTAACATATAGGGCGAGTTGGCCAAAGCACATCGGGGTGTTTGGCTAGGTTATATGGGACTGTGTGTCAGGATTTGACAGACCGTAGGTATGGGACTACGTGTCTGATTAATGTGGACCCAAGAGTATATGTTATGCATTGGGAGATTAGTACGATATCTATTGTTAGATATTGAGTTAGTGCATACATGCATGCGAACGATGAAATGATCCTTCTAATAATGCTGTTCATTATATACTACATATATGTAGATACTCTGTTAGTATTTACATTCACTCGTCTTTCGTAGCTGACGGCGTTTTATGCCGTTGGATATTCAACGTCCAGCTGGCCAGGGTTATGAGTATGCAGGAGATGCATACGTAAATAGGGGCTACGAGGATGGAGCCTACAATGGCGGAGGCTACGCTAGAGATGACTACTACGCAAGCTAAAGACTTGGAGCTTGCTGTTGATAGTTTATGCTTATGTTTTTAGAGACCGTTGTAATAGTTAAGTTTGTAATCGGCAAATGTTGCCTTAATGTTTTATTTATATTTTATGCAAACACTTTGGTTTTGTAATAGTTAGTATTGAACTCTGATTATATATATCAACTTTAGAACTTTCCAACGCGTGGTTTGAATCATTACTCTGATGGTTGGACTTTGGTTATGGATAATATGGTGACTTTCAATTGTCATGGCCTACGGGTCCAAAAAGTAATTTATTTTCTTTTATTTTTGCTACTGCGGGGCGTGACAGAAACTTTCTACACAGATAATTCATAGCTTTATAAGTGAAACTTCAAAATTATAAAAGTTTTCAACTAAGTTTCGTTTGGTCGCTAAAACCGAATTTCTATATGACGTTTCCGAAGTTGCTAATTAGCCTACCAAATTAATAGCGTTTTCATTCGTCCTCGCCAGGATACTAAATCTAACAACAGAAATAAATTCTAAAACAGAAAATAATACAGATATTGAAATACACAGGTAAATATTTATTTTCAGATAAACATTTAAAATGTTCCTTAGTGACCGTCTCATACACAGAGAGACTTCACAAACAATAAATCCTCAATCACAATAGTTTCAAAGGGTTCTCTAATACAGACACCCAAATCAACTCGTGAGTTAAAACTCACCCAATCATGTGTCATAAGACACGCCACATCACATTATCATGCATGACAATGTAATGCAAATGAAATAACACAAATGTGGGTGTTATATAAACACTCACCAATTACACTTGGTTCTCATAAGAACTAGATAAAAATTGGCCTTGGATTGAATTTGATCATATTTTAGACTATCCTAAATAAGCCCAATGGCATGGAGTGGCATTAATTTGCTGTGGAAGTTGAGGAGCACGGGGTTGCATCAACCCCCAACTTATGTTGTCATGTGTAAAATATCATATGCAACTTTAAACAGAAATAAGTAAGCCTTGCTTTGGCGAAAAGAAAAAAAATTGTGTTAGCCCACATCTCTAAAACGAGTTGCAAATGAAAATGAGTATGTAATTGCAAATGATAAATATTGAATTCTAATGTAGTTAATTCAAACATACCCTTCTAGATATACAAGAATATTTTTTGAAATAATGTCCAATCAATATTTACAAGGCAAATTTGTAAACATTTCAGTATGGGTAATACTTGGGACACACCCATTCACCAGGACCGGCCCTGAGATTTTGTGGGCCCTACTCAAACTTCTAAACTGGGGGCCCTTTGTATATTAACATAAATATTATAAATATTATTTATTGATTACTTAAATAATAAATTTGGGTTAGTATTTTTTAGAGTGGGCCCTGCCTAAAGGGGGGCCCTACGCGACCGCGTGTGCCGCGTACCCTCAGGGCAGGCCCTGCCATTCACACAATTTTAGGACACAACTCAAAAGATGTGTCTATATCTTTTCTGTGTCACTACGGGGTTCATGATCCATTGAAATCACAGATGACAGATAGATACGGAATACATCTTTTAAATTATGTCCTAAAAATTGTGTGAATTGGTATGTCCCAAGTATTACTCTTTCAATATTCACTATCAAAAAATGCAAATTACATATTAAGGTTTGCAACCAATACAGGTATGGAAAATAACAAGAATGCACATTTATACCAATCATAAGGCAATAAATGCATGCTTTGATGGGAAAAAAGAAAAAAGAAAACAAAGAAAAAAGAAAAAAGAAGGTAGAAATGTAAGTATCTTTCATGTATGTGCAATGTGCATAGTATAGTATATAGACAAGAATTAATAAGGAACAACCGAGTGTCCGACTACGTAGAAGGTTGAACCAAAGAACGTAGAAAGTCCGTTCATGGACCACTCATTGAATTATCCACAGTTATCTTTATGTACGGTCTTATATCCACCACACACTTCAAAATGACATTTTTCATTTTCCATATATGCACTCATTGACTTGTCACAGTAAGTCTTTTGCAAAATCATCATATCCACCACACTTGAAAGGATATTTCTATTACTCATCTCAATTGGGTCTCAGTTCTCTCTCCTCTTGAAATTCCATCGATCAATTTCCACTAATTAGCAGAGAAAGGAACCCAATAAAATGCCTGTGTTAGAAATCTTTCTTTCGGCTTTCATCACTGTGTTGTTCGAGAGATTAGCCTCTGGTGATCTCCTCAGATTTGCTCGCCAAGAGGGAATCCACACTCAGCTCCACAAATGGCACAAGACTTTGGTTGAAATTCAAGCAGTTCTAAGTGATGCAGAGGAGAAGCAAATTACTGATGCTGGTGTGAAGTTGTGGCTTGAAGATCTGGGAGATTTGGCTTATGATTTGGATGATCTACTTGACAAGTTCTCTACCGAAGCTTTGAGGCTCAATCTCAAGGCGGCCAGGACTGACCAAGCTAGCACCAGTACTAAGGTAATGAGCTTCATGATCCCCACTTGCTGTACTAACTTCACTCCTCGCTCCTTTATGTTTGGTCGCAAAATGAGGTCTGAGATAGACGAGATCTCAACCAGATTAGAAGACATTTATAGACAGAAAAACAACTTGTATTTGAGAGAAAATGTCAGGAAGAGGTCCAACATATTAACCACTTCCCTGGTGACTGAATCTCGTGTTTTTGGTCGCGAAAATGATAAGCGGGTAATTGTAGATATGTTACTCAAAGATCATGAAGAAGCCAACCCAGAAGTATTCTCTGTAATTCCTATAGTTGGCATGGGTGGACTTGGCAAAACCACACTTGCCCAACTTGTTTACAGTGATGACAAAGTTTCGGGTTTCTTTGATTTAAAAGCATGGGTATGTGTCTCCGAAGACTTTGATGTATTCATGATTACGAAAATGATTTTTGAGTCTGTAACAACAGATAACCGTGAATTCAAGAGCTTGGATATGCTTCAACTGAGTCTAAAGGAGAAATTTTCGAAGCAAAAATTTCTTCTTGTTTTGGATGACGTTTGGAATGAGAACTATGCTGATTGGGATATGCTCTGTGGTCCTTTACGGGCTGGTGCACCGGGAAGTAAGATCATCGTAACAACTCGCCATGGTCGTGTTGCAACAACCATGAGCTCTCTTCCAGCTTACCCACTGAATGTTTTGGAGAATGAAGAATGCCTGTCTCTATTAGCTCAACATGCATTGGGTCGAAGAGATTTTAATGCACATCCAAGTTTGAAAGAGATTGGAGAAGCAATTGTGAGAAATTGTAAAGGCTTGCCTCTTGCAGCAAAGACACTAGGAGGTCTCTTGCGCAATGATCTAAGTCTAGAATATTGGAAGGAAATAGTGAATAGCAATATATGGAATATACAAAACTGTGATATTCTTCCAGCTTTGAGATTGAGCTATAATCATCTTCCTTCCCATTTGAAGCAATTGTTTGCCTATTGCTCTATATTTCCTAAAGACTATGAGTTTGACATGAATGAGCTAGTTTTGTTATGGATGGCGGAGGGGTTTTTGCAACAATCGGAAAGGGACAAGGCAATGGAAGAGTTAGGTTACGAGTGTTTTAATGAGCTTCTATCAAGGTCATTTTTCCAACGTTCAAGTGGAAGTGAAGTACAATTCGTGATGCATGATCTTATGAATGATCTTGCTCAAGTGATTGCTGGAAAAATATCCTTAAGAATGGACAGCAACACACAAAGTACTGAGCAGAATAAATTTTATGAAAAGGCTCGTCACTCATCATTCATTCGTCAAGAATTTGAAGTCTTCAAAAAATTCAAGGCGCTTCACGGAGTCAAGGGTTTGCGAACCTTCTTACCTCTCCCAATTCATAATACTACAGAATGGAAAGAATTCTATATATCTAATAAGGTCTTAACTGACTTGTTACCAAAATTACAGTGCTTAAGAGTTCTTTCTTTGAGTGGTTATTGCATTGTTGAGATACCCGAATCAATTGGCAATCTGAAACAACTTCGGTATCTAAATTTATCTGAGACTTTGATCAAAAGTTTATCAGATTCTGTGACTGACCTGTACAATCTACAAACTTTGTTGTTACGGAGATGCAAGAGGCTTACTAAGTTGCCCACAAGTATTGGAAATTTAATTAATCTACGACACCTTGACTGTTCTGGTACTGACCAATTACGAGAGATGCCTGCAGGCATTGGAAATTTGGCAAGTCTGAGAACATTGTCGAAGGTTGTTTTGGGCGCAATCAATGGATTACAAGTAAGGGAGTTGGGGAGCCTCTCATATATCCAAGGGGCACTTACAATTGTGGGGTTGGATACTGTGAGAAATATCCAGGATGCGAGGGAGGCCAATTTATTGAGTAAGCACGGGCTTGATGAGGTAGTGATGGAATGGAGTGAGAGTTTTGATGATTCCCGAAATAGAAGTCTTGAAAAGGAAGTACTTGACGTCTTACAACCTCATGGAAACTTGAAGAAGCTCGAAATTAAATCCTATGGTGGAATAGAATTTCCCGGGTGGGTTGGAGATACGTCATTCTCCAACATAGTGAATCTAGAACTTCTTCGTTGTAGAGAATGCACATCTTTACCATCTCTTGGGCAACTACCTTTACTCAAGAATTTGAAAATTGGTGGGATGAACGGGGTAAAAAGTGTGGGTGCTGAGTTTTATGGAGTTGGTTGTCCTCTTACTGTTGCTTTTCCGTTACTTGAAACTCTGACTTTTCAGGACATGCCAAATTGGAAGGAATGGTCTACCTTGACTGGTGTAGAGTTACTCCCTCGCTTGAGTAAGCTCAGGATGTCAGGTTGCCCGAGTTTGACTAAAGTTTCAATCTCAAAGCTTCCATCTCTTCGAGTACTAAGTCTTGAAAAATGTCCTGAGGTTGTGTTGAGATATATGGTAGGTATCGCCTCACTCGCCACTTTGACTATTGATACAGCCTCAGGTCTTATCGGACTACAAAAGGAAACTCTACATTTGTTGGGAGCACTTGAAAGTTTCAATATTATGAGATGCAGTGAAATGACGTCATTGTGGCAAGAGGAGGGTGCGTGGATGGATCTAATCAATTTGAGACAATTAGAGGTCAAATCTTGTAAGCAACTTGTATCCTTGGCTGGTTACTCTGATGCGTTGCCTCCGAATCTTGAATTGTTGTCATTGAGGGATTGTCCTAATCTGGAGAAGCTTCCAAGTGGTTTGAACACCCTTAACAATCTTACAAAGCTTCAGATTGTAGATTGCAAGGCTCTGGAGGTGCGAAGATGTAATAATGAGGGAATGATGATGCAAAGGAACTGCGGAGCGATTAACTCGGAGAATGATGCTGAGGAAAGCAACAATCATGAGCAGACAAAAACAATTTCTCATCTAGAAACACTCATCATCTGGGAATGTTCATCTTTGACGTCCTTTCCAATTAGGGATTTACATCTTCGCACCCTCAAGAAACTCATTGTTTACGATTGCAAGAAGTTGGAGACAGATGTGGAGAAGCCACTACACAACTGCATGTCATCACTTGAATTTCTTCGTATTAGTGGTTGGTTGAATTTCAAAACGTTCCCTGAGTGCTTGTTCAACTTTCTACATCTAACTCGTCTGGATATAGAAAAGTGTCCTGGCCTGGAGTCTTTTCCGGAACGTGGTGGTTTACCCCGCAATCTGAGAGGACTTGAAATCGATGACTGTGAGAATCTCAAATTGTTGCCTGATCAGATGCAATCTCTCACATCTCTGGAAATTCTTATAATAATTGGCTGCCCAAGTCTCAATTCCTTTCCCCATGGGGGTTTTCCTCTCAACCTAAAACGACTTGAGCTTGGAGATATCGGAGTGCCCATCTCAGAGTGGGGGCGGGGTCTGCAAAGGTTGGCCTATCTTGATTACTTTGGGCTTCGAGGAAAGTGTCCAGAAGTGGTTTGCTTTCCAGGTGAGACGTGTCTGCTTCCTACTTCTCTAAGACGTCTTCGTATTCATGGGGCTGTGAATTTGGAATCCCTATCCGATGGCCTCCAAAACCACCTTACATCCCTTGAAGAGCTATCAGTTTGGAGTTGCCCTAAGCTTCAATCTTTGCCAAACACGCTGCTTTCCACTCTTTCATTGCTGGAGATTGGGAACTGTCCAAAACTAGAAGCAAGGTGCATGAAGGAAAGAGGGGAATATTGGCCATTTATAGCCCCAATCCCCTATGTTCTGTTGAATGAGTGAGGATAGAAAAGTCAATTAAAGAACAGCCAGACTCTTTTTTATATTGTTATCCAGGTAGGTATCGTCTCTCTCTTTTTCTCTCTCTTCTTTCTTTTTCTCTTTATATTGAAAAAAGAAAAGAAAATAATATTATTATAGTTATATGATTGCATCAACACTACTGTTTGCAGTTGCAGTTATGGTTTTGTACGATTTCTCCAGCCCAAGTAAATTGTTTTTTTTTTTTTTTTCCTCTTTGAAAACACTGGAAAATTGCAGGATTCCAACATGCTAAAATTTTGTGTTTTCTCTTTCCCTCTCTCTCTCTCCTCCCACATTTTCCTCTTGTTTCATAGGCTGCTTTAAAAAAAAAAATTTAATTTAAAAAATAATTATTGCTTGTCGTGGAAATATAATTTCATTGGTTTGAGTCGATAAATATATTTTCATTGGGTTAAATACATAAATTAATGTCTGTATCTTTTGCTCCTCCAGTTGCCGTTTAAGAACTGCTCCTATGTTATCTTTTCTCATTGGTTTAAGTACATAAACATAGTGTTTGTATCTTTCCTTTGTATGAAGGAAGTTAACAATCTGAACTAGTGTGTCGGGCACTAATGCGCGCGTGCACACACACAGAGTTGCCCCTCTAAAACAAATAGTTTAGCCTCTTAATTAACTATTAAACTGTAGTTTCAAAAGAAAAAAAGGCTTGAGATGCACGGAGGAAATACAATTAATCCCTTTTCTAAATGTAAAATATATTTAAAAACCAAGTTTCTTTGTATTTGTTGACTACTTATTTAGATTTAATCCAAGTTATACGACTTATTTGATCTGAATTTGATTGAATGGTTGGTCATTTGAGAGCTTTGAGAAGTTGGCCTTATTGTTCAGCATGATGATTACTAGAATCTAAAGTAGATTTTGAAATTAATGCAACAAAAAATGTGCCCTTCATTTTAAATTCAGGGGATCCTTCTCAACTTTTGTTCAGAACAATGTATCTATGCTTTTAAAAAAAATTATCCAATGTTCCATTTGCAAAAACTTTTCAAAATTTCCTAACATTTTTGCAGTCTTTAAAACATGTTTGAGAAAGCATACAATTTGTTCTTGATAAGTAAAAGGATATTTGGTTTGTTAAGGGTGCAAATAGGCTGGGTGTAGCCAAATTATTACTAAAATCAATTTAGCCTTCAGAAATTTAGCTTGAACAATGTACCTAAGCATTTCATCTTTTGCAAAAACAGTCGACTCATATTCCAAAAGTAAGCTTCCTAAAGCACTCTCTATTTCCAAACACATAAATTAAAGCTTTTGCTTGGAAGTGTTCAAAAGATTTGTATCAGAGTATACTTTCTTTTTTAACATGTTAATCTTATTTTGAGACATAAAAAACATTAGGCACAAATATTTCAAAAGGATACGCTAAACGAATAGGATTTACTTACATGAGAGACGACGACTAAGCAGCCTTCTTCTTCTTCTTCTTCTTCTTCCTTTTTTTTCCCCTTTTGAATTCAACTGATTCTTCATTCAAATCCCTATTTGAACGAACCAACCCTCTTCTATGAACCCCGTGTTTTGGGGCCAAATTCCCTTTACCCGCAGATCAGTTGTTTATTGAATCCCAGTTTCCAGGCAAAAATGAACCTGCATGAAAGAATAGAGATAGTATCACTATTGCCTACTAATGACAAATGTTATTGTTCATTCCCAAACTTGTTCTTTTCTTCTTATGGGCTCTGTGCGTTGAGGGCCGGTGCAATGAACCTATTTGAAGTACATTATGTCGCACCAGAGAAGCCTATTTATGAAAATGATTCAATATGAATGCTGATTTTAAATTGTTGGGATGTTAGAAACTAATGCAACAAAATATAAAGCAGATTTAGAAACTAATGCAACAAAAGAAGCACTCTGCATTTTCAATTACGTGAATTTTTCTCAACTTTTGATTAGAAAATGTGTTAATGCTCTTAAGTATTGTCTCCATCATTAAAATTTTACAAAAGTTCCTAACCTATTTTTTTTGTAATGTTTAAAATGTGTTTGAAAAAAGAAAACATTCACGTTTGATAATTAAAAGTGCACGGTGCACCTATTTTATTACGAATTCTAATTGGTTGGATGTACCCCAAATGTAGACTAATTATGCACCCAAGCAGTTGTACTGTTGCTAAAACACTTTCTCTTTATGTAAAAGTATCTTCCTAAATCATTGTCTCTAGTTCCTTAAAACATACTTGTAAAGCTTTGCTTATAATTTTTAACTTAAAACATATAAAAATATACTTTGCTTTCAATATGTTTCTTACTTTCTCTCTTTCTAAGACGAACTTGCTCCACATCTATTCCTTCAATCACAATTTATTAGCTATGATCTCTCTCTCTCTCTCTCTCTCTCTCTCTCTCTCTCTCTCTCTCTCTCTCTCTCTCGTTTAGTCCTGATTGTTGAAATAAGGCAAGGTGATGAAGCTATGGATGACAAGCCATTGAAGACCATAACCAAAAAGGCCCATGAGAGCGGCCATGAAGAGAACAATCCACAGAGGAATATAGAGAAGAAGACACCAGAACACCACCCAAATGCCTTTCCCATGTCGGACGCCACCGAGAGGTAGTTCAATTGGACCTGTGATATTCCCAGAACCGATTTCAAATCCGACGAGTAGGCCGAGAAATCGAAATTCGTCCCCGTGAACGCCTGAATCCACGTACTAGCCACCAATACCATCCATTTCCTTGATTGTCCCACCATTATAAATGTGTATATGTGTGGGTGTGAATGTATTAGAGGTTTTCTGGTGAACCTTAGTGGTTTTCCGGCAGTGGGTAGATTATCGTTAATGTATTTTTCATTAGTGTGTATGTATATGTGTCATGTGTGTACATATATGGAGGATGTTGTGATCATAAGTTACGGGACCGTGGAAGGTGAAGCATGTGGTTGGGGATCAAGGTTTGAAATTACATTGGATTGACAGCCAAATTTATAGGGGAAAAAAAAAAAGGGTAATATTTGGGACACACCCAAAGACACAATTTTTTGGACAAAACTTAAGAGATTTGTCTATCTCTTTCTTGTGTCACTGTGGGTCCAGTGATATCAGAGGAGAAATATAGACACATTTTTTGAGTTGTGTCCCAAAAGTTGTGTCTTTAGGTGTGTCCCAATCTTTACTCAAAAAAAAATATTCAATGTTAGTCACTGTACAATATGATCCACCGTTACCGAACAATGCTTTGCTTCACAAATTCTTTTAAGACTTGTATTACATGATGTGTCAGTGGTGTTGTATGGTGTATGTGACAAAGCATTTGTGTTGTTGAGGCTGATTGTTGATCTATTGGATTTTGCATTTTTGGGTTGGTTTTGGACTGGTTGGTCATTTGGGATCTTTTTGATTAGATACTCTGCCAATTTTGATAGCTCCGTTTCTGCTGTATATTGTTGGATTTCTGTTCCTTTAATGAAATTGATTTTTGCTGAGCAAAAAATAAAAAAGCTAACAAAATTTTTGAGATTTAAATTTTGGAAAGCGTAACATTACTCTTTTAAAAATTATTCCTCATAATGACACATCTATTATCTATATCTATATATTATAATATGGAAGCCTCTTATGCCACGTGGCATGAGCATAATTTTTCTGGTTTTTAATTTTTTTTTATTTCCTAAAAGAATTGTAATAAAAGTCTCTCATGCCATGTGGCATGACCACAATTTTTCTAATTTGCATTTTTTTTATTTCCTAAAATAATTTTTCCAACTCTTCATATCTCTAAAAATCAGTTTTTTGCGGGACATTAATTGAAAAAAGATACTATCATAGATGGTTGGATTTTCCACCACCATTGATTACATCCATACATACAAATATATGCACCTAATAAAAATACTACCACCAGAAGTACTATACGAATATAGTAGGATTTTCTACCACTTGTGATTTATCAACTTTTTTCTTTTATATTTTTTTAAAATCAAAATATCATACCAATACCAAAAATCCTGATTAAACATTACGGGTCAAGAGCTAGTATATATATAAATACCAAAGCAAAATGCCTTCTATTATATTAGGCTATTCACATCACCATCCTCCCCTTTAGGAAAAAAAATACTATGAGGCATTTCCTTGATTTTTCAAAAAAAATTTCATTTATTTCTAATTCTTCTTTTTCTTTTTCTTCTTCTTCTCTTTTATTATTATTATTATATTATTATTATTTTAAGTTTTTGATATTCTCAAAGTCAATAATGAGAATGTTTCATCCCAGGAAGCCTCAAATTCCAACTAGTTAATTTTGAAAGCCATTAAGAAATATTGACTAATTTTGTTTGGTTTTCCAAATAATAATTTAGTGAATATCTAATTGAGTACTGCACCAATCTATTATATATACTATATCTAAAACCTAAGCCTAAAAACCTTCCCTTATTGTGCGATGTGGTATTTTCTAAATCTTTTCTTTGTTTTCCATCTTTTTTTAAAAAAAATTATCTTTTATATCATTGACTTTTTTATGAGTGTGTATGCATTTGTGTATATATGAGCAATTTGAAATCAAAAAAGTGCTTACCTGTCACGCCCGTCCCGAAAAAATCTATTTATTTTAAAAATACAAAATTGGTTTTTGAGAATTATTAACGTGGCTTAATAATCGTGGACATGGTTGACGTAGGTCAACGATGGGTGTCAATCGAGGACACGAGGATTTGATAATCCATGAGGAAGTGGCATGATTTAAATGACATTTATGTGATTAAATGCTATTTGATTTATCTGGTAGTTGTGAATAATGATTATACTTGTGTAATATAATTTCTGTTGGTTAAAATTTTGTTTAAGATCATTTTGAATCTTGTAGTACTAACGTAAATGATACGTTGCATAAGGTCGGTTATCTAGAAATTTCACGAAAATCGTTTTCGGAACACAACAAACGAAACTTAGACGAAAACTTTTATGATTTAGAGATTTTCACTCGTGAAGCGATAACTTAGACGTTTAAGACGCTTTGAGAGATAATTGGAAGATTAGAGAACTCGTGGGGAGTTAAACACAATTCCCGAGATTCGTGCCTATATATAGAAAGTGTTGAGATATTTTTATAAATTCTCAAAACCTAAATATCTATGGAGAGAGAGAGAAAGGGAGATTTTGTTCCTCCGATCTTCACGACGCCAAATGATGATCGTTCGTCCGTCCGTCAATTTTCATCCAAGTTTATTTTTTGGAATCCTTGAGGTAAGACCTACGTTTTGATATCTATTAGGCCTTGTTTGACAAATTATTTTCGAAAAGCTAATTCTAGAAAATTGGGACAAACCATGTAAAACTTGTAGGTTTCACTTATAAATGGAGATTCGGCGTAGAATTGGACTTCGAGTACTTTTCTCAAAGTTATAGGATCGTAGCTCGAGGTATGAATTCTAAACCTATGTTTTATAGGAAATTCCATGTTTTATATGACAAGAGCGATATTTTAGATCCGGAAAAAATTCATGAGTAGTGTAGGCCCGTTAATTATACCCGTGAAAATCTATGAAAAGTATGTCTATTTGATTACGTGAGCATGCTATGTGCTTATGTGGGTCGAAGGGGAGTTTGGTGCAATTTTATTCCGGGGGTAAGCTCCTCGATGTTTGAGGATTATTGTAGCGACGACTACAGTGCATGGTTTGGGAGAAGGCCCTGCCAGGGCACAGTGCATGGTTTGGGAGAAGGCCCTGCCAGGGCACTTGAATGCGTGGTTGGGAGAAGGCCATCCACGACATTAATTTTATTACCGGATAAATGCAGATCTCTCTCCCTAGAGACTAGTCTACATGAGTGTCGATATTAACGCATGAATTTCCATATACGCATATGTTAGAATTGTACACTCAGTATATAGCTGGGCAGTGGAGATTTACTCCATTGCAGGTGAAAAAAAAAAGGAAAAGAAGAAGTGTGAGAAGTGAGGCTGTTGGGATGCAGGGCGTCCTTGTTTATATTTTTGTTTTCCATTCTAATGTTGTAATATGAGTTTTCTTTTGAGAATTTGAAGTAAATTTAACGTGAATCTTAGAATGGATTTGTAGCATTGTAAAACGTAGTAAAATTCTTGTAATCATATGTTGGTAATGATGTAATACAGTTATGATCACTTTGGAATGAGTTTGAGTCGGTGTAATTAGTCCCTGAATGAGATTGGTTGACTTGGAAATGGAAATTCTACAGAATATGCTGTAATTGGGAAAACAGTCGACTAGTCTGGGAACACAGTCGACTGGATTCATTGTTTAGGCAAATTTTTTTCCCAGGTTCCAAAAGCAGTTGACTTCATTACTCCACACAGTCTACTGGATGTTGTTTCAAAATGGAAGCTACTGGAGGATCAAAGTCAGTCGACCGGACGAGTTCAAGTCAGCTGGAAGTTTGACACCATCCCTTGATTTATAGTCGACCGGACAGAGGCCAGTCGACTGGTTTGGATTGCTAGGATTTTCATCCTCTCTGTAATTCCAAAGCAGGCGACTAGGACCCTGACACAGTCGATTGGATTACTATTTTCAAAATGGATTATTTCTATAAGTGTTCCAAATGAGAAAACTTTTTATGACTCTAAGTTTTATGGGTTCTAAATATATTTTCCAGCTGCTATGAACTTTAATTAAACTAGATAAGCCTTGGTGGCATGCCACGCGTCCTATTTTCACCATAGCAGGATGGGTCGTGACATTTATTGGTATCAAAGCAATATATAACAAAATTGGGATTGTTTGACGTCGAGTGGAGTGTTGAGTGATACGGCGTACACTTTAGAATGCTTCTACACATAGTAGAGATGTTCGATGCATATGGTATGTTGTTATACATACATGATCACATTGTTGTCATACATGCATAGTATTTATGCATTATCAAAGACCTTGTGTGGTGACACGGGGGGTTAGATGACATCTTGGTAGTGGTGAACTGTTGAATTTCTAAACGAAAATAAAATGATTTCAATCGAATCATTAAATGTTTTAAACGATAGTGACGATGTCCTTTGAGGGATTTGACCAAGAAAGAAGTCTGAGAGTGAACGTTAAAAGAGATTTCTTGTAGGTCACATAGGGAACGAAAGTGATTATTCGTAGTTGAGTTTTGGGATTGAGATTGATCGATAAGGGTTCTGTTGCAGACATGGGTTAAACGTCGTGACGTGAGAGAATAAAGATATACAGTAGGGTGTTATGATAGAGAGATAGTCCAGTAGCACGTATTGCTCGTGAATGGGGTAGGTGAGGAATCTCTCACCTCATCTTACAGTGTTATCTTACGGTGTTAACCTACGGTGTGATCATACGGATTATCATGAGGCTTTCTCTCACGGTGTATGTTGGGTAGTTGAAGGATCTTTTAACTTACTGTACGGTATTGGAATGATTAGACAGTTAAGGAATCTCTCGACCTATCTTACGGCATATATTGGGGATTGAGAAATATCTCAACGGGTTATAAGTATTATGGCTGTTGAGGAATCTCTCAAGTGAACCTGGTTTCGAATGGTCGAGGTACCATAGTGGATTCAGATGTAGTATAAGGATTAATAGCAGATGCTACCGGATTGATGGTATAAGTAGAAATGTTGGGATTTGAAATTGACATAAGACGAGAGGTTAAGAATGAAATGATAGAGTACACTTGAATAGCTTGAAGCTACGGTTGGTAAAAGCGTAGTTGATAGTAATATCGTGGAGTAGAGTTTAGACGGGTTGGTCATACACTCGTGAATGTAATGATAAGGATTGAAGGATGATGAATGCTATTGAAGGATGACATAGGTCGGAGAAGAAATTGTAGAAGTTGTTGATGGAAGATAAATGGATGGAAATGAATAGTAGTAAGATTTTCTTGGTGTTTTGAGGTGGTAATAGTAAGAAAAGTGGTAATAGATACTTGTGATAAGGTATCAAGCAGACTGTGGAAGTCGGGTATCGTGGAATGATGTGATATGCTTAGCACCTGGGATGCATTGGTGTCTGTCGAACGAATGAGTCCTACGTAAGCAGATTATGAATCTACAGATTCTAGAGTAAAGTGTTGATGATTTAAGTATTGGAATAACATGGAGTTATGCATGAGTCGAAGTTTTGAATAGTCAGGAATTTAATGATATTTCAGAAGTTGTGAAGTACTGAAAAACAACAGTTATGAATCAGTAGGGTGACTTTGAATTTTAGCGTGAAAGGTACGTGAAATGGAAGTTGATAAAGAATTTATTTAATACAGTGAGATTATAGCATCTATGTGGAGTTTTGATTACTGGCTTACTTTTCACATTGTATGCGGGGATTGTAAGAATATTTTGAGCAATGGGTCATCCAGGAATAATGGATTGGAAGTCTGAATAGTAAATAAAGGATTAGAGAGTTTGAATTGAAGATGTATAACTGCGTAAATGGTAGAGGATCTACCTGGACTGACAGACTAAAGGATAGTAGACGAGTAGGGTATGAGATGCGAATGGATTACATTACAGTTAAGATCTCCGACAGAAAAGTAATTGACTCATGGTATGTATGCACTATATGAATAGGTCGAACTGTGAATGGTCAGAGGATACAAATAGTGATGAAGTAGGTGTTGAACGTAGGGATACGTTGTGAGGAATTATGAGGCACGTGTATGATTGACTAAGTCAATTTTGGTTAACAATGTTGGTTGCTGCTATTGATATTGGGGTAATTATGTTGTAAAAGTGTTACGTGAAATTTTAAAATAATTTTTTTCAAAAACAAAATGAAGAATATGTATTTGACTTTGTTAAAAGTTTTAAATTGAAATTATAAAATGTAATCTTCTATGTTAATCGACGGTAGTTCGAGTACAGAATCTAAGAGATAAATGACAAGTGTGTTTGACCTCACTAAGGGTGATTCGGAACATTAGGTAGTCCCGAACGAGTAGAATGGTGTAAAATTTTCAATGGAGAACCTGACGAATACCTTACGAAGTATGAATGATAGAAGTATAGTACGAGGTTGGTTAAACCGGACCAGAAAGATAAGAATTATTAGAGACAGAGACAGTGCGATGCACTACCGACTATGTGATGGTCATTCAAACTGATGTTGCCGTTATATGGATTTCTTAGGAAAGGAAGATTGAATTTGATAAGGAATGAAAGATGTTTGAAATGTGTTATCGTTCTACAAGTATTTTGCGATCAGCAGGATAAGGAATTGAATCTATAGTGTATGAAATAGTTGGTAGAAGCATTAGTATGATAGTACTCAGTTTTGGTTTACTTTGAGATGAAGAATCGTGTATGTTTAGTAACCAGTTGAGACGTGTTGTCAACGACTTTTAGTCGAAAAGAAATATAGGTGAATGGGAGATGAGTTATTTCCTTCATTTTGGTGATTGAGATAAAACCCTTGGGTTTCGGAAAGTATGTGTGATGAGTATGATAAAAGGATATGTGGGTTGACGTTGTGATGTCGTGATGTGATTTAATGCCAGGTTTGATTATAGGGTATGTTCTACTCAGGTATGGATGTTCTTACTTATCGAGATGCTTCGATGCATTCCTGGGATTTGGTTTGAATCTTCAATCGGATTGAGATGGGGCTTTGATGATTTATTTTCCTCGTGAGATTGTGATATTTCAGTAGAGCTATCTGGTTGTGATGAGACAAACGTTGGAAGTATTTATGTGAAGTCTGTGTGACTTGAAGAGACGGCATAAGTTTGGGGACAAACTTTCTTTTTGGAGGAAAGAGTTATCAAGCACGTCCTGGAAAAATCTATTTATTTTTAAAATGCAAAATTGGTTTTTGAGAATTATTAACGTGGTTTAATCATTGTGGATATGGTTGACGTGGGTCAACAGTGGGTGTCAATCAAAGACACGAGGATTTGATAATCCATGAGGAAGTGGCATGATTTAAATGACATTTATGTGATTAAATGTTATTTGACTTATATGGTAGTTGTGAATAGTGATTGTACCTATGTAGTATAATTTATGTTGGTTAAATCTTGTTTAAGATAATTTTGAATGTTGTAGTACTAACGTAAGTGTTACGTTGCATAAAAGGTAGGTTATCTTGAAATTTCACGAAAATAGTTTTCGGAATGTAATTACGGAGACAAACGGGACTTAGATGAAAATTTTATGATTTAGAGATTTTCACTCGTGAAGTGAGAACTTAGACGTTTAAGACGTTTTGAGAGATAATTGGAAGATTAGAGAACTCATGGGGAGTTAAACACAATTCCCGAGAGTCCTGCCTACATATAGAAAGCGTTGAGATATTTTCATAAATATCTCAAAACCTAAATATCTAAGGAGAGAGAGAGAAAAAGGGAAATTTTGTTCCTCCGATCTTCACGACGCCAAACGATGACCGTTCGTCCGTCAGTTTTCATTCAAGTTTATATTTTTGGAATCCTTGAGGTAAGGCCTACGTTTTGATATCTATTAGGCCTTGTTTGGCAAATTATTTTCGAAAAGCTAATTCTAGAAAATTGGGAAAACCCATGTAAAATTTGTAGGTTTCACTTATAATTGGAGATTCGGCGTAGAATTGGACTTCGAGTACTTTTCTCAAATTTATAGGATCGTAGCTCGAGGTATGAATTCTAAACCTATGTTTTATAGGAAATTCCATGTTTTAAATATCAAGGGCGATATTTTGGATATGGGCAAAATTCATTTGTAGTGTAGGCCCGTTAATTATGCACATGAAAATCTATGAAAAGCATTTCTATGTGATTACATGAGCATGATATGTGTTTATGTGGGTCGAAAGGGAGTTTGGTACAATTTCATTCCGGGGGTAAGCTCCTCGATGTTTGAGGATTATTGTAGCGACGGCTACAGTGCATGGTTTGGGAGAAGGCCCTGCTAGGGCACAGTGCATGGTTTGGGAGAATGCCCTACCAGGGCACTTGAATGCGTGGTTGGGAGAAGGCCCTACACGGCATTAATTTCATTACCGGATGAATACGGATCTCTCTTCATAGAGATTAGTCAACCTGAGTGTCGATGTTGAAGCATGAATTGCCATATACGCATATGTTAGAATTGTACACTCAGTATATAGTTGGGCAGTAGAGATTTACTCCATTGTAGATGAAAAGAAAAAGGGAAAAAGAAGCGTGAGGAGTGAGGCCGTTGGGATGCAGGGAGCGTCCTTGTTTATTTTTTTTGTTTTCCATTCTAATGTTGTAATATGAGTTTTCTTTTGAGAATTCGAAGTATGTTTTAACTTGAATTTTGGAATGGATTTGTAGTGTTGTACAATGTAGTAAAATTCTTGTAATCATATGTTGGTAATGATTTAATACAGTTAGGATCACTTTGGAATGAGTTTGAGTAGGTGTAATTAGTCCCTGAATGAGATTGGTTAACCTTGTATATTAGGTAGTTGAAGGATCTTTCAACTTATTCTATGGTATTGGAATGATTGGACGGTTGAGGAATCTCTCGACCTATCTTACAGTATGTATTGGGAATTGAGAAATATCTCAACGGGTTATAAGTATTGTGGTTGTTGAGGAATCTCTCAACTGAACCTAGTTTCAAATGGTCGTGGTACCATAGTGCATTCAGATGCAGTATAAGGATTAATAGCTGATGCTGCCAGATTGATGGTATAAGTGGAAATGTTGGGATTTGAAATTGACCTAAGATGAGGGGTTAATAATGGAAATGATAGAGTATGCTTGAATAGCTTGAAGCTACAGTTGGTAAAAGCATAGTTAATGTTAAAATCCTGGAGTAGTGTTTAGATGTGTGACACCAGCTCCCGCGGTTTATATTTAATATTGCTTTAGCATGCATAATAATGAGTTAATGTTAATTAATGTGCTATGTGACACTCATTGGAGGTGGGATTAACCCACTAAGTTGATTATGGGTGTCCAGTTGGGAACCCAGTTATGGCCAGTATGGCAATCCCAAGTTGGGATATGTATTGATGGGTCCCAGTTGAGATGGGACAGTAATTTGTGGAATACCTTATGTGCTTAACTGTTTATTAAGGCTTAGATGATTTATTATTTTGTTGTTGTTAATATCATGTTGTTAGATGATGACCACTTTTGGGGTCAATTAGGGGTACCTTTGTGAGCACGAATTGAACACGTTTCATAATTAGTAGGCTAATTAGCAACTTCATATAAATATATGGGACCACTTATGGGACCCATGCGAGACCTAGATAAATACTCAATTAGGTTTGGGATAATTTTAATATAGTTTCATAATTAATAGGGGCGTGATTGCAAAACTAGTAAAATCTTGTGTATGCAATAATAATAACTAAAATTTTTATAGCAAGGCACGTGGGAGATGATTCATTCCCAGAATCATCTTCTTCATTTGGTTAGTATAAACAGTACATGGTATACGAGATACGTATATTTCGACGGAACGACGGCGACGTTCTTGACGCCGATTGGCGTGCCTAACGACGTCGGTTTTTAAAACAGACTGTATATTCGGATTCCTGGGGGTAAGTCTAATCTATTGGTACTAATTTTATTGAGTTCTGTGACAGTTTTTCCGCGACCCATTTTAGGGTTTAAGCTCATAACTTGTAATTTTTGTATAGGATTTGTACCTGGTCCATAGTAGGGCTCTAATTTCACAATTAGGAGCGAAAACCAAGTGGTGAGTGATGTTAATTTTGATATTTGGATGATTTTCATGTTGAATTCAATTGTGATGCCAAAGCATGCCTAATTTGTTAATTTAATTTATTTAGATTGTAATTGGGCAAAATTCATGTGGCTAAATTAGGCCCAATTTATTTGTGAAAGCACGGTGTAATGATTAAATGAGCATGTTGAGTTGCCTATTTGGGTCAATGGAAATTGCTAGTTCTATACCACCATGAGGTAATCTTTGTGGTGACGACCACGGCCGCTAGAGGCTTATGGGACCGCACGTGTGAGGGCGTGGGTCATGACTAGTCACGTGGGTTTGGGGAGTGGAGCTGCGGGCTAGCCGGTAGTGGTGGGAGTGAACTAGTAATTGCCAGAGACTATAGTTCTTTGTAATGTGTTGAATTGAGCATGTTTATTATCCATGTTCCTGATTAGCATTACTCACTAAGCATATAGCTTATATATTGTAGTGGTTATTCAATAACCATCGTAGGTGATCGTGGCGAGGAATCGGGGAAGTGAGCTGGGAGGTGGCTTAGCTAGCTTATGGGTTTTGGGAGTTGTTGTAACCTTGTTAATAGTTACCTGCTTTTTAGTTTAAAGCTTGCAATATAGTTGTAATTAATCGGTTTTAATCTGGTTTATAGTACGAGTCATACTTTGGTTGGTTTGAAACTTAGGTAATATTTCTAGTTAAGCTTTTTACTTTAGTTGGAATCTAACTTAACTCCTGTAAAATAAGGTTGGACTGTCTTAGTTGGGATTATTTGATCATAGTGTTACTATGACTAATGTTATTAGATTGGGAGGTTTGAACTTGGAGATTTATTTATTGGGTTGGTTGTAAATTGTTATATTTAGTATTTCTTTTAAAGTATTTAAAAACTCTTGCTTGGACTTTGGGAGCTCATGACTATGTGACACGACTAAATAGTTGTGTGCTCTTGTGCAACACCCAAGTGTAGGTGATCGTGCAAGTAATACTTGATAAGTCCAGGTCAATCCCACAGCGAAGGAATAGGAAGAATATCTACTAAGTTACAACCTAAAGAAAAAGAAAAGTTTAATTGTAGTAGTGACTAAATCCTAATTAATTAAATTAAACTAAATAATAAACTAAACATAAAGAAACATAATAATTAAATAACTAAATTAAAGGTGTTGGAAACACGTGAATCCACATTGATCCTAGCCATCTACCATGCATACTCATTAATGTTCTATGGAGTTCATTCCTTTTCAGCATTCCGTATTTTTCTAAAGATATAGAATTAATAGCCTTTTCATGACCGGGACTATATCATCACAATTGATTTAAAATACTTGGAAGACGGTTTAAAACAATGGTTATTACTTGCACTCTAAATGGTGTTAGCATTCAAAGTGGTTTTCAAAAGTCATTGAAGAAAAGGCCTTAAGGCTTTAAGTTCTAAAAACTGTTGTGACAAACTGAGCTTTAAGGGACAATTTGATAACAGATTTCTAAAACAGAAAGTCATGAAATACTTAAAAGAATCATCTCAGGAATTAGCATGTTTGATCGATCGAAGCACTCTCGATCGATCGGACAACATCATCCTTCAATCGATCGAAATATCTTCGATCGCTTGACTATGGCTCTGGTTCGATCGATCGAAATACCTTCGATCGATCGAGCCCAAGGTTTCTAAAGATTGCATGGCAGAGGCTGGGATTCAATGTTTCATCACATATTCCCAACGTCTAAACTACGGAAACATAATAAAACTAGTGCAGAAATAACAAAACATAGCAATCATTAACATCTAAAGCAATAAACAATCAAATAAAGAGAAAGGAGAAGAAAAACCTGAAGATAATATGAATATAACTTGTAATCGACATCAATCTTGAGTTTAACAATGGAAAAGGAGGAAGAAAACTTGAATCTAACCTAATCTACACCTAATCTAACCCTAAAACTACCCTAAAACTGCTGTTTTCTGCGTTCTGGAGTGTCCTCCCTTCGCATGGCGTCAAAACGACTTATATATAGGGTTCCCGCAGAGTTTACGCAACTTTTGGATGAATATAAAGTTCGATCGATCGAGCTTAGTTCGATCGATCGAAGGTTCGATCGATTGAACTCTGCTCAATCGATTGAACTCTCTGATTTTGACAGCTCTGCGCACCGATGGGAGAATAGCCATAACTTTTGATTCGGACCTCGGATTGACCTCCCGTTTGCTGCCACGCGACCGTAACTCAAAGATTTACATTTTATATCTCTGGGAAAATATTCCAAATCTGAAGTCTTCATTGTCAAAATTGGCGTTTTCTCAGCTGCTTACGTTGTTCTATCCACCAGAATCACTTTTCTTTAGCTCCACTTCATTGATTTACATCCTAATACCTATAAAACAATGCAAAAACATATGTTTTAGCATTAAAAAAATAAAAAAAATATTGTTATTAGAATGCACCTAAATGTAGGGACTTTGGGATAAAAGTATGCATAAAATACCACATAATACACTATAAATATGCACTTTTCATCTCGAATCACTATGATTTGGTAGTGTTATTTGAGAAGTTACTATTTGTTAAAACAGGATTATTTTGGCTGATTGCAAAGACAGGATTTTGTTTTTTTTTATTTTATTTTATTTATTATTGTTGAGCTTCTTTGGTTTAAGTTTATTTTTGGAACTTTAATCACTTGTGTAAGGCCTTGGTGGCGTGCCACGTGTCCTAGGATCATCTGGGTGGTTTCGGGGCGTGACATTTAGTGGTATCAGAGCAATTATTTAATTCTGTTGGCCGTTAATTATTTTGACGTAATTTTGGGTATGGACTGGTTATCCGCAAACCAAGCTACTATCGATTGTGAACAGAAAAGAGTTACTTTTTGACCGGTGGGACAAAGGGGAGTTTAGTTTTCAGGGAACTGGTGTTGTAGCACCACCATATTTGGTTTCAGCAATACGGGCAGGCAAGTTGTTGAAACAAGGTTGTCGGGGGTTCTTATGTTCAATAATTGACACACGAGTCACAGGGACTAGAGTAGAAGATATTTTAATTGTATGAGAGTTCCCAGATGTCTTCCCTGAAGATCTACCTGATGTATTAGTTGAACGGGAAATTGAATTTACCATTGAAGTAGCCTCGGGGTCACAGCCAGTATCGAAAACACCGTACAGAATGGCACCGGTGGAGTTGCAAGAATTGAAGATTCAGCTACAAGATCTTCTAGATAAGGGATTCATTCGACCTAGTGTATCACCATGGGGTGCACCAGTCTTGTTTGTCAAGAAGAAAGATGGGACGATGAGAATGTGTATCGATTATCGAGAACTCAACAAGTTAACTATCAAGAATAAATATCCATTGCCTAGGATCGACGGCTTGTTTGATCAACTTCAAGGAGCCCAAGTCTTTTCTAAGATTGATCTGCGATCGGGTTACCATCAATTAAAAGTCAAGGAAGAGGATGTGGAGAAAACAGCATTCAGGACCCGTTATGGTCATTATGAATTCCTTGTTATGCCTTTTGGAGTTACAAACGCACCGGCAACATTTATAGATTTGATGAATCGAGTGTTTAAAGACTATCTGGATGAGTTTGTAATTGTATTCATAGATGACATCTTAATATATTCCAAGAGTGTAGAAGATCACGAGAGGCATCTACGGTTGGTTCTACAGCGACTTCGTGAAAAGAAGCTGTTCGAAAAGTTGAAGAAGTGTGAATTTTGGTTAACTGAGATAGCATTCTTGGGACACGTAATATCGAAAGATGGGGTATCAGTGGATCCACAAAAGATTGAAGCTGTAGCCAGTTGGGAGCCGCCAACAAGTGTGCCAGAGGTACGAAGCTTCTTAGGACTAGCTGGATATTACCGAAGGTTCGTGGAAAAGTTTTCAAGAATTGCGATGCCAATGACACAACTTATGCGAAAAGATGTCCCTTTTGTTTGGAGTCCAGAGTGTGAGGAAAGCTTTGTTGAATTCAAGACTCGTTTGATGACAGCACCTATATTGACTATTCCTTCAGGGACTGAGGGGTTTGTGATATACATCGATGCTTCCTATCGAGGTTTGGGTTGTGTTTTGATGCAAAACAACAAGGTAATTGCATATGCCTCGCGACAGTTAAGGCCACACAAAGTGAACTATCCGACTCATGATCTTGAGTTAGCGGCAGTAATCTTTGCTTTGAAGATTTGGAGGCATTATCTTTACGGGGAAAAGTGTGAAATTTATACAGATCATAAGAGTCTAAAATATGTGTTTACACAGCGGAATTTGAATATGAGGCAGAGGAGATGCTTAGAGCTAATGAAGGATTATGACCTGACAATCCAATATCATCCAGGGAAAGCTAATGTGGTGGCCGATGCACTGAGTCGAAAGTCTACAACCAATTTGGCTTATACTTTGACTTCACAAGAAAAGTTAATTCGAGAAATGGAGCAGCTAAAGTTAGACGTGATTCCAGAAACCAGAGGTGCTTTGATGTCAGCTATTATTGCACAACCGTCCCTTGTTGATGAAATTCGAGCCAAACAGCTTCAAGATCCAACATTGAAGAAGATTCATGACGAAATACCTGAGGGTAAGCAGCCAGAATTTACTTTTGAGAATGGTATACTGAAATTCAAAAATCGGGTTTGTGTACCCAATATCAATGGTATCAAGGAAGTAATTTTGGAAGAGGCGCACAATACGAGGTACTCAATTCATCCGGGTAGTACTAAGATGTACCGTGATTTGCGAGAAATCTATTGGTGGTCAGGGATGAAACGGGAAGTAGCTGAGCACGTGGCAAAGTGTGTATCTTGTCAGAGGGTCAAAGTGGAACACCAGAAACCAGCGTGAAAATTGGAACCATTACCTATACCAGAGTGGAAATGGGAAAATATCACAATGGACTTCATGGGAGGTTTACCGAGATCTAGAAAGTCAAATGACAGTGTATGGGTAATTGTTGATCGATGGACCAAGTTAGCACATTTTCTACCAATTAAGACCAATGATCCAAAGAAGTTAGCTGAATTGTATGTCCAAGAAATTGTGAGGCTTCATGGAGTTCCAGTATCTATAGTCTCAGATCGAGATAGTGCATTTACATCAAGATTTTGGCAAGGAATGCAGAGAGCGATGGGTACAAGATTGAGTTTCAGTACAGCTTTTCATCCTCAAACCGATGGCCAATCAGAACATGTAATTCAAATACTAGAAGATATGCTTCGACTTTGTGTTTTGGATTTTAAAGGTGATTGGGAAGAGCACTTGCCGTTGGCTGAATTTGCTTATAATAATAGTTATCAATCCAGTATTGGGATGGCGCCTTTTGAGGCTTTATATGGGCATAAGTGTCGTTCTCCACTTTGTTGGACTGAGGTTGGTGAAAGAAGATTGATAGGGCCTGAAATTGTTCAGCAGACCACGGAAAAGATAAAGACAATACAACAACGACTTCAAACAGCCCACAGTAGGTATAAAAGCTATGCGGATTTGAAAAGAAGACCGATGGAGTTTGAAGTTGGAGATTTTGTATTCTTGAAAGTATCACCTTCAAAGGGTATTACGAGATTTGGGTAACGTGGGAAGCTGAATCCAAGGTATGTTGGGCCATTTGAGATCATTGGAAGAGTTGGACCAGTAGCCTATCGGTTGGAATTGCCACCAGAATTAGCTAATGTGCATGATGTATTTCATATGTCAATGTTAAGAAGATGTGTATCAGATCCAAAGAAAGTAATTATTCCAGAGTCGTTGGAAGTCAGGGAAGACTTGACCTATATCGAGCATCCAGTCAAGATTCTTGACAGAAAAGAACAAGTTCTGAGGACAAAGACTATTCCTTTGGTTATGGTGTTATGGCGGAATCACTCCGTTGAGGAAGCCACATGGGAAAGAGAAGATGAAATGAAAGAGAAGTATCCATTCTTGTTCAAAATTTGAGGTACTACGAGTTTGGGGACAAACTCCTTTTTAAGGAGGCGAGAGATGTGACACCCGCTCCCGCGGTTTTTATTTAATATTGCTTTAGCATGCATAATAATGAGTTAATGTTAATTAATGTGCTATGTGACACTCATTGGAGGTGGGATTAACTCACTAAGTTGATTATGGGTGTCCAGTTAGGAACCCAGTTATGGCCAGTATGGCAATCCCAAGTTGGGATATGTATTGATGGGTCCCAGTTGAGATGGGACAGTAATATGTGGAATACCTTATGTGCTTAACTGTTTATTAAGGCTTAGATGATTTATTATTTTGTTGTTGTTAATATCATGTTGTTAGATGATGACCACTTTTGGGGTCAATTAGGGGTACCTTTGTGAGCACGAATTGAATACGTTTCATAATTAGTAGGCTAATTAGCAACTTCATATAAATATATGGGACCACTTATGGGACCCATGCGAGACCTAGATAAATACTCATTTAGGTTTGGGATAATTTTAATATAGTTTCATAATTAATAGGGGCGTGATTGCAAAACTAGTAAAATCTTGTGGATGCAATAATAATAACTAAAATTTTTATAGCAAGGCACGTGGGAGATGATTCATTCCCAGAATCATCTTCTTCATTTGGTTAGTATAAACAGTATATGGTATACGAGATACGTATATTTCGACGGAACGACGGTGACGTTCTTGACGCCGATTGACGTGCCTAACGACGTCAGTTTTTAAAACAGACTTTATATTCGGACTCCTGGGGTAAGTCTAATCTATTGGTACTAATTTTATTGAGTTTTGTGACAGTTTTTCCGCGACCCATTTTAGGGTTTAAGCTCATAACTTGTAATTTTTGTATAGGATTTGTACCTGGTCCATAGTAGGGCTCTAATTTCACAATTAGGAGTGAAACCCAAGAGGTGAGTGATGTTAATTTTGATATTTGGATGATTTTCATGTTGAGTTCAATTGTGATGCCAAAGCATGTCTAATTTGTTAATTTAATTTATTTAGATTGTAATTGGGCAAAATTCATGTGGCTAAATTAGGCCCAATTTATTTGTGAAAGCACGGTGTAATGATTAAATGAGCATGTTGAGTTGCCTGTTTGGGTCAATGGAAATTGCTAGTTCTATACCACCATGAGGTAATCTTTATGGTGACGAGCACGGCCGCTAGAGGCCTATGGGACCGCACGTGTGAGGGAGTGGGTCATGACTAGTCACGTGGGCTTGGGGAGTGGAGCCGCGGGCTAGCCGGTAGTGGTGGGAGTGAACTAGTAATTGCCAGAGACTATAGTTCTTTGTAATTTGTTGAATTGAGCATGTTTATTATCCATGTTCCTGATTAGCATTACTCACTAAGCATATAGCTTATATATTGTTGTGGTTATTGAATAACCATCGTAGGTGATCGTGGCGAAGAATCGGGGAAGTGAGCTGGGAGGTGGCTTAGCTAGCTTATGGGTTTTGGGAGTTGTTGTAACCTTGTTAATAGTTACCTGCTTTTTAGTTTAAAGCTTGCAATATAGTTGTAATTAATCGATTTTAATCTGGTTTATAGTACGAGTCATACTTTGGTTGGTTTGAAACTTAGGTAATATTTCTAGTTAAGCTTTTTACTTTAATTGGATTCTAACTTAACTCCTGTAAAATAAGGTTGGACTGTGTTAGTTGGGATTATTTGATCATAGTGTTACTATGACTAATGTTATTAGATTGGGAGGTTTGAACTTGGAGATTTATTTATTGGGTTGGTTGTAAATTGTTATATTTAGTATTTCTTTTAAAGTATTTAAAAACTCTTGCTTGGACTTTGGGAGCTCATGACTATGATTTGGTAGTGTTATTTGAGAAGTTACTATTTGTTAAAACAGGGTTATTTTGGCTGATTGCAAAGACAGGATTTTGTTTTTATTGTATTTTATTTTATTTATTATTGTTGAGCTTCTTTGGTTTTAGTTTATTTTAAATTTATTTTTAGAACTTTAATCACTCGTGTAAGGCCTTGGTGGCGTGCCACGTGTCCTAGGATCATCTGGGTGGTTCCGGGGCGTGACAAGATGGGTTGGTCATACACTCGTGAATGTAATACTAAGGATTGAAGGATGACATAGGTCGGAGAAGAAATGTTAGAAGTTTTTGATGGAAGATAAATGGATGGAAATGAATAGTAGTAAGATTTCTTTGGTGTACGTTTTGAGGTGGTTTGTCAAATGAAATAGAGTAAAGGAAGTAAAATACGAGACCGGAATTAAGAATTAGTAGCAGATGCTACCTAAACGTCTTGAAATAATACTAACTCTTTCGATCTACTAAATGTAGCACTAAAAAGGCTGTGATGTTAATCTGAATTGGTTTTTTATTTTTTGCAATGTCCAATAATCTTGAGCAAAGGAAATTCTGTAGTATATTAAGTGTTCTTCTTGACTTCAGGGTAGGGTAATGCTCTTTAACAGATTTACGGATCATGATGACCACCACAATATATCTACTGGTTTCTTTTTCTTTTCATTCTTATTATTTTTTTTAATTTTATTATTTTTTTTAATTTTTTTATGACTTTCTAAGAAAGAGAAAATAGATTATAGTGATGACATAAGTACTGCAAAAATAGTTCTTTTTAGCCTAAAAGTGTTGGCGCCCTTTTGACTTCTCTGATGAATCAGTTTAAATGTTTACTTTCAACGAGCAACTGGCACTCCAAAGAGTTCAACTTTGAAAAAAAATGATAAAGAAGAAAAAAGAGAAAATAGAATACAAAATCTAATGAAATACGTATGCATGTTTGAAATGCATATTGGCTTCTGTTTTTCCTTTTGTTAATGAAATTATTGTGACGTTGTTTTTTTTTCCATTATTTATATTAGGTTACTATTTTGCTGCTCACTGAAGTCTCTCCAAAAATTATTGATGTTTAATAATGCTACAGAAGTTGCTAGGTTTGTGGTAAGTTTTCCACTTGGTTCTTTCCCCAGCGACTATCGACTACGAAGTTTGCTATGAAACGCATTGCTGTGTGAAAGTGTTGTCAACCCATTGCTGCACATTCATCGATTTTAAGCCAGTTTAATATGACACCATATACCAGCTCTGTATCTTCATTCTTATTATTTTTATCAACACTTGAATTTCAATGATTGTGTGGTCATTGATTGTAAGTACCTTATAGATACTTCATTGTTTAAGAAACTGTGATGCTTGATAAATAAGTGTTTAACATTTTCTAGTTAGTTTACATTTACCTTTAAAATATTGTTAGTTAGTTTACATTTACCTTTTGGGTTGTTCCATATTAGATTTTGGGGACACCAACCAAAGACGAAATCAAGTGCATGAATCCAAATCACCCAGATGAACAAAATTATTCCAGTTGGTTCTTTTATCCGAAATGCTTGGGGCCTTTCCAACAGTATTGATATGATATGTCTCGATTTTATTGGTTGTTTTAGAGGTACAACCAGAGTCTTTCTATATGTATGACCATATTTGAATTTGTATAGTTTATAAACTTGTCGATACATGAAGACACAAGAAATGACCATGTAGTTGTATAGTTGGAATGTACACTCATCTATTCTTTACTCCATTTTCTTTGCATCTCCAGGAGGAGAGAGAAGAAGCACAAAAACTTCTCAAGGAGGCACTTGGAACCTTGGATGGACACTAGCCTGTGAGCAACTTGTTGGCTGCCAAATTTGTGGTTTACTTGGCATATGATAGCTTTTGTTGACTGATGAACTTGAAAATTCAATATCATAGAATAGAGTTATACTTGGCATTTGAGGCTGTTTTATATTGTTATTAGATTGATAAATATTTGTGTATACTTTTCCTATCTTAGAAATTTAATTCTATAAAACAATTGTGTGTATGATCAAATTTTAATCGGATTTATTTTTTAGAGGTAGATCGTAATGAATTGCAATTGCATTTTGTTGTGATCTTATAATTTGTGTTCCTATGTGATTTTTATGGATTGCAATTATGTTTTGTGGTAATATTACAAATTGTTATAAAGGTACCAATCCGGCAGAGGATAGATTCTTGGAAAACACGATTTTTAGTGGTGATAAATAGGGCAATCTGGTACAGTGATAATTTGTCACTGTTTGAACGGTGACAAATTTCATATTTTGTCACAACAATTGTCATGGTTCATAGCAGTGACAAATTTGTCACCGTTGGTGCAAAAGAGGGTAGATATTAACAAATTGAAGGATCAAATTAGCTACACACTTACTCGTACAAATAAGTTCTTAGCATCTTCTTGAAAAGTATTAAAATCTAGAAGAATAAATAGATGTCTAATTAAAATTCTTTGATTTAAAGTATCTTTCAAGTGTTAAAGTGAAGTAGTCAAACACTTCCCGATTGTTTACTTTATTTTATGTCTTAGTTTAAAAAAAAATCACAATTTTGACTATGTTCTGTTCTTGTTAATTGCGTGAACATATGGGTGCATGTAGGAATATAAATTCTAAAACCAATTCTAAATGATTATGGAATTGTAAAATTAGGTTTGAAGTGCAAAATTAAAAAATCTCAAAAATTTTAAATGAATAAGTCGGATTCGAATCAAAATGTTGCTGGAAATTTTAATTTTAAAAATACTCCGAACAACTTTCGATCTGAAAATTCTGATATGACAAAAATACATCCCTCTATATTTATTTGCAAAACTTATGATATCAAAGGTTTATGTTGTTTTCAACTAAAATTTCATAATTTTTTATTTATAAAAAAGGAATAAAAATTCCAAAGAAATTTCTCATTTCCAAAACTTTTCAAAAAATTCAAAATTTTGGTATGGTAATGGAATTTTGATACTTCAAAGTTTCGAAATCAGAATGAGTTTCTCTATGTAATGTATCAATTCTGATCTGATCAGCCCTATGAGTTCATATTCTTTTATAGATTATGTTGAAAGAAAACTAATGTTTTTTTCCCCTTCTTAGGTTCTGGAAGAAGAATAATTATATGCTCAATACATTTTTTTTATATCATAATTTAAGTTGCGAGAACATAAAGAGTTGTTTTGTTAATAATTTGTTTTATAAATGAGAGAAATTTATTTTACAATTTTTCTACTTTCAATTAAAAAAAAAGCCTAAATCTGATCTTATTCACTTCCATTGTTTGGTGTGCCAAAAATGAAAAAATAAATTAACATGAAATATTTAATTTATAAAACATGAAGGGGGATATGACTATTTGATGTATCGTGAATAATTATTCAATTATATCATTCTTTTAACAAAGTATGTATCTTAATCATAATAGTTTTAAAAGAAGTGCAAAACCATAGACAAACAATAAACTAACATAGATAAATATAAAATCACATATGTTATTTAATGTCAAATTCCAAATTTGGTGCAGTGTTTTAACTTGCTAAACAACTTCAATGAATAAAGAATTCCATCACTAAGAGAGATACATAGATGAGACAATGTACATGCGCGCAAGCTAATGTGTGTGTATACATATAATTTAGAGAAAATCAAACGTAACAATAAATAAGAGATTAATTTGAAATCATAGATTCTCTATATATAGTATGTTTAGTTTCAAGTTCGTGCAGTCTAACTTATTAATAATTTGATATGATATCTTAGAAATGACATTGAACTTAATAACAAAGAAGATGGAGATCTTTAACATCAATAAATATAACAAAAGCAACAAAAATAGAGAGAAGCATACCTCAAACTTTGGTACCGCAAAGAAGAATGTAGGTGGTTGGAGATATCTTTGAGAAAAGTATAGAGAGTTGTATAGGAAGCGAATTTTGGTGTGGTTTAAGGTACCGCAAAGGATAGATTGTAGGTAGTTGGGAATGCCATTGAGAAAAAGAATAGAGAGAATGTATAGGAAGTGAATTTTGGTGTGGTTATTGCCACATCATTTGGGAAGAGAATTTGAGATTTGTATTTGGGAAGCATAGCATTACTCTAATTTTAATGCTCACTTTCCTTTCCTAACAATATGACCATGTTATTAAAGTCATGTTCTTTCTATAAACTACACCGAAAGGAAAATAAAATTGTTCTAGAGGAACACCAAACATTTTTCAGTAATTAGCTAATGTAACAATGTAAATGACAGTTTTTAAAAACCAACAATACTTTCATAAAATGGGACTATAAGTACTAATCTTATTTTTATTTTTTCAACTATATTATTTTATTCGTAAAATATTTATTCATATTGGTCTAATTAATCACAATTAAAAAAAACGAAAGTCTAATTTTCTTCAAGAATAACATGAAATTGTCACAAAATAATGTAGGCAACAGTACGATATTTTATAAAAGAGTAGTGCTACACATACACATTTTTTGACACAAAGTGTCATTCGGCAATTGACTGGCGCGGGCCCCACCACCGAACACATATCAGCCATTGATTTTCGATGGGCGAGATGCGTTCTGTGGTGGAGGCCCATGCCAATCAATGGCCAGATAACACTTGGTGTCAAAAAAAGTGTGTGCCAAACATTTCCCTTAATAAAATAAAAGTGTAAATAATTATCAAACATCTATTAATATAAATTAACACGATAAATTTGTTGAAAAAAAAAAAGAGGTGTGGGGTGGGGTGGGGTGGGGGGACGGAGAAATGTAAATCAGTAGGTATTGGTAGGAAAAACAAATGTGGATTAACATATTTTAGAACATTAAGGGGTTTGGTTCTAGTTGCAAATCAATAATAGTTAAAACATTTAATTCTTAAGATTTTTTATATCTAAAAAATAATTCGTCTAGTAGTCTGCTCAATCATCAATTGCAGGATATTATGGAGTTAAGGCGATGTAATAGAGGCGAGAGCCCAATATAATTAGTTCATGAGGGATGCATATATAGACACAAGGCGCATACAATTAATTTGAAGAGAAACATGACTAGAAAATTAAACTTAACACTAAAGAAGAGAAACATTCATAGAAAATTGAACCTAACGACAAAGAAGATCAAGATCTCGAACATCTATAATGCTGATAGTAGAATAATAAAGAAGATGAAGATCTCTCAGATTAATAATGATAGCAGAACCAATAATAGTAGATAGAAGCATACCTCAAAACCGTAAAGGAAAATGTCGGTTGAGGAAGAATTTTTTATATTTTTTTTTGAAAAAATTCTATAGAGAAAAATATATACAATAAAGAGTACTAATGCTTCACAAAGAGATGCTCACAAAAGGATGTGGCATCCCATGTGGTAATAGGATCCACCACACTACATGGTAATAGGATCCACCACACTTAAACACGGGATGCCACATCCCTTTGTGAGCATCTCTTTGTAATCCTTTTGTGTCCATAATATTACTCTACAGTAAAATACGTTTACTTACCTAGAGTCTTCTATATAATAGTCTTAAGTATAAGTAGAGTACTATAATTGTTAGTATTGAGATTTAGAAGTTAGAGCAAAAAAAAAAAAAGTAATGAGATTGAGAAGTAATTATTCGTTATCCAAGTAGTCTACAAAAAAAAAAAAAGAAATAATAGGAAAGAAAACCAATAAAGAAAGTTAGTTCAAATTTATCATAGAGAAATGATAACCCTTTATTTATTTAAAATTTTTTTTGGAGGGGAAAATGATAACCCTTTCTTTTAGTCCAAAAAAAAAAATAAAATTGTTATTAGGTTGTAGGACTTTGAGGACGGACCCAAAAAAAAAAAAAAGTGGCATACCAAACTTAATTCTAAGAAAAGTCACGTAAGTAAAAGTGCATCAATTGATAAAAAGTGTAAAACACGTATGACCATCCATGCACTTATATATATATATATATATATTATAGATATGTGTAGATTTATGTCTAGATCAACACTTAAGGTTCAAAGAGCAGTAGAAATGCCACCAAAAGTTTCTAGCCCACAACAAATACATACGTTTTATATTATTATTACTAGGCCAATTGATAATCAACAAGGCAGCTTCAAAGCCGCCACACAAAATTAGAGAAGAAGATGTTATTAAATCAACACCTGAATCACTTTCAAATCCAACCCAATAAACGTTCAAATAGCTTCTTTTGTAGCACCCTTTCTATGTTGTTTTGGCAAAAGCATCACTGGATTTCCAAATGTCATAAGAAGTTGGTTTTGTATAGATTTGTCTATTTTCTAACAAAGTACCGTGCATTGCACAATTTTTCGTCTAGTTGGTACTAGTTATTGAGACTTGAAATTAGTTGTATCATACAACAAAAAATGCATGTGTGATGAAGTAAAAAATATTGGTTGCAACGGTTATAGATGTGATGTGGTATCCCAAGCCAATTAAATACTTTTATCAGTCCATTTCTCCCCCTTTTTTCAGGGGAATTCCATTCCACATCAGCAAAAACTGCTATTGTATTAGTGATGTTTATAGATGATGACATAGCGTACCCGATGCAATTAATATTTACTCGTGGTGAAGACTCTTCATAAATATATACAGTACTTCTAGGGCTTGCATGACAAATTTGTAGTTTATTGTTCTCAATTTTATTTCCATTTTTTTTTTTGTATTCATGATTTAGTTCTAATATGAGAAAAGTCATTCCAAAATTTGGCAAAAAAAAAAACCAAAAATAAGTAACCGCAAACATTGCCATGCCAGCCTTAGTTACTAGTTAGTAACCACCTTTTGGTTTTTCTACAAATAGTAGATAATACTCTTTTTTCATTTTGAAAATACTTTTGCCTGAGTCCCACTGCATTGGCTAATGAGATGTTTGGGTGAGCATTAGTGAACCATTTTTTGGGTGAGAAAAAATGTTCTCTTTCATTTTGAGATACACACCTATTTTTTGTATGGAAAATCATAATGCCAGAGCAGTTTTCTTTAATGCTAGAGCAAATTCTAACACTTTTTTATTTGTAACGGAAAAATCCGTTAGTAATGTTAAAAATCCGTTAGAAAACTTGTGAGTTGCTCTGGCATTAAAGAAAATTGCTCTGGCAATATGAGCAGCCTTTTGTATTTGTTGAGTTACAAAGTCTACTGGAAATTTTTTAAAAAAGGGAAAATGTTACCTCCTTCCAAATGAGGTTTAACCCGATCATACTCGTCATCTCTCATGTCACATTAACCTTTATTGGCAATAGATGTATACAACCTTACCCTTGCATAAGAGTTTTGTCACTATGCAAATTTAAGAGCCTTAGATGTACACAATCCCCTTCATGCAAAGAGACTAAATATAGGACGGAAGAAGTAATAGATAGAATACAATACACTTATTATATATGCAAATATATATATATATATGTAATTTCTGACTCAGGCTCGGGTTTTAACCTCTTTGCCCAATGCCAACTCAAATTTCATTCGGGCTTTAATTTTTTAGCCCAGGCTTGCCCAATATACCTAAAAAAGTTTCTCAATCCTAAGTAAAATAAGGGTTGCGCTAGCGCCGGTCTCGGGTTGGCCAGCCCAAGTTGCGGCCCACCTTGGGAACCAAAAAGTAATGCTATGCTTCCCGAATTTTGAATCTCAAATGTGATTCCCAATGCTTGTGGTAGTGAGACCACTTTAACATTCTCTTGTAAAAATTAAGTTGACGTACTGCTACATATGTTGAGAACCTTATACGGGATACAAATTTGGGAACACATAGCACTAATCGGAACAAAATATGTATTACTTACAAAGCATTAGAGAACCAAAATTTGGATTTATTTGGGAAGCATATGATTATGCTACATTTAGTTCCAAGAATTAGACACTCACCAATTAAACTTGGTTCTCACAAGAACGTAGATTAGCTTGACATACAACTTGTTTTAAGAAATTTATTACACTGGGCACAGACTCCTATGTAAGAATTATACACTCACCAATTAAACTTGGTTCTCACAAGAGATGGAACCAGATAAAAATTGGATTTGGATCGAACTTTGTCATGTTTTAGACTATCCAAAACAAGCCTAATGTCATGGAGTAGCATTAATTTGCTATGAAAGTTGAAGAGCATAGGATTCCATCAACCCCCAACTTATGTCGTTATGTGTAAAACACCATATGCAACTCAAAAATAGAAGAGTCATGCTAGACCCTCACAGTGAACCACACACTTTTTTCACACACATCTTTAAATGCTTGTACTTTATGCTGTTTGAATTTTTTTACACTTTTTTGTACCTCACTTATACAGCACATGATACAAACATTTAAAGTTGTGTGAAAAAAGTGTGTGATTTACTGTGTGGGTCTAACAATTTTCAAAATAGAATAAGTAAGACTTGCTTTGGTGGAAAAGTAAAAATTTGTGTTAGCCTACATCTCTGAAACGAGTTGCTAATAATGATGATTATGTAATTACAATTGATAAATATTGAATTATAAAATTGTTATTTGAAACATACCGTTCCAAATATTTTGGAGATATGCAAGAATCTTTTTTGAAATAATAATGTCCAATCAATATTTATAAGAGAAATTCGTAAACATTTCAGTATTCACTACAAAAATAATATAAATTACATATTAAGGTTTGCAATCAATACAGGTACGGAAAATAACAAGAATACACATTTATACTAATCATAAGGGTATAAATACCTACTTTGATAGGAAAAAAAAAAAAAAAAGAAGAAAAGAGAGGAAGAGTAGTCGAGATAAGGATAGCAATGTGCATAGTACAGTATAGACAAGAATTAAAGGTTGAACCAAAGAAGGTAGAAAGTTCATCCATGGACCACTCATTGAATTATCACAGTTATCTTTTTGTACGGTCTTATATCCACCACGCACTTCAAAATGATATTTTCATCTTCAAAATGATATTTTCATTTTCCATACTTGTCACAGTAAGTCTCTTGCAAAATCATATCCACCACACACTTGAAAGGATATTTTCTAATACTCATATCTCAGTTGTGTCTCAGTTCTCTCTTTTCTTCTGGAATTCCATCGTGATCAATTTCCACTAACTAGCAGAGAAAGGAAACAAATACTACCATGCCTGTGTTAGAGATCTTTCTTTCGGCTTTCATCACTGTGTTGTTCGAGAGATTGGCCTCTGGGGATCTTCTTAAATTTGCTCGCCAAGAGGGAATCCACACTCAGCTGCACAAATGGCGGAGGACTTTGTTTAAAATTCAAGCAGTTCTAAGTGATGCAGAGGAGAAGCAAATCACAGATGCTAATGTGAAGTTGTGGCTTGAAGATCTAGCAGATTTGGCTTACGATCTGGATGATCTACTTGACAAGTTCTGTACTGAAGGTTTGAGGCTCAATCTCATGGCGCCAAGGAATGACCAAGGTAGCACCACTAAGGTAATGAGTTTCATGATCCCCACTTGCTGTACTAACTTCACTCCTCGTTCCTTTATGTTTGGTCGCAAAATGAGGTCTGAGATAGATGAGATCTCAACCAGATTAGAAGAACTTTTTAATCTGAAAAACAGTTTAGATTTGAAAGAAGTTACTGCCAGGAAGAGGTCCAACAGATTAACCACTTCCCTGGTGGAGGAATCTCGTGTTTTTGGTCGGGATAATGATAAACGGGTAATAGTAGAAATGTTACTCAAAGAAGCTCATGAAGAAGCCAACCACCCACAATCAGATTCAGAGGTGTTCTCTGTAATTCCTATAGTTGGCATGGGTGGACTTGGCAAAACCACACTTGCCCAACTTGTTTACAGTGATGACAAAGTATCGAGTTGCTTTGATTTAAAAGCATGGGTATGTGTCTCTGAAGACTTTGATGTGTTCATGATTACGAAAATGATTTTTGAGTCTGTGACAACAGATAACCGTGAATTCAAGAGCTTGGATAAGCTTCAACTGAGTCTAAAGGAGAAACTTTCGAAGCAAAGATTTCTTCTTGTTTTGGACGACGTTTGGAATGAGAACTATGACGATTGGGATCTGCTCTGTGGTCCTTTACGGGCTAGTGCACCTGGAAGTAAGATCATCGTAACAACTCGACACGTACGTGTTGCAACAACCATGAGCTCTCTTCCAGCTTACCCTCTGAATGTTTTGGAGAATGAAGAATGCCTGTCTCTATTAGCTCAACATGCATTGGGTCGAAGAGATTTTGATGCACATCCAAGTTTGAAAGAGATTGGAGATGCGATTGTGAGAAATTGTAAAGGCTTGCCTCTGGCAGCAAAGACACTAGGAGGTCTCTTGCGCACTGATCTAAGTCTAGAATATTGGAAGGAAATAATGAATAGCAATATATGGAATATACAAAATTGTGGTATTCTTCCAGCTTTGAGATTGAGCTATAATCATCTTCCTTCCCATTTGAAGCAATTGTTTGCCTATTGCTCTATATTTCCTAAAGACTATGAGTTTGACATGAATGAGCTAGTTTTGTTATGGATGGCGGAGGGGTTTTTGCAACAATCGGAAAGGGAGAAGGCAATGGAAGAGTTAGGTTACGAGTGTTTTAATGAGCTTCTATCAAGGTCATTTTTCCAATGTTCAAGTGGAAGTGAATCAAAATTTGTGATGCATGATCTTATGAATGATCTTGCTCAAGTGATTGCTGGAAAAATATACTTAAGATTGGACAGCAACATACAAAGTACTGAGCACACTAAGTTTTTCGAAAAGGCTCGTCACTCATCATTCATTCGTCAGCAATATGAAGTCATCAAAAAATTCAAGGCTTTACATGGAGTTAAGGGTTTGCGAACCTTCTTACCTTTACAAATTTGTAAAAATCATTGGCAAGATTTCTATCTATCTAATAATGTCTTAACTGACTTGTTACCCGAATTACAGTGCTTAAGAGTTCTTTCTTTGAGTGGTTATTGTATTGTTGAGATACCCGAATCAATTAGCGATCTGAAACAACTTCGGTATCTAAATTTATCTGAGACTTTGATCAAAAGTTTATCAGATTCTGTGACTGACCTGTACAATCTACAGACTTTGTTGTTACGTAGATGCAAGAGGCTTACTAAGTTACCCAAAAGTATTGGAAATTTAGTTAATCTACGACATCTTGACTGTTCTGGTACTGACCAATTACGAGAGATGCCTGCAGGCATTGGGAAGTTGGCAAGTCTGAGAACATTGTCGAAGATTGTTTTGGGCGAAATCAATGGATTACAAGTAAGGGAGTTGGGGAGCCTCTCATATATCCAAGGGGCACTTACAATTGTGGGGTTGGATACTGTGAGAAATATCCAGGATGCGAGGGAGGCCAATTTATTGAGTAAGCACGGGCTTGATGAGGTAGTGATGGAATGGAGTGATAGTTTTGATGATTCCCGAAATAGAAGTCTTGAAAAGGAAGTACTTGACGTCTTACAACCTCATGGAAACTTGAAGAAGCTCGAAATTAAATCCTATGGTGGAATAGAATTTCCCGGGTGGGTTGGAGATACGTCATTCTCCAACATAGTGAATCTAGAACTTCGTTGTTGTAGAAAATGCACATCTTTACCATCTCTTGGGCAACTACCTTTACTCAAGAATTTGAAAATTGGTGGGATGAACGGGGTAAAAAGTGTGGGTGCTGAGTTTTATGGAGTTGGTTGTCCTCTTACTGTTGCTTTTCCGTTACTTGAAACTCTGACTTTTCAGAACATGCCAAATTGGGAGGAATGGTCTACCTTGACTGGTGTAGAGTTACTCCCTCACCTGAGTGAGCTCAGGGTGTCAGGTTGCCCGCGTTTGACTAAAGTTTCAATCTCAAGGTTTCCATCTCTTCGAGTACTAAGTCTTGAAAAATGTCCTGAGGTTGTGTTGAGATGTATGGTAGGTATCGCTTCACTCACCACCTTGACTATTGATGCAGTCTCAGGTCTTACCGGACTACAAAAAGAAACACTACATTTGTTGGGAGATCTTGAAAGTTTCAATATTAGGAGATGCAGTGAAATGACGTCATTGTGGCAAGAGGAGGGTGCATGGGAGGATCTAATCAATTTGAGACAATTAGAGGTTTTGAATTGTGACCAACTTGTATCCTTGGCTGGTGAGGAGGGTGCATGGGAGGATCTAATCAATTTGAGAAAATTAAGTGTCGATTGTTGTGAACAACTTGTATCCTTGGCTGGTGAGGATGGTGCGTTGCCTCGGAATCTTGAATCTTTGTCATTGTCGTATTGTCCTAATCTGGAGAAGCTTCCAAGTGGTTTGAACACCCTTAACAATCTTACAAAGCTTTGGATTTTAGGATGCAAGGCTCTGGAGGTGCGAAGATGTAATAATGAGGGAATGATGATGCAAAGCAACTGCGGAGCGATTAACTCGGAGAATGATGCTACTGAGGAAAGCAACAATCATGAGCAGACAAAAACAATTTCTCATCTAGAAACACTAGACATCGCTTGTTGTTCATCTTTGACGTCCTTTCCAATTGGGGATTTACATCTTCGCACCCTCAAGAAACTCAGTGTTTACTATTGCAAGAAGTTGGAGACAGATGTGGAGAAGCCACTACACAACTGCATGTCATCACTAGAATCTCTTTACATCGCTGGTTGGGTGAATTTCAAAACGTTCCCTGAGTGCTTGTTCAACTTTCTACATCTAACTCGTCTGCATATAGAAAAGTGTCCTGGCCTGGAGTCTTTTCCGGAACGTGGTTTACCCCGCAATCTGAGAAGACTTGAAATCGATGACTGTGAGAATCTCAAATTGTTGCCTGATCAGATGCAATCTCTCACCTCTCTGGAAATTCTTATAATAATTGGCTGTCCAAGTCTCAATTCCTTTCCCCAAGGGGGTTTTCCTCTCAATCTAAAACAACTTAAGCTTGGAGATATCGGAGTGCCCATCTCAGAGTGGGGGCGGGGTCTGCAAAGGTTGGCCTATCTTGATTCCTTTACGATTTGGGGCAAGTGTCCAGAAGTGGTTTGCTTTCCAGGTGAGACGTGTCTGCTTCCTACTTCTATAAGACGTCTTCATATCTATGGAGCTGTGAATTTGGAATCCCTATCCGATGGCCTCCAAAACCACCTTACATCCCTTGAAGAGCTATTAATTGGGGACTGCCCTAAGCTTCAATCTTTGCCAAACACGTTGCTTTCCACTCTTTCACGCCTGGAGATTGCGAGCTGTCCATTACTGAGACCAATGTGCATGAAGGAAAGAGGAGAATATTGGCAATGGATAGCCCCAATCCCCTGCGTGAGGATAGATGGTTATAGAAACATTCACGAACTATGATTTACAGTCGGGGGGGAAGCTCTGTGTTCTGTTGAATGAGTGAGGATAGAAAAGTGAATTAAAGAACAGCCAGCCAGACTCTTTATATTGTTATCCAGGTAGGTATCGTCTCTCTCTTTTTCTCTCTCTTCTTTCTTTTTCTCTTTATATTGAAAAAAAGAAAAGAAAATAATAATATTGGTAATGGATAGGCCCCAATCCCGTGCGTGCTCATTCGATGATTACAGTTGGAATCATTCAATCACAACTCTCTCTCTCTCTCTGTCTCTCTCTCGTTAAATTAACAAATTAAAAGATCCTTTCCCTAGTATATATTTATATGGCTTAACTGCATTTTACACCCTCTTAGTTTGCACTTTATGCTATTTTGGTCGCTCTAGTTTAGAAAGTGTCATTCTAGCCCTGTAGTTTCATTAAGTGTGTCGTTTTAGTCCCTCAAACACTTTTTGTGACAAATTTTTTTACTTTCAGTGACAAAATTATTCGTCACTAAAGGACTTATTAGATTTATTTAACGTACTTATGAAACTACAAGGATTAAAGTGACACTTTCTAAATTACAGGGACCAAACTGACACAGATGACAAACTACAAGGCTGTAAAATGTATTTAACCCTATATATATATATATATTCTTTCCTTCTCTCTTTGAAAAAATAAAAATAAAAATTGTAGTTAAGCTGCAACAGCACCGTTTGCAGTTGCAGTTATGGCTTTGTTCGATTTTCTCCATCCCAAGTAAATTGATACACTTTTCCTTTGTAAACATCAGAAAGTTTAGAGATTCAAACATGCTACAATTTTGTGTTTTCTCTATCTCTTCCCTGCATCCATCTTCCAAATTCAGCACTACTTTTCTATTTTCTTTTTGAAATTGCTTTTCTTTACATATAAACGAAATGGTATAATACCTTTTAGAACTGCTCCTATGCTATCTTAAATCCTTGCTTTAAGTAATTAATATCTATATCTTTACTTTGTATGAAGAAACTGAATCCACGTCAGGGCGCGCGTGCACACACACAGAGAGTTGCCGACCACTTATTGAGATTTAATTTAAGTTAGATGACTTATCAGATCTGAATTTGAAATTTTCATTTCTTGTCAATTTTTCATAGTTGCCTCAGCTTATTTATTATTGGTAATTGCACTGTATGTTGTCTCTTTTTATCATTTTGAGAACATTGAAGTTGCTAGAATCTGAAGTAGATTTTGAAACTACCGCAACAAAACTTCCTTCACATCTATTCAGCATCGTTAAAGTTGACCTTTACTATCTATGTCCACAATATTTGGCATGCTAGTGCATTCTTCTCAGCATCATTAAAAAGTTTTAAAATTTTCTAAACTTATTTTTTTTAAGGTTTAGAATGTGATCGAAAAAGCATGCATTCATGTTTGATAGAAAAAAAACGCACCTATCTTGGGTGTAACCACATGAAGACTAAGACCAATTCACATTAGGAACTACGGCTAGGAAAATGTAACTTAGCATTTCATGTACCACTTAAAAAATTATTTTTTCTTTTTTAACCTATTCTTCCTAAATCAGTCTCTAGTTTGTAATAAATATTTTTAAAGCTTTGCTTAGAAAAGTTATTAAAAATTTATTAAAGAAAATACTTGGTTTTCAATATTGTGTTTCTTTCTTTTTAAGACATACTTCCTCCGCATCTATTCTTCAGTTACAATTTATGGCTGCACATTGAAAGTATTAGCTATTTTCTCTCTCTCTCTCTCTCTCTCTCTCTCTCTCTCTCTGTTATTTAGTCTTGATTGATGATGACATCGTTAATCAGACGTTGCTTGTATAAGTATTGGGCGTGTAATTACATTAGGAACACACATTTTGAAAGGATACACAAAACGAACTAAAATGAGTAGTAAAGCAATTCCAGGATTTCATTTCACGATTGACAACCAGGACTTTGTCCAGAAATCAACATTCAAATTCAGATTTTAGGATATTAACATGAATGCCCGTCAAAGATACTTGCTTGCAACATTTTCTGCACGTCGCGGGAAAAGAAATTGGATGCATCACTTGGCTGCATAATGAACAAAGTTCTGAAGAAAAGAAAGTGTATTTATTACAAAACTGTCAAGTGTACAGTGCCGAGGTTTATTTTTTTCGCTGGAATTCCTAAAGAAGTTGGCTTTTCATTTGCAATTACACTTCTTCCTTGTGTTTTCTTTCATGGCTCCAACATCTGTTTAGACAAAATGATATAGAAGAATCAGCAATATCTCGTGGAGTGAGTTTCTTTCCATATAATTAGCTGAGTGTTATGTTAGCACACTTCTATGTAGTATTTGTCCTTTTTTTCTTTGCTTTTATCCTATGTTTTGAATTTCATCTAATTGGCTAGAAAGGTCATGTAACAAAATTGGAAAACCTCAGTATTACCATTAGAACCTTCAGTTCTTTTTCTTTTCTTTTTTTTCTATTTATTAAAAACCAACTTTACCATCAAGTGTAGCAAAGGCCTCATAAAGAGACGGCAGAGGTGATGTGTTCAAAATCTGAGTACGAAGATATTCGAACTCTGGTTTCAAACCCATCAAAAATTGATAAGTGTGCAGACTCTCAGATCGCTGAACAATAATTTCTGCAACTTCGGCAGGAAAACCAGAAAGGGGTTCATACTGGGCCAATTCCTCCCAACAAGACTGGAGGAAGCCAAAATAGTCAGCAATACTAAGTCGTAAAGAGTCCTGAGAGACCTGAGAAATTTTCCGGTGAAGTTCAAAAATACGAGAGGCATTATGGGCATGCGCATACATCTTAGTTAGGGCCCTCCAAAGACCAGGTACCGATTCATGGTACATAAAAATCTGATAAATACGATTCTCCATGGAATTGAAGAACCATCCAAGAATAGTGCAATTATCCATGTCCCACAGTGCACGCTTGGGATCAGCATCCGCAGGTGGAGCTTCCTTGTCGAAAATCCAACCAAGCTTGCCTTTTCCACCAAGATAAAGGCGAAGAGAACGAGAGCAAGCAGCAAAGTTTTGTCCATTCAACAGGACACTAGTAACACGTTGGGCTGGAGAATGCTGCGGTACAGAGAGATCCATACGTGGTTGAGAACCAGAAACAGGCTGAACATCCTTGTCAGAGGTGGTCATTGTGAAGAAAAAAGGAGAAGTAAATAAACTCTCAAAGACGACAAGAAAGAACTACCCAAATCGTCACACGGCTATAGGAGGAACAGCAAAGGGCTACCACAATACACTGGTAGCCAGGAGAATTGAAAAATAGAGCACTAGAAAAGCTCTAAAACATCACAGAGAGAGACCCAACAGGGCAAGGCACAACACTATAGGCTGTTCAGAGAGGTGACGCAGCACAGATGTTGCGCAGGAGAAGAGGCGAGGTGGCTGGGGGGGTCGTCGGGGTCTGTGAGGGTCGTCGGGGGTCTGTGGGGGTCCGGCGAAGGCTGGGAGGGGGTTGGTGTGGTGCGGCGAGGTGGCTGGGTGAGGGAGGAGTTGCGGCTAGATGTGGGTTAGGCTAGGGTTAGGTTTTCCTCTGGCTCTGATACCAAGAAGAAGTTTAGGGTAAAAGAATAATCTTATTAATTCATCCAGTATGTTACACAATATATACAAGAGTAATGAGACAGAAAAAAGAAATAAATAGAAAAGGCAATAAAAGATTACAAGGAAATAAATCAGGAAAAATAAAATCATAACAATCCTAAGGAATATAACTAAATATTCCAACATACGCCAATCAAAACTCAAGCCTAAGGATGCAGCAAGAAGCCAAAATAGAAGATGTAGAGGAGAATGAAGGCTGCTGGAGATCTACCAGACCATATGGTGGCTGCGACAGAGATGGGTGGAGGCCAGTGGAGGCTGGGGAGGGCTGCGTCTAGGCCAGGGTGGCCTGGGTAGGGTTCAGTTGGAGGTTGGGTAGGGTTAGGGGGCTGCGGCTGGTCAGGTGGGGGCTGGGTAGGCTGCGGCTGGTCAAGTGGGGGCTGGGTAGGCTGCGGCTGGTGGTGGGTTTGGCTGTGGTGGCTGTCAGTTGGTGGTGGGATGGTGTTTAGGTGGTGTATGGTGGTGGTGTAACCATGGGATCTTCAAATCCCCCTTGGGGAGGTTCTGATACCATGTCAAAAATTATGATTCAAGCTAATTTTATTAGATGATTACCAATGTATATATACACAAGATTGAGATATAAAAAATGAAAACAATAATATCCTAATAAATAAGAAATTAAACACTGTCAACATGACCCAAAATAAACTAACTAATAATGGAAGGAAATAAATACTAATTGCCAATACAACTAATTAAAACATATTTCAACAATATATTCCCGTCCATTATCAGACCGAATATTGCGCACAACAGTATGATATTGAGTTTTAACCATTTGTAAAAAATCTCTAAAGTGAGAAAAGACTTTAGATTTTTTTCTTCAAAAGATAAGCCCAAGTACAACGGGTGTAATCATCGATAAATGTGATAATATCTGTGTTGGGACAAAGCAGTGGTAGGTGAGGGACCCCATACATCAAAATGAATAAGGTTGAAAGCACTAGGTGCACGGTGCATGCGAGGTATGTAAGAAGTGCGTGTATGCTTTGATAATTCACAAACTACATACTTAAAATTATAATCTTTGCAAGCTTTATTTAATGGTGGAAATAACTAAGACAAATATTGAAAATTCCACAAATCCAAAGTTTTAAGAGAGAAAACAAAAGTATTTGAATCTGGTAAGACATAATTATTGGAAATAGAAGAAATAGTAGCTTGCAGACTGGAGGAGGACACTCTGGTTGAAGGAGGATCACCAAAGCAGTAGAGGCCATCACGCTCATACCCCCTTCCAAAAATCTTCTTCGAAGTCAGGTCCTGTAGATAGCAACAATTGGGTAAGAACACAACTGCACAATTATGATCTTTGGATAACCGATTAACAGACAGAAGACTGTAAGCAAAATAGGAATAAAATAGACAGATGAAAGAGTAATATCAGGAGATAAGTAGGTGTCACCCTGACTATGAACAGACACAGATGATCCATCAGCAATACGGACTGACTGATGAATGGAAGTAAATGGAGAAACAAAGGAAGATAGCTCACCAGTCATATGATTACTGGCACCGGAGTCCAGAATCCAAGTAGGATGGGTAGACTTACCCCCATAAAGAGCAGTAGGAGTACCAATGGCAATAGCAGCTGTAGGTCCATTTTTGGGTTGGTTGCTCCAATTTATCATGGTATCAAAGCAAGTTATTGTTGGGCCCAATTTGTCCATGTATGCTCTACATCACCCTATCTCAATAATCCACGTGTTTGTCTCTCAGTCATGCCACACGTGCGGGGGCGTGTTGAGATTGTCCCACATCAGAGACTTACAACCTAGCTACTAAATATATAAGTTCAAGGGGCTACTCCACCTATAGCCAATTGGTTTTGGGTTGGATGCTCCATTTCAACATGGTATCAGAGCAGGTTATTGTTTGGCCCAACTTGTCCACGTGTGTTCTACGTCACCCTATCTCAGTAATCCACGCGTTTGACTCCCAGTCATGTCACACGTGCGGGGGCGTGTTGAGATTGTCTGTCCCACATCGGGGACTTAGGACTTATAACCTAACTACTCAATATATAAGTTCAAGGGGCTACTCCACCCATTACCAATTTGTTTTGGGTTGGATGCTCCAATTTAACAAAATCCATGAAAGACAACCTGGCCTATGTCTAGATGTCAAACGTTTGAATTCAGATTTTAGGATTTCACCATGAATTCCCCTCAAAGATACTTTCTTGTAACATTTTCTGCACACCACGAGAAAAGAAAGTGGATGAATGATGAAGTACCAATTCACATTAAGAGCTGCAGCTAAGTAAGTGTACCCAAGCATTTCACCCCTTTCTAATATACTCTCTTTTGTTTTTAAAGTGTTCCTTTCTTTTTAAGACATAAACTTGCTCCAAATCTATTCCTTCTCATATTGGATATATTGGCTATGATCTCTCTCTCTCTCTCTCTCTCTCTCTCTCTCTCTCTCTCTCTCTCTCTCTCTCTCTCTCTCTCTCTCTCTCTCGCGTTTAGTAGTACTGTATAAGAAATGGGTGCATAGTTATATTATGAACACACATTCCATAAGGAAACACAACACAAATCAATCAATGAGGTAATAAAGCAATTCAATCAGGATTTAATTTCATGAGAAACAACCAGGCCTTATGTCTAGATATCAAACATTTGAATTCATATTTTAGGATATTAACACCAATGCCCCTCGAAGGTACTTGTTTACAACATTTTCTGCACATAGTGAGAAAATAAAGTGGACGAATCACTTGACAGCATAATGAACAAAGTCCATAAGAAAAGAAAGTGTTGCTATTAATAAAACTGTTAAGCACACAGTGCTAAATTTTGGTCTTTCGAAGGAATTCCTGAAGAAGTTGGGTTTTCATTTGCCTTCTATATGTTTTCTTTCAGGCTCACAACACATGGAAGGACAAAACGATATTGAAGAATCAGCAATATCTCATAGGGCGAGTTTCTTTCCAAATAATCCGGTGAGGGCTATGTTAACAAACTGCTATATCGTATCTGTCCTTTCTTTTCTTCTTCGCTTTTTCTTTTATCCTAAGTTTTGAATTTCAAGCAGTTGGCTTGAAATAGAGAAAAGAGAAACTATAGATGAACAAAATCAAAGCGACAAAGGATCACAAATACAACAGATCAATATACAAAGGATCACAACTATAGATATAACATTCTTTTGGGCAGAAAGAGAACTCAGAGCTCTCCCAATTGCATATTTGTCTCTCACTCCAAATTTCGTAAGAGGTAGCACCCAAAGTCAACCTGGATATCCTCTCCCTAAAGAAGATGCTTCTAAGGGATTTTTGCTTCCTGTGTCTTGGATGCAGAGAACATAGTCCTCATTTATAGTCAATCAGCGAACAAGTGTTTGGTGTTCAGTTTGTTTAAGCAGAATAACCAAAATCATCTGAGGGGAAAAAAAAAAAAAAAACAAAAAACAAGACCTTGTTCCAAATTGGTCAACTCAAATATTGGTCCTTTGCATCAATTATGATCCCATGTTACTTTAATAAAGAATTTTCCATCAGTAGACAATTCCCAATCAACATGATCTTCTTGTCTAGCTAAAGATTTTATGTCTTCAGCTGGAGGGCATCTTTGCAAAGGTTCTTGGAGAAAACACACTCGAAAAGCAAGTGAGATCTGCTTTCAATTATCTTGGTGGCAGAGAAACACTGTCCTCACTTGTAGTCAATATCCATTTAAGCAAGTCCTTGGTGTTCAATTTGTTTTCACATATTATTAACCAGAGAAAATTCAAGCAAAATTAAAATTTTTTTTTTGTACAGCCTTTTCCATCACTAGACACTTCCCGTCTAACCTGATCTTTCTTGTCTTCAGGAATGTGTTTCTAAACAACTAAGCTTAAACTTCGACTACAAATAAATCTTGTAGCCTCTTGGACAGTCTTTTCTCCAAATCCATGAGTGAATGATCAAACCATATCAAAGTATTTGCTCCAATTTCCAAGAGCATGCTTGACCGTCAATCTTGCAAACTGTCCCACTTTAAGATTTTTGCCCTGGTACACAGCACTCTGGCAAGAACTGCCAACTTGTTTATTTGCGCTATTTTTCTATTTTACACCACTGAATGGGATGATATTATTTTTTTAATTCTTGATTTTGTGCATCCGTGTATGTGTATTTGTGTAACATTAGCTGATCATAACGGAAAATTGTAGAAGACCACTTGACGGGACCTATTGTGATAGTTGATGGGGTTTGTGCTCCAAGTTTGTCTTCCATGATAAGCTTCATTAGTACTGTTGCAGAATTTTTATAAGTTCTGCATGATAGAGATTTAAGGTTAGTGTAAAAAGGTTTAAGGGGTGGTGAAAGATGTGTTGGATAGAGGCTTATCTTGGAATTCAAAGGGTAAGATTGTTGGAAAGAGTCCTATGTTGGAATTCGACATGCTCAATCACCACTATAAGAATGTGGATTTGCATCACTATTTTGGATTGATAACAAAACAAAGAGGTGGAAATAAGTATATACACTAGCCTTCGGTCCCTTCTTGTGAGAGTTGCACATGCACCGGTAATTCTGTGTCACATTCTCTCCAAATTTCATGGTATTTAAGACTTCAATTCCCTCCATTTTTTATGTTTTAAAGTTTTGGTTGATGACTATTTCAAGATAATTTGATGTTAAAATGGCAACTCTTTTCCGCTCTATTCAATCCACTATGATAAGTCTCTTGGGATATTAATTTCCGTTGTGTTTGTGAAGCCTTATGTTTTAAGAATTGAGGTTGTTTGCTCAGTCGCATATGCATTTGTTAATCCACAACTGATCAAAGACCTTGTTTTAGTGTTGGAAGGACTCAAATTGAATGGCCAAAGCTGGTTGGAGGAATCACAAAGAAAGCTACAAATTAAGCATAAAATGAAGACAACCCATATGTGACAGTCGTCCCAATTTATAGAAGAATGGTCTGATCGCAAACAAGTGTATCTTTTGGCTGATAGCATATTAATGGTATTGTACTTGATTTTACCAAGATCAGTTTTCTCTTCAGCATATTGGTGATGTCAAAACAAATGAACTAATGATTGTGATTGCTCTCTCTCTCTCTCTCTCTCTCTCTCTCTCTCTCCAACGTTTAAGATTGAGTTTACAGATTCATTGTGATACAGTATTTTGTGCATATTTTCCTTAATAGCTAATACTGTTCACGTTCATCCTGATTTCTTATGCATTTCAGCTTCAATTGCATCATATTCACAATATTTTCCTAAGACTTCTTATTTGAGCCTGTGCACTGAGATTCTTCCATAAAATATTCCCAAAATTGCTTCAATGACTTTACAATAGTGCCACTAACCCAATTTTTTCTTCTCTTGAATTCAGATATTAAGATTAGATGTGCTCAACATAGAGAAAAAATGAAAAACAAAAAGGAAGGCGATTGGGGTATGATTAAGGGTGCACTTGTCAGTACAAATCTAGCAAAAAAGAAATAACTAAAAGTTTCTGGGAACTTTAACAATGCAATAAAAGTTTAAACAAGCAGTTTACTCAAGTGAGAAGTCATCAGGAAATTTCTTTGGTCTGGATCTGACTCTAGTCATGGTGCTAAAGTTGCTTGAGACAACCTTTGTACACCTTTCAAAGAAGGGAACTGTGTCTGAAAAATCGTCATGAAAGCAAAGACACATATGGACTTTATTCTCGGACTTTGCAACTTCTCCCCCATCAAACTCTTTGGACTGAGTCTCCTGTATAGCTTCCAAAACTGGTAAATTTCAAATGAAGTAATATAAAAATTCCGAAGATTTGGAAGTGGCATTGGAAAGGCTATTTATATTCTGAAAAATAACCCTACTCACAACATGTGGCAATGTGTCCTGAAGAAAAGTGGCATTAGATGGAAACCTATGTCTTGGTGAAATTTCATTTTTTGGGCTGCTATTGAATGGAAGGTTGAGACTTTACCTTAAATCATCCTCAAAATCTGCCTCTCCACAACTATTTTTATATTATTTGGAAAGAGAGAAATTCCCAAATTTTCATAAATGAGTATCGTGATCACAAATCCATCTTGTAGGAAAGCTGCAATATGGTCTGTGAGGGAAAACTCGTGACTTTCAAGAAGCCTATTCTCGACAGTTTTATTCAAGAATGGGACTGATTCTTTTCAATTATTTTTTTTTCTCTCTCACCAATCAAGTTCTTTTCTTTTTTTTTTTGGTTGATGGCCTTTGCTCTGGCATACTTCATCTTTGTTTGTTCAAAGGTTGATTTTGGTTTTCATTTGTTTAGCTTGGCTAGTTTTGCTGGGGGGATGCCCCTTGGCTCCTGTATGTTTTTTCTTTCCCCCTTTTTAAATCTTACCTTTTTCAGGGAAAAAAAGTAAAGATTTGAAGTGACAATGAGTTGGGGATAGGAATAGAGTATTTATTTTGGTGAGTTTATTTGGTGGACTTGGGAACCTTGTTTACAAAATTGTTAATGAAATCAGGTTGACATGGTGGCATTTGGATGGTGCACCAAGTTATCCTCAAAGAGCTTTCGGAATTTCCATGATTCATCTTTACCTGAAGGAAGGAAAATTTTGAACTAGCAACTGCAAATGTACATAGAAATGTTAAAATTGTAAATATTGTTAGTAATATACTTTGACTTGGTCATTTCAGATCAAAAGTTATGATCTCTGCCAAGTGATGAGATAAAAGGGGAGTAAATCTTCTAAGGTGCATATCAGAAGTTGAATTCAGAATTAAATTTTGGATCCTATGGGTTGGCGATGACACCTTTAGCCATATATGTTACTATATATCTTGGAAGCACCAGTGCGGATGCGGGGACGCGAGTACGGGGACGCGAGTGCGGAGAGTTCGGCAATTTTTCCAAAATCACCAATGCGCATGCGGCAGGGGTACTTATGTAAATTATTAAAAATATATTTCATATAGCATTTATATATTACTATATAGTATATACAAAATATTCTACTATATATATATATATATTTTTTTTTTTTCTAATTAAAACACAAAATACACATAAATTACTTGTTTACTAATAAACAATGTAATTAAACTAGCAAGAAAACAACAATGAGAGAATAAAAAACATACAAGAAGGAATCGATCGATCAAGAACCAGCACAAAGCTACGCCGCTACAAACTGTGAGATAGATCGAGAGTTAGTGTGTGTGAGTGTGTGTGTGTGTGTGTGTGAAATAAAGAGACGGAACAGAGAGAGGGGAGAGAGACGAACAGAGAGGTAGAGATTCAGACATCATGAGCCCTAGCCGGAGAGACGATCCCCAACAAGCACTGATTTGTGAGTTTGTGAAGGTGCGACTGTATCTCAGCCTATATTTACTTCTCCTTTCTTTATATATTTGTATTATGAACCCCAAAATTTGTAAAAAAAATGTAAGAAACCTTGGAAAAAAATATAAAAAAATCAGATGTCGCCGCACTCACGGAGTGTCGGGACGCACTCACGACGCACTCTGCCGCACTCGAGCCGCACTCGGGCACAACCAAGAACTCACATGGAGTCCACGCGCACTAAGGCGCACTCCAGCCGCACTCGCACTCCATACGCACTAAGTGCGCGTGCGGCACCATTTTTGAAGCACTCGTGCTTCTTAGCTATATATACACACACATGCATACATATATTCAAGAATGGAACATGATTAAGAGATTTTGAAAACAGCCAAGTCTCTCCAGTATACAGAATTCATAAGATATGTTAAATCCTCGAGATTTCCTTTAATATTGATGCCGTTGTCACACACCATTGTCTTTGTGTGATCATTCTCATTTCGCTCGGGCAGAGCCAAGATTTAATCTCAGGGGCACACTAACTTGGGGGTTGGGGCAGCGCCCCAGAGCAATATTTTTTTTTTGGTTGAAACACTGTAATTTTTTTTTTTAGAACGTTTAACAATTGTGTGGTTATTCAGTGGATTCGGTAAGTTGAGGATTATTCCAAGACAAATTTATCCCTCCACAACTCTTTAAAAAAATGTATTCATATCCTTAATTTCTTTTCTTTTCTCTTCTTTTTTTTTTTCCTTCTTTAAATTAACTAATAAAATAAAGAATTCTTAGTATGGTTAAAATGATATCTACAAGGCATTGTAGATGCTAATTGAGTAAATGAGGTGTTTACTTAGAGTGAAAATCATAAAAATTAAAGGACCAAATATGAGATTTATGAGTTTTGAAGGGGTAGGTTAAAATTTATAGAGGGGCATGAATGCATACAACATCAAATGTACATGGCTAAACTATAAAATCTAAAAGTTGAGGGGAACCTAGGGCCAACCTTGCCCCATGTGCCTCCACCCATAATCATTCTCTTGGCTGGTAGTTTTCTGAATAACTCATTTTTCTTCCTTCAAGTTAACTATTACTAGCGGAGGGAAGGGAAGGGAAGGGAAGGGTAGGGTAGGGTGCCCCTGCGATCGCTTAGACATATACCATTAGGTAGGTTGGGTCTTTAGAATAAGGGAATTAGACTCTTTGTGATTCCAAATGCTAACACTATCAAACAGGTTGCGTTACGACCTGCACATAATTGGTGTATGTCAATCCTTCGGATGATCCCGGACATTCGATCATTAATTAAGTTTCATAATAATTAGAACTATTATGAGTTTGGTTGTGATAATCCACCATTTAGTGGTTGAGATAGGATTTTCACCGAAAAGGGAATCATTGGCGTGTGTTTAAGCGTTATGTTCTTCTTACTTTGATGATATTGTCATCGGGGATGAGCAGATGGCGGAGCATTATCACGCATTCATGCAAGAGATTGAGGTTGGTCTCAAGATCTGGTTGCCTTGAATTTGCTAAACGTTTGCTAATCTATCGGGCATCTAAGGATTCTCCCCCCTGAAATTTTAAAATTTGGCTTAAGAATTTTTGATACATCATTTTAGGCACCCAAAAAATATAAATAAATAAATACACTTTAATTAGGGAAAATTTTGAAATAAAAAACCAATTCTAAACATAACTATGTATAAGTAGACCCCAAAAACTTCCCCCATAAGTATAGGAAGGGCTTGATTTCGAATTCTTACACATAAAATTAATTTTACACATAATTATGTATAAGTAGACAAAAAATAAAAATAAAAACAAAAATCGCCTATATGTATAAATAGGGCTTGGTTTCTAATTCTGCACATGCAACCATTTCTACACATAATTATGTGTAAGTAGACCCTTAAAAAAAATCATCCCAGGGGCGCTGCCTGTCACACCCCGATTTTTGGACAACCAAATATTTGATCCAGAGCATGTATCCGGACTAAATATTCAATTTAAAAAAACCCTAAGGGAGACACCCTCACACAGGTTAACAAATCATTATATTGAAAATAGTATTTTTTTTTTTTTACTCATTAAATAAGAGCACGTGATCTTGTTTTTAAAGAAAAAATCATTATTATTAACCTTGTATCCCAAACATCCATTTCATTATACGTAAAAGAAATAACGTTCCATTATATCATTTCGATTTACAAAAGAGGTTGGGAATCCACTGGACTCCCTTCCTTTCCAATACACACACCCAATCCGCATACACACAATGAGTTGTAGGCAGAACTGAAATTCCACACGTGAGTGAGGACAGGCTGTAGTTTCCTTCAGTCACGGTGGCAGTGTGTTCCACCCCCAAAGAAATTCCCAATCACTTACCCTTCCTTAATATGGTGAACCAGTCCTGCATAACGGTTAGTGGGCCTACCATCCTGCAAATTGAATGATCACAAACCAAGCAAACAATTCTGTATGCAAACCGTCTACATTCTAACTTAAACGTCGCGTTCATTATTCCACGCTTATCAATCTTATGAAATATTCCATTTTCATTATTTATTAGCCTTAAATTAATCTTTATGTTCCCTAGGTTTACCACCTTGGCCACCCTCCATAGTACGGCCCACACATATATCTCATGTGTCTCCTAACGTAACACTAACTTTCACTCCAGTCCAAACCCCCATGGGGTATCACTGGGCTTTGAGTATACACTGAAAGGCTAGTCTTTACGTTCTTGACGTCAATAAGAAAAATGTCTAGATACTCATGAAATAAACCAACAAGCTGGGCATAAAATGCTTAAAATAAGAAAGAGACGGGTCATCCACGTAGTCGCCGTCTAATCACACAAGAACGGGTCATCCACGAAGTTGCCGCCTAAAGTCATAAGGAGCAGTGGTGAACACTAAAAGAATTATGTTGCCATTATCGTTTATCGTTCGTATTATTCCCATTTTTGTGAAATTCACGTTTATCACATAGTTTCGTCTTATCATAGTCCAATCGCATCTCTATCTTTTAGATGCGTTACAATTTCGCTCAAATAGGGTTTTATCAATTTACCCATAACAATCGTTCCATAATATTTTCCGATTGAATTACAAGATCACCAATATACTATTCAACATTTCTAGTTTACCTTTTATCAAAATTTCTACAATATGCAGCCAATTATTTCAGATACAGTTATCTCAACCAAACATTCAATATTAGCATACATGAAGCACATAATAAGAAATCATATTCTCCATATTGTAAAATATTCAATGAGACATTTGTTCACTACTACTGTAATTGTAAATTTCTGCCAAAACGGTGTAGAATTGGGAAAAACTCCATTATACGAAAGTTGTCGGGAATCGCATTTTACATGAACCTTAGCAAGCAAAATTTCCAAAATCACTATTTTTAATTTAATAACAATTTTTCTTTAAATCTGGTGTATGATTTCTTCGTTTTTTTCAAGAAAATCAAATTCTCCAATGAGTTTATCAATCAAACATTCGGTTTTCTATTCGAGAAAAACAACCAACCATAATTTTGTACATCTAATCACATCTATTTTTATTGCAAGAGCAAAACTCACAATTATTAATCCAACCCTATACTCAAACGATTTCAAAACAAGAAACGATCTTGACAATGAACACGTGTTATCACAATATGACTCAACACGCAATAACTATGAACAAACACCTGTTTACTCACTATATTTAAAATCATAAATATCCTTTACGAGATTTATATCATCAAACAATCTTCAAACAAAGTCATGTACAAATTAAAATTTGCATATATATATATATATATTCGCATTCAAACAAAATTCACTCACAGTTTGGTGTTCCAACAAAGAAGATGAAGATGGTGATAATGATCAAGCCCTCTCTCTCTCTCTATCTCTCTCTCTCTCTCTCTCTCTCTCCTTCTTTTTCTCTATCTTGGCTATTGTCATGCCCAGAACCGCACATACGATTCTAGGACACGTGGCACGCCACCAAGGCACATCCCATGTCATTAGAGTTCCTTAAAAACACATTAGTAAAAGTTTTGACTTATGAACTCAACACTTTCTAAACATTTTCAAAGAGATTTTATAAACTCATACACAAGCACACCTTAACGAAGTTCATTTATGAAAGTAACACTTTCATAGTTCAAAGGGTTTCCAAAGGTACACTTATGTTTAATTAGAAGCAAAACCGAATACCCGAAGTGGGAAAACCAAAAGTGGACAAGAGGGTATTTCGACCGGTCGAATCGCCCCCTTCGACCGGTCGAATGACCCCTGGGCAGAATCCTTCCCCTGCTGCAAAATTTTGCCTAGAGTCATTCAACCACTTTGAATTTGATCAACTTAAAAACATGCAAAACATTAAGTTAACTCCTTCAACATGTAAAAACACCATTGCAACACAAATCCGAGTTTCTTGAGTTCATATCAACCATTAAAACAAATAATGAGAGTTCAAACACAAAATCCATTTCAAGTCGAATTCTTGGAGTAAAACTCCGAGTTCGTCGCCCAACCAACTAAACAAAGCAAAGAAGAGTCGCAACCTTTCCCAAACTAATCAAGACGACTGAAACCATATATTACACGAGTCAAACTTGTTAGCTAACCTCCACAAGATCTATGAATCCAGATTGTATAAACTACCAACCTAGAACATTTGGAATTCAAAATACATCCTTAACATAAACATGAGTTTTAAGCTATGCTATGTACATAACCAACTCAAATACCAACTATTCCCAGCCATATTACAAGTTTGAGTGCAAAATATAAAGTTATCTACATTAACTACAACCATTCCCAAGTCCCACGTTTTCTTGCCGATTTCATTTCCTCATTTCTTTGATGCTCCATCTTTATCACATATAATGATTCAATAACCACTACACTATATAAGTTATATGCTTGTGAATGCCAACAATTATGCAAATGGATAATAGACATGCTCAATCTCATCTTTTACACATAACTATGGTCTCCGGGAACACAAGTACCGGCCACCCTTTCACGTCAGTCTATGACTACTCCATTAGTCTGCGTGACTAACCGAGAGTTCGAGACCCACACCTCTTTCTTTCAGGTGTGCGACCTCATGGCCAATTTGGCACCTGATCTCTAACTCGATGGCAAGTACAAGTTCGCCTTTGACCCATCTAATCAACTTAACATGCTCAAGTATTCATTTCACCGTACAATATCATAATTATACATGAGCTACTAAAATTACTCTACATATGAATTCCAGCTAATCGGACATGCTTATCATCACAAAGATAATTTCAAATATCTAATTATCCAATTTACATAATTATTGTCACTCACCTCTTGGATTTCGCTCCTAATTGCAGAATTAAGATTCTAGTATGGTCCAATTATAAATAGGGTAATACTTGGGGCACAACCAAAGCCACAACCTTTTGCTCACAACCTCCATTTTGTGTCTATCTCTCTCCTAGTGGGCACTGTGGGATCACTGGCACTGTGGGACCCATCAAGAGAGAGATAGACACAAAATGGAGGTTGTGAGCAAAAGGTTGTGACTTTGGTTGTGCCCCAAGTATTACTCAAATCAATATTATACAAAAACTACTCGCTCCGTCCTATTTTGTGAGTCCATCTTTGAGAACTCAACTTATTAAGGGAATAAGAAGAATCTACACTTACTTTCCACAATTGCCCCTAATCATTACAACAATTTTTTTAGTTTTGTCTTGGTGTAGATTTCAATGAAGGGTAGTTTTAAAAAGTAAGTAAAAATTATATACCAAATTAGGAAGGTGGACACTAATTTTGGGATATCCCAAAACAGAATACATGACTCAAAAAATGGGACTGAGGGAATACAAGTTATGAGCTAAACCCCCAAATTGGGTCGCAGAAAAACTGTCTCAGAAATCTATAAGATTAGTACCTACGCGTTAGACTCACCTCCAAGAATCCGAATTTGTATCCTGTTTTGAAATTCGAAGTCAAACAACACGTCGTTTGGCGTCGCGAGCATCGTCGAATTCCGTCCAGAATTTCGTACTAATTCTTTCTCTGTAAATGTATTGTTACAATGAAGAAGAAGAAAAGGAGAGTAAGGTGTCACTCTCCCTCCACATGTCAAACATGTGACTCCAACTTTTACTAATTGTATTTACCTCCCCAAAGTTCTACTAATTTTACAATTATGCCCCTGCTAGTTATGAAACTTATTAAAACTATCCAAAACTTAAATCAGTGTTTGTCTATGTCATGTATGAGTCCCATAAGTGGTCTCATATAATACTATGAAGTTGCTAATTATCCAACTAATTGTGCAAAGTTTCCAATTCGCTCTCACAAAGGTACCCCTAACTGACCACAGAAGTGATATCTAACAAAAACATAATATTAAAACAACATAATAATATTAATCACATAAGCCTTAATAAACATTTAGGCAAATAAAGATTATCTCATATATCTGTCCCATCACACGGGGACTTCTCATAACTGTCCCAAACTGGGACTGTCACATTGGCCAATATCTGGGTTCCCAACTGGACAATCCTAAGCACCTTAGTGAGTTAAAACTCACTTAGCATATATAACCACATCATTAATATAATATCAATAATGCATGCCAATGCTATTAAATAGCCGCTGGAGCGGGTGTTATAGCTGCTCTCTTTCACGTCTCTCTCTTTCTATCTTTTCCTTTCTTTGCATGATTAAACCTAGAGTTAGTTTTTAGGTTGTATATATATATATATATGCAACACACAAATAAATATTGAAATCCCATTTTATATATATATATATATATATATGCAACACACAAATAAATATTGAAATCCCATTTTTTTGGCTTCGGGCCTCACAAAAAGATTTCATATGGGTCCGAAATGCATTCCAAATTACTTAAAACATTAGTCTAGTGGGTATACATGATCACTTGTGTAATTAATTTACATGTTAAACACAGTATTTAACATACTAACGACCCCTACACGCTACCAGGAAATTGAATACATATACCAATAAGATATACACACTCAGTTAATATCCAAAACTTGAAAACAATAAAAATAATTACTAAAAGCATTTAAAAATTTAGGATTGTCACACTACCCCCGAACCCCCGTTTTACTTAGGTCCCTTGACTAAAAATCCTAGCTCCGACCCTGATTATAGCTTCCTAAAAAGTTTTGTTTTAACCAAAACCTCAAATGTTACAAGTCCACGGGCCAAGTTCAACTATTAGGGACAGTGTACTATACTTGATCTAGACTTGACACTGTATGTACCATGCAAATGCCTGTTTGGTAATCATTTGTTTGAAAATTTTAGAAATTAGTGTTTGTTTGGCTACCAATTTTTACAATTTTTAAAAAAAGCTGAAAAAAGAGAATAATTAATTTGAAGGCAACATTTTCACCTTTTTTTTTCAAAAAAAGCTGAATTTTTTTTCTTCTAATTTCCACTGTAATACAAGATGATAAATTGGTTTCTAAGAAATTCTCCACGAGTAAAAAATCTCCTATTTGCACAAAGCGTAATGTTATGATTCCTAAATTCAAATCTTCATTTCAAATGATGTGGCAGTGAGTTCACTGGATTTTGATTGGAGGATGTTGAAGTGATCCCACAATGGTCAATGAGCCCACTGAATTTTGATTGTGGCAGTGAGTTCATTGGATTTTGATTGGAGGATGTTGAAGTGACCCTACAATGGTCAATGGACCCACTGAATTTTGATTGGTGTCATATCATTTGAGATGAGGATTTAAATTTGGGAAGCACAACATTACTCTTTGCACAAAAATCCCAAACGGACTGTGAAATGTCCTTAACTCAAATTGATGAATTGGTCTTCGAGTAATGCTATGCTTATTCCCAAATCTAAATCTTTGGGATTTAACCACATCATTTTAAATGAATTTTTGGGATTTAAATTTGAGAAGTATAATATTATTCTTGATCTTCCCTCTTCATGTTAGAGTTTAGAAATGCTTGTCATGACCTACCAAGGTCTTTGTTTAGTCTTATCTTATTCAAAGCATTTTTTATTTTTATCTTTCAGTTTAGCTGTCTCTTTCACGAAGTTGTTTAATTATACTACTAACCAATTGCGTCGGCCTTAGCTATGTCCTTTGGGAGAAATTATTGCATGGTCTTGTCCCGGAAACTATTATACAAATACAAGCCTGAAACTGCAATGTGGTAATAGGCATTTACATTAAAAATTTAGTCCTCCAACTCACATGAATAAGTAGACAACTTGAACATCCCTAAAGGTTTACAATTACATTTCTATTGTTGCATGTAACTCATACTACATATGCCACATATCCACAAAGCTTCTATTAAAAGATATCTACCATAATATCACTACTTATTTTCTTTCCATTTGTCTTAAAACTGGTAGATATCTACTTTTTTCTCGGAAAAAGACAAGTATATAAATCGAGAAAAGGGAATTACAACATACCCCAGAAAATACAAACAACAAAGGTCTAAAGAAACCAAAAAAAAACCCAAACAAGTGGGGAGGCAAAGAAAACAAAGCTCAAACAAGATCCAAACACAGAAAGAAAGAAAAAAATCCCAAGGTTGAGAAAACAAACAAGCAAATCGTCTAACATCCCAAGTGTGACGAAGCTCAACTGACTGTCTAGACTCTTATCATACCTAAGGATAAAATTTTACATCTAACCTGGGTAAAAATTCCATTGAGGACAGTCCTTGAATCCTTATAGTCATTCCTAAAAACCCGGAATTTTCTCTCTCCAAATAGAATATAACAGCAAGGCAGAGTTTGGGGATGAACTTATGGAGTTAGTTTCTTCCCTTTCCAGGTTGCTGCAGCCCATTCAATGAAAGCATCCCAACTCATAGGAGACCAAAGAATACCATATTTGTTCAAAACTGGTTGATATCAACTAATTCAGATATATATTTTATATATCTCAACAATCTAATGTCACCTGTTGCATTTGCTGCTGTTTTATCATATTTGTGCTACTTTATTTTTTGCTCCTTCTTGTATCCTTTTTGATCTGGTTCCTCATTCTTTTTTGTTTTTGTTTTTGTTTTTGTTTTTGTTTCGGAGTAGCATTTTTGCTCACCCAGCCACCACTAGGTGACATGTGTCTCATTTTGTTCCAATTTTGGCCCTGCATCATCAACATAATTACTGGAATGAGACACATGTCACCCATTATAGGCATGGGTGCGAAAAATGCTCTCCTTTTCTCAAGCTCTATTTCGCAAGTTTCTTTTGTCACCTTCTCTCTCTCTCTCTCTCTCTCTCTCTCTCTCTCTCTCTCTCTCTCTCTCTCTCTCTCTCTCTCGCTTTGCAAAAAATTATTGATATGTTTTTATGTAAAAAGCTTCGTTCAATAACAACCTTCCCCAAATAGTACTTAAAATTCGTCTTAGTCCAAATGGCTCGCAAATACAGACTCTTGTATTTTTATATTCCAGCAAATAAGCAAACTTTTCGTCCATCGAATCTTTTTCTTTTCTTATTTTATTTTATGCAATGTTTTGAAAACCGGACCGTTCATCAAACCGGAAAAATGACCGGGTCACGGGGTAGTGGTTCAACCGTTGGGCGAACCGGAATTAAACCGTGATGTCATAATTATATAATAAATTAATAATTATATTTATTTATTTATAAATCATATTTTTTATATATAAAATAAAAATAATAAATAAAAATTCTAATTATATAGTAACTTGAATAGTTTTTTTTGCTAACAAGTGGAGTAACTTGAATAGTTACATGCACATTGTAATTTATTTTTATATAGTACACATATGTGTAGGATAGTAGAATTATATTATATACATACATACAGAGAGAGAGACACTGGGAGGTCATTCTAGAAGGTGATAAAGCAAAAAAATTTAAAATAAAAAAGACTGCATTGGGAATCCAAAAAGAGTAGAGTACCAGATTCAAAAAGTTGACATTGGGACACTAGAGTGACTAAACGCAGGGGCTAGGTGGCTAAGGTGGGTCCCTTTTCTGGCAGCGGCCAGCTCTTTCTCAATCAGTCAATCATATTTAATGTTTTACAGTACCGGCTGGGTCCATGAACCGGGACCGGTTTAACCGGTTCACCCACTGGTTTTGGATGGTTTTAGTGTTAATGACAATTACCGAGTCAAACCGGACCGAAAAAGAGACCGATCGACGGTTCAACCGCTCGAACCAGCCGGTCCGGTCCAGTTTTCAAAACCATAATTTTATGTGACAGTGGCCATTCACCAGCTTCTTTTGACTTGGCTAGTTGGCTTATTTTATGATCAAGCTTTTGTAGAATCAAAATTATCTCCCGTTTCTTATTGCTTGCCTCTATTTCCACCCCCACACTTGAAGGATTTTTCACATAGTCATCTCATTTGTTCCACAGTTCTCTCTCTTCCTCTGAAATTCTTTCAATCCTTTGCACTTTACATTGTGTTAGAGATCTTTGTTTCTACTTTCATCACATTGATGTTGTACACTCATTGACATGTCCACAGTAAGTCTCTTGTACAATCATCATATATATCCACCACACACTTGACAAGAGATTTCTAATATTCATCTCAATTGTGTCTCAGTTCTCTCTCTTCTCTCCTGGAATTACATCGATCAATTTCCACTAATTAGCAGAGAAAGGAAACCAATAAAATGCCTGTGTTAGAGATCTTTCTTTCCGCTTTCATCACTGTGCTGTTCGAGAGATTGTCCTCCGGTGATCTCCTCACATTTGCTCGCCAAGAGGGAATCCACACTCAGCTCAACAAATGGCGAAGGACTTTGATTAAAATTCAAGCAGTTCTAACTGATGCAGAGGATAAGCAAATTACTGATACTTCTATAAAGATGTGGCTTGAAGATCTCAGAGATTTGGCATACGATTTGGATGATCTACTCGACAACTTCTGTACCGAAGCTTTGAGGCTCAATCTCAAGGCGGCCAGGACTGACCAAGCTAGCACCAGTACTAAGGTAATTATGAGATTCATGATCCCCACTTGCTGTACTACTAACTTCACTCCACGTTCCTTTATGTTTGGTCGCAAAATGAGGTCTGAGATAGATGAGATCTCAACCAGATTAGAAGATATTTTCAGACAGAAAAACAGTTTGGATTCGAGAGAAATTAATATCAAGAAGAGGTCCAACAGATTAACCACTTCCCTGGTGGATAAATCTCGTGTTTTTGGTCGCGAAAATGATAAACGGGTAATACTAGAAATGTTACTCAAAGATAATGAAGAAGCCAACCCACAATCAGATTCAGAGGTGTTCTCTGTAATTCCTATAGTTGGCATGGGTGGACTTGGCAAAACCACACTGGCCCAACTTGTTTACAGTGATGACAAAGTATCGCGTTGCTTTGATTTAAAAGCATGGGTATGTGTCTCCGAAGACTTTGATGTATTCATGATTACGAAAATGATTTTTGAGTCTGTGACAACAGACAACCGTGAATTCAAGAGCTTGGATAAGCTTCAAGTGAGTCTAAAGGAGAAACTTTCGAAGCAAAGATTTCTTCTTGTTTTGGATGACGTTTGGAATGAGAACTATGCCGATTGGGATATGCTCTGTGGTCCTTTACGGGCTGGTGCACCGGGAAGTAAGATCATCGTAACAACTCGCCACGTACGTGTTGCAACAACCATGAGCTCTCGTTCAGTTTACACTCTGAATATTTTGGAGAATGAAGAATGCCTGTCTCTATTAGCTCAACATGCATTGGGTCGAAGAGATTTTGATGCACATCCAACTTTGAAAGAGATTGGAGAAGCAGTTGTGAGAAATTGTAAAGGCTTGCCTCTGGCAGCAAAGACACTAGGAGGTCTCTTGCGCACTGATGTAAGTCTAGAATATTGGAAGGAAATAGTGAATAGCAATATATGGAATATACAAAACTGTGATATTCTTCCAGCTTTGAGACTGAGCTATAATCATCTTCCTTCCCATTTGAAGCAATTGTTTGCCTATTGCTCTATATTTCCTAAAGACTACGAGTTTGACACGAATGAGCTAGTTTTGTTATGGATGGCAGAGGGGTTTTTGCAACAATCGGAAAGGGAGAAGGCAATGGAAGAGTTAGGTTACGAGTGTTTTAATGAGCTTCTATCAAGGTCATTTTTCCAATGTTCAAGTGGAAGTGAATCAAAATTTGTGATGCATGATCTTATGAATGACCTTGCTCAAGTGATTGCTGGAAAAATATCCTTAAGATTGGACAGCAACATACAAAGTACTGAGCAGAATAAGGTTTTCGAAAAGGCTCGTCACTCATCATTCATTCGTCAGCGATATGAAGTCTTCAAAAAATTCAAGGCTTTTCACGGAGTCAAGGGTTTGCGAGCCTTCTTACCTCTCCCAATTCATAAAACTACAGAATGGCAAGAATTCTATCTATCTATCTAATAAGGTCTTACTTGACTTGTTACCCAAATTACAGTATTTAAGAGTTCTTTCTTTGAGTGGTTATTGCATTATTGAGATACCCGAATCAATTAGCGATCTGAAACAACTTCGGTATCTAAATTTATCTCAGACTTGGATCAAAAGTTTACCGGAATCTGTGACTGACCTCTATAATCTACAGACTTTGTTGTTACGTAGATGCAAGAGGCTTACTAAGTTGCCCACAAGTATTGGAAATTTAATTAATCTACGACATCTTGACTGTTCTGGTACGGACAAATTACGAGAGATGCCTGCAGGCATTGGGAAGTTGGCAAGTCTGAGAACATTGTCGAAGATTGTTTTGGGCGAAATCAATGGATTACAAGTAAGGGAGTTGGGGAGCCTCTCATATATCCAAGGGGCACTTACAATTATGGGGTTGGATACTGTGAGAAATATCCAGGATGCGAGGAGGGCCAATTTATTGAGTAAGCACGGGCTTGATGAGGTAGTGATGGAATGGAGTGATAGTTTTGATGATTCCCGAAATAGAAGTCTTGAAAAGGAAGTACTTGACGTCCTACAACCTCATGGAAACTTGAAGAAGCTCAAAATTAAATCCTATGGTGGAACAGAATTTCCCAGGTGGGTTGGAGATACCTCATTCTCCAACATAGTGAATCTAGAACTTCGTTGTTGTAGAGAATGCACATCTTTACCATCTCTTGGGCAACTACCTTCACTCAAGAATTTGAAAATTGGTGGGATGATCGGGGTAAAAAGTGTGGGTGCTGAGTTTTATGGAGTTGGTTGTCCTCTTACTGTTGCTTTTCCGTTACTTGAAACTCTGACTTTTCAGGACATGCCAAATTGGGAGGAATGGTCTACCTTGACTGGTGTAGAGTTACTCCCTTACCTGAGTGAGCTCAAGATGTCGGGTTGCCCGAGTTTGACTAAAGTTTCAATCTCAAGGCTTCAATCTCTTCGAGTACTAAGACTTGAAAAATGTCTTGAGCCACTGTTGAGATGTATGGTAGACGTCGCCTCGCTCACCACCTTGACTATTGATACAGTCTCAGGTCTTACCGGGCTACAAAAGGAAACTCTACATTTGGTGGGAGCACTTGAAAGTTCCTATATTATGAGATGCAGTGAAATGACGTCATTGTGGCAAGAGGAGGGTGCATGGGAGGATCTAGTCAATTTGAGAAAATTAGAGGTATGGAGTTGTGAACAACTTGTATCCTTGGCTGGTGACTCTGGTGCGTTGCCTCCGAATCTTGAATCGTTGACATTCGGAAAATGTCCTAATCTGGAGAAGCTTCCGAGTGGTTTGAACACCCTTAAGTTTCTCCAAGATTTTGACATCCAAAATTGCCCAAAAATTTTGTGCTTTCCAGATGGAGGTTTGCCACCAATGCTTACAAAGCTTAAGATTGCACATTGCGAGGCTCTGGAGGTACGAAGATGTAATAATGAGGGAATGATGATGCAAAGCAACTGCGGAGCGATTAACTCGGAGAATGATGCTGAGGAAAGCAACAATCTTGACCAGACTAAAACAATTTCTCATCTAGAAACACTGTTAATCCGAAACTGTTCATCTTTGACGTCCTTTCCAGTTGGGGATTTACCCAGCACACTCAAGAAACTCGCTGTTAAAGATTGCAAGAAGTTGGAGACAGATGTGGAGAAGCCACTACACAACTGCATGTCATCACTTGAATCTCTTAATATTAGTGGTTGGTTGAATTTCAAAACGTTCCCTGAGTGCTTGTTCAACTTTCTACATCTAACTTCTCTGGATATAGAAGATTGTCCTGGCCTCGAGTCTTTTCCGGAACGTGGTTTACCCCGCAATCTGAGATTTCTTTATATCTGGGACTGTGAGAATCTCAAATTGTTGCCTGATCAGATGCAATCTCTCACATCTCTGGAACATCTTTCAATACGTGGCTGTCCAAGACTCAATTACTTTCCCCAAGGGGGTTTTCCTCTTAACCTAAAAGAACTTACGCTTAGAGATATCGGAGTGCCCATCTCAGAGTGGGGGCGGGGTCTGCAAAGGTTGGCCTATCTTGATTACTTAGAGATTGAGGGCTTTTGTCCAGAAGTGGTTTGCTTTCCAGGTGAGACGTGTCTGCTTCCTACTTCTCTAAGACGTCTTCATATCTATGGAGCTGTGAATTTGGAATCCCTATCCGATGGCCTCCAAGACCACCTTACATCCCTTGAAGAGCTATCAGTTTGGAGTTGCCCTAAGCTTCAATCTTTGCCAAACACGTTGCTTTCCACTCTTTCACGCCTGGAGATTGTTAACTGTCCATTACTAGAAGCAAGGTGCATGAAGGAAAGAGGAGAATATTGGCAATGGATTGCCCCAATCCCCTGCGTGGAGATAGATGGTAAAAAAATTCACGAACTATGAGGATAGAAAAGTCCAATAAAGAGGCCAGCCAGACTCTTTATATTGTTATCCATTCAGGTATCGTCTCTCTCTTTTTCTCTCTCTTCTTTCTTTTTCTTTTTACAAGGGAAAAATACCTTTTACCTCCATGTGATTACACACATTTTCTCATAACCCCCTTGTGGTTCATTTTGTAACACTTAACCCCCTGTACTAATGACTGAAGTGAGACTGTTAGCTTTTCTAACGGCAGTCCCACTTTAGTCGTTAGTACAGGGAGGTTAAGTGTTACAAAAATGAACCACAGGGGTTATGAGAAAATGTGTATAACCACAGGGGGTAAAAGGTATTTTCCCCTACAGAGTATGTATAGGGGCTTGGGGGTATTAACGTCATTTCCTTTTCTCCATTAGAAAAGTTAACAGTCTCACTTCAGTTATTAGTACAGGTGGTGATGTGTTACAAAATGAACCACAGGGGATCATTAAAAAATAAGTGTAACCACAGAGATAATAACACTATTGCCTACTAATGACAAATGTTATTGTTAATTTCCAAACTTGTTCTTTTCCAACCTATTTGAAGTGCATTATGTCGCACCAGAGAAGCCTATTTTTGAAAAATGATTCAATATGAATGCTGATTTTAAACTTTTGGGATATTAATAATACCATGCCCTTCTGGTTAGAAAAATCCTTGCTTGCTATTCTTCTGCAGATTATCAAAAAAAAAAAAACTCAAGCAGTGAGTGCTAAATTTTGGTTTTTTGTAAAGACTTTGGGCTTTCATTTGTTAGATTCTTGATTTTATTTTCTTTGTTCGTTTTTTTCTTTTATTTTAAACAAACTGATGTGGAAGAAGCCTATGTATGAACAAGGCTTACATTTCAATTCTGATTTTGAACTTTCAGGATAATTATACCAGTGCCCCTCTGGTGAGAAAGATCATTGCTTGCAACAATTCTTCTGCAGCCGATAATGAATTTTACCACCTCTTCCATCCATGATTGGTGAATCACATAAATGAACTGTAGATAATATGCACGCAAGCATACGAGTCGGGTTTAGGTCACTTACCTAGCGGAATAGCCCGACGGATCGCCGAACGGTGTTGTTACGAGCCCGACGTCTTCACCCACGAACCGCTGCTCCATGTTGCCTCCGTGTACTCTCTTATGCATCGCCTAGGTCGTAGAGGATGCTTCTTGAGCCATCCCCATGATAGTCACCTTCTAAATCCCAAGCCTCAAGGTGATTTGCTAGAGAGAGAATTCGTGAGTTAGAGAGAGAGAGAGACGAACGTGAGGGAGAAAAGGGGGCTGCTGAGATTGTATTCTCATCTCATGTAGGTTTTTGTGTAATGCATATAACTATATATAGGCATATCAAAAACCTAATGGGCTTGGACCCCCAAAAGCCCGTTACTTTGGTGTCCAAGCCGAGCCTCGTTTAGACCCAGTCCAATCTCATGTGGGTGCCCGTATGGCCCGACCACATTATGTGTTACATCTCCCACTCACCCACATAGGGTTGATCTTAAAACCAATCTCTCAACACAACGGAACTTCTCATCTCTTCATACAGGGAAATAGAACGTGCGACCTTACGAAAAGAAAGTACAGCGACAGGAGTGTAATGCCAAATCATCACCATAACCAGCAAGACACATCACTCGAAAGCTTCTCGTGTATGCCTTAGACGATTCAACCACACCCGACACAGCATTCTCAATCCCTCGGTGAAAAGAATTGCTGCACCACCTCAATGTAATGTACTCATGACATATCAGTAACAAATTACGATTGTCGCAGGCCTGCTAATGAGTCACAAAAACATGGTGTGTTATTGAATGGTCTTCCCTGAGCCCACATGTCAATCTGACTAACTCGACCGCTTGCCCAGACACACCCCATAGAACGGAATTATCTCATCGTCCTAGGATAGCATGCTAAAGTAGCTGTCATCAAGCGTCCTCTTCATGACATAGTCTCAAGTCGTGAAGGCAACCAGTTTGTAGGATAACCAATGTCTTGGATATGCTACATGGCTCATACAGCAATGAAGAGGAATCCATTCAATGCTCCATAGTCGATCGCAAAAGCACATACAGTATGATATGTATGCTATGGCGTTCTTCCATAAAAATGGGCATGTCACTCTGTGTTTGAAAAAACAAGTAACGCCATACGAATCTTAGTCTAGACGTTACACAAAACGTCTAACCTGAGTTTCCCAGCACAGTCGCCACTCTTGGCGCCCGCCTGAAAACTCACATTCGGCTGTAAACAGGCTACATAGAGTCGTGGGATATCTCTATGTTTGACCAAATATAAGGTCTTATCTTAGATCCATCTAAGGCGACATATAGAAATAATAGGGTTTATATCTAGCTCGCTGTTCTTATACTGCGTAGATATAAGTGTTCAAGCTCGCTTTCTAAGCGCTATGGACACACATGTCCTAGCTAGCTATCTAAGCGCCATGAACACAAATGTCTCATCTTGCTCGCCATCTAAGCGCTATGGACACGCATGTCTTAGTTCGCTATCTCGGCGCCAAGGTGAATCACCCGTGTGAGCAGGTCGATTCAAGCCCGGTGACATATAAGAAATGTGCATTCGTTCCACTTATGGAAACCAACTAGTTTATAAAAACTTGAACAATAATGTCAATATCACAATAAAATGTCTAAGCACATCAAATCATCAATTGGAGATATGCCTCAAGACAAATTCCCTTTGCGCAAACTACATCTCAAAATGTGACAAAAACGAATGTCTATGTGCTAAAATGATTTTTGAGATCTTTTGCATATGCTCAGGCTTATGTGTTATCACCATAGATAAGCACAACCTCATCACTATGAGATAAAGAGCCTAGCCACTGCAAAAACTCTTAAACCAAAACAGCTTCTCTAACAGCTGCAGAGCACACCACATATTATGCTTCCATTGCGGTCAGCATAAGGCAAGGTCCACAGTCCTCCTGCGAACATATCGCAAGATACTCTTCACTACTCTCTAGTGACAGGACCATGGTTGCTACGACAACGACTAATTAAACCAACCGCATAGCAGACATCTGACTGAGTACACACATTAGCATACTTCAGATTCCCTATTGCGGACGGATATGGCAAACTGGACATTTGTTTCCTCTTCTCATTATTCTTAAGACATTGATCTAAGGTCAAGGTGAGTCCCCCAAAAAATGGGATGTCTATGGGTTTTCAGTTTTTCATGTGAAAACGTTCAAGAACCTACATCTTGTAAGTCCCTCGAGACAAACAGAGGAGCTTCTGAGAACAATATCTCACAGTCTAAACTTCCAACACATAGTTGGAATCACCCATGTCCTCAATCTCAAACTGAGAGGACAACCACTCTCAAGTGGCGACAATGGAACTCATCTCATTCCCAGCTAAAAGGACGTCATCAATATATAAAGAATTAAAACACTTTCCTTGGACCATTTAATGTACACACATTGTACCACTGCCTAGACGATTTGAGATAATAAATAGATCGTTTGAGACAGCACACTTTTGCGCTCATTCCCTTTGGTCACAACACCAATGGGATGATCCATATTTATCTCGTCGTCTTGTTCTCCATTGAGAAAAGAACAGTTTAAACATCCAACTAAAAAGGTTCAAAAACTAAATATGCGACAATTGCTAGGATCAGGCGAATGGAGTCAGATCTCACCCTTTGGGAGAACATTTTTCCATGGTCTATACCCTCTTTGGGTACAAACTATCGCCACAAGGCGCGCCTAATACTTGTTAATTGAACCATCTGCCTTGCGTTAGATTTTGAAAACACACTTGTCTCCAATAGTCTTACGCACAGGCAGAATGTCAACTAACTCCCAGACCTTATTTGCGTCCATAGAGCTCATCTCATCTGGCATATCAACTATCCACTCAGCTTTAGCAGACGAAGAAAAATGCTTCAACAAAAAAAACAGGCTCATCCTCATCTACTTGTGCACACATTTGTACACATATGAAAATGTCTTCCTCAATTTCAAAACAACGATAGGGAACTTTTTCCTCATCACCATATAGTGTACTACCTGAGAATCTTGAGTGCCTAGTGGTGCACTCCCACTATCTGGTACACTCCCACTAGTGTCTAGCGGTGTACTCCCACTCGGGTGGAGACTAGTACCATTTTACAGCGATTATTGGATGTGGATTCTTAATCTCCCCACCCTCGCTTAAAGATGGTATGTTGTCTTCAACATCCTCCAACTCATAGAGGCCAAGATCTCTCTTAGTAATACAAATCTGGGGAAGTCATTCTCAATATCATGTGGCACCATTTGTCATTCCTATACCCATTTGTTCATTATACGTAACATAGGCTGTCGAGTTATTAGAATACCTTATAAAGGTATGCTTTCTAGCTCTCGAGCGTAGTTTCTCGCACTTATACGAGGTATAGTGAACAAAACCTCCTGAGCTCCATGGGCGTAAATGCTCCAAAATAAGCTTTCCGCCTTTCCAAAGCTCATAAGGGGGTAGAAGGAATTGACTGAGGAGAGGCACTCTAGTATGTAGGCAGCAATCAAGAGTACATCCTCCCAAAACAACTTTGGGAGGTTGACTTGCGCCATCATAGTCCTAGCCATATCTAGGAATGTCCTATTCTTTCTTTCTGCAACACCATATTGTTGCGGAGTTTCCGGAACAGAAAGTTGTCTGCGTATCCCTTTTTTCCTCACACAATTCCCAGAACTGATTAGATAAGCACTCGCGATCCTCACATCGCGTGAAATCATCTATAAAAGTGAGAAAATAAGAGGCGCCATGACGTGCCTTTACAATCATAGGTCCACAGATATCTGAGTGAACTAGTTCTAATGCTTGAGTAGCTCTAATAGCCTCTCTAAAAGGCTTTCGGCATGCTTTGCCAACTAAGCAAGACTCACACATAGGTAGGTCAACCTTAGCGAGTGGGCCCAAAAGGACTTCTCGAGCTAATCAAGTCATCCTATCACATCCTATGTGTTCAAGTCTAGCATGCTATGTCTCAGAATAAATGAATTAACAGAGAAAATTAGAATTTTTGAAAACAATTCTTAAGCAGTTATCCTTAGATAACCATGTCCTAGTAACACTACCACCAAAAGGTATCCATCCTATTAATACCGAACTGGAGAACGCCCTCGATTGCGCTCTTCCACCTTGTTAGCCTTGGGCACAAACTTGTTGGCCCCACCCTGCCTTTAGGTGAGTTTACCCTTACCATTGCGTTTAGGCCCACTGGCCTTGCGCTTACTTCCACTTATGGAAGTCGTGGTCAAGAGTATAACTATACGGTTCGCCTTACCTTTTTGGCGCTCCGTATTCAGCTCAACTTGTCAGAAAATGTCAATACCAAAAATTTAACATTTCCTTTGTGGATCATGATTTGTTTTCTATGGATCCGCGAATCAGGCAAAGAACTAATCATAGCCTGAAATTGCAGTTCGCCAGTAAAGATGTTCCGAGTATTCTGAAATCACGAATCATACCTGTCATCGACCTTAGATGTCCAGTCATCGTGTACTTGGAACGTTTCCTTCACTTTCCCGAACTTCATAACTAGATGCTTAATCTAGTAGTGAATGTGCCATCGAAAACAAATTTGAGCTGATCTCATAATACCTTGGCTATTGGGTAGTACATATACTTCCCAACAAGATCATGGTGCATGCTGCTTATCATAAAGCGCGTGCTATAATCCTTCTCGAGCCAAGTATTATAGGCTATTAAGGTTATAATGACCCCGGCCCATTATTCGGTTTAATGGGTTGGAACATAGAATAAGCCTAAAGCCCATAAGCTCTTACTCATTCTATCGGTGTGTTACTTTGCAGTGCCATATTACAAAAATTAGTCCCTTTTAAACTTGTTACTTTTATAAAGATCGATAAAGTGTGGTTTGGAAAACATTTGTTTTTGTGAATCCAAAAAATTTGAAGAATGTTATTTGAGAACATGCGCAAGGGGTTGACATTATTATTTGCACATTTCATAAGGTTTGTTTTAAAATCCAATTACAAATGAGTTTTTCCTTTTCTACAATTTAAGACCAAAAAATTCGCTATTGCTCATTAATCAAATCTTAATTTTATAAATCAAGAAAAACTTTTTATAATTGATTTTTCTAAACAAACATCAATTAGATGGTACAATTACCTATCTAAGATCATCCACAGTAATATAAAGTGCGCCATACAACAAAAATTGCGCATGGACCCCTACGTGGGTCCGAATTGACAACTTAGAGCTCATGTTAAGGTAATTCAAGTGTATGATATATGAACAAAGAAAACCATCCCTTTACAAGTAGGCTTTTCCAATACAAGAAATAAAACCCTCGTCCTCACATTATATTTATAGCCCATAAAAAATAGGGATGCTTTGTTCATAAACATATACAAGAACAGCCTTAAACATACATCGTGAGGACACAAGCTCTATAAATTGTCAATTATTGTCCATTCATTTAAGCCAGATTAAAATGTATTAATCACACACATCAAGCACTCATGTGGTCTTATTATAAAATGAATGGACCCATCCGTCACTCCACTTAAGGAGGAGGAATTAGAGGTCATAGGGTCAACCAATCACAAACAACAGTAATTAAACGTGACCAACAATGCAATGAGCCTCTAAAAATAATAAAATGTGCAATAAAATAATTATTGCACAGCCCGGATAGCTCCCATAAGCTAAGTAAAATCAATGAAAAAAACCTGAATTTTTCATTAATTTTAACACAAATTTCGGTCTTAAAACATATTTTAAAACCAATTCATTATGGGCTTTTAAATTAACAAATTAATTTAAAATACTTCATGGAAAAAATTAAATAACTGAAAAACTGACTTTTCATTATAAACAATTTTCCAAAATTTATCAAGGCCCAAAAATATTTTGAATCAATTTAACAAAATAAATTAATCTAGTTAAACAAAATTAACTATGAGCAACAAATTTCCAAAAATACAAAAATTTCAAGAATTTGTTCTCCAAAGATTTTCAGTGGTCTAATATGGTGTTCCAAACACCCCATATTAATTTCAAAAATTAATATTCTATTTTGGCTATTTTAAGCAATTAAATAAATGCCCATAAGCATAAATTTTATGCTCTAAAATACCAAAACAAAAAATGAGATAATTCATAAAATTTTCTCAAGTCTCCAATCAGTGTACAAAACACACTAGACATTAAATTCAAGAATTAACAACTTTAATTGGTTATATTTTAAGCAATTAATATTGCATACTCAACACAATAAATATGCTCTAAAATATGTCCCAAAGAGCGAGAGAATATACTAAAATAATTTTCTCAAGCTACCACTAGTGTTCTAAACACATTGTGTTAATTTCTTGAACTAATAATCGATAAAAAATATTTTAAGCAATTAATACGTGTACAAAAACACATAATTATATGCTCTAAAATATTAATATGATTGAGATAATTTACCAAAAATTATCTGTGGGTCCCACAAAATTTTACATGGTCTTAAAACAGTGTCCCTTATGTCCCATATTAATTACAAAAATTAATAGTGTATTATGGTCATTTTAAGCAATTAAATAAACGTCCATAAACATTAATTATATGCTCTAAAATGCCATAAATACATGATAATTTACACAAAAAATTATCTTAGAGTCCCTTACAGTGTACTAGACACTATATATTAATTTCAAAAATTAACATGTAATTTTGGATATTTTAAACAATTAAAAACGTATATAAAACACATATTTTATGCTCTAAAATACCAAAATCAATGAAACAATTTACCATAAAATTATTTCTGGTCCCACACAATGTCCATAATATAGGAAAAATAAAAAATTAATTTTTCACATTTTTTCGGAATATTAAAGCAATTAAAACAGTTTAAAACATTAAAAAACTATTTAATTTAAAAGCAGAAACTGTTTTAATTACAAAATAATTAAATATTTTTTCAATAAAAATATATAAAAAATATATTATGGACCACAGCCAAGAGACACACCTCCACTCTCCAGACCCATGGTTACCGGACCAACGTCGGCCGGTGAGTGGGCCCCACTCTCTTCAGCGAGAGTGGGCGTGCTAAATCTCTGGTTCATCTTCCCCAAAACAAAACCAATCTGGGTTTTGGGGGCTGCTCAACCCTCCTACTTTGCAAGCTCGTATCTCCTTCAATATTGATCCAAAGTTTACAAATTTTATATCGTTGGAAAGCTCTCACGGAGTACTACAATTTTAAGCCAAAAAACAGAGACATTGATTGAGTAAATCTTCCAGAAAATTGGATCAAAGTTGGAAAAAAAAATTCGTTTTTATTGATCCAAAAAATTAGGTTTTGCAATATCTCACTCGTTTGAGATAATCAGGCCATGGGACTTTATGGAGGGACTCTAGGGATTATATGGGACACAACCATGCCAAAAAATTGGACCCCTATTGGAGTTTCGATATAGACCCACTTTAAAATCAAATTTTCAAAGTTTTCATAAAAGCTTGCTTGAAGCTTTAATGGTAGATTCAATTCGGGTGATCTACGGGCGAATCAACAACCTATAGGCTCTGATACCAATGTAGATAATATGCACGCAAGCATACGAGTCGGGTTTAGGTCACTTACCTAGCGGAATAGCCCGACGGATCGCCGAACGGTGTTGTTACGAGCCCGACGTCTTCACCCACGAACCGCTGCTCCATGTTGCCTCCGTGTACTCTCTTATGCATCGCCTAGGTCGTAGAGGATGCTTCTTGAGCCATCCCCATGATAGTCACCTTCTAAATCCCAAGCCTCAAGGTGATTTGCTAGAGAGAGAATTCGTGAGTTAGAGAGAGAGAGAGACGAACGTGAGGGAGAAAAGGGGGCTGCTGAGATTGTATTCTCATCTCATGTAGGTTTTTGTGTAATGCATATAACTATATATAGGCATATCAAAAACCTAATGGGCTTGGACCCCCAAAAGCCCGTTACTTTGGTGTCCAAGCCGAGCCTCGTTTAGACCCAGTCCAATCTCATGTGGGTGCCCGTATGGCCCGACCACATTATGTGTTACATGAACAAAGACCATTATAAAACAAAGTGCTTTATTAAGAAAATTTTCAAGCAAAAAGTGCTAATTTTGGTTTTGTGTGTAAAGAATCTTGGGTTTTCATTTGCTAGTTTCTTGAATTTTGTTTTTGTGTTATCATTTTTCTCTTCTTTCAGGGGTCACAGCATCTATTTAAACAGACTGATGTAGAAGATTCAGCAATATATTTTGGAGTAAGTGGATGCTACGGATGTATAGTGCAAGTACCTTAGAGGAGTACCATTCAAAGTTGTCTTCCAAAGAATCAGGTAAGGACTATGTAAACAATCAGCTATATTGTATCTGTCCTTTTATCTTCTTTTCTGTTCCTCTATCTTAAGTTTTAAATTTCATGCAGCTAGCTACAAAGGCTGGTGAAACAAATTTGGAATTTCTCAGAATTTCTCTACACCCCTCTTTGTTTTGATTGGTGTTGTTTAATTGGCAATTATTTATCATTCTATGCTTTCAATTTGATAAGCCTCTTAGATGTTACTATCCATAATTGTTATGAAGTGATATATATTTTTTTTTCTATGAATGATCCAACATCTAGTCTTAACGTTTGAAGGACTCAAAATGGAATGGCCGAAGCTAGTTGGAGTAAGCATAAGCAAAGTTATAGCAGAAATTGAAAAAGAGAAGCCATATGTCATTCTTGTCCCAATTGATACGGAAAGTGGTCATATTTTTAAATGCTTGTTGCAACCGAGTCTATCTTTTTGTTGATAAGCTTGATAATGGCGTTGTAATTCATATACCAATACTTGGGTGAGAAAAGTTTGTAGTTCAGAATATTGAAGATGCTCTATATAAGGGTATATAAGGGAAGGTATGCCTTTTTATCATCTCTCTCTCTCTCTCTCTCTCTCTCTCTCTCTCTCTCTCTCTCTCTCTCTCTGTGTGTGTGTGTGTGTGTATGTGTGTCTGTGTACTGCTTTATCTGAAAATTTCTTATTAACTATTATTACCAATGGGATTCAACGAATATCCAAATTGTGGTGAGTGTCACACAAAAATGCTATCAAGCGCGATAAAATCTTTTCGATTGTTCTCACTCTTGAAAAGACAAATAAATCAGTGACGCACTTACGACCTCAAAAACACCAGGCCAGTGGTGTATCGGTTCTCCTTTACAAATTGCCTAGTATAGAACTACTTATTCTAACACCCCATTTGTCTTCCCAACATCTGAATTGTAAGGTGCACCATTCATCCAAGCCTTAAACTAGCAACAAAAAAAATCCACGAGGAAAATATGTGCATGCTCTGCATCACCTGGCTCGGTAAGGGATTGAGAGAGAGAGAGAGAGAGAGAGAGAGAGAGAGAGAGAGAGAGAGAGAGAGAGAGAGAGAGAGGTGTCGGTTGTATGTATGCAATTGTAGATGTAATGAATGAAAATAAGTCAAAGGCAGCAATAAATACGACAATGCCATTCAACAAGATCATATAGCAAAATGCATAAAAGGGCTTTAATGCATGATTTAAAAGCACAAGAACACTTGCAGATCCTCAGTTTCATCGACTTCCTGTAATGTCTTAATACATGTACAAATCAGGCAAATACATCTGCCTGTGAATGTTAGGCAAGTGAAAACAAAAACCTCTAGACTATCTTCTAAACGGTCCAAAGAAAATACTATTCATTAATCATACCACCACACTGGCCTATTTCAACTTTCACCAGATTAGTTTGTTCTAACTACGATCTAAACTATATGCAAAGAACACTTCCTTTTTACATTCCCTCATGTACATTTCACACAATTTTTTATCCTATATAGGTTCACATACGTGCAACGTAGATGGAATTGTCCATGTATACCACTCACATCTCAAAACAATAGAGAAGTGTACCCGAAGAAATGCACCCAAGTCTTTTCCAACAATGAAATACCATACAGAAAAGGTCATTTTTTGTTTGCCAAAGCATTCAACACTCAAATTACAGTCATCATTCATCAATGGAAGGTGAAAAATGGACATAGGGAGAGTGAGGTCACAAAGAGCCAAACATATTTAGAAGAAAGCCAAAGCACAACTAAGGCAAGACAGATAAGGACTGGATTATCTCTTGAATTTTCCTCCATGAATTTCACAAAATTCATGTGTATGCAGACGCCTCAAGTTTGATCGAGTGTCACCTATTGAACATAGATGGTTTCTACTTTTGGAAATCAATTCTGAACACGTCCTGCTGTAATCAAGATCATTGCAAGTAAGTCGACTCTCTTCCAAGAAGCATCAAGACCCGATACCACTCGTTTTGAGCCAAAATGAACAAAATACCCCTGAACCTACCACATTGCAGACCAGGAGTCTTGAGCATGTGTATAATTAGGACATCATTCTCGAGGCACTCTCGGGACCAATATATATAACTTTTTTCCATTATGCTGACAATTATTTGTGGTTGTAACGTGTAAGCTTTTATTTAATAGCAATAGCTCCATATCATTTTGCGATATTACAAGTCATGAAATCAAAATTTTGACAAAAGAAAAGTAATTCGAGATAATAATGTGATCCCTGAATAGAATTGGACGTTACATGAAATGACGACTAAGTACTAAAATTGCTTGAAATGCTTTTTACAACCTAATTGAATTTTGTATTGGATAATACCAAATTTTAGTGACATTCGATGTTTGAATGTATCCTGGAACTCTAGAAAGCAATTTGATTGGTTAATGCAGATGACTGAATCTAAAACTAAACACCTACGTAGAAGTTGTTGTATGCCTAGTGGAAACCACAATGTGTTGTCCGAATATAATTTTTGTAGTGTCTTAAGGGTAGTACCAAGGAGCCCATGATATAGTGCCACTACACTGGATAAAGGTAAGTCTAGCTAAACAGGGGGTAATTCTAGCTCAACCAAGTCATTATCCATCTAATGTACAGAACATGTGTTGACTTTTAAGAATTAGCTGATTTGAGCATCACAATTTTATTATCCTCAGGTGACATGAGATACAATAAAAGCCCCACTGATAATGTTGTCTTTTAAGTGCAGTAGACATATTCCATCATTATGGATGTGCACGAGGTATACATGAAATGTGAAAATGTTCAATCTAATATCTCGATTCTAGTTATGTGTGTGACTCACCATTTGATTGTCCCTTGAAATCATCATGGCTTAGTTGATCTCATATAAATTGCTCCTTCCATTTTTGAGCAATCCATCTAATACGCATGTTTTCTTGCTAAAAACATGCAGTAAAGTGCACCATATTGTAGGTGTTCATGAGATTCATAGGTGGTTCTTACAGCATTCACCGACTGCATCCACAAATGTTCTGTTTTAGGCAAATAGGGTTGATCTTTATCATTCATCGAATTGTTATATACAACTTAGTTTTACTTTTAGAAGAAGAGTCATTGTGCAGCTTGATTTTTACTTGTAATGAACTAATTGTATTCAAAAGGCACCAAAATAATATGTTGGGAGTATACTTACAAGAAATCTAGAAGCTAACACAACAAGGATCCAAAGTTCGAAAAAAGGATTGAAGGAAATAAACAGAATTTAAAAATGAAAAAAAAACCACCGAAAGACGGCGTTCTTCTAACACAGAAGCATCCCAAAAAACTCAAGGCCGAATGTACAACCGATAAAAAATCCTCATACCTACACAAGTTGAAGCACTGAAAAACCGTAGAATAAGACCTATCCGACTGCAACCAAAACACCTACAGACAGGTGCAGGCTTTGTAAAGACTCAGTTGGGGCAGATTCCCCAACTGGAGTTTTCAAAGTAAAAGTGTAATGTATTTTGAATTTTTTATTATGTATACTCAATACTTTGATTTTTGTAGTTTTTCCATCAAACTTCTTTGAGCAAGACCAATGATAAAGCTGGGGAATGGATCTATGGTCTTGTATATTTGGGTTTCTAGCTTCCTTATGAGAGGGTACAGTAAAAAAGTTATGGCTGGCTCAGACAAAAAGTTTTGCTCATCTCTACATTTCAGTTGTTTGTTTCTCGAGAAAATAGTTTCTCTTCTCTTGTCCGACTCAGCTTTTGGGAAACGGATGCCGGTGGGAAGGTGAAGAAAGGTGCAGCAGTCAGGAAGAGAGGCAGCCTGAAGAAGAAAACGGTTTGAAGTTACTCGTCAATAGGATCAGACGGTACTTGAAGAAAGGCTGATATGCTCAGCAGTCAGTACGTCGGTAGTGGAGCTCCAGTATACTTCGTTGCCGGGCTTGAGTACCTTGCTGCTGAGGTTCTGGAATTAGCAGGGAATGCTGCAAGTGACAAGAAGAAGAAAAGTATCATACCAAAGCATGCTCTGTTGGCTGTGAGGAACGATGAAGAGCTTGGGATTTGGGAAGCTTCGAACACCCTAATGAAGCTATAAAATATGTTATTTCCTAGACGTTACACATTTTTGAATTAAATTCATTGTATTGGGCATATAGGAACTTAAGACTTTTGTGAACCAACCTTTCTGTTGAATTTTGATAATTACAGTGTTGATGTTTACTTTTCGTTTGTTTCAGTTTTACCAGTCTGCTCAGATCTTTTGACATTCTTGGATGCATTATTCTGTCTCTGTGTCTCTCATTTGGTTTTTTTTCCCTTCTTTAGCTTGTCACAATATATTGTCCGGTGTGACCTGTACAATACTAAGATCAAATCTAATATTTACCAAGCCTAGGGTTGGAGAGGAACTTTGTTTTGTTTGTAGAATCCTATTACATAATTAAAAAAAATTAAAATCGTAGAAACGACATACTTAAAAGTGCAGGAACATTAAAAAGTTAAAGCATACTAGACTCAACTCAACTCAACAAAGCCTCGTCCCAAGCACATTTCATTCTACTACGTTGAAGACAATATTCTCACTCAAGAAACATGGTTACTTCAACCCTTGAGTTGGTTTTCTTTTCTCTTAGTACCACTGATCTTCATGAGAATACTATCATTAATTTCTGCTGATCTAAATGTGAATACTATCATTCTTCCACAATAGTGCAATGATTAATCTTCCTTGCATACGCCCCAATCATCGTAATTTGGTTTTCTGTTATTTTTGTCTGAAATTTGTGTTACCTCTTCCACACCATGAATGGATTCATGTCTCATTCTATTGTTTAAATCACTGCACAATCATCTCAACACTTACATTTCCATTGAACTTAATTTAGACCATGAGACTTTAAGCTGCCAAAAATTTCCTCACATACAATGTGGTTAGTCTAATAGATTTCCTTTTAATTTAAAGATTTACAGTGATGGCAACATACCAGACGCATCCCTTCTGTTGATCTATCCTTCTTTGGTTGTATAAACTACGTCTCTAATCTCATTGCCGTTGGATGATTGAACCCGATAGCACAAGTGTTCGCTTTTTGATCTCTTCTAATTCTCATTCAGTAACACATCTCGTTTATTTTATCTTAATGAGCTTATAAACTTCTTCTTCTTCTTTACTTTTTTGGGTCAAAGAAACTACGAGAAACGGAGAAAGGAAAAGCAACCAATTCTGGTAGATGTAAAAACTTCCTGAGTCAGAGCCACTAGAGAGTGAGGGAATGAAGATGACCATTGGCTGCATAGGGAGCCGTTGAGAGCCCAAGAAGCAATCCAGTCAGTAACTATATTGCCTTGTCTTCTGAAGAAAGAAAATGACACATTCTGGATGGGAGTAACCATAAATAGGATATCTTTACGATGACAATCTATCTCCCTAGGGGGAGGGGAGTCAGGTTTCTGTAAAGCCTGAAATAATATCTGGGAACAAAAAAACTTATGTAGAACCGTGGAGAAATTTACCGATAATGAGACATTGCCTCTCAAAAATATCTGGAAGGGCATACCGTCCCGAAAATCCAAATTTTGTGCTGGCAAGCACTTCATGGTAAAACTGCTGTTAGAAAAAACCTCTAAATGCTTATCCATTCAGATACCGGTAATGTTAGATGTCCGTGGTGTGGACTATTCGGAAAAACAGTGGACCACCTAATGCTTAATTGGTCCTATGAATGGACAATATGGATCAACTGTCTTTGTTGGTGGTCAGTATCTTCATGCCTTCCTAACTCATACCGCTTCGGTGGTCTCAATGGATTTCCCTGTGTTCCAATCAAAGCAAGGCTGTTTTGATGTTAAAGGTAAAAATGTGCCAAACTTCTCAATCTTCTCTACTTATTTTTTGAGAAACATCCAAGTGGGCATGATCATCGATTCATCGACAAACCTCACAAACAGCGCCCCAATGTGGACTGGTCTTCACCGCCTACCGGGTTTCTCAAAACCACTGTAGAAACTGGAATTCTGAAATCTTCGCTTTATTTTCGATTAGTATTGGCATTCCCAACTCCAATGTGGCAGAATTAAAAGCCATCAAAGAAGGCCTACAAATGTATCTTCGATTTTTCAGTGAACGGCTGACATTTTTTTTTTTAATGGGCATAATATTAGAAAGTGACTCTATGTTTGCATTGTCTTGGGTTAACTCAGTGGAAGGAAGACAATGGAAATACAATGTTTCACTAATTCTACCTGTGTTATGGAAATGGCTCACATATTAGGAAGAACAAATTCAAATGGAAGACTATCTTGCGAATTGAGTATGCATAGACCAGTACCTAGGTTGGTATGATTGGGATAGCTTTTTGTTTGGGAGCCACAGAGGGTTCTTAAAATCTTACTATGTCATTCAGTACACTTTTTGTTCTAGTATCAGCGCATGGGAATTTGTGATATGCTTCGGCTTCATTGGTGCTAAATGTGTGCTGAGTTGCAAAGGAATTAGGGAGTGAAAATGCCAAGGCTACAAAATTTATATCAAAGTTGTGATCAGTACTTTAGTTTTCATTGGATTGGGGGTCTGCAAAGGTTTTCCTCTCTTGATTCCTTTTGGATTGATGGCAAGTGTCCAGAAGTGGTTTGCTTTCCAGGTGAATGTTTGCTTCCTACTTGTCTAAGATGTCTTGATATTGATGGAGCTGTGAATTTGGAATGCTTATCCATTGACCTCCAAAACGTTCCGTCAGACCCTCGAAGAGCTATCAATTATGGACTGCCCTTAAGCTTCCATCTTTGCCTAATTCACTGCTCCCCACTATTTCATTCCTGAGTATTGCTAGATGTCTATTACTAAAACCAAGGTGCTTGAGGAAAAGAGGAGAATATTGGCCATGGATAGCAACAATCCCCTGCTTGGAGATATATGACGTATACGTTCATGAGCAATGATTACAGTCCCAAGCATTCTATCTTCTGTTCATGAGCAATGATACACCAACCCAGTATTCTTGTCCAGTTATCGTCTAGTTACCAGACAAAACACACACACTCTCTCTCTCTCTCTCTCTCTCTCTCTCTCTCTCTCTCTCTCTCTCTCTCTCTCTCTCTCCTTCCTTTTCACTTTTGGAAAAAAAAAAAAAAGGGAAAACTATAGTCAGGATGCGGCAGCACCAACGTTTGCATTTGGAGTTTTGCTTTTGTTTGATTTTCTCCATCCCGAGTAATTTGAAATATTTTTTTTCTCTGTATAAATACCAGAAAATTAGATATTACAACATGGTACAATTTTGTGCTCTCTCTCTCTTCCCTGCATTCTTCTTCCAGATTCACACTGCCTTTTCTTTTCTTTTTTTCCTTTTCTAAAACTGCCTCTCCTGGTAAGTATTTTTTTTCCTTTCTAAATCTGCACACACACACACACACACACACAGAGGCCCTCTAACACTTCGTTTGGATTGAGAGAAATGGAGAGAAGAGAAAAGAAACTTATCAAGAGAATAGAAGAGAAGAGAAGAGAAGAGAAGGGAAAGTTGAGTTTTCTCCATCATGTTTAGATAGACAATAGAGGAGAGAAGAGAAAAGAAAATAAACCTAACTTTTTCTCGTTTGGATAATTTTCATAAGAGAAAAGAAAAGAAAGTACTTATAACCAATTTACTTTTTTGTCCTCTATTAGGGATACATGTTAGATGGAATAATAATATATTGGGGCATATTTGTCTTTTACACATTATTTAATTAAGTTTCTCTTCTTTTCTCTCCGGAATCTCTCTGATTTGGAGAGAAACAAAACTGGGCTCTTTTCTCTCCACTTTCTCCCCGCTTTCTCTCCATTTCTCTTCTCTTCTCTTCCTACTTAAATTACCAAACGAGATAACTGGAGAGAAAGTAGTACTCTTTCTCTTCTCTTCTCTCCATTTCTCTCAATCCAAACGAAGTGTAAAACAAATGTTTTTGCCTCTGAATTATCCTATTAAACTGAACTTTCAAAGAAAAAGTAGCTTCAAATGCATGAAGAAAATACAAATAATCCCTTTAAATTGAAGTAAAATATATTTTATAACCAAGTGTCTTCGTATTGCCCACCAGTGACGAGATTTAACCTAATTAGTTATATGACTTATCAGATCTGAATTTAAAATTTTCATTTCTTTTGCAAGAAGTGATCAATTGTTCTGCCTCTTGTCACAGCTGCCTCAATTTATTTATTATTGGTATCTAGTTAGAATCATGTCCTTCAACTAAACCTTCTTAATCATCGAAACTTTTTTTATCCAAGTCCACAGTAATTGCCATGTCTGCTGTTCCGTTTATCATTTTGACAACATTACAAGTTGTATTAAAGTTGAGCCTGTATTCTACATGATTATTGCTAGAATGTGAAGCAGATTTTGAAACAAAAGCCACAAAAAAAAATGTACAATTCATTTTCAGTTTAGTCGATTCTTCTCAACTTTTGATCAAAAAATGTGTTTATGCTTTAAGGTATTATCTCCATTATCAAAAAGTTTTCAAAATTTCCTGATGTACTTTTGTTTTATAATTTTATTTATTTATTATTTATTTATTTATTTTTTCATGTTTATAACTTGTTTGAAGAAGCAGACATTCATGTTTGATAACTAAAATGTACCTAAGCATTTCATCAGTCGCTAAAACACTTTCTCTTTACGTAAAAGTATTCCTCCTCAAGCATTGTCTCTAGTTCCTAAAACGTACTTTTAAAGCTTTGCTTACAAATTTTCGTCAACAATGTGAAAAAATGTACTTTGTTTTTACTATGTTTCTTTCTTTTTAAGACATAATTGCTCCACGTCTGTTCCTTCCGTCACAATTTTTTAGGTATGATCTCATAAGAAAAGAAAGTTATTAATACAATTGTCAAGCAAAAAGTGTTTAATTTTGGTTTTTTGACGGAATTCCTAAAGAAGTTGGGTTTTCATTTGCTATTACACCACGACCTTGTTGGATAAATATGTGTTTTGGCCATGTTTAAGGGCTAATAAAAGTGGGACCCACTTAGAGTTTAAGTGGGGTCCTTATGGATTTGTGTTCTCCTCCATGAGGAGATGAAGTTTGGATATTCACATGTCCAAAACTATTGATGGGTGAATGAGAAATTAATGGTTAAAGGTTGCCCCATACAAGGAGTTGTTGAAATGAAAGAGGTTCACAACTTGCCTTGTCCCACATAGGAAAACTAGAAGTAGCCTTTAGTGTATTTATAAGGCTACTTCATGTTTTGGGTTTGGGCCCCAAGGGGTACCCAGTTTTGTGGAAGGGGGAGGACCTAAGGCCCTTTGGGTTTACTCCACACACGCGCGCGCCGCCGCCGCCGCCGCCGTCCAACCTACCGGGCCGTGGGTGCGGGTGCGGGTGCGGCCCGTACAGAATATTTCTTTTTAGACCCCTCAAGATTAGTTTTTTCCAATTTGTAATGAGAGACCCTTAGTATTTCTGCACATGTTTTATATTGCAGAAACCTTTGGGATTTCTAAATTGTTGCAAGATATGAACAATTTGTAGTTGCAGGAAATGGAAAGACATATGACTATCCTATATATATCACAGCTTCCCCTCAATCCATATATACGAAATACAGAGTCTTCTTCTACTGTCATATTCTGTCCTGGGTTTTCTGAGAGAGCACGAAGCATAAAAAGTTCGCCGGAGCAGTTGTATATTGTGCACGTACTACTGCTAGAAGCCGTTGTATCCTGGGAGACAGACGCTGACGATTTCTTCAAGCACATCCGGTGAGGCGGCGAATCTGTTTTAAGGAAACTGTGAATAAAAATCACAGGCCTCGGTTTGATAATTTTTCTTTTTATTTTTCTGTTTCAGTTCAAGTGTAATTTTCCTATTTTCATTACTTATAATCAGACTCTGTTTTTGTTTCCAATTATATCAATGAAATATTTCCAACAGTTTTGAAGATGAAATATTTCCAACAATCTTAAAACAGATTATATATCTTTTACAAAACAAAAACAGATTCGGATTTGGAAAAAACAAAATTATTTTTTGAAAACAGTTTTATAAAAAACTGCTACTGTAATCCTCGTTTTTTGGCCAAACGGTGCAGAATCGGGGAAAATTACATTAGACGAAAAGTGTGCAGAATCGTGTTTTGCTTGACATTTCGTGAGCAGAATCTTAAAATTCCTTCGTTTTCTTAATAATTGTTTGAAAACGAAATTCTGCTACTGTTAAAAAATTAAGAGGAGGAAAAAAAAAATATTAGATTTAATTTATTTTCTCCTTTGATAATATTTTCAGAAATGGAAAATCAGAATGTGGACACTGCTGCAAACCCACCTATTGTAAATGATGGTGCTACAGGCTCCAACACTGTGGTGATTGGCTCCATACCTGTGAAGGTTCCCTCAATCCAAACGGTTCTGATAAACCACGGGGAGAAACCCGAGAAGTTTAATGGTGTGGATTTCAAAAGGTGGCAGCAAAAGATGCTGTTCTACCTTACCACCTTGAACCTTGCGAGGTTCTTGAAGGAAGAGGCTCCTGTGCCTAATGAAAATGAATAAGACCGAGAGGTTGTGCTAGCGATTGATGCTTGGAAGCACTCGGACTTTCTGTGCCGAAATTACGTGTTGAATGGCCTACACGACACACTCTATAATGTGTATAGTGTGAAGACCACTGCTAAGGAACTGTGGGAGTCCTTAGACAGAAAGTACAAAACCGAGAATGCCGGGTCAAAGATATTTGTAGTGGGGAGATTCCTCGACTATAAGATGGTGGACACGAAGACTGTGATCAGTCAAGTTCCAGAGCTGCAAGTAATCTTGCATGAAATCCATGCTGAAGGGATGACCTTGAGCGAAACTTTTCAAGTTGCTGCTATAATTGAGAAGCTACCCCCTGCTTGGAAGGACTTCAAGTAACTATTTGAAGCACAAGCGAAAGGAGATGAAAATTGAAGATCTCATCGTCAGGCTTCGAATTGAAGAAGACAACAAAGGGGCTGATAAGAATTTGGGGAACTTTGTGGCCAAGGCTAATGTGGTTGAGCATGGTCAAAGTTCGAAAGGCAAAAAGAAATCCTTTTCTGGCAAAGGATACAAAATGGGGCCAAAAGGTGGTATCGCCAAGAAGCCAAAATTTCAGTTTCAAGGAAAGTGCTATAACTGTGGCAAAACTGGACACCGAGCTTCTGAATGTCGTCTGCCACAAAAGAAAGTCCAAAATAATCAAGCTAATATGACGGAGTTAGATTCGATCTCAAGGGATGTCTTTGACATTAATCTGTCTGTTGTGATCTCTGAAGTGAATTTGGTGGATTCAAACCCAAGGGAATGGTGGATGGACATTGGTGCTACTCGCCACATATGCTCCGACAAAGCTATGTTCACTTCCTTCGAACCAATTACAAGTGGTGAGAAGATGTATATGGGAAATTCTGCTACCTCGGATGTTGAAGGCCAAGGGAAAATAATTCTGAAAATGACTTCAGGAAAGGAGCTAACTCTCAATAATGTCCTTTATGTACCGAAAATTCGCAAGAATTTGGTATCCGGATCTCTCCTAAGCAAGCATGGCTTCCGAATGGTCTTTGAGTCAGACAAGGTGGTGTTGACCAAAGCGGGAATGTATGTGGGGAAGGGGTATATGTGTAATGGGATGTTCAAACTTAATGTAGCTACTGTATTCCCAAAAGTTAATAAAATGAGTACCTCTTCTGTTTACTTGCTTGAGTCTTCCAATTTGTGGCATGGTAGACTAGGACATGTTAATTTTAATTCTTTGCGAAGATTAATTAAATTAGACCACATACCAAACTTTCATATTGATGCAAGTTATAAATGTGAAACTTGTGTTGAAGCAAAGTTAACAAAGACTTCATTTCAATCAATTGAAAGAAGCACTGAACCTCTGGAATTAATCCACACTGATGTATGTGATTTAAAAATGGTTCAATCTAGAGGTGGAAATAAGTATTTTATTACTTTTGTTGATGATTGCACTAAATACTGTTATGTATATTTGCTAAAAAGTATGGATGAAGCTTTGAATAAGTTCATTCTATACAAGACAGAGGTTGAGAATCAACTAAGTAAAAAGATTAAGGTGTTGAGAAGTGATAGGAGTGGTGAATATGTAGCACCATATGGTGAGTTTTGTGCACAAAATGGAATTATTCACCAAACCACCGCACCTTATTCACCTCTATCAAATGGAGTTGCTGAAAGGAAAAATCGTACCTTAAAAGAAATGATGAATGCTATGTTAATAAGTTCTGGATTGCCACAGAACTTGTGGGGGGAGGCAATTCTCTTCGCAAATTATATTTTAAATAAGGTACCTCGAAAGAAAGTTGATCAAACCCCGTATGAACAATGGAATGGTCGAAAACCTTCCTACAAGTTCTTACGAATGTGGGGGTGTCTTGCAAAAGTTCTTGTACCTACTCCTAAGAAAGAAAGGATAGGTCCAAAAACTGTTGATTGTTTATTTATTGGCTATGCACATAATAGTAGTGCGTATCGGTTTCTTGTACATAAATCTGAAAACCCAGATATACACAAGAACACGATCATGGAGTCTAGAAATGCGTCTTTCTTTGAGAATATATTTCCTTGTAGAGAGGAATATAGTTCTAAAAAACGCACATTTGAGACTGTTTGGGAAACTAGTAAAACCCAAGAAGAAAATGTTGATATTGAGCCTAGACGTGGGAAACGAGCTAGAACCTCAAAATCTTTTGGTCCAGACTTTCTAACTTATGTTATAGAAAGTGAGCCCCAAAGCTATAATGAAGCTATTAGATCACCAGATGGTCCATTGTGAAAAGAAACAATCAAGAGTGAAATTGACTCTATCCTACAAAACCATACTTGGGAGCTGGTAGATCTTCCTCCTGGTTGTAAGCCATTGGGCTACAAATGGATTTTTAAAAAGAAAATGAAGACGGATGGTACTATTGATAAGTATAAAGCAAGGCTTGTCATCAAAGGGTATAGACAAAAGGAGGGTATAGACTACTTTGATACGTATTCTCCTGTTACGAGAATAACATCCATTCGTATGATTATTGCAATCGCAGCGTTGCGAGGTCTTGAAATACATCAAATGGATGTTAAGACTGCCTTCCTTAATGGAGATTTGAATGAAGAAATCTACATGGAACAACCTGAAGGATTTTCTGCTCCAGGGCAAGAAAATAAAGTGTGTAAGCTTGTAAAATCATTGTATGGCTTAAAGCAAGCTCCAAAACAATGGCATGAAAAATTTGACCAAGCTATACTCTCTAGTGGATTTAAAATCAATGAGTGTGATTGTCACAACCCATCCCACTACGCGTGGAAATAGGACACGTGGCACGCCACCAAGGCTCATCCAACAACAACAATAATGATACGCAGCGGAAAGAACTTTTAAAACAACCCTGGGTATTTAAAACTTAGGGAACAGTACCCTCTGAGTTTGTAGAATCCATTGAAATCAGAGTTATAAAAAGTTTTGGCCAATAGAAAACACGTCAAAAGAAACAGTTTTGAAAATAGAGATTCAGTCGACTGCCCAGTCGACTGTAATAGAGTCCAGTCGACTGTGCCTGGCAGAACCTAAAACCCTAAATTCTCAACAGAGGTCCAGTCGACTGCTCAGGGAACCCAGTCGACTGCACAGGTTACTATTTGGATCAGTAGCTAAAATCTACAGTGGTTCAGTCGACTGCTCATCCCCCTCAGTCGACTGTGTCAAGCAGAACAAAAAAAAAACATCTTGCAAAGGGGTCCAGTCGACTGATCTGGGGACCCAGTCGACTGCTTTTCCATTAATAGAAGCAGTAGCCAAAAACCAACAGTGTTCAGTCGACTGATAAAGGGTCCAGTTGACTGCTTCTCTTACTATTCACTTTCAGTGTCTCCATCCCACGAGGTCCAGTCGACTGACCCTGAGTCCAGTCGACTGCTCCCCTACTGCCCAGCCTGTAATGATATATGAACAACTCATGCTACTCCATACTAACCACAATCACAACCACAACTGATTTCAACATATTAAAACATAACTACAGACGTTCAATTACAAGATTACAATACTGTGAAACTAATCTATGGTTCTATTACAACATATTACAAAATCCCAATCCTTACACAAGTTTTAGAATTTAAAACAAAAACACATATACAATGTGGTTCCCCGGCGTTCATCGGCCTCACTCGACACACTTCTTCTTGTCTTTCTTCTTACCTGCAATGGAGTACATCTCCACTGCTCAGCTATATGCTGAGTGTACAAGTCTAACATGTGTAATATATAACAAAACATGCTTCCATCTTATATCTCATATCAATAGTCTCTAGGGAGAAAAATACGCATTCATCCGGTAGCGGCAAGTCCAAGCCTTAAACCGCGATACCAATGGCAAGTTCAAGTCTATCAACCATTGTATCCACAAGTGCCATGGCAAGTCCAAGTCTATCAACCATGCACAGTAGCCGTCGCTACTAAATTCTCAAACATCGAGAAGCTTACCCCAGCATGAATTTGTATAAGGCTCCCCTTTGACCCACATAGACAACTCAACGTGCTCGCGTAAATTTAGACATGCTTTTCACAATTTAGCGCGTGCATAATTAACGGGCCTAAAATTAACACATGGATTTTGCTCGGATCTCAATTTCGTCGTCGAAATATAAAACATGTATTTCTCTATATTTCACAAGTTAGGACTTCATACCTCGTGCAATTTCCCCCAAACTTTGAATGATCGACTAGGAGGCTAATTAATCGCCGGATTTCGAATTTGAGAAAATTCCTACAAGTTTATACCTGTTTTTTCCAAAAGTCTAGAAATTAGATTTTTACAAAAATTGGCCAAACACGGCCTAAGTAGTATCAAAACGTAGATCTCACCTCCACGAGTTCAAATCTTGAATCTGGAGAAAATCTGACGGACGGAAGGTCGTCGTATGTCGCCGGCAAGTTCGGCAACCAAATCTCCCTTCTCTCTCCTCTCTCTAGATATTTTGGAAGTGTTTGGATGAGATTGAAATCTCATCCTCATCTATATATAGGCAAACTTTCTGAAAATTACGTTTACCTCCCCGCAAGTTTCTCAAAACTTCTAATCAGCTCTCAAAACTTTGCACACGTCCATTTTATAACTTTACGAGTGAAAACTATAAATTTCAAAAGTTTTCGACTAGGTTTCGTTTGGGTCCAAAAATAACGTCCAAAACTATATTATGTGGAATCTCTACACAACCTATCTTTTTAATTAACGGGTCACTCACGTTCTCACCACAGTTCTAAAAAATATATGATAAAGTATCCAAATACCAGAATTATACTACACAGGTATAATTACTATTCATATGAATACCAGATAAAGTCAACTAACATTTAAATAATATAAATGCCATTTATTCATGCTCATGCAATATGAACTGCCATGTTCCCGTGTCCTCACTGACACCTTACCGTTGACTCACAGTCAACCCCAACTCAAATTATTAATAACATTAATAATTTCAAAATTTCAAATGATGCATTTCAAAATCATAAATTTCTGGAACGAGTGTGACAGTGATAAATGTGTTTATGTCAAAGACACAATTGAAGGCTATGTCATCTTATGTCTTTATGTGGATGACATGCTCATAGTGGGTAGTAATGATAAGATCATTAAATCCACTAAGAAAATGTTGAATTCTAAATTTGACATGAAAGATATGGGACTTGCTGATATTATATTGGGCATCAAGATCTCTAGAAATACTAATGGACTTGCTCTGTCACAGTCACATTATGTAGACAAGATTCTAGAGAAGTTCAACAAGTCTGATACTAGTATAGCCAGAACGCCCGTGGACTTAAGTCTACACTTATCTAAGAATACTGGTGAGTGTGTTTCTCAACTAGAATATTCTCAAGTGATAGGAAGTTTGATGTACTTAATGAGTTGTACAAGGCCTGACATTGCTTATTCTGTTAGTAGACTAAGTAGATATACTAGTAATCCCAGTGCTGAACACTGGAAAAGGATAGTAAGGGTACTGCGGTACTTACGATATACACGTGATCAGGGACTGCACTACATGAGATATCCAGCTGTATTGGAAGGATACAGTGATGCAAACTGGATATCCGATATGAAAGATTCAAAATCTACAAGTGGATATGTTTTCACACTTGGTGGTGCAGCTGTATCATGGAAATCTTCAAAACAAACTTGTATTGCTAGATCGACAATGGAATCTGAATTCATTGCGCTAGACAAGGCAGCTGAAGAGGCTGAATGGCTTCGCCATTTTGTAGAAGATATTCCTAGATGGTCAAAACCTGTGCTAGCTATTTGCATACACTGCGATAGCCAATCTGCTATTGGAAGGGCACAAAGTAATATGTATAATGGTAAGTCTAGACATATTCGTCGTAGACACAATACCATTAAACAACTACTCTCAAGTGGGATTGTCACAATTGACTATGTAAAGTCAAAAGACAATATTACGGATCCGCTAACCAAAGGGTTAAATCGAGAGTTAGTTAATAAATCATCTAGAGGAATGGGACTAAAGCCTATGACGTTGCAAGGGAATGGAATGGAAACCCAACCTAGTTGACTGGAGATCCCAAGATCTAGGTTCAAAGGGACAACCTAATTTCATGTACCTTAAGAGAATCACTGAGAAGAAATGTTCTTCTGCCCATTTTCTATGATTCAACAGTGATACCTGCATGGTGTAAGGGTAAGCTTAGCTTTTAATGACTATGTGCGTTGGTATAACCAAGCGGAGTATAGCAGGATACTCTAAATAGTCACCTATGTGAATGTGAAGTGAGGCCGCTTCTAAAAGAATTTGAGAAAGGCGAAATTCTTTGATAAACATTCACTAAACCAGGCGAGTGTTCAAGGCCAAAATGAACACAAGTGTAAGAACTAAACTATGTTTGGAAAGCTCCTGTGTGATGTCTGTCGGTTGTTTACACTAATGGAAATCAGTTCAAGACTATACATTCACTGGTCAGCCAGTAAATCTGATAGATTGTCACAAGGGAAGGTTCAAAGCCAAAAGCTACCTATCCTTTGCAGGAGTGATCCGTTGTGCTCTCTCTCTTATCGAGTCACTGTCTCACATCGTTTCGGTTAATTTCATTCATGTGGGGGATTGTTGGATAAATATGTGTTTTGGCCATGTTTAAGGGCTAATAAAAGTGGGACCCACTTAGAGTTTAAGTGGGGTCCTTATTGATTTATGTTCTCCTCCATGAGGAGATGAAGTTTGGATATTCACATGTCCAAAACTATTGATGGGTGAATGAGAAATTAATGGTTAAAGGTTGCCCCATACAAGGAGTTGTTGAAATGAAAGAGGTTCACAACTTGGCTTGTCCCACATAGGAAAACTAGAAGTAGCTTTAGTGTATTTATCAGGCTACTTCATGTTTTGGGTTTGGGCCCCAAGGGGTACCCAGTTTTGTGGAAGGGGGAGGACCTAAGGCCCTTTGGGTTTACTCCACACACGCGCGCGCCGCCGCCGCCGTCCGACCGACCGGCCGTGCCGGGCCGGGTCGTGGGTGCGGGTGCGGCCCGTACAGAAGTATTTCTGCACATGTTTTACATTGCAGAAACCTTTGGAATTTCTAAACTGTTGCAAGATATGAACAGTTTGTAGTTACAGGAAATGGAAAGACATATGACTATCCTATATATATCACAGCTTCCCCTCAATCCATATATACGAAATACAGAGTCTTCTTCTACTGTCATATTCTGTCCTGGGTTTTCTGAGAGAGCACGAAGCATAAAAAATTCGCCGGAGCAGTTGTATATTGTGCACGTACTACTGCTAGAAGCCGCTGTATCCTGGGAGACAGACGCCGACGATTTCCTCAAGCACATCCGGTGATACGGCGAATCTGTTTTAAGAAAACTGTGAATAAAAATCACAGGCCTCGGTTTGATAATTTTTCTTTTTATTTTTCTGTTTCAGTTCAAGTGTAATTTTCATGTTTTCATTACTTATAATCAGACTCTGTTTTTGTTTCCAATTATATCAATGAAATATTTCCAACAGTTTTGAAGATGAAATATTTCCAACATTTGTTTTTTTGTTTTCTTTCAGGGCTCACAACATCTGGTTAGACAAAATTATATCGAAGAGTCGGCAATATTTCAGGGAATGAGTTTCTTTCCAAATAATCAGGTAAGGGCTATGTTAATAAACTTTTGTATTAGTATCTGCCCTTTTTTGTTCTCTTTGCTTTTCTTTAATCCTAAGTTTATGCATTCGGATAGAATGTCTTGAAATAAAATTGGGGAGTTTCAGTAATACTATTAGAAACTGTAATTTTGATGAATCAATTATATTCAAGGGAAAAAAAATGTTGATCGAACAAAATCAAAGGGGCATACCCCCGAATTTACAAAGGAGCACAATTTAGACAAACTTGGCCAAAACAACACACAGTTGATCCTCATATTTATGTTTCCAAGTGTTGGCATTTACCTTGATATCTTATTCCTGACAGATTACTTCCAAATGATTTATGTTTCCAGTCTCTTGGTTGCAGAGAACACAGTCTTCATTTCTAGCCAATCACCGAACTATTGTTTGGTGTTCAGTTTGTTTAAGTAGAGTAACCAAGAGAATCTGAGAAAAAAAAAACTTGTTCCAAATTAATCTTGGCCCACTCAACTATTGGTCCTTTGCATCTATTATGATCCCAAGTTGCTTTAGTAGAGAATTTGTCTTCGGTAGACAAGTCCCATCTAATAGGGTTTTCTTGTCTAGATTAAGATTTCATGTCTTCAGGAATGTGTTTCTTACCTCCACTCATTTCTTTCATTAAACTTCTAAGGCCAAATCCACAAATCCCCAAATCTGACAGTGAGTGGTCTGCCAATTATCATCTATCAGAGTAGGCGGGTTGACCATGAGTATAGCAATAAGATTTTCCTCCTAGTCCATGAAGAATTATAATTTCCTATTTTTGCATGTGTGTGTGTGAGTCTATATGTTTGTAATAGCAGCTCATAATAATTGACAAATTTTACTGTTTTAGAAGGTGACCTCAATGGTGCTTATTATGACGATTGATTATGTGAGTTGCGCCAAATTTTGTCATCATCTGCATAACTGGTGTTTAAGTTTAGTGTAACAGGTGTGGTAAAAGATGGGTTAGATAAAGTCGTGTGTGTTCCAAAAAGTAGAGGTTTTGAGGTTTGTTCATGTTGTGAACAGTAACTTAAGAATAGTAACCTTGCTGCTCAGGAATTGCACGAGCTAGTGTCCACTTGGTAAGCAATTATTTGAGATTATTGAAAAGTTGTTCATTTGGCAACCAACTTTTTTAAAAAAGTGATTTTTCAAAAAGCCGAAAAAAGTGTTGCAATTTTAGCTCGAGATTCACAAAGAAAATGCAATCAAATCCCTTTTATTGAAATAAATTATAGTTAAAAGCCAAGTTTCTTAGTATAGGCCGACTACTTATTGACATTTTATTTAAGTTAGATGACTTGTCAGATTAAAATTTGAAATTTTCATTTCTTTTGCAAGAAATGATCAATTTTTCAGTCTGCTGTCGTAGTTGCCTCGATTTATTATTATTGGCATCTAGTCACAACCAAGTCCTTCAATTAAACTTTCTTAATCACCAAAGCATTTTTTTACTATATGTTATTATCTAGTTAGAATCAAGTCCTTCAACAGTCTGTAATTGTCATGTGTGTTGTCTCTTTTATCATTGAGAACATTAGAAGTTGTGTTAACCATTATTGTTCAACATGATAATTGCTAGAATCCTAAGCAGATTTTGAAACTAATGCAATGAAAAATGTACTTTTCATCTTAAATTCAGTGGATTCTTCTCAATTTTTGATCAGAAAATGTGACTCTTTCCATCATTAAAAAGTTTACAGAATTTCTTAATCTATTTTTTTTTCATGTTCAAAACGTGTTTGAAAAAGCATACATTCATGTTTGATAAGTAAAAGTGCACCTATTTTATCAAGCATTCGGATAGGCTGGGTGTACCCCAAATTAAATTATGTACCTAAGCATTTCATCTGTTTCTAAATCACTTTCTCTTTTCGTAAAAGTATCTTCCTAAATCATTGTCTCTAGTTCCTAAAACATACTTGTAGAGCTTTCTTAGAAATTTTTACTCAAAGCATATAAAAACATTCTTTGTTTTCAGTGTGTTTCTTTCTTTCCAAGACAAACTTGCTCCACATCTATGCCTTCAATCACAATTTATTAGCTATGATCTCTCTCTCTCTCTCTCTCTCTCTCTCTCTCTCTCTCTCTCTCTCTCTCTCTCTCTCTCTCTCTCTCTCTCTCTCTTATTTAGTCCTGATTGTGGCATCATTCATCGGACGTTGCACGTACCGGTGGTGCATATTTACATTCAGAACACACATCTGCAAGGATACACAAAGCAAGTCCATCATGAAGTAGTAAAGCCACTCAAATATGATCTAATTTCACGAGAGACAACTAGGCCTATGTCTAAATATCAACTATTCGAATTCAGATTTTAGGATATTAAAGCCAATGCCCCTCAAAAGTTACTTGCTTGCAATATTTTCTGCACATTATGAGCAAAAGAAAGTGGATAAATCACATGACAAAATAATGAGCAAAGTCCATAAGAAAAGAAAGCGCATTTTTAACAAAATTGTCGAGCAAAAAGTGCTAAATGTTTGTTTACTTAAGGAGTTCCCAAGGATGTTGGGTTTTCATTTGCAATTACACTTCTCCCTTTTTTGTGATTTCTTTCAGGGCTCACATCTGGTGGTGTGAGTGGATGTTTTGATGTATCTAAGGAGTGAGTGGGTATCTGTCCTTTTTTTTTTTCCCCTCTTATTTTTTTAATCTTAAGTTTTGAATTTCATGCAGTCGCCTAGAAATGGTGGTGAGTCAAAATTGGAAAATCTCAGTGTTACAAAGAAACTGCAATTCTCTTTGTTATTTTCTTTGGTGGATTTTTCGTTGTTTGGTAACATTGCGGTTTGCAAAAAACGTGTTTTGTAATCATTTCTGTTTTTCTTTCTTTCTGTTGAAAATGACAACGAAATTTGCCTAGAAAACGAAAGCTTTTTAAGTTACAAAAACTGAAAACATGTTTGGCCATCGTTTCCCTTTTTCTTTCTTGAATCGTCAACAAAATTGGGCTAGCAAGCGAAAACAAGAAAAAAGTGGCTAGTTTCCGTTTTCAGAATTTTCAAAACTGAAAACTGGAAAGAACGAACAAAATCAAAGTCACACTATTCCCCCGAATTTGCAAAGGAGCATAGCTTAGACAACCCCATCCACACCAACACAGCTGATCCTATTATTTATATTTGCAGCACAAGAGCTAACACAACACAAGAATGTTCTTCTGGGCAGAAAGAGTACTCAGAGCAGTCCCCATTGCATAGTTGTCTCCCATGTCTGGTAAGCCTCTTCCAAATGTTAGCTTTTACCTGGACTAAAACGCACAGTATTTTAGAGAAGCTGATCCTCAGTTTTTGCCTTATGACCAAAGATTCTTCTATTCCTCTACCTCCAAATTTCTTAAGAAGAGGACTTCAAGTGATTTATGCTGGGCTATGAGTATTGCACTGCTTGAGAGCCTCTTCGCATAGCTTCTTGGAGAAAAGACAGTTGAGAAAAAAGTGATTTTAGCTTCTAGTCTCTTTGTTGCAATGAAACTAACTCATTGTAGTCAATTCTCATTTAAGCAAGTCCTTACTGTTCAGTTTGTTTTTACATATTAACGAGATAACCAATAGCATCTAATATGAGCCCAGGTTGCATTTGTACAGCATTTTCCATCTGTAGATAGACACTTCTACTCCAAAACCACTTAACCCTTTCAATAAAGGCTGGCACTTTAGACATCATAAAACATGTAGCGTGCTGGACAATCTGCTCTCCGAATCCAAGAGCAAATTATCAAACCATATCAGAATGTATCTTCGAATTTCCAATGGCATGACCTTCTGTCCCAGCTTAAGATTTATCGTCCTGGTCCATAACTCTCGGCAATAACGATCAAGTTTTTGATTTGTGCAAATTTTCTTTTTGTACTTCCCTACTGAATGGTGTGATATGAATTTGTAATTTCTTGATTTGTGTATGCGCGTATACATATTTGTGTAACATTAGCTGATAATAACTGAAAATTTTAGAAGACAAGTTCAACGGGGCTTATTATGATGGTTGATTAGGTTTGTGCGCCAAGTTTGTCTTCCATGATATGCTTTTATTATTACTGATGCAGAACTGTTATCATTCCTGCTTGATTGAGATTGAAGTTTAGTGTAAAAACATTTCAAGGGATGGTGAAAGATGTGTTAGATAGAATCTTATATTGGAATTCAAAAGGTAAGGGTGTTGGAAAGAGTCTTATGTTGGAATTCAACATGCTCATCACTACTGTAAAAATGTGGATTTGCATCTCTATTTTGGATTCATTAGCAGAGTTGCACGTGGATCGGTAATTCGTCACATTCTCACCAAATTTTATGGTATTTAAGACATGAAATCTCTCCACTTTTTCTGGTCTAAAGTATTGATTAATAAATGTTTGAAAAAGAATTAACGTTAACATGGCAATACTTTACTACTCTATACATTCCAATATGATAAGCCTCTTGGGATGTTAATTTCCATCGTGTTTATGAAGATTTATGTTTCAAGAATTGAGTTTGTTTGCTCAGTCGCATATGAATTTTTATCCACAACTGATCAAAGACCTGTTTTATTATTTGAAGTACTCAAATTGAAGGGCCAAAGTGATACAGTTAAAATCGAATTGCATAAAATTGTAGAGAGAGAAGAGCACCGTTATGGGTAAGACCCAAAACGTAAGAAGATAGAGAAAGAAACAAGAATAGAATTCATTATAGAGAGAGAGAGAGAGAGAGAGAGAGAGAGAGAGAGAGAGAGAGAGAGAGAGAACCGAAGTTAGAGAGGGATAGTAAATATTCTAGTTTATATTTCTTCTCATCAACTCATGGCTATATATAGCCTTACAACCAAATGCATGCATGCACAAGGGAAACGTGTGGGAAAAGTGCCTATTTACATGGAAGCATGATGGATGCAATGTGCCTAGTGGACACATGGAAATATGATATATACATATGTATAGATATACTGCCACTATAGTGCCTAATAGTAAGGAATTGACTACATGCAACTAAGGGTTTGTTTGATAATCCAATTAAGTGCTGAAAATGAAAACTTTCAGCACATATTTTGTTTCAGTGCGTTTGATAACGTATCACTTAATTGAAAAAGCAACCAAAAAACCACTGAAAACTTTAAGTGAAAATTTTCTACTGAAATTAATCACTCAATGCAGTCTATTTCAATACTTGAAAAACTGTTTTCAGTACTGTAAATTCAATGACTTAAATTTTTAGTACTTAATTTTCAGTACTTAATTTTCAGTTTTATCAAACGCACCCTAAGTCTTCAAAGCACAACCACCACCACTGTGCGCATATTGTCCATGTATTGCAAGGCTTTAGATTGCATGGTTTTGCACGTAACACAAAGCTGGTTGGAGTAAGTGCAAACAAAGTTGGTTGGACAACCCATATATGATAGACTGATAGTCATCTCAATTGATAGAAGAATGGTTCGATTGCAACCATGTGTATATTTCTATCGACATGCTTAGTAATGGTGCTGTAATTGATATTACAAAGACAAGGTTTGACTTCACAATAATGGAGATGATCTAAACAAATGAACAAGTGAATGCTCTCTCTCTCTCTCTCTCTCTCTCTCTCTCTCTCTCTCTCTCTGAAGTTTGTGAATGAGTGTACACTGTCATTCTGATGCAATATTTTGTCCATATTTTCCTGTAGCGCTTTGTTCTTTAGTTATGTTTGGGTTATTTTACTTGGTAACCATCATGTAATAGTAGCATACATGAAATAGGGTAAAAATAGGGGAGTGAGGTTTGTTTTATGCAGACAAACAATTTTTTTTCCAGAAATCCAGGCCTTGAAACCCTAATTCTATTCACGTTCTTCTTGATTTCTTGTACATTTCAGCTTCAATTGCATCACATTCACAAAACTTTCCTGGACTTTTTATTTGCAAATGTGTGTAGAGATTCATCCGCAAAATTTGCCCAAAAAATGTTTAATTGTTTGGATTTTTCTCTCGTTAGGTAAGTAATCAAGTTTTTCTTCGACATGGACATTGAGGTAGCTCTTTTCAATTAAATATGACATACTAGAATGTGGTATGGTATTATTGGTGAAGATCTTTAGAGAAGCCAATGGTTTTGCTGATAGCTTGGCTAAACAAGGGGTTGGTAGGCTATCTGATCTACGGGCTCTCATTTGATGGGGCTGTTGCTGGATTGAGCTTCCAAACTTGCTGTTTGAGAAAGGAAAAATAAAACATAAAAAATCTTGTCAAGTGTGTGTGTGGGGGGTGGGGGGTGGGGGCAGGGCTCTTGGTGTGTGTGTGTATAGTTTTTTTTTTTCCCTTTCGGGTAAGGGTGTTCTTTCGGGGGTATGGGAGTGCTTCTTACTCCCTTTGGTGTGTGTGTGCGTGTGTGTGTTTAGTGTGTGTTTCTCTTCGTGTATCGTTCAATGCGTGTTTGCATGCTAGTTTTGACTATAGATTGGGGGCGATTGCTGGAGTATCCGATGTGCTTTTGCTAATGGTAATTGTTTGTTGCGTCTTGGGTGTCTTGTCTTGAGAGGACACTGGGTAGATTTCAAGCTGGGTCTGGTCCATTATGCTGGGTATCCATGGTGCTATTTCCAAAAAAAAATAATAATAATAATAATAATAATAATAATAAAGAGAGCTGGGTTATGCTGGGTATCCACACATTTCCAAAAAAAAAAAAACACCTTCACTCAAAAAAATAAATAATTAATTAATAAAGAGAGTTGGGTGTCTGAGATGTCTCTTATGGCCTGTAGGTGTGAGTTGGGAGGTTTTTCATGTATCAACCTTTTTGCGTCTGTGTCCCTTCTTTCTTGGTTTTTGGTCTTTCTGTTTCTTTGATTTTGGTGATGTTTTTCAGATTTTTGTGGGACCGTATTATGGTCTTTGTGTGTTTTGGGTCTCTTTTTCGTTTCCAGGGATTTATAGCTCTGCAACGGGTCTTTGGATTTGTAGTAATGGGGTTTTGGCAGGTTGGATTCCATGTATTGGGCTGAGGTTATGTTAATTGAAGGGTTTGGGTGATATACTGCAATTTGTGTGAGTGAATATTTTACCAGGTGTGTGTGTATGTTTTCTTGGGTTGGTCTCCTTAATGTCAAGTTTTTTTGTATGCGTGAGTGTTAATTGACTTGGTGTGTGTTTTCTTTGCGTGATCTGTTTGGTGTGAGTTTTGGCTTTGTGGGGTGCGTTTTTGGTGGCCTCGGCTGGGTATGTGTGTATTTATGTTTGTGAGTGAAGGTGTTTCGATCTTTTGCTTACCTTACCATTTGTAGGCTATTCTAAGCATATGGAAACAAGGCATCACCATCTCTGAGTTTTTTTTGTTTTTTGTTGCTTCCGCTTATGGATGGCATGTGTGTGTTTTTCTCTTTGCTTTGGCAACTGGTTTTGGACCTGTAACAATTTCCATGCTCAAGGGATGTGACCTTTTCTTTCGTCTGCTTGGGAGATTATCCAGTTTTTTTTTTAAGCTGGCACGCAAGGTTTTCTGGCATTTTCAGTTTCAAAGGGTTTCTGGAGACTCATCAGTTTTCAAAGGATTGAGTACTGGCATTTTCATTGTGAAGAGAGGAACTTGGCAAAAGATTTAACTGATGTGGAAGGATTTAGGTTGTGGATTTGTCCATTAAAAAAATCTTTAAGAGTTTCAATAGGGCAGTTTTCTTTTCGGTTTATGGAGTGTATAAAGTTTTAGGAAGATTGTTGGGGGGTTGTAATTAATTTCCTTGCCCTGCGAGCTCGTATATATTGTTTAAACGTTCTGCTTCAATATGGAGTACATGCACAAGTGTGTGTTTGGTAACAATTTATTTTATATTTCTGAGTTCATTTGGCAATTTACTTTTTATTACTGTTCAAAAAGGGGGAAAAGAAAAGTTGAAAGAAGATACTTTAGTAAGCAACAAAAAATGACGCATTTTCGAAAAGCTGAAATTATTTTAAACTCCCATGACAATACAGTAAATTTTGTCAACTTTTCTCACAGAATTGAACATTTGAATCACATTGCGTCTATTTCAAAACTTCAAAGACTTAATTGATGCAATTGAAACTACAGGAACTAAAATGAGATAGAGACCAAACTTCAAGGGTAAATTTTGCAATTGAGCCATATGATAAACAACTTTTTCAACAATCTTTACAAGAAACGTAGAAATGCATGCCAATTACCTGCCTTAGTTAGCGTTGACCTTTGGAGAAGTTGGGAAACTTCCCAGAAAACTCTTTTTTGTTTGAATTCTACATGCATCAGAAAATCTATTTCTTTTTTCACCATCTTTCTTACTTTTAAATTTCTCTTTGGAAATATTCATCCAATCCCAACCTTCCTCAAATATGACTAATCCTATGTCTCCCAAATTTGTATCTCAAATGTGGTTTCCAAGTTGGTTATGAAATTAGGTTGACAAATGAGGCTTTTGGATGGAAAAGTTTTAAGTCAACCAAGTTTTCCTCAAGAAGATTTCGGAATTTCTGTGATTTCTTTACACCCGAACAAATGGAAATTTAGAACTAGGAATTGTTAATTTGTATGCAGATGTTACAATTGTAACTAAAGCTACTGATATATGTATGATCTGGTCATTTTTAGTTCAAAAGTTATTATCTATGCCAAGTGATGAGCAAGGGGAGTAAATCTTTTAAGGCGCATTTCATAAGTAGACACCTTTTCTCTTACATATATATATATATATATATACCTACATCATATACATATATACTTATTATGCATGTATGTATGTTGTTCAAGAATTGAACTTGAGCCAGAGTTTTGCAAACAGCATAGCCTCTCAGGGAATTCTTCAAGATAAATTATTATGGCTTGCTATGTAGTTTTGTTTACAATTGGCATTATTCCCCTATGACCTCGTATAAGTTGTTTAAATGTACTGCATCAATATTAACTAGATTCACATGTGCCTTGTTTGGTAACAATTTATTTGACATTATCTATCAATTTGAATTTGTGTGGCAGCTAACTTTTCACAATTTTGTTTTAAAAGAAAAACAGATTTTTTTTTAAAAGGCTTAAAAAAGTTGAAAGAAGAGATTATTCTAGTAAGCAACAATTTGAAGCATATACGAAAAAGCTGAAATTATTTTAAATTCCCACAACAATGTCACAATACAAAATGATAAACGACTTTTTAAACAATCTCCAAAGAAGAGATCTCTTAATAAATAAATCCCAGACGGCCTTTTTATGTCCTTACCTCATTTTGATGAATTGGTCTTAACTTGGGAATCTAGAAATGTTTATAATGACTAAGCTAGGTCTTTGTTTAGTTTTCCTGTCTCATTCATGAAGTAGTTTAATTGTACCACTTGCCAATTGCCTGCCTTAGAATTAACCTTTGGAGATGACGGGAAACTTCCCAGAAAACTCTTTTAAAGGAAAAAAAAAAATCTACATGCATATCAGAAAGGTGCTGCTGTATCATATTTATTTTTTCACCTTCTTTCTTACTTCTAAATTTCTCTTTAGAAGTATTCACTCAATCCCAACCTTATTTCAAATATTCATTCAACTAGGACTAATGCTAAGTCTCACAAATTTGTATCTTAAATAGGGTTTCCAATACACAGACTGGGCTCACTTAATTTTTATTGGAGAATGTTGAGACGGTCCCACTATTATTGAAGATGGCTCCCCATAGCGTTGAATCACATTTGGGAAGGATAGCATTCCAAATAAAGAAATGGCAGAGGACTGAGAGGAATATTCAGGCAGTTCTCACTGATGCAGAGGAGAAGCAAATTACAAATAATGCTGTCAACAGTTGGCTGGAAGATCTGGGAGATTTGGCTTATGATTTGGATGATCTACTTGACAAAATCTCTACAGAAGTTTCGATTCGCAATCTCAAGGCGGCGAGGACTGACCAAGCTAGCACCAGTAAGGTAATTATGAGCTTCATGCCCACTTGCTGTACTAACTTCACTCCGCATTCGTTAATGTTTGATCGCAAAATGAGGTCTGATATAGATGAGATCTCACCCAGATTAGAAGACATTTTTAATCTGAAAAACGGTTTGAATTTGAATGTAAATGTGAGAGGGAGGTCCAACAGAATAACTGAAAGGCTGACTACGACTTCCCTCGTTGATGAATCTCGTGTTTTCGGTCGGGAAAATGATAAAAAGGCAATAGTAGAAAAGGTACTCAAAGGTCTGAAGAAGCATGTGATGGTGAAGTCTCTTTGTAACTCCTATAGTTGGCCTAGGTGGAGTAGGCAAAACCACACTTGCCCAGCTGGTTTACAGTGACGAAAAAGTGACTGGTTTCTTCGATTTAAAAGCATGGGTATGTGTTTCCGAAGACTTTGATGTATTCACGATTACGAAAATGATTTTTGAATTGGTGACTACAGACAATCATGAATTCAAGAACTTGGATAAGCTTCAAGTGAGTCTAAAGGAGAAACTTTCTAATAAAAAATGTCCTAATCTGGAGAAGCTGCCAAGTGGTCTGAACGACCTGACATCTCTCCAGGATTTTCGTATTTCTGATAGCCCGAGAATTGTGTGCTTTCCAGAAACAGGTTTGCCACCAATGCTTACAAGGCTTGATATTCAAGAATGCAAAGCTCTGGATGTGCAAACTTGTAATTATGAGGGAATGGTGATGCCAAGCAAAAGTACTGAAAACCTTTCTCATCTTGAAAGACTGGAACTCATTGGTTGTTCATCTCTGGCGTCCCTTCCCGCATGGAATTTGCCCAGCACCCTTAAAGAACTCCGTGTTTACTGTTTACTATTGCACGAAATTGGAGCCGGGTGTGGAGAGGCCACTAAACAATTGCACATCGTCACTTGAAAGTCTTTCCACTGATGGTTGGGTGAATTTCAAAACGTTCCCTGAGTTCTTCATCAACTTTCTACGTCTAACTCAACTGTCTATAATAGACTGTCCTGGCCTGGAGTCTTTTCCGGAATGCGGTTTACCCCGCAATCTGAGAAGACTTCAAATCTCTGACTGTGAGAATCTGAAATTGCTGCCTGATCAGATGCAATCTCTCACATCTCTGGAACATCTTACAATAGTTCGCTGTCCAAGACTCAATAACTTTCCCCTAGGGGGTTTTCCTCTCAACCTAAAAGAACTTAGGCTTGGAGATATCGGAGTGCCCATCTCAGAGTGGGGTGGTCTGCAAAGGTTGGCCTGTCTTGATTCCTTTTCGATTTGGGGTGAGTGTCCAGAAGTGGTTTGTTTTTCCGGGTGAGTGTCTGCTTCCTACTTCTCTAAGACGCCTTCTTATCTATGGAGCTGTGAATTTGGAATCCGTATGCGTTGGCCTCCAAAGCCTTCCGTCGCTTGAACATCTATCAGTTTGGAACTGCCCTAAGCTTCAATCTTTGCCAAACACGATGCTTTCAACTCTTTCACGCCTGTATATCGAGAGCTGTCCATTACTAGAAGCAAGGTGCATGAACAAAAGAGGAGAATATTGGCGATGGATGGCCCCAATCCCCTGCGTGCTCATAGAATGGGAAAACGTTCGATCAAAACTCATAGACCTACCACTACCAGTCTCTTCATATTCTTATCCAGGTGTCGTTCAATTACCAATCACAACTCTCTCTCTCTATCTATAATCTATATCTATAATCTATATATATAATATATATAAGTGCACCGATCCCCAAAAGTGTTTTACACTTTTATTAATTGGTGCACTTTCACCTAAGTGATTTTTTTTAGAGTTTTAATTTTTTAGTCCATCCATAATAATCCTAATAAATATACTTATTACCGTTTTAGAATAAAACTATAACATGTCTCTATTGGGTTTCTTCTATTGTTTTTTTTCCCCTTTCATGTGGACTCCTTAGGTAAGCATTAGTTTCCAATCTCGATTCTTTAGGACTCAAACATTACTAAAAGTGTAACATTAGAAGAGCTAGATAGGTAAAACTACTAAAAACACGAACATGATCAATCACACACCAAGAGCATGTGACTTTGGGAGATACATATATCTAATCTCAAGAAACTTCCCAAGAGACCTTCACACGGATACCCCAATGGTTGTTGCCACAAATGCTCTGCTCAGTCGTACGATCTAGTCGAGCATTGAAGACAGCACAGCCCTGGGCAATCTCAATCTCAGTATCACCTTCAGAGTGATACAAATTTGCTGACACTTGGAGAAAAGATTGATGACTGATAGCTAAAACTGACCTTGACAGAGGAATGCAGTCTTCAGGATTGACAGGTTTGTTGTTCTTGTCTTTCTTCTTATTGAAGAGCATAATTGAATATAGTTCACGCCCAGCTGCACTTGATGCTTGAATGGATCCATAAAGCTTGGCAATATTTTCGCCAAACAAAGTAACTTCCACAGTGGCCTTTAGAGCGCCCATGTGGACAACGTACTTCAATGTGGCTGCACCAACGGTGGCTGATAAAATTCTCTCAGCAATAAGTCTGGTGACATCGTGGATATCAAACTCACGGTCATCTGTGTCTTCATCATAAGAATTGAACCGGTGGGAGAACATATCCCATTTGATCCACCCTTTACTGACGACGACTTGTTCATTATTGTCATCATAACCCTTGAGATCCAGAGTGATGCGGCCACCATCACAGAAAGAGATGACATAAAGGGACGGGCCAGTTAGCAGGATCTCATATTCTTCTTCACCGCCACCATCCACCCAGGAGATGGATTCAGAATCCTCTTTACTATCCCTGTTGTAGATGACTAGATCGTCAAGTCCATCAAAGACAGAGATGCTACCGTAGAGTTGTAAGGTGGTGCTGCTGATGGTGTCTTTGTCGATGACCACCGAAATCATCTCCATCGCTGGGATTCCGAAACAGGGATGATAAACACCTAGGTCATCAGGATGCTCGTCATCTTTATCAATCCAAAGGTTCGTAACAATGCCGATTAGATTTGTTTCCAGGAATATCCAAGCCGCAAGGATGCTCAATAGATCACCCTTATCGACGCAACCTTCTGTAGGGTACGACAGTGCAATGCAGCAGCAGATAGAACCCAAAAAAAAAAAATTAAATGACAAGTACATGGAAACGAGAAAAGATCTATGAGTAACAACATAACAATAACAATAACAACTCCTCGTACAAATATTAAAAAAATAAACTCAACTCATTCATAGATTCATAAGTAGTAGTAGTAACAAAAATCAATTTTTTTTAACAGATCCAGAGAGAGAGAGAGAGAGAGAGAGAGAGAGAGAGAGAGAGAGAGATGCTTGCGTGGCCTCTTCAAATTAGGCAGAGAGAGGTGATTAAGGCGAAAAATATGTCATCTTTCCGAGAGAGTTGAGGGTCAGGGACGTATTCTGACATGTTTGTTAACTAACAGACGGCTCGCTTGCTAGGGAACAAAAAATTTGACAAGAAGAGGAGAATTCTAAGAGCATCTCCAATGGAGAGTTGTATTTTGAGGTGGTGCTAAATTTGTGATATACAACCTCAAAGATGTATACAACCTTCAAATATAAGTTTTGAGAAAAATGTGCTCCAAATCGCGGGTGCTAAATGGGGGTGTACATGATTAGGACTGGTAAAATGGGTCGACCTGCAAACCCGACATGAACCTGACAAAAATTATCATGTTTTGGGTTCACCCTAATCATGCTGGGGTCCATATCAATGTTAACCTGTTTAGAACCTGACAAAAACAGATCCGATCGATCCGAACTCGATAACCTTTAAAGAACGTGATTAACCCGATATGAGCATAATTCATCACAGTCATTTACTTAAATGATCAAAACCCTAATTATCTAAAGTAGAACATGCAAATTATCCATTTTTCATATAAAATGACATCAGTACTTTTATAGTAATTACACTAGGTATTATCTTTTTCATGATCTTATGGTCCTTGTTAGTTTATAACTTAAACAGTAGTGCTTGATACTTTTGATTTTTTTAATAGCTGAAGTATACTAAATCCTAGGTACTTTGGAAAACGACACGAGTTTGTGTATTTCTCAATGACTTTTTTGCCAATTAATATCGATTTATTGCATGGGGGAGGGGATGAGATTCGAACTTGAATCTATGCATCGGAGGGGCACTTAGTGCCATCCCTTTAGTCTTTACCACTGAGCTATTACCTCACTCGCTCTTTTCCAATTAATCTTCATTTCTCACATGTTTGATCAGAGGGGATTTTGGAGCATAATTACAACATTTAGGTGATTTGAGTGATTTTCGTTTCAAATGCGTCATCCTACCAGGCTGCACACTAAACGTGTCAAATGAATCAGGTCGGGTTAACCTGTTAAAAAATAAATTGTGTGAGTTGACTTTTCAAGACCCGATTGCTTACTGGATCGGTTTCAGGTTGAGCAAAATGGTCTATCATATGTAAGCCAACTCGACACGAACCCGATCTGTAGACACGTTTTGCCAGCCCTAGTGAAAATCTATATGGATCCACATAAAGTTCTATCTAGCCCTACCTACTCTCTAAACCCATAAGTTGAAGAAATTGCTCTCCACACCCACCTCACTTCTCCAAACTACCCATCATTCCCCTAATTCACACCGACTTACTATTCTCAACCACTTTTATTCACACCCACCTATGAATCACGGGCACTCTATTCACGGCATCGTATCAGTGTCAGACACGCGAACACGAGTTGGACACGCGGACACTCGCCGGATACATCCTGGACACACTTCGAAATGTGTCCAATAATTTAGATTAATTTTGTGGAGTGGATACGCGCCGGACACGCCTGAGACACGCTAGGGGGCATGGGATACGCGTCGGACATGTTTAGAATACTCTATTTAGGGTTTATCTTTTTGAAATTGGGGGTATTTAAGCATAACTAATACTTTAGATTCTTTCTGAAATTATGCATGTTGACGTACTAGTCTTTATTTAATTACTAGGTCTAATGTTTTCATGTACTTTTATTTATGTGTTGATGCCTCTTATTATTAGGATAATGTTAGTTCTTGAGTACCTAGTTGTAATAAACTATAAAATAATATATACATACGTCCAACGTGTCCCCAACGCCGTGTCCTACTTTTTTGAGAAATCACGTATCCGTGTCGGTACTTCATAGACAGTTAGACACCCACCTGTTATTCACACCCACCTTCCTTACCTTCAAAAACTTTCTTTCAAAAACTTTCATCGCAAGATATCCAATCTTCGACGTTAGTTTTGGTCTTTGTTCATTTTCATGTTTTCATTGTATAACTACAAGTTTTATATGCATCAATCTTTGTTTTTTTGGTTAGCATATTCGATCTTTCAAACCCTCTATCGGTATTGTTCCATTAATCATTCCTAACAAAATAAAGAAATAGAAATCTAGCTTTGGTGATTAGGGTTTGTAATTATGTAAGTATTTTATTATCATTAATTATAAAAGAGGGCGGGTGTAGAGAGTATTAACTAAGTAATTACTTTTAATTATTTGTCCTTTGTGTAATTTTGCCAAGGCTTATAATTGGAACTAAAAAACTTCCTTAAAATGTGGGTGTGGAGAGCACTTTAGGTGGGCTCGTATAGACCCTCTCTTCTTTCTTGGGACATTTTGAAACAACTCCCAAAAAGTTGACGGTTTTTGTTTAAAGTCCAAGCTTATTTCTGTTTTTGTTTCAAGTTCCAACTTTCAGAGAAAAACTTCTCTAAAATCCCTAAATCCTCTGAGTTTTAAAAAACGACTGAATGGTGCATTGCAGAGTTTTACACTTGAGTTTAAAAACAATCGAGTAGTGCATTGCAGAGTTGTACCATGGCTGGCTCTTAAAACGACTAAGTGCTGCATTGCAGAGTTGTACATTAAGTTAAAAAATGACTGCGTGGTGCATTGCAGAGTTTTAAAATGACTGAGGGGGTGCATTGCAGAGTTGTACCATGACTGATTTTTAAAACTCAGCCGTTTTTGGGACTTTAAACAAAAAACCGGTAGAAAAGTGGGGACTTCAAACAAAACTCGCTAGAAAAGTGGGGACTTTGAACAAAAACCGAAAACTACCTTGACTTTAAACAAAAAAGGTTTGGGCTCGGTGAGTTACCCCAAAAAAACATCGAGAAAGGTCAAGCATATATGTTTTATGAAATGATCAGCGATCTCATTTATGCTATGCCCTGCATCATGTTCGTGTGTGTTTATTGAGCTTTCTTCAGTCTTCACGTCAGCGCTTTGCTTCGCTTTATAGAAGAGAGACCGTTGTCTTGAGAGGGAAAAGCAAGCGCAAGCGATAGAAGGGATAGTCCCTCGCGCCTTCGCACGAACTACTAGGATATGGTGAGATCATTAGTGAAAGGAGGACTAACGGCGAACCTATCCTAAAGGACGAGGAATAGGAAGAGTCAATTTTATTTGAAGATAATTAGCGCTTATGCACCTCAGGTAGGCCTAGATAATCACATTAAAGCTGAATTGGGGGAATTATGGATGAAGTGATTCAAGGAACTCCTATTGGGAAGAAAACACACACACACACACACACACACACACATATATATATATATATATATTTTTTGAGAGAGAGAGAGAGAGAGGAGAGGAGATTTTAATGGTTATGTAGGATGAGATCGGTAGGGGATGAGATGGTCCAAGAGGGACACGGGTTTGGGGATAACAATGAAGCAGAAGAGACTATTTTTCATTTTGCGGTAGCATATGACCTTATGTTAGCAAACACTCGGTTTATAAAGAAAGATGAACATCTAATTGCCTTTAGGAGTGGGTTGTATAGGATTCAGATTGACTTTGTCCTAATTAGGAAAGTAGATAGGTTAACTTGTAGAGACAGTAAAGCTATCCCAGGTGAGAGTTTGACATCTCCAAATGGAATGGTTGTTCTAGATGTGTACTAAAGTAAATTCAATAAAAAGAAGAGTTCAGGAATACTAGAATTCGGTGGTGGAATTTAATGCGGGGGTATGAAAAATCTTTTACTACTAAAAAGTTCTAAAGCAACAAGAAAACTTAGATAATGATACTAATATAATGTGGACTAACATGAGTGCTTGTATAAAAAGAATAACAAAAGAAGTTCTCGGAGAGTCAAAAGATAAGGGACCGATATCTACAGAAACTTGGGGGTGGAATACCGAATGAGCAAGTACAAACTATGATAAAAAGTAAAAGATGTTTTAAAATGTGCCCAAAAACGAGAAAAAAAAAATAGAGGATTATAAAAGATACTCACTCCATCCGTCTCAAATTGATAACCCTACTTTGAAAGTCAAAACTTATAAGGGGACAACAGTTGTATATAAAACTGTCTTGTTTTTCCAGAAATGGCCTCAATAGATGTTTTGTTCTTTAATGATTGTCAAGTCTTTAATGGAGTATGTCTCTCTTTTATTTTGAATTGAAAAGGGTAGTTTTGGAAAAGTGGGATAAGTTTACATTGACTTTTCAAAACGAGACTCCATTTTGGGACATCCCAAAATGGAATATGGGACTATCAATTTGGGAAGGACGGGAGTTTAAGGATATAAGCAAAGAGGTTAAAAGGGTGGTAAGAGAAGCCAAGGGTAAGGAATACGATGATTTTTATACCAAATTAGATACAAGAGATGGAGAGAAACATATTTATAAGGTTGCCAAGTGTAACGAGAGAAAGACTAGAAATAGTAATCAAAGTTAATGCGTAAAAATGAAACTCAACGGGTTTAAGTGAAAGACGATGATATTAAAGAGAGGTGGAAGCAATATTTTGAAAACCTATTGAATGAAAAACATACTAATAGACAAAATATATATATATATATATACATACTTAATATACATGGTGGACAAAAGCCCAAAATTTGATGGTTATAGATTTGTTTTTCTTTTGGCATTTGGATGGTTATATATGATAAATGTAGAAATGTGAGACAATGGGTGGACAAAAACCAACAAAATTGGATGATAAGTAGTTTATGATTTATGAATCAAATAAATAATTTCACAAGTGTGAGAATGTAATAACTCCTTGGAAACTAGTGGGCATGTGTCATGCTTTTGTTTTGCACACTCTCAACTAGTAGTATAAAATATATGAAATCAACTAATAAGTATTTTTTTTTTTAATCTACTGTTGAGAAAGGAAACCACTAACCACTATATTATCTAGACTGGGCATGCAGCGTTTGCCGTATTTCTTCTTATCTTTTGTTTAAAGCAAATTAATAATTAAAGACCAAAAAAAAAAAAAAATAATAATTAATTAATAACAAGAAACATGTGGAAACGAGAAAAGAGCTATGAGTAATAGTATTACAACAACAACAACTCATCATACAATAATAATTAGAAGAAAAAAAAAAACTCAATTCATTCATAGATTCGTAAGTAGTAGTAACGAAAATCGATTATTTTTTCAGAGATCCAGAAAGAGCGAGATGCTTACGTGGCCTCTTCAAATTATTACCGAGGCAGAGAGAGGTGACTAAGCCGAGAAATACGCCATCTTCCCGAGAGAATGGAGGTTTGGGGACGTACTCTGACATTGTTTGTTCTGAGTCTTCTGACATTGTTTGTTAACGAACAGACGTGTATGAAACCCTAGAGAGAGAGAGAGAGAGAGAGATTCCTAAATACAAAGATTCCTTAAACGGATAAAACCATAAGTGGTTTTGATATGATACAAATATTTCTTATAAGGGTACAACATTTTATTATCTTGGTACAAACATTTCTTATAAGGGTGCAACGTTTTCTTACCAAGTACGAATATTTCTTAAAATGGGAGTACAACATTTCTTACATTGGTACAAACATTTGCTATAAAAAGTACAAACATTTCCTACCTCAGTACAAATATTTCTTACCAATTGTTTGATTATACCATACAACCAAACCACTTGGTTGTACCCTTCCGTTAGTCAACTATAGTTTGACCGTTAGTTTTTGGGCTTAAAAATCCTATAATGACAACTTTACCCTTATTAAAATAAGCTAAGAAATATTGTAAAAACTTAAAATATCTCTCTTCTCTCTTCCATTCTCTCTCTCTCTCTAAACTCCATCTCCTCTGTTTTTCTCAACAAGAACGTATGAGATTCTTTGTAAATTAAGAGGTTAACAAGAAAGAATTTCAGAAACACAAACACCCATTTTCCATACCTACATATACATATATATATATATATATATATTATACACATCTATCTATTATATATATACTAGTAATTACCTGTGCCTGTGGCCACGGCGTAAAAATAATAATAATTAATAATAATGTAGAGTTTGATACAATTGTACACAAATTGTGATCAAATTTTGGTCACTCCCTTGAAGAAATTTCATTAGGATTTTAGCCTACTAATTTTCATTGGTTTTATCTTTTGTATTTTGTAATAAGAATCAGAATATATTGTAAAGTTAGGATCCGTATTGCTTGAGAGGATGCCAAGAAAAATGTGTTAAGTTTAGGAGTGTAATGGCTATACCCTTTGGCATCCTAAAAGGAACTATACATACTTAACAACACATACTGGTGCTAAATCTGTCGTGAAAATTTTCACACCTTTTTATACAAAATGCCAAACATATTAGGGCCCACTTTTCATTTCATTGTACCTTCACAGCATAGCCACACAGAAAATTATCTTCAAAAATAGAAAAGACAAAAAACAAATATATAAAGTAAAAAAAATGCTTGCATAATACAATTCTAAATTCATATTTTTAATAAGGGAAGACACAATTCTTAAGCCCCAAACACCAAAACACTAAACCAAATTTCAGCTATTAAAGTTCAACTTCTTGCTCTCCAGATTCTCCTTCCTAGCACTGACGATGGGTTCTTCTTAGCAACCATACTGTGCAATTGAATTAACCTGCATCTCAAAAGTTGTACAAAAATAAACAAATAAAATTAAAAATAAAATGATATTGTAATATTCTAAAGAGAAGTTAACCACCATTAGAGTCCCTAGCAATACACATGTTGTGCAAATGGACATGACTAACTAATATACACCTTTAGTTAGGATCTATACCTATCTATATGGAAATGCATTGAAAATACTCACAATGATAAATATGGAAATGCATTGAAAATACAGTGAGTATGAAAAATAGGATTTCCCCGACCCTCCCTAATAAGAAAACAAACAAACACACCATACGCAAACACACAACTTGAAACAGAAGTATATTTGTTTTAAATCAACTATAATTAAAACTAAAAACTCACTAAAAAACTTTTGACGATCAGTGCCCTTATTGAAAAAAGGTGGGAAAGGATATGGACCTAATTTACATCAATAATGAAAGATGATATTCAAAACTCACTATGCTTAATTGTTGCCAAGATTGAAATGCCAAAACATGTAGCAAAAAATACGGAAAAAAAAAAAAAAACAAATATGCTAAATAGTCAACACTTACATTAGCAAGAAAAGCTATAAAACCTTAGAGCAAAAACTCACAGGCTTTGGTATATATACACCAAATTGAAGATCAATAAAAATTTGCAAAACCCAGTAGACACAAATAGAGAGAGTTGCTTGAGACCCTAATGCACCCTTTTTAAACTAAGGACAGTACTATAACTTTTTTAGCTCAAGAACCCCAATATAATAAGGATCAAATTCCAAGCCTCAATCATATATCAAATTCCAAGCCTTAAATCAAATTTGCAGCAATTCTCTTGTGCAACTAATCCAACATAAGGACTCTGACATGAATCTCACAAATGATATCGATTCTCCAAGACTGCATTGGTTCCCTGCAAGTAAGACAAATAATCTAAGTTTTTTTTCACTCTTTTTTTTCCCTTCTCCCTCTCTCTCCCTCTCTCTTTAGCTTAGAGTGGAACTCTCTAGGCTCTCACCCAAGCCTAAATTGATAAGTTAACAGACATCATCCATGAAGAACGGAAGATTCAAGAATAGCCAAATAGTACTCAAACCTTTTAAATTCATCCAAATTGATTTTTAGTTTTTTATTTAAAAAAAAAAATTCCACCCCAAGCAATTTTTCCATGTCCTTTTAATTTTTCCTCACAGAACTTTCACATTCAACCACACACATGTAACAACACTAATTGAATAGGAATGACAGAAATACCTCCGAACGGTAAGGCCACCGAGGAGCTTGGAGAAGAGGATAGTAGGGGCGGTCGATGCCGGAGACGAAGGCTCGCCTCAAAAAAAACAAAAAAAGCACACATTGAAGATCAATTACAACGGCAGATTCACGAAGAAAACTACAACAAAAAAAATACTGATATGAAGATACTGACAAAAGTTAGGGGCAGCATTCCTGCCACGACTTCCATTTGATGGAAATCCATACACTTAAAGAAAAAAGAGATGGTGGTGGCCACCAACAGCTAGCACCGGCGGGAACTTTGGACGGACGGCATTGGGTGGCTGGGAGAGGAGGAAAGGGAGAGAGTATTGAGATATCTTTTTCAGAAAGCTTTTTTGGGACAAACAATCACTTTAAAAAGCTGTGGCAATTTGGGATAGGGATAGATTACCTAATAACCGAGTCCTAGATGAACAGAAATCCTAAGAGACATACTACGCATCCGAGTTGCGACACAGAGAGAAAAGAGCAATTTCGAGCGAAAGAGAGATAAAGATATGAAGATTACACCACATATTATTAACAGCACATGGGTAAACTATGCAGCACGACAATCAAGTTAAAATTGGGACACTGGCCAAGAACTAAGAAGATCAAAAGATGTAATACCCGTACCCGGAGAAATGAGATAATATCTGCTTTGCATGCATTAATTAGTATTTTTAATAGCATGTGATAATTTGGGTAAGTACCAGTTACCCCGACGTGTTAAGTGCTTGTTAAAAGGGCACATTTGGACAGATATGAAATGGGACCCACGAGAGGTCCGGATTAAATAAATTGCATTTAGTTGCATTTATATGATTAAATGAATATTTGTTTAATTGCTTTAATATTTTATTGTTGGTTGCAATATTTTTATGGTGCCAGTTTGAGTACCCGTGTGAGAGTGAATAGGAACCAGATTCATAACTAGTAGGTTAATTAGCAACTTTACAAAATATGTGGGACCACGTTTGGGACCCTGTTTACACCCTAATTTGGGATTTTCCAAGGCACATGACAATCACGTGACCTGATGACGTCATCATAGGAGCAGGCAAGCAGATGAACAGGTGATAAGGACAATGACGGAGGAAAGACCGATATCAGAGATAACGGCTGGTAAGGTTGATACGTCCAATATGTGTATCGGTGTTAAAACTGAGTAAAGTGACACCAGGACACAGATGACACCTCGGCCTCAACAATTAAGACCGATGTTGCAAAGCAAGAAGTAGCAGCGTTGGCATCGGTAAAGAAACCTCGGCCTCGGCAAGAAAGGCCGAGGGTCATCAGGATGGTTCTGTAAGACCCAGGAGTGGTGATCAACGAACTAGAGAAGTGAAGAACGTAAGATCGGGCTTGGATAATGACAGGATTCAGAAGATGGCAGTTACTTGAAAATATCGGTCAGTTAAGACCGATAACCAACCAACGAAGGTTCTAAAGTGTTGGGAGTGAAAGGTATGAAAGGAAATAAAACATCGAACTTGCAAAATAATTGGTAAGTAATCTATAAGTAAGAAAACATCGGTCAAACGAGACCGATGGACACTAGTAGACTTCCTATGGAGAATAAGACTGACTTCTATCAACCAACAAGGATCAAACCACTCAGAGAGGGGTGCTATCGGTCAACTGGGATATGCTCACAAGGTTGTTAGGTAGTTGAGCATGGGTGAGAACGTGTGCTTTAGGAGATGTTGAGCTGGAAGGAAAGCAGTTACATGAAAGAGAAACATGGCAAAAGTGGGATCATCACACAGATCGTGGGAGATCATGGGACAAAGTGGGAGCAGTAACCTGTACACGCCCAGAAATCGGGGGCCACCTAACCCCACTAATCCCACTAACCTGAACGGTTATGCACTCAAGTCTATAAATAGAGTAGGGTGGGCAACATTGGAAAGGGGCTAACACACACGCCACTTCTGCGCTAGCAGACTTTAGTTTCTCCTCATAACAATACTGCTCTTGCTCTTTAGTGATTTCTGCTTCTGTACTTTGGAGTGATTTGTGAGTTTTCATTGTTCTCTCAGTGATTGTAATTGTTCTTTGAACGTTTGTAATCGCTACTTGTTCAATCAATGAAGATGATGATGTCTGTGGAGGTATTCTGAGTCTCAAGTGTTTGATTTGTCCTTTTTCAATATCCATTTGTAATTACTTGCTTGCATCAAAGTAGAGTAAAAGCCCACATTTTTGTTGTTTTTGAGTACTTTAACAACAAGTCGCCAAAATTAGAAGTTAGATTGGGTTATCACAACCTCTTTTGAGTCCACGTGGACTCTGGCACGCCCGACGCACACCACACCAAATTTTATTACAAACAAATTTTGGCACGCCAGGTGGGACAATGTTAAATGGCAGGAAAGGGAACACGATCTAAGGGGATTTCCCAGGAGGTAGGTTCACGCAAACCTGTCTTAGAACCTGTCTTAGAACCCATCATAGAACCGGTCTTGGAACCAGTCATTAGCTTAGTAGCCAGTTAGGCAAACTTGTCAAACATGGGTAATCACTTGATGGAAATGTTCAACCAACGCTTGGCTGAGATGTTCATTAGGCAGGACCAGACTTTTACCCAAGTGAGTGAAATGTTCCGTGAAATGAGGGAGTGGAAGGAACACCAAGCAGGTGATCCTTCACAGCCATCTATCCCACCAACCTCCCTGTCTCAGGTTGGGTTGGGGGCAAGTCAATATGCACCTTCATCCTCCCAGACCGAAAAATACGTTACACCTCCAAAGAGGGAGGGCAAGGAGATCTTAGGGGAGACTGTGAACCTACCCCGGGTTGTGGTTCGACCAAGCATCACCATCAGGGAACCATTGGTCAGTCTAAACGGGCAAGATTCATACCGTCAGTGGGAAAGAGTCAACCCTTTGTTCGGAGACAACCTAGTCACCGAGGACGAACCCATGGGGAATGATAGAATCTATCCAGAACATGAGACCGGCATGAGAAGGGGTGCCCCTGTCCAAACAGCTAGGGTAGATTGAGAGCAGATCGCCAAGGTCATTCACCAAGACTTTGGTGGCCTACTCCGTAGAACCGAGAGGCCTGTCTATAGGAGGCCGCATACCGATGCCATTGAAAGAGTGCCTTTTCCCCGAGGATATAAGGTGCCCAATTTCACAACGTTTTCTGGTGAGGGAGACCAATCGACCGTGGAGCATATCGATCGTTTCCTACTTCAGAGCGGAGAGGTGAGTCACCGAGGAGATATGCTACTAAAGTTGTTCCCTAATTCCTTGACTGGGGTAGCTTTCAGTTGGTACATCAACTTGTCTTCAAACTCTTTCCATACCTAGAACCAAATGGAAGAAGCGTTTCATGCCCAATTTTATCGAACTGAGCCCGAAGTCTCTATGGCCGATTTGACTAGGCTGTATCAACTGCCAAATGAATCGGCTGAAGTGTACATTGCTAGGTTTAAACGGGCTAAGCATCGCTGCAAAGTCATGTTGCCCGAAGAAGAATTTGTCAATATAACCCTTGGGGGACTCACCTTTGAACTACGAAAAAAGTTTGAGGGCATGGGTTTCCGCGATCTCTTCGAGCTTGCAACTCGAGCGGCCCGATATGAGCGCATGCTCGAGGAAGAACAGGAAAGGAAGAATTCGTCTAAGGGAACCTATTACAGGGATCCCAACTATGATATTCATGCTACTGAGTACGAAATCAACACCGAGGTGGACGTGGCCGAGATCGTCTCAAAACGGCCATATTTATGTCAGCCTTTGCCAAAACCGACAGATGCGCAATTGTCCTCGGTCAAAAAATAGCCTTTTGAGGCCGGCAAGCAATATTCATTTAACATTGCGATGGCTGACCAGATTTTTTACTTTATGATGGCCGATAGGCAAATTCGGCTTCCACACGACGTTAAAATACCTTTGGCCAATGAGCTGAAAGGGAAAGAGTACTGCAAATGGCACAAATCTTGGCGCCATACTACCAACAACTACTTGGTATTCCGAAATGTTTTGCAGGATATGATCGACAAGGGGAATCTAAAGTTTGCTGAGAAAGAGAAAGAAGTAATGGGAGTTGATAGCAATCCATTTCCAGAGATAGTGGGGGCAAACATGGTGGCACCTGATTTTACTATCCTGCGCAGGCTAAGAAAAAAGATTGACCTCAAAGGAGCTGAAGTTGCTGAAACAAGCATGAGAGTAAACCAACAGGCGGAGGCGAGATTGGCTTCTAGTGTGGTGTCGGACATGGCCGATCAAGAGGTGAGTAAGGTCCCAACTTTGCAATGGATGGTTGATTTGATCGAACAAGGGTTATGTCCAAAATGCAAGGCTGAGGTAGCTAAACCTAACGAGCCAAAGAAGGAAAAGGCGCATCGGCCACCAAGTCCGAGAAGGCCGATTCAAAGCCGCCTCACATATCTAAACCAGGAGTACCGCAAGAAACCCGATTTTCAGAAGCGTGAGCATTATCGTGATGAACCAAGGCAGGAAAACAGGGACGTGAGAAGGAAAACGTACCAACGCCAAGACCGAACCCCACGGATGATCGTTCCACCACAAGCTGAAGTAAACCGTTGGAAAAGAGTGGAACACCCCAAATTCCCAGAACACGCATACTTCAGCAAGACCCAGAAAAGGATAATGCAGAGGCTGAGGCAGTCAGCCCAGAATTGGGAAGCCAAATACCGTTCGGAGAAGAAGCGGGCAGATCAACAAAAGGACATGGTGCCAAGGGCGATCCTAAGCCGTAAAGGAAAGGAAAACATCGAGGCAGATGGCCGGGATACAAAACTTCAAAAGTTTGAAACACCATCCATTCTTGAAGTAAACAAATCAGAATTGGAGATGGCCGATATTGATTCGGACTACGAAGAATCACTGGACAGATACATCCAGTTTGGAAGCATTCCAAAAGATTTCTCGGTGAATATGGTATATACTTTACCGATGTCTTTCGGAGCGATGCCCGACCAAGGAAGCAAGATGGAGGGTGATGTGCACGAGGACAAGGGTCCGTCGACGCCCGTGTTTGTGGATCAAGAGGTGAAAACAGAGAAGCCAAAGGTATCGGTAATCAGATCAAAGATAAAAAAGCAAAGAAACCCGCAAAAGTAGTCTTTGAAAAACCAGCAGAGGGAATGTCACAACATCTGAAGCCATTGTACATCAACGCGGCCATTGATGGAGTGCCATACTCAAGGGTGTTGATCGATAACGGAGCTGCGGTAAACATCCTGCCGTCGATTATGTTGCTGGAATTGCAGCAAGACGAGAAAGAGTTGATCCCAATCGAGCTCACAGTCTGTGGGTTCATAGGAACACCAACGAATACCAAGGGGATCTTCCCTGTGGAACTCACAGTGGGAAAAAAGACCACCATGATAGCTTTTTTCGTGGTGGATTCCGGTGCATCATACAATGCCTTGCTCGGTAGAGATTGGATTCACACCAGTTGCTGTATTCCATCAACTTTGTATCAGTTCCTGATTTTCTGGAATGGTGACGAGGTAGAAGTGGTTTGGGCTGATCATAAGCCTTTTGTTGCCAGGGTCCACTGCTCTGAGACCGTTTTGTATGAGGACGATATTGGCCCTGTTAAATTCATCGGAACAGATAAAAACGGCCGAGATCGGCCACCATGGTGAAGGATCGATCAAAAGAATCGGTTAATTAAGGTGTACAAACAACTCGATCGGCCATCAATCGTGATTACGCCGATCGATAACGATGCAGAACTTAACATCCCCAATGGACCAGAACCCATCATCAGTGAAGCTTAGAAGGGCGCTGGCTGTGTAGGCCAGTGTAGCCAGAATACAAGCTTTTCTGGCAAACAAGCAAGCACAGATATCATCGGCTGAAGTGGCCGATATCATTGAAGATGGCCAGAAAGAAATGACGAAAGACTATATAAAGCTAGAGGAGTTGTTATCGGCCCCTGCAAAGCTCGACTACTTAAAGGCCGGTGTACAAGATCCTCTCCTTGAGGTTGATTTGGGGGCAAGCGGAGAATACGTTGTGTTTGACCCTCTTGTTGTATGCTCGAGTAACTCTGTTCTTCTATGCCTTAATGCAGTCCAAAGCTTTAAGATGAACGTCATCTAGCTCTTCCAACTCGGCCAACATTGCCTCAATGTACTCAGCTGATTCAAGGCCGAGTTGAAATGCTCGTCTCACTGACCGGAATGTGACTTCCATAGGCAACATTGCGTCAGGACCGTAGGTAAGCATGAATGGAGTGATGTTTGTGGCCTATCTCTTTGATGTCCGATATGCCCACAATGCCTCAGATAATAAATCATGCCATACCCTAGGATTACCTTGTACCATCTTTTCTATTATCCCTTTGATTGTTTTGTTTGACGACTCGGCCTGCCCATTTCCTTGGGCAAAATATGGAGTTGAATTAAGGATTTTGATACCTCGGCTTTCAGCGAATGCCTTAACTTTGTCTCCCGTGAAGACCGATCCTTGATCTGCTGTAATCGTTTCTGGAATACCAAATCGGTGAATTATGTGTTCATTAATGAATTTGATCACATATTCTTGATTTACCGATTTGGCTGGTACTGCCTCCACCCATTTTGTAAAGTCATCAGTTGCCACCACTATGAAGCAGTGTTGACCTGAGGATGGTGGGTATATTTTCCCAATTAGGTCCATGGCCCAGCCTCGAAATGGCCACGGTCTTACGATCAACTATCTCGGTAGCTGGTACTTGTTGTATTGGCCCATGTTTTTGGCTTGCTTGACATCCTTTCGCGTACTCAATGCAGTCTTTTAGCATGCTCGGCCAATAGTAATTGTATCTTCTAAGAAGCCATTTCATCTTTGTACTAGCCTGATGTGCCCCGCAAATACCTTCGTGTACCTCGGCCATTACTTTCATGGCCTCGAGCTTGTCCAGGCATCTCAGTAAAACTTCGTCCTTAAGGCTTTTCTTAAACAGTTCCCCATCCAGTAAAACATAATTAACCGAAGATAATTTTGTTTTCCTTTCGGTCCGTCCGCTTGGATGCAGGAGGCATCTGATTATTGGTACTCTCCAGTCCTGATCATTCGTGACCACCGAAAAAACTTCTGTTGCCATTTCTCGTTGTCTTACCGATTTTTAGGTGACTAAAAGTCTTATGGCTTGTACGTTTCTCTATATAAATTCTCCCTAATAACATATATTTTTTTAGGAAAGCTAACTTTTATAGATATTTATTTATTTGCTCACCTTCAATACTTTCTTAAACTATAAGTCTATAAAATAAATGTAAACTAGAATTTGTACCCATGTAGTTATATTATTTTAATTAATTAGTTTAATTTGTATCATGTATGTGTGTATATTTGGAGATATATAACAAATTAGATAATATATATATATATATATATGTTTAACAGATTATTATAGCTAATCTTGAACTACTATAATTTTGGGATATGTACTATAGTTGTGATAGAGATAGAGGGTGAGAGAAAAGGAAAAAGAGAGATAAATTTTAATTTTGGTTATTTCTCTGCCTTCTCATGATTTCAACTTCAAGGTACCCGTTAATCTTTAACCTTAACCTTTTATACAATCCTTGAAAGACTTGTCAATAAGTTTTGTATGGATTTTTGATTTGTCATTATACAGTTCCATTTATTTGAATTGGAAGAACTTAATTGTGATTGTATTTTTTATTGATTTGGAGGGAGATTACATGAAATTTTGTTTTTTGTTTTTTTTTGTTTTGTTTTTTTTTTTTTAAATTAAGTTGAATTCTTAAGTCTACAATGAAGAGAATGTTTTTCTCAACAAAAGCAACTCTAAACCTATTTTTCAAGTCAGTGATGTCCACTTTTCTAAACAGATTTTTACCAATTTTACAATATATATATATATATACATATAAAAGTCAAAAAAAGCTATTGAATTTTTATTAATTAAATTAACATGGTTATATATTCAGAGTTGTTAATTTCTCTATCTCTATAGTAAAGAGATGGTAAAGTTCTTTAGAATTGGCTTCGTAATATGGTTGTTTAATGTTTAATATCTTAGAACCATGGAAAACTTTACGGGGAAAAAGGCATGTGCTTGAAGGTTTTCACTTTTATTTAAGAAAAGTGAAGTTCAAATAGTAAAACTAAAAAAAAAAAAAAAAAAAATTATGTATTGCAGTACTTTGATTTAATAACCCTTTTTTTAGAGGAACAAAAATTCCAACCCAATTTTCTCATTAAACAACTTCGAATATTTTGAAAACAAAGAAATTCTTTTGTTTAGCAAAGTATGATTGTTTATGTAATCTGATATTGTTTTTAATTTCTTTTTAGACCCTTTAATGTCAATTAGAATAGAGAGCACAGTTTTTGTTTAACCAATTATGTCATGTTCATCATCTAACACCGGAAAAAGAAATTAGGGAAGAAAAAAAATCCAAACCTATGTCATGAGCATTGTGATTGCATAGCGACTTGTATGCCGTATGCTAGATGGAGTTGTCGAGAAATGAAAAATGAAAAAGGGACTTTGAGATGCATTCGTAGCTTATACACTTTTATTAATCGGTGCAGTTTCATTTAAGTAATTTTGTTAGATTTTTAGTAACATTTTTTTTTATGATATGCCACCTTTTTTTTGTCCGTCCATGGGAATTCTATTTATATACGGTACATATATCTTGTATATTAGACATCTTATGTGATTCTTCTAGATTTTAATTTGTTGTAAAAAAGTATCAAGGAATTATTTGTACGAGTCAAGTATTGAACACTTCACTTCAACACTTGAAAGATATTTTATAATCTAAACAATTTAACATTAAACAATTTAACATTAGACTATCAAGAAATTATCTGTCCTTTTTCTTCTTCTTTTCTTTCCTTTATTCCTAAGTTAATTTTGAATTTATTTTTTCTAAGGAAGAAATAAAACCTTTGTTCCAATTTGATCTTGGCCCACTCAACTAATGGTCCTTTGCATCTACTAGGATCCCATGATTACAGACTACAGTTTGAAGATGTGTCTTCTGTTCAATGATGACCAGTCTCTTTATATTGTTATATCCAGGTCTCTCTCTCTCTCTCTCTCTCTCTCTCTCTCTCTCTCTCTTATTTAGTCCTATATAAGAATTGGATGCATAATTATATTATGAACACAGATACCGAAAGGATACACAAAGCAAATCAATCAATGAGGTGATAATGCAATTCAATGAGGATTTAATTACATGAGAGACAACCAGGTTCTGTGTCTAGATATCAAAATTCGAATTCAGAATTTACGACATTAACATCATTGCCCCTCAAAGATTACTTTCTTGCAACATTTTCGGCGCACTATGAGCAATGAAAGTGGATGTATCACTTGAAAGCATAATGAACAAAGTCCATAAGAAAAGAAAGTGCCTTGCTAACAAAACGGTTAGGTTTAAAGTGCTTATTTTTGTTTTTCGAAACAATTCCTGAAGAAATCGGGTATTCATTTGCAATTACACTTCTTCCTTTTTTGTGTTTTCTTTCAGGCTCGCAGCATATGTGTAGACAAAACGATATCGAAGAATCAGCAATATCTAATGGAGTGAGTTTCTTTCCAAATTATCCGGCAAGGGCTATGTTAACAAACTGCTGTATTGTATCCGTCTTTTCTTTTTTCTATGCTTTTCTTTTATCGTAAGTCTTGAATTTCATGCAGTCCGCTTGAAATGGTGCTGAAACAAAATTAAAAACTCAGTATTACCATTAGAAACTGCAGTTCTTTTTTGTTTCTTTCTATTTGGTAAATTTAGAATATTAAAGAAATGAAAACTATAGGTGAACAAATCAAAGCGGCCTATCCCCCGGCTACAAATTAGCCAATCCAAGCCAAACCAACACACCACTGATCCTATAATTTTTATATGCAGCATTGCAGAAACCATGGCCTAAACCAGCACAGCTAACACAACACAAGCAGTAGATATAACATTCTTCAAGTTCTCGGAAGAAAGAGAACTCAGAGAAGGCCCCTTGCATACTTGTCTCTCAATCCCAATGTCGTAAGAGGTAGCACTCAAAGCCAACCTGGATATCCTACTCCCCACGAGAAGAGGACTTCTATGTGATTTCTACTCAGTGTCTTTGTTGCAGAGAAGACAGTTCTCATTTTTGTCAATCACCGCACAAGTGTAAGCAGGATAACCAAGATCGAGCATCTAAAAAAAAGATTTGTTCCAAATTAATCTTGGCCCACTCAATTATTGGTCCTTTGCATCTATTATGATCCCAGGTTGCTGTGGACACGCGGAATCGGACCACTTCTCTCTCTTGTTTGAGATTGTTTTGAAATTGATTTGAATCAAAGAAAAGGAAATTGAAAGGTCTGTTGAAAACAGATACAGAGTCGCCACTTGGTCTTTAAGGAACCAAGAAACCTAATTTTGACTCACCCAAGCGGATAAGGGCACCGGCCCTTCATAACCAAAGAACTTGGTTCGGGGTTTTGGTACGAGAGAGGAAGGAGCCTTTGTCACGACTAAAACACCCTCAACTCGCCCCGTCTTTTGACGGGCCTCAATTAGCATCCAAATAATCATCTTATACTATGTTTGGTTCGACAAATAATACTATGATAGTATATTACATCACATAAGAAACTTGAAAATGGAAGATCTAAAGATAAGATATCATTCATAAGATCTTAGTCAAATATCATGCAATGTAAAGTGAAAGATCGCACAAATAAACCTAGGAAAGAATCGTCTAATCATGTATCAAGTAATTAAGTTTCCTTAATCTAAAGGGGACATGAATTGTTCTTGAAACAAATAAACAAAGAAATCAAAATATGCTTAGCAAGCTAGTGTGATGCATGTTAATCTTTGAGAAAAGAAGATCTCTCAATCCCCGGGACGGATGAGAAAGGATGATTAGATCGAGGGGAAGCATGAACGTGTGATCAAGTTCATTCCTTATAATCTTCTTAGATTAAGAGTTACAAAAACCCCAAATCTTGCATGGATGTAATGTATGATCCTAAAATGTGCAAAGGTTGTAGTGTGTTTTGTGTACATGAATTTCTAGAATGACTTAGAAGTCTATAATGTGTATGAATGAATGAATGAAATTAACATGGGATATGTACAAATGTAGTATGAACTACTTCCTAAGATATGAACTAATTTGGAATGCATATGAGCATCAAATCAAAGAATGAAAGTTGAAATGTGCTTGCTGTGAATAGTGGACAGACTGTATGTATTACTTTGTAACATTATAATGGGAGGTCAAACATGCCTAGAAAAATGTGAGAAACATCAGAGATCATCCTTATTGTGTCTAGAAAATAACCCAAAAAGCCAAACATCAATAGCTATCACAGATTAAAAGAAATAAATCAGAATGTACACATGACTCAGAAACAAAAGCTGCACTGTTGACTGATTTTGTATGATTTTTCATAAATCAAAGAAAAGGTTTATGATAACCCATTATATACCAAAAGTTTCCTAAGACACCCAAGTTTTATAAAAAAAATAGAAAAGATATATGTACAGTGATGAAAATATCCAGAATAAGTGCAAGAAGTTGGGTAAACATTCTGTGAGAACAGAGGCAGATTATGAATATGAACTTCTCACATCCAAAACAAATACTTTCACATCTCTATAATTGATGGGAAAAATTGGGGACAAACTATGATGTATTAGGAAGATTTTCCAAGTGGTTTCATCATCATAACTCGAGTATTTAATTTAAAACAAATCTTTGAATCTGAACAGCTCACTGTTTTGGATCATTCTTGAAGAAAATGGATTTGGGTTTGAAATAGAGTTTGAGTTCTTGATTGGGGGTTTTGAAATAGATGTTCAAAGCATGAACTTAAACTCTTGAGATGACCATGTGACCACTTAGAACCTCATCTAACCTTGAATCATCAAAGAACTCCCAATATTATTGGAGAGATTCATTTTTATTTTGAACATAACTTCAATACATCCCAAGAATACCTTGGAAGTATTGAGGTTATGATCATCATCTATCAAACATGTTTTTGAGGTCAAGAGCTACTATCCATAAGGATTCACTCACCCCAAACTTCATGTCATCACTTAGATGATGATGAACTAGTAAGTAAATAAAGAAAAGAAAAAGAAATGAGATAAGGAGAGATGAACATATATATAATCAAAGCAAGTAAATAGCAATCAATAGATGATAATCAATGTGATTTTGAACTTGTAGCTTGGTGTTTCACTCATAGATTTTGACATTTGGACATGGAAGTGGCTTCCTAACTCAAGAATGCTCAAGAATGAGGGTTGGAATGGACTTTGAATGTGAAGTATATAGAAGGATAATGAAAGAAATCAAGAATAAAACTCACTTTCTTTTGGAAAATCAATGGGAGAAGCTCCCTTTCTCTCTTCTAAACCTATCTCTATCTCTCTTCTTCTCTACAACTTTTCAAGCTTTGCACTTGGCCCCCCCAAAATGAAGAGCAATGGAGGGTTTAAATAGGCCAATTTGGGGTGGTTTTGGGGTTTTAGAAGTACTCCCATTGGTCCCAAACAACTGTGAACATAAAACTATGTCGTTTTGACTTTCAATTAATCAAATTGGACCCCCAAAAAAATTACAAAAATGGACTCTGCGAGGGTTGAGTGCCGCGGCGGCACTGGGCCAGTGCCGCGGCGGCAGTGGGCCAGTGCCGCGGCAGCACTGCTCCTCAGACGCCCAAAAATTTACGTTTAGGCCCCCAGAGGTTCCGGTATTCGCGAAAAGGCCCTATTTTGTCCGAAATTCACAGAAAATGCGTATGAACTCCAAACTGAGATTGTGATATACCGTTGGAAAGGTAATGGAGTCTACTTTACATAAAAAATAGTTCGGGGATGGGTCACTTTGAAAAGTTTTGCGGTATTTGCGATAAAAGCTAATTTGATCGCCTTTTTTGTCTTCGGAAATTGATAATAAACTCGTTTTAAATCCGAAAATTGTGTCCGATATACCGTTGGAAAGCTATCGACCTCTAGTATCCGTGAAAAATATTTGAAAATTGTTTCGGTGCCTCGGTTCCAAAGTCAAATCTCGGTCAAACTGGTCAAACCTGGGATTCCCGGGAAGTTCTGGGAACTTCCGGGAGTTCCCAGGAGCTGATGTTTTCGCTCGATTTTCTTTTGAAACTTGTTTTAATATTTTTCTCATGATTTAAAATGATTCCGGTAAATTCGGACGATTTCGGTCAAACTTGGTCAAACTTGGTCAAACCTAGTCAAACCTTGGTCAAACCGGTCAACGGGGACTTTCCGGGAACTTCCGGGACTTCCGGGGGTCTCTGGGAGCTGACGATTTTATCCGATTTTTCTTAAAAACTCATTTTATCACTTTTCTTACGACGTAGCATGTTTCCAGAACTTTGGGACCAAATCTGGGAGTTTTCTGGCTTTTAGGGGCATTTTGGTCATTCTGAGCATTTTGAGAAATAGAACCGACTTCCAGGAGTCCTTTTGAGTCCTTTTTCGATCATTGTGAACCACCAAGCTATGGGTCTCCTAAATCTTATAGCCGACAAAATGGGGTGTCGACAGTTGCTTTCGTGGAGAATTTTCCATCAGTAGACAATTCCCAATCAACTGACCTTCTTGTCTAGATAAAGATTTATGTCTTCAGCTAGAAGGCCTCTTTGAATAGTTTCTTGGAGAAAACACACTCAGAAAACAAGTGAGATCTGCTTTCAAAAACTTGGTGGAAGAGAAACACATGCAGTCCTCATTTGTAGTCAATCCCCTTTTGAGCAAGTCCTTGGTGTTCATGAAGGAAAAACCGGTTTAAATTGAAAGTTTAAACGCGCAGCGGAAATAATCAAGTTATAAAAACTTATTGGTACCCCAGGATCTACTACTAGTCAATTCTATAGATGCGTACAAGAGGGGACAAAAATTATACCTTACTATCTTGAACCCAGTTCTGAAATCTCTGATTTCCAGCAGCCTCCACTAGATTGTCTTCACTCCTATGACTCCTGTGGATGCTCGCAGGAAGGGCTAGGGTTTGTGGGAACCCTAATGGAGAGGATAGAGAAGGTTTTGGGACTCCAAAATAGTTTCTGCAGCTTCTGACGTTCAAAACGACGAACCCACTTTCCAGAACGCAGCTGCCCTATTTATAGATTCCCAGAACCGACCTAGATCTCGAGCGATCGAAGTGCCTTCGATCGATCGAACATTCGATCGATCGAACCATCTTCGATCGATCGAACCTGTAGACTTCAATCGATCGAAACAACTTCGATCGATCGAACCTGTCTGAACATCATCCTCATTTGCCTTTCCAAGCATCCTAGCGGAGCTAAGAGTGGGACCTCCTAGGCTCTTTATTGTTGGCTCAGACCAGTTTGTTAATTACCATGACCAAACTCTTTGATCAGCAAACTAACTAACTGGTCAGTTAACGTTTACTCCACTATAAAACGATAACTGAACTCCAATGCAAAAGAACATATCCGAAGCGATAACTAGACTTGTATGGTGTACTAATGTCCCTCTACCTTCAGCATTCGTAATCATATTCAGGTAGTCGGATAACTGTTACTGTCAACCTGAATCATGATTACTTCTTGTATTCCTTGAGTCCCATTCACCTCTCATGATTACCAAACATGTTGATAACTCTTATCAACAAGACTGCAGTACTCAGTAATCGACTTGGTGACATTCTCAAGGGAATGCTTACTCTGAATTAGAGGGTAGATTCTATCTTGACAATATATGTTCACAACCCTATGAACATGACATACCCAAGATACCCAGGTGTTGATCTTCTGTAGACCTCACTGATTGGTAAGTCAAAGCAGTCATATCCACAGTCTGTGTTCATAATCGCCTCAAGATTGAGAACATGTACCTTATACAAGTTATGAGTTCCTATCGACTGATTGACAGCTTTGAGTGTCAATAGGAAAGCTCAGGTCCGTCAATGCACTATAAGCACTAGCATATTAACCAAGAGTCACACTCTAGTGATTGAGATTTATCACTCCATCCAATGGTAGTTAATGATGCTACAGTGTATACCTGATGAGATATCCAGTCTCATCATCCACTGTGACAAGCTTTAAGTATCAAAGAATAGTAATTCGTATCTCATTGTATGTATCTCATACACACACGAAATACTTACTATGATACTTATGGATTAAACAATCATCTCATGAAAGAAACATACATAATGAAATGTAAAGCTGATATCCATATATTAAAAAGTCAATGTCTAATACATAAAGTAATGGTTTGAGGGCACAAACCCAACAAACTCCCACTTGCACTCATAACCATTCAGAACTACATCTGAGACCTAGACTATCTAGATGACGATCAAAGACCTTCTGTGGCAAGGCCTTTGTAAACGGATCAGCAAGATTGTCAGCTGTGGCAATCTTGGTGACAGTCACATCTCCACGTTGAACAATATCTCGGATAAGATGATATTTCCGCTCTACGTGCTTTCCCTTTCCGTGGTTCCTTGGCTCCTTGGACTGAGCCACATCCCCACTATTATCACAATAAAGCATAATAGGCACAGCGACGCTGGTACCACCTCGAGTTCCATAAGGAACTTCTTGAGCCAAACAGCTTCCTTTGCGGCTTCACAAGCAGCCACATACTCAGCTTCTGTAGTTGAGTCTGCAATGCATTTCTGCTTAATGCTCCTCCAACTGATAGCACCACCTCCCAAGGTAAAGAGATGACCGGACGTCGACTTTCTCGAATCTTTATCTGACATAAAGTCCGAGTCAGTGTATCCTACTGGAATTAACTCACTACCACCGTACATAAGCATGTGATCTTTAGTCCTTCTCAAGTACTTAAGAATGTGCTTAACGGCTGTCCAGTGCTCTGGACCTGGATTCGACTGATATCTGGTAACCATGCCAACGGCAAAGCAGATATCTGGTCTAGTGCATAACATCGCATACATGAGACTTCCCACTGCCGAAGCATAGGGAACTCCTGTCATGCGATTCCTCTCCTCCTGTGTCTTTGGACACTGGTCCTTGGAGAACGCTAAACCATGCCTGAAAGGTAACAAACCTTTCTTCGAATTATCCATTGAAAACCTAGTTAGCACTTTATCGATATAACCAGCTTGAGATAATCCCATTATCTTTCGCTTACGATCCCGAAAGAGCTTTATTCCAAGAATATAGCTCGCCTCTCCTAGATCCTTCATATCGAAAGTACTAGCTAGCCAAACCTTGACCGTTGACAGCGCCGCTACATCATTTCCAATGAGTAGAATGTCGTCAACGTAAAGCACAAGAAAAGCCACCACTTTTCCTTCACATTTCTTGTATACACAAGGTTCATCCAGATTCTGTATGAAACCAAACGACTTGACCGCTTGGTCAAATCGGATGTTCCAACTTCTGGATGCCTGCTTAAGCCCATAAATGGACTTTTGCAACTTGCATACCAAGTTACCTTTCCGACCAGCTATGAACCCTTCTGGTTGTTGCATATAGATGTCCTCCTCAAGATTGCCATTCAAGAATGCAGTCTTGACGTCCATCTGCCAGATCTCAAAATCTAGGCATGCAGCAATGGATAAGAGTATTCTGATGGACTTGAGCATGGCTACCGGCGAGAAGGTTTCCTCATAGCCAATGCCCTCCCTCTGAGTATAACCTTTCGCTACAAGCCTAGCCTTAAAGGTCTCAACCTTTCCATCAGATCCTCTTTTCCTCTTGTAGACCCACTTGCAGCCAATGGGTTTAATATTGGCTGGAAGTTCTACAAGATCCCAGACCTGATTGGAATCCATAGATTCCAATTCAGCCTTCATAGCTTTAACCCAATGAGCTGAATCAACATCAGCCATTGCCTCTTCGTATGTGGTAGGATCAGATTCAGATTCTATGGAGACAGCTTCAAAAACTTCTCCTAAGAACATGTATCTATCAGGCTGGCTGATAATCCTCCCACTACGACGAGGTACAGGTGCGAAAATAGGTGAAGAAGTGGTGTTTTCTTGATTTATATCGTCATTAACTGCGGGTTGGACTGAGGGCTCTCCTTCTATCTCTCTAAGATCTATCCTTCCCTTAGGTTTATGGTTCATGATATAATCATTCTCTAAGAAAACAGCATTTGTACTAACAAACACTTTCTGTTCCCTTGGATCATAAAAATACCATCCATAAGTACCCTTTGGATAACCCACAAAGTAACATACTTCCGATCTAGAATCCAATTTGCTCATCTTTCCTTTCAGCACATGTGCCGGACACCCCCATATCTGGAGATGTTGCAAAGAAGGCTTGCGCCCAATCCACATCTCTCGTGGTGTCCTTGGAACAGATTTGCTTGGTACTAGATTTAGTATGTAAGCAGCGGTTTCCAAAGCATAACCCCAAAGGAATAATGGCAACTCAGAATAACTCATCATCGACCTAGTCATGTCTAAAAGAGTCCGATTCCTTCTCTCTGCTACACCATTTTGCTGAGGCGTACCAGGTGCAGTCAACTGTGACAGAATCCCATTCTGTACGAGGTGATCAATAAACTCATTAGAGAGGTACTCGCCACCTCGATCAGATCGAATGGTTTTGATATGTGTGCCCAATTGCTTCTCCACTTCAGCCCTAAACTCTTTGAACTTTTCAAAGGCTTCAGACTTGTGCTGCATTAGGTACACATATCCATACCTTGAGTGGTCATCGGTAAATGTTATGAAATACTCATAACCACCCCTTGCTCTAATATTTATTGGTCCACACACATCAGTATGAACTAATTCCAACAATGCATTGGTTCTATTGCCCTTTGCAGGAAAGGGCCTTTTGGTCATCTTACCCTCTAAACAAGACTAGCAGACTTCCATTGGTTCGAGAACCAAATCGCCTAAGACCCCTTCTTTGACTAGTCTGCCAATCCTATTTAGATTGATATGACCAAGCCTCATATGCCAAAGCCTTGTTGGATTAGTGGAAGATCTCTTTCTTTTAGATGGTACAGTTACCACTGAGTTATTAAGTTCCATATTAGAGTCTTTAGAAATATTAGGAGTAATCACATACAAACCATTTGATTTAACACCAGAACATATAAAAGAACTATTTCTTTTAATCACAACTTCAGTTCCAAAATGAAAAGAATAACCATTATTCGATAAATTAGAAACTGAAATTAAATTACGTCTCATTGAAGGAACGTAAAGAACATCTGATAAAATCAAAACTTTATTGTCTAGAAATTCTAAAACTACGACTCCTATAGCAACCGCAGAAACGGTTGCGCTAGAACCTAGAGTAAGTACGATTTTCCCATCACTGCACCTCCTGGTTGATCTGAACCCCTGCAATGAATTACAGATATGGTTAGTCGCACCAGAATCAATACACCAAGTGTTTGAAGTATCCGTTATAAAACTTACTTCAATCACATATGATTCAATCATACCTTGAACTCTTGTAGCTAAGAATTCTGGACAGTTCCTCTTCCAGTGGCCCTTCTCACCGCATTGGAAACACTTTCCTTTGCCTTGGCCACCCACCTTCCCTTTGCCCTTACCTTTTCCCTTAGATTTTGCAATCTTAGGGACCGGTCCAACACTTGAACCACCAGTGCCAGCCTTCTTCTTCCCTTTCTTTCCTTTTGGTACAGATCGGGAAGAGGAAGCGCTTTTCTCAACGTTCAAAACGTTGACCCCAGGTTTGATCACCCCTTCCGCTGCCAAAAGAGAACTCATCAATTCGCTCATTGAAAAATTCATTTGATTCATATTATAGTTAAGTTTAAATTGAGCGAATGAAGGCGACAGCGAATTAAGGATCATATCAACTTGGGTCTGTGCATCGATGTTGGCACCTAAGGTCTCCAGCTCATTTAAATAACCAATCATTTTTAAAACATGTTCCTTGACTGGAGTCCCTTCCGACATCTTTGCACTCATTATCTTCTGCATAGCTACCTGTCTGGCAGGCCTGCCATGCTCCCCAAACATCTTTTTCAGGGATGTGATAATGTCACTGGCAGAATCATTCGATTGGAATTGATGTTGCAACACACCAGCCATTGAGGCCAGAATATAGCAACGAGCCATTCCATTCGACTTCTTCCATTTGTCGAACTCGCGTCTGGCAGCTGCCGAAGCATTTGCCGCGGGTTCTTCAGGGCTTGGGGTGGTGAGGACATATATGTGATCCTCCGCAGTTAACACAATATCAAGATTACGTTTCCATTCAGTGTAGTTGTTTCCAGTTAACTTGTTTTGAGTGAGTATGGTGGCAAGTGGACTAAATGCAGATCCAGACATTATGATTACTGAAAATCAAACAAACAAAATAAATATGGATATCAGAATTTGACAGTTTGAAATAAAAGAATCCTTTTAAAACTCTTATTTTAAAACAAAGTCGCCGGAATATTGAAACGAAAGAATAAAGCCTCCGTGTGGTGGTCAATGTTCAATCTTTCGATTAATCATGACTTGTCCGCTATGCAACTCTTGCAAAACAAGTTATGACTCCCGAACCTTTTCGATCTCTAAGTTTCTGAATAATGCCCCGTGTGGGATCCCTTATCCATAGCTTAGCTAGTGTGTACCATTAACTAGGATCCAATCACAACCGTCTCAAGTAGCGCTTCCGTGTGGTGGTCACCCTCTAACACGTCTGATTGATCCTATCAAAAGAAGTTCACATCTAGTAACCAATGAGTAATACACCCTCCGTATGGAATGATCACCCCTGACGAGGTGACACAGAATGCACCACTCATCTTACAGTGAACCGTTAATGGAAGATCGTGGGTGTAATCAATAAGACCCTCTCCCACTAGATTTAGTAAAAAGGATTTTGCTTTTTGAGAAAATCTGTTTCTACACACTTCCCATAAAACATCTAATGTTTACTAATGTGTTGAAAACGGTTTTTGAATTTTATTTTAGAAAACTTGTTTTGTGTGCATGCAACAATGTATTATACGCCAATCACAAACCAAGCACATAAAACAAAAAACTAAAATGAAATATAGGCATTCAAACAATGCCTCTATCTCCCATGGCTCTATCTCCATAGAACCTGCTCTTGGTTTGGTCGCCTCCACCTCCATCTTTATGGACAACGGCTCCTTGCTCCATCTTCATGGATTTTTCTAATTTTATTACATTTGTCCTATGCTTCTTACGAAGCTTACAATTTTTCTAGAAATAGAAATAACAACAAATAAAATAAAAAAGGCTAGGGAAAACGGTGCGACTTTCCTTTTCATAGGATTGAAGTCGCAGCGCCCTTTACATATGCCTTAAAACCAAACCAAAATTAAAACAACACACCAATCTTAAAACATTCAAACACAAAAATAAATGCTCTTGGCGCCATGGGAGATAGCGACTAACTTTTGCTGCAAAAGGTTAGTTGAACACACATCCACGCATATATATAACAAAAATATAACTATTGGAACCCCTAATTGATTCACACAGTATATAAACTCTTTACATACTGAATCAGAACTCAAAAACAGCATCTAACTTCTCTGTCACAGTTCGATCGATCGAAGCCCGTTCGATCGCTCGAACCTTCAATCGATTGAACATTGTTCAATCGCTTGAACATTGTTCAATCGCTTGAACATTCTGTTTCACATAATGATTTGAAAATTTTACAGAATATTTTAAAATTAATGTTTCTAATTTCAAAACTCTTTAAGAATGTGAAACAAAGATCCTGACAAAGAGTCTGTCTCGATCGATCGAACTCTATTCGATCGCTCGAACACCAGAAGGTTTCGATCGATCGAAACCTGTTCGATCGCTTGAGTACAGACTGTTCGATCGATCGAAATATGTTCGATCGATCGAACCCACCTTGCCTCCTATGCAATCACAAATTTGTACTCTGCTGCGATAACACTGCAGAAACAGATCTGTGACGATGCAGTTTTGAAAACAGTTCTAAAATCAACATGCAAATCAAAATAGTGTTCCAAAAACGCATCTATAGATCCAAACGAGCGTGGCTCGGATACCAATTGAAGGAAAAACCGGTTTAAATTGAAAGTTTAAACGCGCAACGGAAATAATCAAGTTATAAAAACTTATTGGTACCCCAGGATCTACTACTAGTCAATTCTATAGATGCGTACAAGAGGGGACAAAAATTATACCTTACTATCTTGAACCCAGTTCTGAAATCTCTGATTTCCAGCAGCCTCCACTAGATTGTCTTCACTCCTATGACTCCTGTGGATGCTCGCAGGAAGGGCTAGGGTTTGTGGGAACCCTAATGGAGAGGATAGAGAAGGTTTTGGGACTCCAAAATAATTTCTGCAGCTTCTGACGTTCAAAACGACGAACCCACTTTCCAGAACGCAGCTGCCCTATTTATAGATTCCCAGAACCGACCTAGATCTCGAGCGATCGAAGTGCCTTCGATCGATCGAACATTCGATCGATCGAACCATCTTCGATCGATCGAACCTGTAGACTTCAATCGATCGAAACAACTTCGATCGATCGAACCTGTCTGAACATCATCCTCATTTGCCTTTCCAAGCATCCTAGCGGAGCTAAGAGTGGGACCTCCTAGGCTCTTTATTGTTGGCTCAGACCAGTTTGTTAATTACCATGACCAAACTCTTTGATCAGCAAACTAACTAAATGGTCAATTAACGTTTACTCCACTATAAAACGATAACTGAACTCCAATGCAAAAGAACATATCCGAAGCGATAACTAGACTTGTATGGTGTACTAATGTCCCTCTACCTTCAGCATTCGTAATCATATTCAGGTAGTCGGATAACTGTTACTGTCAACCTGAATCATGATTACTTCTTGTATTCCTTGAGTCCCATTCACCTCTCATGATTACCAAACATGTTGATAACTCTTATCAACAAGACTGCAGTACTCAGTAATCGACTTGGTGACATTCTCAAGGGAATGCTTACTCTGAATTAGAGGGTAGATTCTATCTTGACAATATATGTTCACAACCCTATGAACATGACATACCCAAGATACCCAGGTGTTGATCTTCTGTAGACCTCACTGATTGGTAAGTCAAAGCAGTCATATCCACAGTCTGTGTTCATAATCGCCTCAAGATTGAGAACATGTACCTTATACAAGTTATGAGTTCCTATCGACTGATTGACAGCTTTGAGTTTCAATAGGAAAGCTCAGGTCCGTCAATGCACTATAAGCACTAGCATATTAACCAAGAGTCACACTCTAGTGATTGAGATTTATCACTCCATCCAATGGTAGTTAATGATGCTACAGTGTATACCTGATGAGATATCCAGTCTCATCATCCACTGTGACAAGCTTTAAGTATCAAAGAATAGTAATTCGTATCTCATTGTATGTATCTCATACACACACGAAATACTTACTATGATACTTATGGATTAAACAATCATCTCATGAAAGAAACATACATAATGAAATGTAAAGCTGATATCCATATATTAAAAAGTCAATGTCTAATACATAAAGTAATGGTTTGAGGGCACAAACCCAACAGTTCATTCATCCAAAAAAAAGTCCGTTGTATTCAGTTTGTTTTCACATAGAGATACCAATAGCATCTAATGTAACTCCAGGTTGCTTTTGTGCAGCATTTTCAATCTGTAGACACTTCCCATCTAATCTGACCTACTGATCTTTCCTGTCTTCAAGAATGTGTTTCTTAACAACTAAACTTAAACTTCTACAAATAAAAGTTGTGGTCTCTTGGACAGTCTTTTCTCCAATTCTGGGAGTAAATCATCAAACCTTATAAAGAGTATTTCTTCCAATTTCCAATGGCATGTTTGACCGTCAATCTAGCAATTTGTCCCAGTATAAAATTTCCGTCCCTGTATAAAATTTCCGTCCCTGTCCATAAAACTCGGCAAGAACGGTCAACTTTTTTATTTGTGCAATTTATTTTATACATCACTACTGCATGGGATGATATTAAGTTGTAATTTTTTGATCTGTGCGTACGCGTATGTGCATTTGTGTAACATTAGTGGATAATAACTGAAAATCTTACAAGGTGACTTTAAAGAGCTTGTTATGATGGTCGATTAGGTTTGTGTGCCAAGTTTTTCTTCCGTTGTATATTTTATTAGTACTGATGCAGAATTGTTGTTGGAATAGAGTCTTAGGTTGGAATTCAAAAGGTAATGGTGTTGGATAGAGTCTTATGTTGGAGTTCAACATGCCCAATCACAACTATAGAGACGTGGATTGATAACAAAACAGAGAGGCAGAAATAAGTAGGATACATTACCCTTCTTGTGAGGGTTGTACATGCACCGGTAATTCGTGTCACATTCTACCCAAGTTTCATGGTATTTAAGACTTGATTGCACTCCACTTTTTTTCTGTTCTAAAGTTCGATCAATGATTGTTTCAAGATGGTTTTATGTTAAAGTGGAAATTCTTTTTCGCTCTGTACATAGTGTTTCTGTTCCATACTAATTATGTTTCAAGAATTGAGTTTGTTTGCTCGGAGTCACATATATATATATGTTCATCCACAACTGACCAAAGGCCTTGTTTTAATGTTTGAAGGACAAATTGAATGGCCAAAGCTGGTTGGAGTAAGTGCAAACAAAGCTATAGCGCAAAGTAAAGAGGACAACCCACGTGTGATAGTCGTAGGAATGGTTCGATTGCTATCGAGTGTATCTTCCTATTGATAAGCTTAATAATGGTGTTGTAATTGATATTACCAAGACAAGTTTTGACTTCAGCATGTTGGAGATGATCTAAACAAATGAATGCATGAATGCTCTATCTAAACAAATGAATGCATGAATGCTCTCTCTCTCTCTCTCTCTCTCTCTCTCTCTCTCCAATGTACAAATTTGTTCTGATGCAGTATTTTGTGCATGTTATCCTGTAGTATTATCGGTTCTAGCTGTAGTACTTTGTTCTTTACTTGCGTTTGGGTTGTTATTTTGCTTAATGACCATCATGTAATAGTTGAACACTGAAATAGGGAGTGGGGCCTGTTTGTATGCAGATAATCAGTTGGAACTTGTAACATAATTTTCTTCTAGAAACAAAAATGTAGCTTTTGTTATTTGAAATCCAGGACTTGGTTTTTCGTAACTTGATTGCTGTTGCGTTTATGGTTTTGTACAATTATTCTCCAAAAAAAAAAAAAAATCCTTTGCAAACATCATAAAATTAGAGATTACAACATGGTGCAATTTTGCCCATTCTTCCTCCAGTTTCAACACTACTATTTTTTTATTTTTCTTTTTAAAAAATCGCCCCTACTGGTACATATATTTTCATCATATAATGCCTTTAAAACTGCCCCTACCTATTTTCTATCCTTGTTTAAGGGTAGTGGAATGTTGTCCCACATCGCCCATTTATAGCTCTCCTATGTGCGGTTTATAAGGCTTTAGTTCCCATATCCTTAACACCTATGCTTTAAGGAGTTGAATAGGCTGGGCCTTACAAGTGGTATCAAAGATAAGTCAGGTTTGTCTTCCGGCATGCCGAGTGTCCAGCTGCTGTGGTCCGACGTGCCAAATGTCCATCTCAGTAATCCATGTGTTTAGCTCTCAGTCATGCCACACGCGTGAGGACGTGATGAGATTATGACCCCACACATCAGGAATTTAAAGCCTTATTATGGGGCTACTCCACCCATTGCCAATTGGTTCCCCATTACCAATAGGTTTTGGGTTGGATGCTCCAATTCAACAAAGGGCATTCCCTTCGTGTGAAGAAACTAAGTGGGTGTGTCGGGCACTAATGCTGCACGCACACAGAGAGAGAGTGAGAGCAGGGGCGGACCTACCTTGGGACCAAGGGGGGCCATGGCCCCTGCATAATTTTGGAATTTTTTTATACCTATATGTAATTTTTCAAAATATTTTCTACCTCTATGTAATTTTGAAAATTTATACTCTTAGCCCTACAAAATTTTTAAAAACTTTTGATATGTACATGTAAATTTATACAACCATTCCAAAATTTTTGAAGACATCAATATGTACATGTAATTTTATAAATTTAGCCTAACTTAAATTGTTTTACCATTAGTCAGCTTTACAAATTGCAACATGCGATCAATCATTATTGTCAAAAAAATTGAGATACAAAAAAATACGAATAAATAGATCCAAAAAATTTCGCCACGGGGGCCCGTATAAGTCCGCTACTATATACACGCCTATTCTATTTTGGCCCCCCCAACTACAAATTTCTGGATCTGCCACTGAGAGAGAGAGAGAGAGAGAGAGAGAGAGAGAGAGAGAGAGAGAGAGTTGCCTCTTAATGTACCTATTGAATTAAGGAAAAAAAAAAGGCTTGAGATGCAGGGAGAAAATACAAATAATCTCTATTAATAAATATGATGATGTATATTTAAAAACCAAGTTTCATTGTATTTGCCAACTACTTATTTAGATTTATTACTTACTTTGATTCGAAACCGTGTTGTGTGTTTTAATATAACTCCACGGTAATTCCATTGTCCATGGTCTCTTTAGAACTTGTTTGGTCATTTGAGAAAAATTGGACATTAGAACTTGATTGGTCATTTGAGAACATTAGAAGTGAGGTTATGAGTAATGCTAGTTGCACTCTCAAATGCACAACCAAATGCACAACCCTGCTTAAAAATGTTGGAATTCGTGCTGAAAAGCTTGCACACCCTGTACACTCCCTTTTTTGTGTACAGACTTTTCAGCACAAGGTCCAACATTTTAAAGCAAAATTGTGCATTTGGTTGTGCATTTGGGAGTGCATCTAGCATTGCTCGTGAGGTTATTGTTGAACGTGATGTTTACTAGAATCCGAAGCAGATTTTGAAATTAATGCAACCAAAAAATATGACCTTCATTTTAAATGCAGGGGATTCTTCTCAACTTCTGGTCAGAAGAACGTATCTATGCTTTCAAAGCATTATCCATAAATGAAATTTTTTTGAAATTTCATCATTTATTTTTGCGGTCTTTAAAACATGTTTGAAAAAGCATACAATTTCTTTTTAAGAACATTGATACGTACAAATGTAAATCTGGTTTTGTAAAGGGTGCAAGTAGGCTGGGTTTAGCCAAATAGTGACTAAGACTAATTTACATTAAGAACTATAGATAGGAAACACTTTCTCATTTTCTGAAAGCATGCTTCCTAAAGCCATCTCTATTTCCAAAAACATAATTTTGAAACTTTTGCTGAGAAATTTTTAAAGAATATGTACCAGAGTATACATCCTTTTTTTAAACGTGTTTCTTTCCTTTAAGGCGAAAACAACATTAGGCACATATATTTCAAAAGGATACTCGAAACAAATAGATCTACCAGGTAGTAAAGCAATACAATCAGGGTTTAGTTTCATGAGAGACAACAAGGTCTATGTTTAAATATCAAACGATTTGTCGCAAGGAGCCTTCTTCTTCTTCTTCTTTATTTATTTATTTATTTTTATTTTTTTATTTTTTATATCCTTTCAAACTGACCAAATTCTTCCTTCAAATTCCAATTTTTTATTTTTTTAATGAAGCCAGTATTTTTTTGGGGCGAATCCAGGGCCGATTTCCCTTTACCCCCAAAGCTGGTTTTTATTGAAATACCGCTTTCCATTAGAACACAAACTATGCAAAAGAATGGAAAGAGTTATACCATTGCCTTGTATGCCTACTAATGACAAATGTTGTTGATCATTCTCTCAACTTGTACTTTTCTGCTTATGGGCTCTATGTGTTGAGGGCCGGCGTAATGAACCTATTTTAAGTGGCTCACGTCGTACCAGGGAAGCCTATATACAAACAAGGATTGGTATGAATTGTGATTTTAAATATTTTAGGATGTCAATACCATGCCCCTCTAGTAAGAAAAATGCTTGCTTCCTGGAATTCTTCTGCACATTATCAGAAAAGCAACCCTACAATGAATTTCCAACCTGTTCCACGACAGAGGAATCACATAAATGAACAAAGACATTATCAAAGAAATTTCTACATTAAAGAAATTTCGAGCAAAAGTTCTAAATTTTGGTCTTTGTAAAGAATATGAGTTTTCATTTGCTAGTTTCTCGAAATCTTTTTTTTTTTTTTCATTTTTCTTTTCTTCGAAACTCATAATATCTATTTATAAATAAATAAATTTGTAAAAAAGAATCAGCAATACTTGTGGAGTAAGTGGATTTTGCGGATGTATCAAGCACGTACCTTAAACAAGGACCTTTCTTCCAAAGCCTCAGGCCCTCAGGTAAGGGCTATGTTAACAAACTGTTACATTGTATCTGTCCTTTCTTCTTTTCTGTTTTTCTATCTTGATTTTTTCAATTTCACGAAGTTGTCTAGAAAGGCTGGTGAAGCAAATTCGGAATTTCTCAGGATTACTATTAGAAAACTGCATTTCTTCGTTTTGATTTGCTCAATTAAGCATTTTAAAAGAAAAAAACTATGAATGAACAAAATCAATTTAGACAACCCAAGCCAAACCAACACATAGCTGATCCTAATATTTATATTTGCAGCATGCCAGAAACCATAGCGCGAACCAGAATAGCTAAAACAACAAAACAAGCAGATATATCTTTCTTCTGGGCAGAAAGAGAGCTCAGAAGTGTTAGCTCATGGCATACTTGTCTTCCATTCTGAAAGACATTTTAACCTCTCCAAGTGCTGGGTATTTACCTTGACCAAAACACATGATATCCTATATATAGAAGCAGATCCACAGTTTTTGCCTTATGTTCAAAGATTCTTCTATAAAGTTCATAGGAAGTAACACCATAAACATGTTATTAGGAGTTTCAAGATTTGAAGAATGTAGTTTATTAACGTACTCAATAAATATATGACAGAATAAAGAGAGCAAAATTAAAGAGGGTTACAACGTAACAATAACAAGGTATGCGAGTGATTGTAGAAGTTTGAATGCTATAAATAGTCTTGTACTCTACCTATTTTAAAGCAAGTCCAGAAAGGAGAAAAAAAAAAAAAAAAACAATAATGAAATCTTCTTCACATTTTCCCTTTCTTCCATCTTGTAAGTGTGTGTGGTGTTCTCTGCTCTCTAAAACAAAGTGGTAAGAGCCTCTTAGCCTTAAATTCCAACAAAGCCAGTTGGATATCATACTCTCGAAAGAAGAAGACATCTGTAGCTCACCAAAACCCGTGCCATGGGGCTAGGTCAACCAGTCAAACTTAGATAAACAAAGAGAAGGAATGGTCCTACGTGGCTCAATCTAACAACGCGGAAGCATAGCAGAATACTACTTCGACTCCAAAGAAAAGTCAACAAGTCAAGGATTGACCCAACGAGGACCAAACGGGTTAAACAGTGCCAATCAGTGAATTCTGTGAATTCTGTTTGATCTTGTTGTATCGTATATGGAACAGAATCTGATTTTGTGGACTGGGCAACATTCCAGCCTGTTCCTTTTCTTTTTCGGCAAGTAGCTGATTCATACACCCCATGACGGCCTCTAATTTTGACTCTCCTCGCAATTTCACTATCCACCTTTAGCTCTAACCCTCCAATTCTACCCTAGACATCTTCTATTTGTGATTGTAGAGAACTAAAGCATCTTGTAGGATCTTGACGAATCCTTATTTCAGACGATGCATCCCCCATGGATCCTATGACTACCTTCAAATACCTCTGATACCAAATTGTACGAACCAGTGGTTCTCACTGAGAATAACAGAAAACTGATTAACAGAATTGCCCAACTCCAACATGACACGTGTTATGTTTGTTAAAACAGAATATTTGTAAGAGAGCATTCTTGCTCACCCATTTTTCTCACCAAAGCATTCACTGGGTGACACGTGTCCCAGTAATTATGTTGATGATACATGAGCAAAAATGGGAATGAAATGGGACACATGTCACCCAATAGAACCCTGGGTGAGCAAGGGTTAGAAAAAATGTGCTCTTTCTGAATGTATTTGCTTAAAACCACGTAGTTTGCTTTAAAGGTATTTTCCCTCCAAAACTACGAATATAGAAAAACAGTGACGTTTCTTATTTCTCTAATTGTTTGGACCCTCTTCAACCTTCAGCTTAATACTTCCTGTTGAGATTATCTGCCTCACATCGGAGACTTATAACCTAGCTACTCAATATATAAGTTCATCATTGCCAATTGATTTTGGGTTGGATGCTCCAATTTAACATGGGATCAGAGCAGGTTATTGTTGGGCCCAATTTATCCGCGTGTGGTTATTGTTGGGCCCAATTTGTCCATGTGTGCTCCACGTCTATCATGTTAAATTGGATGCACTCTCTGTTGTTGCCCTCATACGCAAAATTATGCCTTTATAGCCTGCTATTTCCAAGCTATTTGAAAATATTTTCGCAGTATTGACTGATCGGGAGAGAACAAATCCCAATTATACGCCTTAACTCACATTTGTTAGTCGTTTTTATCCTGTTTTTATGTAATTTTACTTTATTTTCTATTTTCTATCAGGTTTTAGAAGAAAACAAGTATATCAGGTTAAACAATGTGAAAAAGCAGGAAGAAAGAAGCAGAAAAAGACACATCGCGCGCACGGTCCGCGGGCGCGAAAATCCGAGAATCGCTCGCGCGATCCGCTCGCGCGAAACCCCAATAAATCGCTCGCGCGATCTGCGCGCGCGAGGTGCCAAATGTCGCGCTCGCGCGATATGTGTAAAAACCAGAGTTGCGTATTTCAGTGTTCTAAAGAGTCCTGTGCAGACGAAATTACTTGAAGACGTCCAGATTGGAAATAACTGCTGTTTCAGTGCAATACGAATTGAAAAAGGCTTCTAAAAACCCTTGTAAACTATATATATCTAGTTTTTATGATTTTTAAGGGTTACACACCTTGAGAGCAATTCACCAATACATTCATTCAGCACTTTTTGAAGGCAAGAGGAAGGTTTCTAATGGCTTACATCAACTCCATCTTCATGCTTTCACCCATCATGAGCAACTAAACTCCTCATCTAGGGTTTCAATGAAACCCTAGCTATGTAAAGGGGGATTCTACACTTCTTTATTCTAAGATTTTATGTTTATGGATAGTGATTGTATGTTGGTGGATTTTATATAATCAGTTTTTAATGTTAATAATCAAGAGTACTTTGGATCTATTCTTGTCTTAGATTTTTCCTTGTACTTATTGAACTCAATAGTCCTTGATTTCTGTGATTGATAGGAGTATTTACATACAATGGTGCTTATGTGATTGTGATGTTTACTTCTTTTATAATCCATGCTTAGGAAAGATGAGTTATGCTACACCCTAGTTATAGGTAGATGATTCATGTGAACCATAGATGGATTATGCTTATATTAAACTAACGATATCTTCTTGACGATATTATTGGGCTTGTAGCTACAATAGATCATAACTATCCAAAACATAGAACTTAGAATAAGAAGTATAGACCCTCAATGCATAGTTAGTGGTGGATTTGTAATCCTAGATCCCATCTTCCTATATTTAAACCAATTTCCAATTTTGCATTTAAGTTTACTTAGATTTAATTCTAGATCTTATTTCTATAAATTCATAGTTTAATTCATAGTTTAAAGTAGTAGTGATAATCAAAACCTAAATCAATTCAACTTCTAATTTTCTTATAACTAGATAGATTAGATTTGAGTAATTAAAGGATTAAAAGTTAACAATCTCTGTGGGTTCGACCTTTACTTTCCACACTACAAATCTTTTGAAAGTAAAGCATAAATAAGCACACTTTTATATCTTGATTCTGACAAGATCAATTTTTGGCGCCGTTGCCGGGGATTGAAATAATTTTTGCCGTTAATTATTAGAATCATAATTTACTTAGTTAGTAAATATTAGTTTCCATTTTATTTTCTTTGTTTTTCGTTTTACTTTTGAGTTGCTAAATTTATCCTTGTCCTGCAGTTCACAAGTCATCAAGATCTAGTACGTTCGAGTGGAGCAGCTGTTCACGCCAACGGAGCTTACGCGAACCTGCAAAGAAAATTGCAGTAAAAATAAAAAACAAGTAAATTCGCTAAGATTTTAAATTTCGCATCAACCACTGTAAGTCAGGGCGCTGAGACGCAATACTTGCATTAGGGTAGGTGTGGAGTGAGCACTGCATTAGCTAGGAAACCCGGGGCGCTGGGCTTGACGTGGTCATTGCATTACAGGATAATTTCATGCATCATATTAGTCTTGTGTGCTTGCATGCTTGGTTATTAGCGTAGCTAGTTTTGTTTTTTTTGTTTTATTGAGTCGGTCCGTAGTTTATGTTTGGAACTCGTTCAACTAAACCTGAATTGAATCCGCTTAATCTCGAACTTGAACGCACACTTAGAGGCTTTAGGTCATCAACCCAAGCTTCGAGAGCTTGGTTGATGTTAGACGACGAGTCCACACCTGAACCGTCATCTTCATTTGAATTAGAAATCCGTAGTACGCGTAATCGCTTAAGAAAAACTAAAACAATAAAAATCGAACCTATTCCGATGGCCGATTTTGGACAAAACCGGAATAATGGGAATAATCGGAATGAGGGGGATAATCCTAACATACCCCCACCACCACCATTAAAGGACTATTTCACTCCTACGGCCTATACACCACCGTCGTGTATTGCATTGCCGGAAGTGACGGCAGCTCATTTTGAAATTAAATCCTCAACTATTGCGCTCCTGCCGTCATTCCACGGGCGTGTTAAGGAAGAACCTTATAATCACCTAGGCGAATTTCAGGGTATTTGTGCGACTTTAAAGATTTAGAACTTAACAGATGATGAATTGAAAATGCGCCTGTTTCCGTTTTCACTTAAAGATAAAGCGAAGTATTGGCTCCAATCGTTGGAGCCAAATTCAATAAGAACATGGGATGAGTTGCAAACTGCTTTCCTACAAAAGTTTTTCCCCATAACTAGAACGAATCAGATTAGAAAATCAATAACTAATTTTACAATGCAAGATGAGGAGACACTTTACGATACGTGGGAACAGTTTAAAGAACTCTTACGTTCTTGCCCTCATCACCAGATACCTAAATGGCAGCTGGTGCAAGTTTTTTATGAAGGATTGATTCCTGCCGTTAGAAATACCGTCGATGCTATTTGTGCGGGGACGTTCCTCCACAAAAGTGCCGATGAGGCATGGAAGATATTTGAAACATTAAGTGAAAACTCTATGCATCAAGCGGTATCCATACGACCTGAAGGACACCTTCTACCTAATCCAAAGAGAGAGGCGAAAGTTGAGTCTAATCATTCGTATGAAATTCAAGAACTAAATAGAAAAATGGACCAACTTATGATGATGGGCCGCATGCAAGGCCCACATTCTTCTACTGAAGTATGCCAGTTATGCTCAGATTCGTCACATTCAACATTAGCATGCCCGTCCGCATCCCAGTTCCCGGAATTTGTAGAACAACATGTAAATGCGGTTCAACAGTTCCAACGACCTAATTATAACCCCACGGGATATAAACCAAACACGACATGGGGACCTCATCCGAACCTTTCTTGGAACTCCAATAGTGAGAAACCGTACTCGAAACCCGATACGACTAATTTTCCTAATGCGTATAAACCACAATCTAATCAGTATCAGCCGCCTCCGAACCAACAAAGTCAATACCAACAGCCTCCCTTCCGTGCTAATCCTCCTAGGGATAAAACCTTCGAAGAGAGTGTGTTGGCATCATTAAAAACTTTAGAGGCCCAATCACAATCGCAGTCTCAACTTGTAAATTCCCATACGCAATCTATAGCAAAATTAGAGTCCCAAATGGGACAATTAGCTAATACATTAAATAGGCGTAATGAGGGAAAACTACCAAGTCAACCTGTTCAAAATCCTAAAGGTCAGTATGAGGTGAGTTCGGCGAGTGATCAAGTTAACGCTGTTTCGACAAGGACAACTGAACGTCCTGAGGAGGTAGTGCCTCCTCCCGAGGCGAGAAAAGATAAAGGTAAAGAAAGAGAAGTGGGTGAAAAGGAAGAGAATTCTACGCCAGTTTCAAAAGATGCCAATCCTTTGATACCAAATAAACCATCTAAAGCAGTAAACCCTTCCTATTATGTGCCTAGGATGCCATTTCCACCGAGCGGGGAAGCCCCGGCTCACTTCACTAAAAAGAGCACGAAACCGGAAGATATACTTGAAATATTTAAAGAAGTAAAAATCAATATTCCCCTACTAGATGCAATTAAGCAGATACCCCCGTATGCTAAATTCTTAAAGGATCTATGCACTCAGAAAAGGAAATCTAGAAACCATCTATCTAAGAAAGTGTTCCTAACAGAAAAGGTTAGTTCCCTGTTTACCACTAACACTCTAAAATATAAAGACCCGGGTACTCCAACCATCGCTTGTCACATAGGTGATAAATACATTCACCGGGCTCTTCTTGATTTAGGTGCGAGTGTGAATTTGACACCCTATTCAGTTTACGAACATTTGGGTTTAGGAGAACTGAAACCGACTGCGGCCACTTTACAATTAGCCGATAGGTCAATTAAGGTTCCACGGGGGGTAGTAGAGGATGTATTGGTAAAAGTTGATAAATGCTATTATCCGGTCGATTTTATCGTACTAAACACCGAACCCGTCCTAGATGCTAGTAAACAAGTTCCAGTCATTCTAGGACGCCCTTTCCTAGCTACGGCTAATTCAATTATTAACTGTAGGACTGGTGTGATGGATATAACTTTTGGTAACATGACCGTGCGTCTTAACGTCTTCAATGCATCGAATCAACCATATAGAGATGATGAAGAGGCAGATTGCTATGCCATAGACTTAATAGATGAATTAGTCGAAGAGGCAGCGCCTTTTATGTTGACTAAGGAAGCATTGGAAGCATGCTTATCACATTTCAATTTTAATGATTTCAACATTGACACAAATATTGAAGATGTAAATACTCTATTGGAATCAGTAAACATAACCAATGCACTTCCATGGAAACCTAAAACAGAAGCTTTACCACCTCTTGCACATGAACCGGCCCTACCATCCATTGATTATCCTCCAACACTCGAACTTAAGCCGTTGCCGGATTCTTTAAAGTATGCATTCCTAGGAACGAACGCAACCCTTCCTGTTATAATCGCATCAAATTTAACTGAAATTCAGGAAGTACAACTAGTAAAGGTTCTGGGTAATCATAAAAAGGCAATAGGATGGACGGTCACTGATCTAAAAGGAATTGACCCGTCAGTTTGCATGCATAGAATAAATTTAGAAGAGAATGCTAAACCATCTAGGGAAATGCAACGACGTCTCAACCCTAATATGAAAGAAGTGGTTATGAAGGAAGTTATTAAACTCTTAGACGCCGGTATTATATACCCGATCTCTGATAGTAATTGGGTCAACCCAACTCAGGTTGTCCCAAAGAAATCAGGTATCACGGTTGTACCCAACGAAAAGGGAGTCCTTATACCCACCCGTCAAACTACCGGTTGGCGGGTTTGCATTGACTATAGAAAACTTAACACGATGACTCGTAAGGATCATTTCCCTCTCCCATTTATTGATCAAATCCTAGAACGTTTGTCCGGTCAGAGTTATTATTGTTTCTTAGATGGATACTCTGGTTACAACCAGGTGCTCGTTTACCCCGATGACCAAGAAAAGACAACGTTCACCTGTCCTTTTGGAACCTTTGCTTACCGACGTATGCCGTTTGGCTTGTGCAATGCACCGGCAACCTTTCAACGGTGTATGATGGCAATTTTCTCGGACATGGTTGAGAAATTTCTCGAGGTGTTCATGGACGATTTTTCCGTTTTCGGACCTATATTCGATGAATGCCTCCAAAATCTGACAAAAGTCCTTGCCCGATGCGAGGAAGCAAATTTGGTATTAAGTTGGGAGAAGAGCCATTTCATGGTTCAAGAGGGAATAGTCTTGGGTCACGTTGTTTCCAAGAGAGGTATAGAGGTTGATAAGGCGAAAGTCGAGTTAATAGACAAACGTCCACCGCCTTCATCCATTCGTCAGATCCGCTCCTTTCTAGGTCATGCCGGTTTTTATAGGCGATTTATCAAAGACTTTAGTAAAATTTCACGCCCCTTGTGCAACCTGCTTGCCAAGGATGTTCCTTTTGTCTTTGACAATGACTGCCTGAAGACTTTTGAAACGTTGCGTACCTTACTATCCACGGCTCCGGTAATCCAATCCCCTGATTGGTCATTACCGTTTAAATTGATGTGTGATGCTTCCGACTATGCCGTTGGAGCGGTTTTGGGGCAAAAAGTGAATAAAATTTCTCATGTGATCTATTATGCAAGTAAAACACTAAATGATGCGCAATTAAACTACACAACAACTGAAAAAGAACTGCTTGCGGTTGTGTTTGCCCTTGACAAATTCCGTTCTTATTTATCGGGTTCAAAAGTCATCGTGTATACTGACCATGCGGCATTACGTCATTTATTGAATAAGAAAGAAACGAAACCTAGGTTAATCCGATGGATTTTACTCCTTCAAGAGTTTAACTATGAAATACGGGATAAAAAGGGTTCTGAAAACGTTGTAGCTGACCACTTGTCACGAATTCTTATAGAATCAAACGATATTACCGCTCTAAAGGATTCGTTTCCAGACGAGCAATTATTCGCGTTATCTACCGTAAAACGGCCGTGGTTCAGTGACATCGTTAATTTCTTAGCTACGGGACATATCCCGAACACGTGGTCTCGTTTAGACAAAGATCGTTTCTTTTCTCAAATTAAACATTATTACTGGGACGACCCACTGTTATTTAAACACTGTTCTGATCAAATTATACGACGTTGTGTTTCGGAAAGTGAATTCAAATCCATATTAAATTTTTGTCATTCTCTAGAATGCGGAGGTCACTTTGGTGGCCGTCGTACGGCCGCTAAAGTCCTCCAAAGTGGGTTATATTGGCCAACACTGTTTAAAGACGCGCATGAATTCTGTCAGAACTGCCTACGTTGTCAACAAACAGGAAACATGTCACATCGTGATGCGATGCCCATGACCCCAATCCTTATTATAGAAATATTTGACGTTTGGGGCATCGACTTTATGGGTCCGTTTCCCTCGTCTTGTGGTTTCGAATACATTTTAGTCGCGGTCGACTATGTTTCTAAGTGGGTGGAGGCAGTGGCGACCAGAACCAACGACCATAAAGTTGTGGTTTCTTTTATTAAAGATAATATATTTTGTCGATTCGGTACGCCACGAGCGATTATAAGCGACGGGGGTAAACACTTCTGTAACCGTTACTTCGAAGCCCTAGTCCGAAAATATTCTGTCACCCACAAAGTAGGAACCGCATACCATCCACAAACCCAAGGCCAAGTTGAAGTGTCTAATAGGGAGGTCAAAAGTATATTAGAAAAAACGGTACGCCCAGACCGTAAAGATTGGTCACAACGACTGTCCGATGCGCTTTGGGCATATCGTACAGCGTTTAAAACTCCTATTGGGATGTCTCCTTACCGATTAGTGTTTGGAAAAGCGTGCCACCTACCGGTGGAACTCGAACATCGATCTTATTGGGCCGTAAAAACGTTTAACCAAGATATAAAAGCGGTAGGATGTCATCGTAAACTTCAATTGCAAGAACTTGAAGAATTAAGAAACGAGGCGTACGAGAATTCAAGAATCTATAAAGAACGATCTAAAGCTTTCCACGATAAAATGATTATAAGAAAGAATTTTGAGGTCGGACAACGCGTCTGGTTGTTTAATTCTAAATTAAGGTTATTCCCGAGAAAGCTACGGTCCCGATGGGATGGTCCGTTCACTATAACGCAAGTGTTCCCGCATGGAGCGATCGAAATCCAAGATATGAACGGCGGAACACCGTTTAAAGTAAATGGTCAACGGCTTAAGCCGTATCGAACCGAGGAGACAGATGAAAGAGAAATCGAGTCTATAGATCTGGTTGATCCGATCTATCTCGATTGAGCACATGCATCGGTCGAGCTAGCGACGTAAAACTTAGCGCTTCTTGGGAGGCAACCCAAGCGTTAGTTAGAATTTTCTTTAATTTTGTACACTATTTAGCAGTTTTTAGCCAATGTCTGAGTTTGTAAACACCCAAAAGATGCAAATTTTAAATTGTAAAACATTTATACAAGAAAATAGAAAAGAAAAATGAGAAATTAGCATCTCGCGCGCGCGGCCCGCTCGTGCGAGATATCCCCTTAGTCAAAAATTTTTTTTGATAGTTTAAAAAGAATCCTCAGTTTCTTCTCGCGCCAGAAATCGCGCCCGCGAGACTCTCGCTGGAGCGGTCCGCTCGGGCGGATTTTTCACTTAGAACAATTTTAAACGAAACCAAAACCAAACCTCAGCTTTTCCTCGCGGAGGGATCCGCGCCCGCGAGCCTCGCTCGCGCGATCCGCTCGCGCGAGGTACCCCTCCTTTTAAATACAGGGCTGTGCCCTAATTTTTTTTTTCAGAATTACTTTTCTCTCTCTCTCGCTGCGTTTCTTTCTCTCGGCGACGCTCTCTCTCCATTCCTCTCCTATCTCCACCACTATTTCCACCATCAACCACCACCACATCGCCGCCACCCATCATCACCGGACCACCACCATATCAAGCACGCCGCCGCTACACATCGCCGTTGTCGCCGCGACAAACAGCGGCTATTTTCGGGTTTCTGTCTCTCTATATACACAGGTACATATATATAGATAGACAGAGATATATATATATATATATATTCTACATACACACATCTATACAAATCTATACATACGCACACACAAACCCTAGATCTGTACATACCCAATCACAGTTAGGGTTTGACATTTGGGGTTGCTCAAACCCTAAATCCAACCCATGAACCTTAAAGCTATACACAATACACACGAACTTCTTTAGACAGAACACATATCATACAACCGGTTTGCATAAATCCAATCAGGGTTTGTGCATTAGGGTTATACAGAACTATGTGTGCCCGTTTCGAGTTAAATCTACACTAATTTCACACACAGATTTAATTTTATACACCCACGCACAAATGGATTCTTGTATACACCCTCACATGCATACTCACGGTTGAAATTAGGGTTTGTGTTTCGGGGTTTGATACTCACAGTACCTGTATAGATTTCTACAATTCGAACCTCTCAATTCAGTTTATGTGCTTTAATCCCTAACTCACACTCACCCTGATTTCTATACCCTAAACTCAATAAAGTTCATATGTACGTTCATGCTTAGATGAAAGTTAGGGATTTTTCTAATGACCACATTTATGTATACAGGGATGCATATACCTGAACACATTCTCTTTTAGGAACGTAGAGATTTAGGTGTATACAGTTTTTCGGAACTACGCTCGTTTATGCATTTGAATCTATCACTTTGACCTAAAAGTCTTAATTAGGGTCGATTAAATACAATTGACCTAAACACCTGAATACAGTTTTCAATTTTGAATAAAATGTTGGGATCAATAGTCTTAAGGATTTCAGTGTATAGGCATAGTTCTATATATTTACTGATACTCTGACAATTTAATTATGAAGTAATCGTCGAATTATCAAGTTATCAGGTTCATTGTTTCTTCATTGTGTTCACATTCTAATGAGTACATAGACGTTCGTTTTAAATGTTCATACATGGAATTTTGAATCATATACTATAAATCCCGCTTTATTGACGTTGTTTCCATTCACATTTGATTTTTAATAGTACGCTTCTTACTTGAAAGATTCGAATAATGAGCGCAAACATGTAATGAAGGTAAATGGAAACAACTGGAATTCGATTTTGAAATTGTTTAGTTTAATGCTTTTCGGAGTCACATTAACGTATTAACCCAACATATGACCATCCCACTCAACATTCAAATTATTTGTTCATCATAAGCGTCACTTATCTATACATTTATTTACATAGCTCTTAAACACGCGGCAAGTACCCCGTGACTTGCCGCAAAGTGTGTGCCCTTGTCGGGACAGTGGGTGGGAAGGGATCGGCTCTTCTCACAGTTGCTGGGTGTTCCTCCGTGAACCCCAATTTCTGTTGAACTGTTGAATATATGTTGATTGTGTCCCTTGCCGGGATTGTTTTTCTTGCAGGTGACCCATTCCTCCTATCCCTTTCTTTTTCTTTTTCTGGGCATATTCCTATTTTAAAGACTACATTTTCAAATTTTTCTACAAAATTCGTACCTTTCTTCTACAAAAATGACCAAACGAACCGTCAGATCCGCTTCTTCTTCACAACCGCCGCAGAAAAAAGCCAAAGGAAAAATAAAACAGACTGACCCACCTCCACCACCTCCCCCAGACGACCCTAATCCAAACGAATTAGGTCCCAAGTACGCTACCCGCGGCCTCAATTACGAGGCCGCCATAGATGCTGAGTACTTCGCGTCTGATAAAGACACGAAGTGGGGCCATAGTAACCTAGCTGCCCGAAAGCTGGCCCCACAGCTCTATTTTAGAAACCCAGACCTAATTAATTATCCCCGATTCGTCCGCCTCTTTTACCAAAACCTCCGCTACCATAAACAATCTCTAAGCCAACACGCCTTTTTGTCCACCACCATAGATGGCCACGACATTACCCTCAACCCAGATAACATCGCTGAAATCCTTCAACTCCCCTCCCACTCATACCAAGTTCCCAAATTAAACGTCCTCAACAAAGCCCACTCCTTCATTCATATTATTCAGGACATGTGTGGCGGCCGCTCTGGTTCGGGGCAATCTATTCGACGATCGCATATGCCCCGCCAGATGTGGTTCGTCGACCATGTCTTTAAACGAAACCTGTACCCCCTTGGTCATGAGCAAGAACGGACCAAGGAAATCCACCATGCCCTCCACGCTGTTTACCGCAGCGATTGGTTTCACCCTGGCTTGATTATTATGGAGGGCATGCGTCTTGCGGCTCATGCCATTGACCACTCCCTTGATTCTAAACTTCTTCTGCCCTATCCTCGCACTATCACCGCTATTCTCCGGGCTAAGGCATTTCCTATTCCTGCCGATGAGCCTATTGACGCACATATTCCAGAGTTCGCTTCCGCTGATTGGAAGCTGAGTTTGGATCGACTAGATCTGGAGGTTAGGAGAGCCCGAGAGCAGGCCCAGGCCCGTCGTGAGCAGGCAGCCCAGCGTCCACCCCCTCCTGAGGATTCCCCGTACGCTTGGACGTATGGGGATGTATGTGCTTTCCGAGGTGAGACGCTGCGCTTGCAGTCCTACATGAGGTCCTTTTTCCAGCTTCATCATCCTGATCAGCTGGAGGACATTCTTGCTCAGGGAGAGGCAGCTTACCAGTCCGCGTTTCCGCGACAGGCGCAGCAGGTGGCTGAGGAGGGAGTTGAGGAGCAGGGGGAGGTACAGGGTGAGGAGGAGGCTGGAGATGCTGGTGACGATGACGATGGGAGTGACGGTGATGGGGATGGTGATGGTACTACGGGGCAGGGGAGTACTGGGTTGGAGTTGGTTTTGATTGAGGGTGGTGATGACTGAGTAGGTTTTGGTTGGGGGGATTAGACATTTATTTTTCCTTTTTCTTGTATTTGATGGGAGATTTAGACATTTTCAGACATTCGGGCCTGTATATTATTTTATTTTGTTGCTTTTCCTGTTTATTTAGTCTTTTGGTTATTATTAGGATTTTACTGTACCCGGCTTCGACCAGTTTAGATTATTTTCTCCTATTTTATTTCCTTTGGGTCTGTAAATAATTTATTTTGCGCTTTTCTTTTGTTTTGTGGTTTGCTATATGTCTGGAACATTATAGTCATTTCACTGATCTTATTGTCATGTACTGCTTATGATGCTTTACTTCATTACTTATCACAACTTCACAAGCAGTCAGTCAGTAATTAGTAGTGATCAAACCCATTGCACGCTAACAGGAATTGCTTAGACTCAGGTTTGGGGGAAATTATGCTGAAATGTCCATTAACTATTCCAAATTATTAATTAAAAATGAATATGATTTAATGTTGATCAATATGATTCCACATTAACCTATTCACTACGTTGACTCTCAGCGCATGTAACTGCTTAATAATTTAGGTTTATACATTTTGAATATCACCTATGTCTTTCATGACTAATAACTTGCGCTAATTATACTTCAGTTGTGACATTTTTTTTATGTTTCAGGACATATCACTACCACATATACATATAGTACCCAAATTCCTCATTTCTCCTTATCATCTTTTCACTATGGATCATCCTATTTCCCCTCCCACTTCACCTGATAGTTCTTCTAGCCAGTCGAGTTACTATTCTGACTCCAGCTCGTCTTCTGATACTCCTATACTTAGTCCTAGGCTAGCCAAACCTGACGGCCCAGTCGGTCGTCCCGGCTGGTGTCGTCGTCGTCCTCGAAGGCCCATTCTTAGCTATTCTGATTCTTCTGACGAGGATGACTTGTTTGGCGATGACCCTACCTTTCTTGATGGCCCTTATGGCGCTCCCCCTACATCTTTCGAGTCGTCATCGTCTGAATCGGCCGAGTCCTCGACCGATGATGACGATGAGGGTGTTGTCTCAGGTGTCGCTGTTATTTCTTTATCTGACCCTATCGAGTCTACTATGCCTAAGGACGAGGTTAACTATCCATATAGGAACCTACCTGATTATGTGCCGGACGTTGTTCGACAGCGTCCGGGTCACCCAGATTGGTCTCCCGAGGATGTTGCCTCGATATTTGCGCCTTATTCCGGTCCTGAGGATGATAGGGTGGATATCAGTGCGGAGAGTGAGGAGGGTCAGAGTCTGGATTTACATGATGATTTTGATGTGGTAGGACCATCGTTCGACCCTGCGGAGCATCCAGAGTGGGAGCTTGTGGATTGGTACTTTAGATCTGCCGTACAGACTCCGTCAGATATTTTCCGTGGAGTGGACGTCCTGGTGATTTTCTATGCGGACTGCATCCATGTCATTGTCATGTTCCCCTCTGCATAGGGACATGCAGTGATTTGGTTTGGGGGGAGTATATGGATATTTCATTTTAGTGTTTTTGTTTCGTTTTATTCGTATAGTTTGTTGTTTTCGTACTTCAGTTTATTTTTGTTAGTTTTCTTTTATTCGTTATTTCATTCATTTGTTAGTTCTTTTAATTCATTGTAAAACATAATAAAAAAAAAACAAAATAAAAATAGAAGTATAATAATAGTAGAGAAACAAACATTGTAGTAGTTCTATAAATAAATAAAATCAGTTTCTTAATACTGTTCAATAATGCGTTCCTTTTGATTATAATTACATTTCGTTGAAACTTTGAGAATTAAGAGAGTATATAATCAAATTGTCTATCAAAATTACGAAGTATGTCTTAAGATTATATATTACCGGAATCATTGTGTTATATCTTATACTTGCATATCTTGTTGCACTGCACGTAGTTATATGGATACATATTAACATTGAACTGTAATATAACTTGGATTTCTAAATAGTAAAAAGTGTGGAGACTAAACCCGGTGAGCTTTAGAGCCTATTATTCTTTGTGAGGGTTTTAAATTTATCGAATCTCTTTGACACATCGCACTATCTCGTTGATTGGTCTCATTATTTCTTCATTTTGATTGAAAGTCGAGTGAGTATTAGAATTACCATGTTAAAAAAAAAATTTCCTTTTATATTATAACATTGAAAAATCATGCAACCTTAGAAAATGACACTAGGCCATCTGTTCTAATAACCCTTTTTGACCTTTGGCCTACCCATTATAATTTTTTTTTTTATATATATATATCCCTTGTTAACCCACTTGAGCCGTTTTTGAATAAGTCATTTCTTTGTTCACTTATTATCCTACCCACTCCGATATGGAGTTTGCCATCATTAAATATTACCTACCCTATGTCCAAAAGTAGCTAGAGAATAGTTTGCATAAAGAAATTGGGCTATTAAACGACTAGAAAAAATAATGAGTACGATGTATGGAGTAGTAGAAGAAGAGGAGTAATGCTAAAAAAAAATATAGTTCTTAAAAAAAAAAAAAAAAAAAAAAAAAAAGAAGGGATATGATTCTCTTGAAAAAGAAAAAAAAAGAGTAATATAAATAGTCGTGATAGTAAAGCCCTTGCGTTACACGTTAAGGCTATTTCTAGGTACTTACGGAGATTTTGAATCCCTTTTACCTTTCTTTTCTAAGCCTTAACCCTTGACCAACATTACAACCCGTATAAAGTCCTAGTTGATTCTATGGAAACATGATTTGGATATGTGACCGATAAGGAAAAGGAGGTAAAAGCATGGTAGTAATAATATTTACTTGACGATCAATATCTATTCATGAGACTAGTTTATTTCTGTCGTGTCGTACGTTGTTGAGAGTCGTATGCGAATTTATTTGTTTTGTATAATAATTCTTTCTCGCATATATCTAAATGAGTGCTTACACCTGTTTCAAAGTGATTTTATTTTGGAGTGTAATTAACAACGTGAGATTTGTAGTCGAAGCATCACTAAATAGCCATCTGATTTATGTTTCACGTTCATAGTTGCTGTGTATCCACTTGACTACTATTTCACACACATGCGAGTCTTCGATATATCCTATTGATTCTGGTGATATATGTTTTCGGATTATTTTTCATAGTGTAGGAGGGCATATGATTGTTTTACTCTTGATAATTTTTAAAAAAGTTTCATTTGAGGTTGATTTTATCTAAAAAGGAATGTGACATTGAAATATTTAAATTTTGAATAAACTCTTAACAAGTTAATAAAGATGGTTGTGGGTGACATGTTGACGAGAACCCTCACGAGACTTCACTCGTCCGACTAGGGACACCTAGAGGTTTAAAAGGCTTGTTGCACGGGCTAAGTGCAATCGTTATCCATACGAAAATGGAGTAGGAATTTTATTATTTGTAGTTTTATTTTCTTTTTGCTCGAGGACAAGCAAAATGTAGGTTTGGGGGTGTGATCGGGAGAGAACAAATCCCAATTATACGCCTTAACTCACATTTGTTAGTCGTTTTTATCCTGTTTTTATGTAATTTTACTTTATTTTCTATTTTCTATCAGGTTTTAGAAGAAAACAAGTATATCAGGTTAAACAAGGTGAAAAAGCAGGAAGAAAGAAGCAGAAAAAGACACATCGCGCGCGCGGTCCGCGGGCGCGAAAATCCGAGAATCGCTCGCGCGAAACCCCAATAAATCGCTCGCGCGATCCGCGCGCGCGAGGTGCCAAATGTCGCGCTCGCGCGACCCGCTCGCGCGATATGTGTAAAAACCAGAGTTGCGTATTTCAGTGTTCTAAAGAGTCCTGTGCAGACGAAATTACTTGAAGACGTCTAGATTGGAAATAACTGCTGTTTCAGTGCAATACGAATTGAAAAAGGCTTCTAAAAACTTTTGTAAACTATATATATCTAGTTTTTATGATTTTTAAGGGTTACACACCTTGAGAGCAATTCACCAATACATTCATTCAGCACTTTTTGAAGGCAAGAGGAAGGTTTCTAATGGCTTACATCAACTCCATCTTCATGCTTTCACCCATCATGAGCAACTAAACTCCTCATCTAGGGTTTCAATGAAACCCTAGCTATGTAAAGGGGGATTCTACACTTCTTTATTCTAAGATTTTATGTTTATGGATAGTGATTGTATGTTGGTGGATTTTATATAATCAGTTTTTAATGTTAATAATCAAGAGTACTTTGGATCTATTCTTGTCTTAGATTTTTCCTTGTACTTATTGAACTCAATAGTCCTTGATTTCTGTGATTGATAGGAGTATTTACATACAATGGTGCTTATGTGATTGTGATGTTTACTTCTTTTATAATCCATGCTTAGGAAAGATGAGTTATGCTACACCCTAGTTATAGGTAGATGATTCATGTGAACCATAGATGGATTATGCTTAGATTAAACTAACGATATCTTCTTGACGATATTATTGGGCTTGTAGCTACAATAGATCATAACTATCCAAAACATAGAACTTAGAATAAGAAGTATAGACCCTCAATGCATAGTTAGTGGTGGATTTGTAATCCTAGATCCCATCTTCCTATATTTAAACCAATTTCCAATTTTGCATTTAAGTTTACTTAGATTTAATTCTAGATCTTATTTCTATAAATTCATAGTTTAATTCATAGTTTAAAGTAGTAGTGATAATCAAAACCTAAATCAATTCAACTTCCAATTTTCTTATAACTAGATAGATTAGATTTTAGTAATTAAAGGATTAAAAGTTAACAATCTCTGTGGGTTCGACCTTTACTTTCCACACTACAAATCTTTTGAAAGTAAAGCATAAATAAGCACACTTTTATATCTTGATTCTGACAAGATCATTGACGTTGCTAAAAGAATCTTGACCGCTATAAGTTGGAGGAAATTGTAGACGACATACCATCTTTAAGCGAGGGTGGAGAGATATTGTGCTTCCATATCCAGTAGTCGCTGAAAATGGTACTAGTCTGTAGCCGAGTGGGAGTACACTGCTAGACGCTAGTAAGAGTGTGACAATTAGTGGGAGTGCACCACTGGTTACTCAAGATTCTTAGATAGCACAGTGCAGTTGACAAGGATAAGTTCTCCGTTGTTTTGAAATCTGTAGGATATATTTTCCTGTGCGCATTAGTAGATGATGTCACGACAACTTCTTATGTAAAAACGTGCTTCGTTCATCTGCTAAAGCTGAGTGAATAGTTGCTATGAAGGATGATATGATCTCTATAGACAAAGAATATGGGAGTCAGTTGATATTCTGTCCGAGTGTAAGACTATTGGAAACAAGCGGGTTTTCGAAGTTAGACTCAAGGCGGATGGTTTAGTTGACAAAGATAAAGTCGCACCTGAGATGTCAAACCCAAGAGTGGGTGTAGACCTAGAAGACAGAATCTCCCTGGTGGTGAGAATTTGCTTCGATCCGCCTTATCTTAGCGATTGTTGCACATTTAGATTTAGAACCTTTTTCAAATGGATGTTGAAACTGCTTTTCTCGATGGAGAGCAAAACGAAGAGATCTACATGGATCAACCTATTGGTTTTTATGACCAATGGGAATGAGCCAAAGTGTGGCATCTCAATCGATCTATTTATGATCTCTAGCAAATGTTTAGGCAATGGCACTTGAGGTTTCATGATTTGATCGATCTATTCCGTTGAGATGATTAAAGAATACCAGTGTGTGTACATTGAGTTGTCCATAAAAGGTGTTCTAATTATTACATTATATGACAACAATATCTTTTTTATTTAGATAAAAAGGCATAGGTCAAACCAACTATATATGTGTTGGGAGTTAGGGTTGTGGGAACCGTTCATAGATCTATTTTGTTTGTCTCTAGAGACTTACATAATAGAAGATTCTTGAAAGCTCTCGCATGCAGTACTCAAAACCCATAGACGCCCCAGTTGGAAAGGGAGTACCCTTGACCCTAGCTCAATGTCCAAAGAATGATGAGGAAGTAAATGCCTAAAGTGCCATAAGCATTTGCCATGCGGTTAGTTTAGTTAGTCGTTACAAGAGTAACTTTGGTCTAGTTCACCGGAGAGCAGTGAAGAGATTTCTGCGATATGTTCACATGAATGTGGATCTCGCCTTATGGATAGTAGAGTTATTAAAGTCACAAGGACGATGCGACGCTCATTGGTTCAGTGATTGAGACAAGCGCATGTCCATGTCTATCTACGCATTCACACATTGGTTGGTGAATCGTTCACTTGTTGTAGTGAGAAGCAGACATGCATCGCCTAATCCATAATGGCAGTTGAGTATGTGGCTTGTTCTACAGCCGTTCAGGAGGTTGTGTGGTTAAAGAGGTTCTTACATAGTATAAGCTTCTTGCCTCAGGGCGATGAAGTAGTATTGGTCTATTGTGACAGCACGCCGACTCTAGTTTATGCAAAGGACCATAAGCACCACGGGAAGTCCAAGAACATAGACATCCACCACCACTACATTCGAGATATAGTTGCACAATGGAAGGTTGTTTTTAAAGCACATCTCTACTGGCAATATGATGGCTGATTTTTTGATCAAGCCAATTTCCATAGATTCGTTCTTGTCCCACATTAGTAGCATGGGACTTTGTAGGTTCTGATGTACTTTAACAATATTATTCTTCACATTATTATTACTAGATATTTATTTATCGCTGGTTTTCCATATCCATTAGTTGTTTATTGAATGAATGCACATTTTTTTTCCTTTAAAGTGTCTCCAGGCTTGAATCGACTTGCTCACACGGATGATTCACCTTGGCGCCAAGATAGCTAACTATGAACATGTGTGTTCATAAGCGCTTAGACGGAGAGCAAGTTGAGACATTTGTGTTTATGGTGCTAAGAGGGCGAGTTAGAACACCTATATCTGTGCGGTACAAGAACAACAAGCAAGATATAGACGCTATTACTTATATTTTGCCTTAAGATAAGTTCTAAGATGAGACCAGTATCTTTATAGCTGAGTCGAATGTAGAGATTATCCACACCTCTATGTAGCCTGCCTTTTGTAGCCGGATGTGAGGCGCCAAGAGGTGCGACTATGGTGAAAAACTCAAGTTAGACGTTTGTGTAATCTCTAGACTTAGATTCGTATGGTGTTACTATCACCATATAGTGATACACCCATTTTTATGGAAGAATGCCATAGCATACATATCATACTATATGTGCTTATTAGCGATCATATTGTGGAGCAATGGATTAATCCTTATTTCATTGTTGCGTGATCCAGGTAGTCTCCCTATAACATGGATTCTACACTATTTTTCCTTATGACCTGCGACTGTGTCATGAAGAGGACATTTAATGATGCTACTTTAGCATACCTTCCTAGGGCGAAGCGGAAAATTCCATTCTATGGGGTATATCTAAGAAAGCGGTCAAGTTAGTTGAATTGACATTAGTAGACAGGGGAGACTAATTCAATAGCACATCATGTTTTGTGACTCATTAGCTGGGCAGCGACGATCGTATATGTACTGATTGTCGTGGACACATTACATATTTGGGGTGTCGCACTGCTTTTCAAGGGATTAAGAGTGCTACATCAGGTGTGGTTGAATAAGTCTAGGTAAATACACAAGAAGCTTCCGAGTGATGCGTTTTGCTAGTTTAGTGATTGACTTAGCATCTCTGCTCCTGTTGCTGTACGTTCTTTTCGTGAGGTCGCACGTTCTATTTCCTGCATGAAGAGGAGATGAAAGTTGAAGTCCTAGAGATTTTGTTCTTGCACAAAGCCCTATGTGGGTGAGTGGGAGATGTAGGAAATATTGTGGGCCTTACACCCACATATTGGACCCGGGGTCTAAACGGGTTTACTTGACTTCCAAGCAAGCCCAACTTGGAGTCCTAGTATCACCCTAGTAGGGGAGAGGTTGTATATATATATATATATGTTATATATACACATACACAAAACGCACGCCTAATATACTCTCTTCCTCTTCCTCACGCTGTCTCTCTCTCTCTCTCTGTAGCCTAATCACATCTAGGCCTTGGGATTTTAACCCGTGGATTCAAAGGGGGCTACTCTAGTAGTAGTTCTCATGACCGTAGCGAAGCACAAGGCGTACACGGAGGATAGGAGATCTCGTGTGAAGATTGCAAAGGAGGAGGCTTATAATAATCAACGTATATCGATCCGTCGGATTCAATTCCGCTAGGTAAATTCCTAAACCCGACCCTATGCATGAGTGTGCATGTTTTTCTACACAAATCTATATCAAAGTAATCTTTTCAAAATTTTTTATATTTAAGAATCTACTAAAATATTATGTGATGCCAGTTTGAAGCTTTAACCAAGAGCTGGGAGTCAAATTTTATATGGTGGCTTGTTGATTAAAAGTAACAATATTATAAGCAGTTTTCGATAATTCTAGTAGAGACTTCATATCAAATGGAACTGTACTCTCCCTAACCCCATCTCCCACCGCCTCAGCTCTCTCTCTCTCTCTCTCTAGGCGATTCCTAGAGAGAGAGCAGAGACTGTTTCCCCCCCCCCCCCCCCCCCCCAGCAGCCCCCCTTCCCTCCTTCCACCGCCCACCCTCCCCCCCTTGGCCGGCGCCCTCCTTCTCCCTTCTCCTTTCCTCTTTTTGTCCTCCGTTTCAATAAGGCCTTGTTTGGTTTTCTCCTCTTCCTTTGTGAAGATTGTCCCCTTCCTTCGTGAAGGTTGTTTCTCGTGTGCTTTCCCCAAATTTGAAGATGTTTTCTTGCAGATCCGGTGTTGTCTTGTTCGGAGCTGGGGTCCTCAAGCCAGTTCTGACACATCTAAGTTCTCTCCTCAAGGAAAGCGGCAACCGCGACCTCTTACCCGTCCAGGGTGGTACTCTGGTATTCCGGTGGATAGGGGTTCCCATAGCTTACAAGCATGTGGGTATAAACTCTCCTTGGTTGCCTCTCTTAGGTGCACGGGGATGTGTTCCTGTGTTTTCCTTTTTTATTTTCTGCCTGAGGAGGGGATCTTGTCCCTCCCTTGCTTTTCTGTTGTTGTTTGGCCAAAGGTTACCCATGTGTTGTAGGGTAGTCCTTTTTTATTTCATGTACTTGTGTTTGTTTTAATGATATATATTGTTATTTTAGCAAAAAAAAAAAATGGAACTGTACTCAAATGTGGGTAAGGATTGGAGGTGGCCTCAAATGCTTTCTTACTATTTTAAACGGTCCACTGTTAGAATCCATCTACTGACTCATATAAAGCGTGTAACTGAACTATATACCAACATCTTCTTTTTGACAACAATATATCAACATCTTCTAAACATTTACAATGTGCACAAGAAAGTTTATTGATAGTATTGTCCAATTAAGATTTAGGACACACGGTTGTTAAAATAGTAGTACTCATCTTAAAAAAAAATAGAATAAAAGAAAAGAAAAAAGAAAAGCAGATTACAGGTATGGAAATGACAATAATGGATTTTTTTTTTTGGGTAGCTAAAGGACAATAATAGATTTAACAATAATGCTAGGTATACACACTTTTTTACACACTTTTTGATACACTATGCTTTAAATGCATGTACATTGTGATTGAAATTTTCACTATTTTTTGTGCACCACTTACACAACACAGAATACATACATTTAAAACTGTGTGTCAAAAAATGTGTAGAAAAATGTGTATGCCTAATATTACTCTAGATTTAATTAGGCATGCAGTACTCATGTGGTAAAAAAAAAAAAAAAAAAAAAAGGAAAGAAGAAAAAGAAAGGAAAATGACAACATTGACAAGGTTGGAGATTATCGTAAATGTCTGCTTCGGCTGAAAAAGGAGAGAGAGTAGCTGGGACAAGGGTACAGGTGCATGTGTTATAGTAAGTCTCTCTCTTTCTCTCTCTCTCGCAATTGTGTTTCTGTTCTCTCTCTTCTTCTGGAATTCCATCTCGATCACTTTCCACTAATTAGCAGAGAAAGGAAACAGATACCATGCCTGTGTTAGAGATCTTTCTTTCAGCTTTCATCACTGTGTTGTTCGAGAGATTGGCCTCAGGTGATCTCCTCAGATTTGCTCGTCAAGAGGGAATCCATACCGAGCTCCACAAATGGCGGAGGACTTTGATTAAAATTGAAGCAGTTCTAAGTGACGCAGAGGAGAAGCAGATTACAGATGCTAATGTTAAGTTGTGGCTTGAAGATCTCGCAGATTTGGCTTACGATCTGGATGATCTACTTGACAAGTTCTGTACCGAAGCTTTAAGGCTCAATCTCATGGCCCCAAGGACTGACCAAGCTAGCACCAGTATTAATAAGGTAATTATGAGCTTCATCATCCCCACTTGCTGTACTAACTTCACTCCTCGTTCCTTTATGTTTGGTCGCAAAATGAGGTCTGAGATGGATGAGATCTCAACCAGATTAGAAGAACTTTTTAATCTGAAAAACAGTTTAGATTTGAAAGAAGTTACTGTCAGGAAGAGGTCCAACAGATTAACGACTTCCCTGGTGGATGAATCTCGTGTTTTTGGTCGGGATAATGATAAACGGGTAATACTAGAAATGTTACTCAAAGATCATGAAGAAGTATTCTCTGTAATTCCCATCGTCGGCATGGGTGGAATTGGCAAGACCACACTGGCCCAACTTGTTTACAATGATCAACAATTTTTGACGGGTTGCTTTGATTTAAAAGCATGGGTATGTGTCTCAGAAGAATTTGACGTGGTCGCGATTACCAAAATTATGCTCGAGTCGGTGGCACCAGGCAGCCATGCCCCCAGCGACTTGAATCAGCTTCAAGTAAGTCTAAAAGAGAAGCTTTCCAAGAAAAGATTTCTTCTTGTTTTGGATGACATTTGGAATGAGAACTATGGCGATTGGGATATGCTCTGTGGTCCTTTACGGGCTGCTGCACCAGGAAGTAAGATCATCGTAACAACTCGCCACGTACGTGTTGCAACAACCATGAGCTCTCTTCCAGCTTACCCTCTGAATGTTTTGGAGAATGAAGAATGCCTGTCTCTATTAGCTCAACATGCACTGGGTCGAAGAGATTTTAATGCACATCCAAGTTTGAAAGAGACTGGAGAAGCAATTGTGAGAAATTGTAAAGGCTTGCCTCTGGCAGCAAAGACACTCGGAGGTCTCTTGCGCAATGATCTAAGTCTAGAATATTGGAACGAAATAGTGAATAGCAATATATGGAATATACAAAATTGTGGTATTCTTCCAGCTTTGAGATTGAGCTATAATCATCTTCCTTCCCATTTGAAGCAATTGTTTGCCTATTGCTCTATATTTCCTAAAGACTACGAGTTTGACACGAATGAGCTAGTTTTGTTATGGATGGCGGAGGGGTTTTTGCACCAATCGGAAAGGGAGAAGGCAATGGAAGAGTTAGGTTACGAGTACTTTAATGAGCTAGTATCAAGGTCATTTTTCCAACGTTCAAGTGGAAGTGAATCACAATTTGTGATGCATGATCTTATGAATGATCTTGCTCAAGTGATTGCTGGAAAAATATCCTTAAGATTGGAGAACATACAAAGTACTGAGCAGAATAAGGTTTTCGAAAAGGCTCGTCACTCATCATTCATTCGTCAGCAATATGAAGTCATCAAAAAATTCAAGGCTTTTCATGGAGTCAAGGGTTTGCGAACCTTCTTACCTCTTCCAGTTCATAATATTATAGAATGGAAAGAATTCTATCTATCTAATAAGGTCTTAACTGACTTGTTACCCGAATTACAGTGCTTAAGAGTTCTTTCTTTGAGTGGTTATTCCATTATTGAGATACCTGAATCAATTGGCGATCTGAAACAACTTCGGTATCTAAATTTATCTCAAACTTTGATCAAAAGTTTACCAGATTCTGTGACTGACCTCTACAATCTACAGACTTTGTTGTTACGTGGATGTCGTAGACTTACTAAGTTGCCCACAGGGATTGGAAATTTGAGTAATCTACGACATCTTGACTGTTCTGGTACTAACCAATTACGAGAGATGCCTGCAGGCATTGGGAAGCTGGCAAGTCTGAGAACATTGTCGAAGATTGTTTTGGGCAAATTCAATGGATTACAAGTAAGGGAATTGGGGAGCCTGTCATATATCCGAGGAGCACTTACAATTGTGGGGTTGGATACTGTGAGAAATATCCAGGATGCGAGGGAGGCCGATTTATTGAGTAAGCACGGGCTTGATGAGGTAGTGTTGGAATGGAGTGATAGTTTTGATGATTCCCGAAATAGAAGTCTTGAAAAGGAAGTACTTGACGTCCTACAACCTCATGGAAACTTGAAGAAGCTCGAAATTAAATCCTATGGTGGAACAGAATTTCCCGGGTGGGTTGGAGATACCTCATTCTCCAACATAGTGAATCTAGAACTTCATTGTTGTAGAGAATGCACATCTTTACCATCTCTTGGGCAACTACCTTTACTCAAGAATTTGAAAATTGGTGGGATGATCGGGGTAAAAAGTGTGGGCGCTGAGTTTTATGGAATTGGTTGTCCTCTTACTGTTGCTTTTCCGTTACTTGAAACTCTAACTTTTCAGGACATGCCAAATTGGGAGGAATGGTCTACCTTGACTGGTGTAGAGTTACTCCCTTGCTTGAGTGAGCTCAGGATGTCGGGTTGCCCGAGTTTGACGGAAGTGTCAATCTCAAGGCTTCCATCTCTTCAAGTACTAAGTCTTGAAAATTGCCCTGAGGTTGTGTTGAGATGTATGGTAGGCGTCGCCTCACTCACCACCTTGACTATTGATGCAGTCTCAGGTCTTACCGGACTACAAAAAGAAACTCTACATTTGTTGGGAGCACTTGAAAGTTTCGATATTATGAGATGCAGTGAAATGACGTCATTGAGGCAAGAGGAGGGTGCATGGGAGGATCTAATGAATTTGAGACAGTTAGAGGTTTCGGATTGTGACCAACTTGTATCCTTGGCTGGTGAGGATGGTGCATTGCCTCGGAATCTTGAATCTTTGTCATTGTCGTATTGTCCTAATCTGGAGAAGCTTCCAAGTGGTTTGAACACCCTTAACAATCTTACAAAGCTTGAGATTAGAGGTTGCGAGGCTCTGGAGGTGCGAAGATGTAATAATGAGGGAATGATGATGCAAAGCAACAGCGGAGCGATTAACTCGGAGAATGATGCTGAGGAAAGCAACAATCATGACCAGACTAAAACAATTTCTCATCTAGAAACACTGTTAATCAAAAGTTGTTCATCTTTGACGTCCTTCCCAATTGGGGATTTACATCTTCGCACCCTCAAGAAACTCACTGTTAAAGATTGCAAGAAGTTGGAGACAGATGTGGAGAAGCCACTACACAACTGCATGTCATCACTTGAATATATTAATATTTATGGTTGGGTGAATTTCAAACCGTTCCCTGAGTGCTTGTTTGAGTTTCTACATCTAACTTATATGGAAATAAAAAAGTGTCCTGGCCTGGAGTCTTTTCCGGAATGTGGTTTACCCCGCAATCTGAGAAGACTTGAAATCGATGACTGTGAGAATCTCAAATTGTTGCCTGATCAGATGCAATCTCTCACATCTCTGGAAGATCTTTCAATACGTGGCTGTCCAAGTCTCAATTCCTTTCCCCAAGGGGGTTTTCCTCTCAACCTAAAAGAACTTACGCTTGGAGATATCGGAGTGCCCATCTCAGAGTGGGGGCGGGGTCTTCAAAGGTTGGCCTATCTTGATTCCTTTGAGCTTCGAGGAAAGTGTCCAGAAGTGGTTTGCTTTCCAGGTGAGACGTGTCTGCTTCCTACTTCTATAAGACGTCTTAGGATAAATGGAGCTGTGAATTTGGAATCCCTATACGATGGCCTCCAAAACCACCTTACATCCCTTGAACATCTATCAGTTTGGAATTGCCCTAAGCTTCAATCTTTGCCAAACACGTTGCTTTCCACTCTTTCATACCTGAATATTCGGGAATGTCCAAAACTAAAAGCAAGGTGCATGAAGGAAAGAGGAGAATATTGGCAATGGATAGCCCCAATCCCCTGCGTGGAGATAGATTCTAGAAACATTCACGAACTATGATTTACAGTTGGGGAAGCTCTGTCATATGTTCAATGAGGATAGAAAAGTGAATTAAAGAACAGCCAGCCAGACTCTTTATATTGTTATCCAGGTAGGTATCGTCTCTCTTTTTCTCTCTCTTCTTTCTTTTTCTCTTTATATTGAAAAAAGAAAAGAAAATAATAATATTGGCAATGGATAGGCCCCAATCCCCTGCGTGCTCATTCGATGATTACAGTCGGAATCATTCAATCACAACTCTCTCTCTCTCTCTCTCTCTCTCTCTCTCGTTAAATTAACAAAGTCAGTGCACTCTACCCTTAAAAGATCCTTTCCCTAGTATATATTTATATGGCTTAGCTGCATTTTACACTCTCTTAGTTTGCACTTTATGCTATTTTGGTCGCTCTAGTTTTTCTAGGTCCTGTAGTTTCATTAAGTGTGTCGTTTTAGTCCCTCAAACACTTATTGTGACAAATTTTTTTACTTTCAGTGACAAAATTATTCGTCACTAAAGGACTTATTAGATTTATTTGACGTACTTATGAAACTTACAAGGACTAAAGTGACACTTTCTAAATTACAGGAACCAAACTGACACAGATGCTAAACTACAAGGGTGTAAAATGTATTTAACCCTATTTATATATATTCTTTCCTTCTCTCTTTGAAAAAATAAAAATTAAAATTGTAGTTAAGCTGCAACAGCACCGTTTGCAGTTGCAGTTATGGCTTTGTTCGATTTTCTCCATCGCAAGTAAATTGATTTACTTTTCCTTTGTAAACATCAGAAAGTTTAGAGATTCAAACATGCTACAATTTTGTGTTTTCTCTATCTCTTCCCTGCATCCATCTTCCAATTTCAGCACTGCTTTTATTTTTTCTTTTTGAAATTGCTCTTCTTTTCATATAAATGAAATGGTATAATACCTTTTAGAACTGCATCTATGCTATCTTAAATCATTGGTTTAAGTAATTAATATCTATATCTTTACTTTGTATGAAGAAATTGGATGCATCACTTGGCTGCATAATGAACAAAGTTCTGAAGAAAAGAAAGTGTATTTATTACAAAACTGTCAAGTGTACAGTGCCGAGGTTTATTTTTTTCACAGGAATTGCTAAAGAAGTTGGCTTTTCATTTGCAATTACACTTCTTCCTTGGGTTTTCTTTCATGGCTCCAACATCTGTTTAGACAAAATGATATAGAAGAATCAGCAATATCTCGTGGAGTGAGTTTCTTTCCATATAATCAGCTGAGCGTTATGTTAGCACACTTCTATGTAGTATTTGTCCTTTTTTTCTTTGCTCTTATCCTATGTTTTGAATTTCATCTAATCGGCTAGAAAGGTCATGTAACAAAAATTGGAAAACCTCAGTATTACCATTAGATACTTCAGTTATTTTTCTTTTCTTTTTTTTTTTTCTATTTATTAATATATTTGAGACAAAAAAAAAAAATTATGATGAAGAAATAAATTAAAGCACAGCTTATTGTAATATTTGATTCTTTTTATTTGCACCATGCCAGAAACCATAGCCCGAATCCGAGTAGCTAACATAACACGAAGATATAACATTTCCCTGGAAGAGAACTCCGAGCAGGCCCCATTGCATACTTGTCTCCCATTTCCGGTAAGAGTTGTTTATTTTCTTTAGCTTTTACCTTGACTAGAAACATAATATCTGTAGAAGCCGATCCTCTGCTTTGGCCTCTTGCATACTTTTCCTCCCATTTCCGGTATGAGTTGTTTATACCTTTCAATATAATTTGCCAGTAGATCCATCTTACAACTTGTAGCCTCTTGGACAATCTTCTCTCCAAAACTGAGAGTAAGTGGTCTAAGAGGATGTTAATTTTTAATCAATTTCCAATGGCATGCTGGGCCATCAATTTAGCAATCTGTCTTTCTGTTAAGAAATTCCTTCCGGTCTATGAACACTCGACAAAAACATGTAATTTGGATTTGTAAATCTTTTTTACATCACTACAGAATGTGATGGTCTTAATCTGTGATTTCTTGATTAGAGGGCGAGCACTTTTATGTGCCTATGTAAAAGTAGCTCATAATAACTGAGAAGTTTTAGAAGGCAACCTCAAAGGGGTTTATCAGAGAGCCAATCCTCTGCTTTGGCCTCAGTATTGTCATTTGTGCATGATTGAGGTTTAAGTTTAGTGTAACATGGTTAAGGCGTGGTAAAGGAGAAGAGCTTGGTGTTGGACTAATAAGAGAAATAGGTTAATATCCATAAATGCACAAGTAAAACAAATCTAATATGCAAGTTATAAGTTAGAATACCTCCAGTAACTACATTGGCAAGTTCTGTGTTGAAGATATATTCCATTATAGATTTCATCTTAAATGACAGAAGAAGTTCTTAAATAAATTCATCCATCTTTTCAAATCTGTCCAAGTCGCGGAGAGAGAGAGAGAGAGAGAGAGAGAGAGAGAGAGAGAGAGAGAGAGAGAGAGAGAGAGATGTTTTGGCTGTATCATACATACCCTAGTAGTCTAGTGGTTTTGGCTGCAAAGATGGTGTTAACTTATGTCCCCAAAAGCGTAACTTGATCCCAAACTTTGAAAACCACTTCTTTTCTAGAAGTAAAGTGGTTTTCAAAGTTAACACACTCTAGGACCTAGTTACACATTTTGGGACATCAGTTACTACATCTTGGCCGCAATTTTGGATGTATCTTACAACCAAAACTACTAGGATGTATGATTGATGTTCTCAAAGGTTATATTGACACCAAGTTAAGAGTAGAGTTGCATACTATTTTCCTTCTTATGAAACTGTCTATTTGCATTTTAGAGATGAAAATATTGATGCTCAAAAAATCACAATCCAAATTTCATGCTTTGGAGTCATCTGTACCAACACAGTAAAGTTAAACATCCAATTTATTACATTTTGTAGCTACTTGGAGCATATAACCCAAAAGTAAAATTTTGTGCTCAAGGTAGATAATAGAAGGCAAGCATTAGTTACACTTCTGTATTTGCTTTTGTGTTTTGAAATTACTACATCCTTGTTAATCCTTGCTCCAATTTTTCTACCCCACACATTAAAGTGGAAATTTGTGTGTGTGGGGGTGCGGGGTGGAGTGTTTGTGGTTTAATAAAAAGAATTGTGATTCATGACCAAGCTAGACTTGCTCTTATTATCTTATGTTTTCTGAACTTACAATTATGACTTGGAAAAACAAAGAAAAAGAATTCTTGAGCCTAATGTGCTATTGACATATTGTTAGGTGGACAAACACTAACTCTCAATATGAGATTCATAAAAGGTCTAAGTTGGAAGGAATATGTTTTCATTTCACTAAAGACAATATTATTTTAGCTCAGGGATTATGCCAATCATTTCTTTTCCTTTGTTTTTGGTAAGTGCATTGTCTCCTTTATCAGCATTGGTGGTGGATTTAAAAACAACACAATGCATTTTCCTAATTAGCAAATATGACGATTTATGTCTTAAGAGTCGACTTTGTTTGCCCAGTCACATTGGAATGTTTATTCACAACTGATCAAACATATTGTTTTACTGCTTGAAGGAATCAACTCGAATGGAGAAAACTGGTTGGGGTTCGCATAGGCAAAGCTATAGTGAAAATGCAATAGGACTACCCATGTCAATGTGTGATAGTCGTCCCAATTGAATTGATAGAAGAATGGTGTGATTGCAACCGAAAATATCTTTCAATGATAAGTCTAATAATGGTGTTGTAATTGATATTACCAAGACAAGTTTTGACATCAGCATGTCCGAGGGGATCTAAATGAATGAGTACAGAATGCTCTCTCTCTCTCTCTCTCTCTCTCTCTCTCTCTCTCTCTCTCTCTCTCTCTCTCCAAAGTATGTGAATGAGTGTGCATATTCATTCGGATGTAGTCTTTCATGCAAATTTCCCCATGCCTTGTTTTAGTAATATACGGGTAGTTATTTTGCTTAGTGACTCTCATGTTATTTTGCTTAATATACGGGTAGTTATTTTGCTTAGTGACTCTCATATTCATTCGGATGTAGTCTCTCTCTCTCTCTCTCTTATCTGTTTTTTATGCAGATAAGCAGTTGTAACATAATTTTTTTGTAGAAACAAACATGTTGCTCTTGTTTTTGTTTTTTGAAATCCAGACTTTGAAATCTTAGTTCTCTTCATGTTTTTCTTGATTTCTTGTGCATTTCAGTTTCAATGGTATCACATTCAGAAATTTTCCCTCAGACTTTTTGTTTGCGTATTCATGTGTATACCTATGCCTCCGCAAAATCCACCCAAAAGTTGTTTAATTGTTGAGATTTTTCTTCTGATCAAGTTTTCTTCAACATGGACATCCAGTTAGCTCTTTTCAACTAAAAAATATGATTTACTAGAATGTGACATTGGCACAGGGCTACTTTCATAACTTGTATAATTCCTTCGTTCTTCAGATTGTATCATTAATAGCTCTCACATTTCTTGGTCCTGCAAAATTTTGGGAATGAGGTGGTAGCAATTAGTACAAATATAGTAATGTGCTGTGAATACTGAAATCTACTCTAAATATAGTAATGGTCAAAACTATTGAGCTAGCTCTTATGCATGAAATTTTACCACAATTTGCTTATGAGGTTCTTTTGGAGTCGGTTGAATTTATTAATGCAAATTCGGACCAAGATTGACAGGTTCCTCTTTCTGCCTAAGACCAAAAACGACTTTATGGGGCATCTTAACTGCCTAGAAAGAGGCCCAATTGGAAATTCATTTTCGCTATTGCGAAACTCTTGCTCGTGGGATTTGGCAATTTCAGTGAAACTCAATTTTAATGTATGGTGAAGAGAATCCTGTCTACGGGTTTCGTGTGGAGAGTGCCTGGTGTCGCTCGGACTGTGCTGGGAACGTTGTGAGCTCGTGCCAACTTTAGCTCGGAGGTGCTGAGTAGTAACAATTACACAAATTCTAAAGCTCGAAAATTGGTAATTTGAGGTGCATTTTTGTATTAGTTGTTTAAGCTATTTATTCTTGGCATTTAATTGATAAATCTAGAACTATGGTGGTGGAATCTCTTTTATGACTATGGGATAAGTGGTCTAGGTTAAGTCACTGACAAATTGCAATCAAGAGAGAGCAATACCACGTGTTTTGCACAGACAAATAACTCAATCTTTGGGCGTGGAAAGTGGAAGGTATGATCAAGTGGTGGAGATCAAGTGGTTGTATCATGTATGTAATGGGCATTACACAGAGCCTCACATCGTCGCAATAGCAATATTTCTTTGCATATTCTGATCTTATTTATTTTCTTCTTCTTTGTAGTGCTCATCAGCAACAGTGGTTGAAACTAGATGACGTGTAGAAATATTGTGTGTGTTTCAAATTCGGGTATTCTTTCACTCTGTTAAGGTAGCATACCCCATAGTTTTTACACTTGTCGTGAACAAAACAGGCTGCATCTCTGAGTTTGGGAATTGGAATGGGACTCAATGGGAATGGTAATTGCGCAAAGAAGATGACTTTTTGGGTGGGAAGACGATCATTGGCGAGAGATGAGAAACTGCAACTGAACCAGATATGTCTGAGCCAAACTAGAACTAATTCTGCTATTTGGAAATTTGATCCGTGGAGAGCGTGACCAAAAATAGACAGAGATTGACACTGTGTCCCTCAAAAGTATCTGAAAGGACATACTGTCCAAAAAATTCATTTTTTTTTTGCTAGCAAGCACTTCAAGGTAAAATTGCTATTAGAAAAAACCTCCAAAGGCTTATCCATTTGGGTACCGATAAATGTGCGATATGTGGACTGTTCGAAAAAATAGTTGGCCACCTAATGCTTAATTGCTCCTACACATGGACAAATTGACTGCCTTTGTTGGTGGTCAATATATTCATGCCCGCCTTCCTCATACCCGCTTTGGTGATCCAATGGATTTCCCTTCGTCCCAATCTAAACCGCTATTCTATGTAATTTCCTGGTCCATGTGGGTATGTAGGAATGGGACAGAATTCTGAGGGCAAAGACCCAATACTTGGCAACAAATGGATCTGATCGTAAGACATTTAGTATCGATCTCTCTGGTAGCATTTGTGAAGCAATCCAGAAAGGTTGAAGATTTCTTTTAGAAGACTCCTAGCAAGTTGTATTGATTCTGTTAGGGAGTGAGCTGTAACAAACAACAGATTGTAACTGAATCAATTAGTGGACAGCTCAGCATCTTCTTCTTTATAAATACACTCCGTGTGTAATAGTTTTCTTCAACAATGAATAAGAAAAATCTCTCTGTTTCTCAGTCTATATTTGCAGCTTCTGGTTTTATTCACCAATCAAAATAAGGCTATTTTGGATGGTAAAGGCAAATGTGCCAAACTTCTCAGTCTCCTCTAATGGGTTTTTTGAGAAACGGCCAAGTGGGCATGATAATCGACAAACCTCATAAACAGCACCCAATGTGGACTAGTCTCCCGCCTACCAGGTTTCTCAAAACCACTGTGTAGATGGCTCGTCAAAGAAGGTATGAAAATGTGTCTTCGATTTATCATCAAAAGGCCAAACTTTTTTTTCAAGAGCGTACTATTAGAAAGTGAATATGTTGTTGGCTTGTTGCTATTGTCTTGGGTCAACACAATGGAGGGAAGACCATGGAAACACGTATTTTTTACTAATGAAATCAAGTGATCATCCAGGAACTCAATTCTACCTGTGTTATGGAAGTGGCTCACATATTAGGAAGTGCAAATTTAATGGCCGACTTTTCTGCAAAGTTGGGTGTGCATAGACTAGTAGTACCTTGGTATTCTTGGGATAACTTTTGGTTAAGGTACCAACTACTCAAAAAGCTTAAGCTATTAGAGAATGGGACAACAATATATATCAACCTTCAATACCTTCCCTCATGTGTGACCCCGTCTCACACGTGTGGCTGCAAGCCAAACTCCATTATAGTGGAGACAAATAACAAAGTGCAAATATGCACACTTGAGCGGGAATGGAGAGTCGAACCCAAAGACCTCCCACAAACAAGCCTTTGATGCCATGTCAAGTTTCCAACTACACTAAAAAAAATTAAGCTATTAGAGAATGGGCCAAAAATTGTCTATCAACCTTTAACAGTTTGGGATCCATAGAGGGTTCTTAAAATCTTCTGTGTCTTTCTGTACAGTTTTTGTTCTTCTTAGGGCTTATTGTTTAAGTGTATACAGCTTGGAGCTATGGCATAACCATGTTCTAGGCCTTGAGGCTGGATATATGGAAGATGCAGAGATTGATACATCTCCTTCTTCATTTGCCTTGAGATATGGAAGTTTATGGTATACCTCGGCCTCCTTGGTGCTAAAGCGTGCTGAGTTGCAAAAGAGAGTGGAAATGCCAAGGCTACAACTTATACTCAAAGTTGTGATCAGTGGCTGGTGGCGCTGATTGGCAAGGTATGGTTGCACTTGTTAACCTCTTGTTGCTATTACAATATTGAGGCCATAGTTGTCTTTCGGTTCAGATATCATGCTTTCAACTACAGTATTGGGTTCATCCTTTCTTAATGAAATTTTTTGCCTTCAATAAAAAATGTATATACATGCTTCTGAAACTTCCAATAAATTAAAATAAAAACTACATAAATATGCCTTTGGAATGTACATGCATGTAGCTCTTCCTATGGAAATTTGTGACGTAGATTGATTGGTGTTTTTGTTCATGAAAGATCCCATTTTATGAAGTTGAGTTCAAGAACAAGTGCATCTTTTCATAGTTCAAAGTTTTTACCTCACTTTTTAATCTTAAATTAAATACTAGAAGTGTAGCCTCTTATACAACATGATCTGTGATGAATATGTAGAGTTTAAATGCATCAACACGCAGAGCAAATGATATGTGAAAGTTATATGTTTTCTCTAGATTTTTATAGATTCGTACTAGCATATATTTCTTGAAATTCTTGTCTCATTTCTAATGACCTTTGATCAATTTTTCACCCTTTTTACTATGTTCTTCACTGAAGAGGACCAAACCTGTGCCGTGTTCTCTCAACTCCCCTGGTAATGTTGTTCGGTTCCTCATTGCATTTCATGTCCCTAGGTTTGATTTTTCTGATCGATTCTGCGTTCTCCTCTATGTTTCCGCCAAATGTTTGCAATTTGCCTTTGATTTTTTTGAATTTTGACATGCAACATGCAAACTTAACCAAACCAAGCGTTGTGTCCCAATCAATTGGGGTTGGCATTCGGCAACATGCGACATGCAATGAATGTTTATTTCATTGTATTAAAATTTGTTGTCTGGTTTTTTTTTTCTTGTTTCAGTACTGATAGGGATATCGTTTTCTTTTTTCTATCTCATGGCTGGGTGTGGTCTTATATTTATTTATTTTTGATATTTCTTATGTTGTTTAAGAGCCAATTCTGAGAAATTTTGTTAAATTAGAGGCCCGTTGTGTTGGTTTGAGAGAATTTCAATGCATCTGAAGCTACTGGCCATTGTTAACGTATTGTTTTTTTTTAGAGAGCATTTTTGCTCACCCAAAATTTGGTACACCAATGCTCACCCAAGCATCCTATTGGCCAATGCAGTGGGGCCCAGGATTAAACAAATGTTGTTTAATATTGTTTAATCCTGGGCCCCACTGCATTGGCCAATGGGATGCTTGGGTGAGCATTGGTGTACCAAATTTTGGGTGAGCAAAAGTATTTTCTTTTTTTTAAACTGAAATTGTTGAGCCAAATTCCAGTCTTGTAAGGCCCAGCCCATTCAACTCCTTAAAACCCAGGTGTTAAGGAGAGGGGAACTAAAGCCTTATAAACCGCACAGAGAGGCTATAAATGGGCGATGTGGGACATTCCAACACACCCCCTGAACCACAGGAGCCGGACACTCGGCATACCCTGGACCACAGCAGCCGGACACTCGGCACGCCGGAAGACAAGACCAACCAAGCTTTGATACCACTTGTAAGGCCCAGCCCATTCAACTCCTTAAAACCCAGGTGTTAAGGAGAGGGGAACTAAAGCCTTATAAACCGCACAGAGAGGCTATAAATGGGCGATGTGGGACATTCCAACAAATAGAATTTGGGAAAAGGATATTCATATTATTTACATACCCCAGTTTATATAATGTTACAATAGATGAATAAAAAGGAAAGACAATAAAATAAAATAAAGAGCAATAAATGAAAATAACTATGGTCAACATGACCCATTATTATGAGAATATTATGAGAATAAAAATCTCCTAAATATCTTTTAATTCCAACACTCCCCCTCAAGCTGGGGCGAATATATCGACTAGCCCGAGCTTGTGAAGAGACAACTGAAGAAGACCAGGACCAATAGACTTAGTGAACATATCTGCTGTTTGTTCACATAAAGTAACAAACCTTGGTGAGATAACTCCTGACTTAACCTTTTCACGAATGAAGTGAATATCAACTTCAATGTGCTTTGTTCTCTCATGAAGGACTGAGTCGGATGACAACATGATAGCTGACTTATTATCACAAAATAAGGTAGACGAGTCCTTCACAGGAAACCCCAACTCATCAAGAATAGAACGGAGCCAGAGCAGCTCACACGTCCCCTGGGCCATGGCACGATACTCGGCTTCAGCAAAAGAACGGGAGACAACTGCCTGTTTTTTACTTTTCCACGATATTAGGTGATCACCACGAAAAATACACAAACCAGAAGTGGAACGTCTATCGCTTTTTGAACCTGCATAATCAGCATCAGTAAAACAGGAAAGACCTGACTGTATTCCTGTCTTAAAGAACAGACCAAGACCCGGACAAGTCTTAAGATATCTGAGAATATGATACACAGCATCCAAATGAGAGGTCCGAGGTGAGTGCATAAACTGACTCACAACACTAACAGCAAATGTCAAATCCGGTCTTGTGTTCGTCAAATAGATGAGACGACCCACAAGGCGCTGATATACTGAGGGATCAGGTAATAACTCCCCCAACTCAGTAGATAGCTTCACGTTTGGATCCATAGGGGAAGAGGTTGGTCTGCACCCAAGTATACCGGTATCCTGAAGGAGATCCAAAGCATACTTTCGCTGAGATAAAGAGATACCATGGCGCGAGCGAGCTACTTCAATACCAAGGAAATATCTTAGAGGACCCAAATCTTTAATATCAAATGACACCCCGAGATCATGCTTTACTTGAACAATACCTGAAGCATCGTCACCCGTAATAATAATATCATCGACATAAACTGAGATAATAATACACTTCCCTTGGGAGTTACGACGAAGAAAACAGGTGTGATCTGAGTGGCACCGGATAAAACCCATAGTAAATACCACTTCACTGAAACGGCTAAACCAAGCACGAGGAGACTGCTTCAAACCATAGAGAGATTTTCGGAGGCGACAAACTTTCCCCGAATACTCCCCCTGAGCCCGAAAACCAGGTGGGGGATCCATATAGATGACTTCAGATAAATCACCATTAAGAAACGCGTTCTTGACATCAAGCTGATGAAGAGGCCAAGAATAGGAAGTAGCAAGAGAAACAAGAAGCCGGACTGTGGTCAGTTTAGCAACTGGAGCAAAAGTAGCCCCGAAATCCTTACCTGGAACCTGTGTGAAGCCCTTAGCCACAAGACGGGCCTTATATCGGTCAATGGTGCCGTCTGCTAAATACTTAACACTGAAAACCCACTTACAGCCAACTGTACGTTCACCATCCGGGAGAGAGACAAGTTCCCAAGTCTGATTATCCTGAAGAGCATTCATTTCTGTTTTCATAGCAGCTACCCACTTTGGATTCTGAAGAGCTTCATGAACAGTGCGAGGAATGGAGACAGAATCAACTGCACTAATAAATGAGCCAAATGGTTTTGATAGACCCCTGATAAGAGACATACTTAGAAATTGGATGGTTAGTACTACTCGAAAGAATATAACGTGAAGGAGGACGACGAATACGAGTAGGATAACGAGGAGGAGCAACATCAGAGACTACAGGAGGAGATGAGATACCTGATTCCGGAGAAGATGTTGGCATGGGGCCTGGAGCGCGAGGACGACGAGAGTACACCTGTAACGGGTCAGTTGTAAGGACTGGAGGCAAAGAGTCACTGGATATGTCACTGGGTAATTCAAGAATAGACACAGGACGAGGAAGGACTGAGACATCATCCACAACATGCTCTACTGGAGTTTCCAAAGAGGAAGAAGCACCTGGAAAAAAAGGAACCGTTTCCAAAAAAGTGACATCTAAAGAGTGATACAAGTGACGTGTGACAGGATCATAGCAACGATATCCTTTAGAAATTGAGGAGTACCCTAGAAAAGCACATCGAACAGCCTTATCATCAAGTTTAGTACGTGTAGGGCTGCGATTTTGGACAAAACATGTGCACCCAAAAACCCGGGGGACAATGGGAAATAGTGTACTATCAGGCTTAAGGACATGAAGTGGGGCCTGGCCTTGGAGAATATGGCTAGGAGTACGATTAATAAGGTAAGTAGCAGTAAGGACAGCAAAATGCCAAAAAAACTTGGGAACATCCATACCACGTAAGAGACACCTAACCATAGCCATAAGATGACGATTTTTATGTTCGGCCACCCCATTTTGTTCGGGGGTGTAAGGACAAGTGAGTTGTTGAAGAATTCCCCCTTTATTAAGTTCGGCCCGAAATTCATTAGTAATATATTCTCTACCATTATCAGACCGAATATTACGCACAACAGTATGAAATTGAGTTTTAATCATTTGAAGAAAATTTCTAAAATGAGAGAAAACTTCAGATTTTTTCTTCATAAGATAAACCCAAGTACAACGAGTATAGTCATCAATAAACGTGACATAATAACGGTGTTGAGATAGAGCAGTGACAGGTGAGGGTCCCCAAACATCTGAATGAATAAGATCAAAAGCACTAGGTGCTCTATGCATGCGGGGAATATAAGAAGTGCGAGTATGCTTTGACAATTCACAGACCACACATTTAAAATTAAAGTCTTTGCAGGCTTTATTCAACGGAGGAAATAACCAACATAAGTACTGAAAATTTACATGTCCTAAACGAGCATGCCACAAGTCCAATGTTTGAAGAGAAAAATCATATTTATTAGAATCAGGCAAGACAGAATTATTAGAAGTAGACAAAACAGAAGCTTGTAGGCTGGATGACAACCCTCCTGAAGACGGAGGATCACCAAAGTAATAGAGACCATCACGCTCATACCCCCTGCCAAAAATCTTCTTCGAAGTTAGGTCCTGCAAGTAACACGACTTAGGTAAGAACACAACAGCACAATTATGATCCTTTGCTATGCGATGAACAGAGAGAAGATTATGGGCAAAATTAGGGACAAAATAGACAGATGTAAGAGTGATGTCTGGGGATAATTTAGCATCACCCTGACTCTGGATAGGGATGGAAGATCCATCAGCAATACGGACAGATTGATGAATAGAAGTAAACGGAGATGTGAAAGTGGAAGCCTCACCAGTCATATGATTACTTGCCCCAGAATCTAGAATCCAAGTGGGATGTTCTGACTTACCATAGAAAGCGGTGGGTGTACCTGTAGCAAGGGTAGCTATAGGACCAGAAGATGAGACTGACGTACCCAACCCCAAGCGTGACTGAAGCTGAGTAATCTGAGACTGAAGGTGATCATAATCAGGAGGAGAAGTCATGATGCTATGAAGAATACCCAGAAGATGATATGAAGAGATGTAGACTGGCCGGGATAATAACCAATATCGGCAACAACAGTGATCATAGCCGGACACTCGGCGAATCAATCAGAGAGAAGAAGATCAAACACAGTCGCAAAACGTAGCAGCAACAAACATAGCCGGAAACTCGGCGAAACGACGACGGGGGCAACCGGACACTCGGTCACCCAAACATAAGACAAAGAGCACTAAAACGGCTCTTAGCACATCACAAACAGGCCCAACACGGGCAAGACGAGCAGCCCAAAGGCTACTGACAGAGCCGAGAGGCTCGGTAGTGGCGCCGCTGGATGGGTAGGGTGCGGCGCAGGCTAGGGCAGGGCTTGGGGGTTGCGGCTGGGTAAGAGAAGGCTAGGGTAGGGTTCGGTGGGGCTGTGAGGGTGCGGCGCAAGGGTGGTGGTGGTAGGCGCAAGGGTGGTGGTGGTGATAGGTTTTGGCTTTGATACCAAATAGAATTTGGGAAAAGGATATTCATATTATTTACATACCCCAGTTTATATAATGTTACAATGGATGAATAAAAAGGAAAGACAATAAAATAAAATAAAGAGCAATAAATGAAAATAACTATGGTCAACATGACCCATTATTATGAGAATATTATGAGAATAAAAATCTCCTAAATATCTTTTAATTCCAACACAGGGGAATTAAAGTTATAAGTTTGTCAAAGTTTTTCATAATCTGAATAGCTTAAACTTTAACTTTTTATTTGCATGTTTTTTTTTTTGGCTAAATAGGGATTCTTTTATTTACATGTTGAATAAACCTGACCGAGCTCTGTTTCTTCCACTGCAGAGACTCATTAAATTTGGGGAATCACTTCGGTACATTAAGGTGTTAAAGGTGGTATAGACATACCAACTTTCTTTTTTTCTTTTTTTTCTTTTTTTGGCTAAGAATAATTTGTTCCCGGTAAGAAATGTTTGTTCTGTTAGAAGAAACATTTGTTCTCGATGTTTTGAATGGGCACAAATGTTTCTTACCTCAGGAGTCAGGAACATATGTTTCTTACCCAAAACCACTAACACGTAGGTACGTCCAAACCACTAGGATGTATCGTAGAATCCGCCTTAAATTTGTTCTAGAAATTGAAAGAGACAAACATCAACTTCAGCTATTTTACAATGCATGCAAAGGAATTCCACTCGTCAAATTTCCTAAAAAAATCCACAATCCTTCTATTTTAGTGATGTCCTACAACTACAAGCCATCAGTATTGGAAAAGAAGGTGTGCAAGAGGAAGAGTCAAATTCAGGTTGTCTGAGTTTAGAGTTCAGCTTAAACGAAGTCTCAAGTTTCATTCCAACTTGGCTACTACTGTAGCTTAGTAGTCATACAAATTTTGGTTCGACTTTTGTTATCATTTTTGCACAAAGAAAGTCCTCAAATCCGAAACGACCTTTTTTCCTCACTAGCCAATCCGCGCAACTATTAGCAGTGCACTAGCCCATAATTTATAACCCACAGCTTAAATTTGGATAGTAATGTAGGCATAACTTAGGCACCTTCACATTTTTGGATAAGTGATTTTGGCTCTATTGAAGATGTTCCAAATGTGATTTTGCGCGATTGGCCATTTTGGCACAATCATGATTGGGATTGCCTGAGAATGCTCTTGGCCTAAGTGGTTATTACCAAGGGAGCCACCATTGCCAAATAAAACTGACTATGTGGCAACGTCCCAGTTTAACACATAACCAATTTGCTTTTGTAATAGTCAATATTGCTTTGACAATAGTGGTAGCCATTACAAAACATGCCCAATTCATGAATTCGACTTCCAATTTGACAACCTCATGGATAAAGCTTCTCGAGCATCAACACATTATATCAATATCTTATTTACCTACCTGTACCCAATTATTGTTTCAATTAGAAACAAATAAAAGAGCAATTTTTTTATTTTATGGAAATAACAGAACAATTTTAACAATAGCCTATCCGGGAATTTTTTTTATTGAGATCATTCAATCTTTAAAATCAACGAAGAGGCTGCTATACATTGATAAAGCGTACAATAAGAGACAAAAAAGGGATGTGGAAGATTTGGGCGAGGCAGAGCATGATCTCTTTCTTATCTGATTTTAATTTTTCTTTTCAATTAAATTACAAAATTGACTTCTCTCATATTTCTTTTTTATTCTTGCGGGGGAAAAAAACAACTCTTTGATTAACCTTTTTTTAGCTAGGAACTAGAATTCATTAATTAAACTAAAGTACAAACATTACAAAGAAAAAAAAAAGAAAAAGAAAAACACAAGGTACAAAAGTTGGGGATCCAAAGGAAGCCAACAACTCTTTGATTAACCACGCATGCATAATAATTTTTTTTCAAGTTTCACTTGAATTAATAGACTCACCGTGTTATAGCCTTATAGTATTTTAATATTGTCAGGCTCTAGTCTAGATTATAATTATTAGTAAATGCTTCATACTTCTTCTTTACTTTTTTGTTTTTATTTTTTATCTGCCTATGGACGCACACACACTAAGTTACCCAACCCAAATCCAGTAACAAGCCCAATAATATTACAAATCAAACTTAAGAACAAGACGCAAAGAGGGGTATGACAAAGACCCAACCTAACCTTTGGGCAATACTTTCCCTTAGGGAAAGTTGAACCCCCCACCTCTCCAAAGTAGAGGTCTGGGCCACTCCACTAGGATACAATGGCCTTGGTAACGCTTCACGCTTCTTGGACCCAAAAGATATGTATTTTCCTATTTGAACTCATTATTGGAAGCAATTTACAGACACAAAAGCCCGTATTAACTGAAGCATGTCCAGATGTGCAATAACCCAAGCATTAATTAATACTACTATTTGATTCAAGTGGTCCAATGTAATATAAGATTAACAAATGTTTTTCAAATTTTTATTTCAATCTTTTGGTTCCTAACACAAATGAGTGTAAGACTACATTCAATTTATAGTGGAACCACTTGATTCTCATTCAAAATTGCTTTGGTAGTCCAAGTTTCAACTTGGAAACTAAATTTGAATATTACAGTATTACTTATAACAAAATGTATCACACCACATATTTGTGGAACCAAATTTAGGATATACATTTGTTGACGATATTATTACTCATTTTAGAGTGGGAAATGTGGTGAAAGATAATGTCGTTGATTCAAAAGTTGGATTCCAAATAATAGGCTTAAATACAAAACATATCCCTGAAGTTTAGCCCCTTTCTCATTTTAGAACCTATACTTTCAATTACATCAATTTGGTCCCTGAAGTTTTTAAATAGAAGTAATGTGGTCCAAATATCCCATTCTTTCAGAAAATTAGACGGAATTCACCCTTGACTAATATGCACAATTACACAGATGTTTGGGTAGGGACGTTGGTATTGTTCTATTTTTTTTTCCTCTAAAAAGCATGACAATGCATAGCATGTGAGTAAATTCTGTCAACTTTTCTCACAGAATTATATATTTGGACCATATTGATTCCATTTAAAAATTTCAGGGGACTAAATTGATGCAATGGAAACCACACAAATTAAAATGAGATAGAGACCAAACTTCAAGAGTATATTTTGTAATTAATCACAAATAATATGACCAATCATAAATGTAATGAAATTCATCTTATTGTACTTCATCTCATGTGATTCTAAATCGCATAATCTCATTTAAAATCGAAACTGAAAAGAGGCTCGTAATTTTCTTCGATCGTAATGGACTAGTACTAGAATCTTAGACCATCTTCAAAACTTTACACAAAACCCATTTCAAATTTAAATTCGATTCAAAACCTTCAAAAATCTCCTACAAATTTTGACTCAAATCCATACCAAATGGAGTTTTTATTTTATTGTTTCAACAGTTTTACTCAAATTTAATTTGATAAGAGTTTGAGGCTATTAACCAAGGGTTGAAAATAATCTTACTAATATTTGAGATACACTATCAGAGACCTTCATATCAAATGGAACTCTTACTCAAATTTGAGGAAGGATTGAAAATGGCCCCAAATAAACTTCTTATATTCAAAGCCAACCTCCCCCCTCCCCACACACACACACACACACACACACACAACTCCAAAATAAAAAATGTAAATCTGGAGAAAATTTTTTTAGTACATGTTATATTTTAGTCCCCCCCCCCCCCCCCCCCCCCCCAAATTTGAAAAAAAAAAAAAATTTAGTACATGTGATATTTTAACCCAAATATAGTCTAGCCCACCCCAAAATTTGAGAATTTTGTTTTAGTCCAAAAAAAAAAAAAATTTAGTACATGTGATATTTTAACCCAAATGTACTTTAGCCCACCCCAAAATTTGAGAATTTTTTTAGTCCATGTGATATTTTAACCCAAATGTAGTCTAGCTCACCCTAATTAACTGTTCTGAAGTTAATTTGACACCATGCATTGTTGATAAGTAAACACCAAAAGGTATAAATATTAACCCAAAAGAAAATATTGTTCTAAAAAAAACCCAATTTGACACCATATCTTATTATCAAATATGTAGAAATAGATTTAAAAATGATTAGCTTCGTTTGTAAACATAGCAATACTCATGTTTAAAAATTAAAATAAAATGCAAAAATGACACATTGTTACTACAAATTGATACCAATAAAATGAATGGTTTATACTTGGTTGTCTTGTAGAATTATTCAAAACTCAAATACTAATAAAATAGGGAGTTTTTGAATTTAGGAAGGGGATCAAGTGTAAAATTATATTTTTTTTAGGGTATATATAAAAATTTTCAAAAAACAAGGGGGGCTTGAGCCCCTTGTCCCTTATTCAATCCGCCACTGGGGCTAAGGGCCATAAGGTATGTATGTATGTATCTATATATGTCTGTGTACGTGTACATAGACACAATTATGGCTTAAATACAAAACTTTTAAAGTTTGGTCTCTGTTTCATTTTAGTTTTTGAAGTTTCAATTGTGTTAATTTGGTTTTTGAAGTTTATAAGTAGAAGCAATATGGTCCAAATGTCCCATTCCATCAGAAAAAATGGACGGAACTCTCAAAACTAATATTTATAATTACGTTGACAAGTGGTTGGAGAGATTGGTAGTGTTCTATTTTTTTTGTCTCTAAAAAGCGTGATAGCATAGCATGTGAGTAAATTCCAGCAACTCTTTTCATAAAATATTAACAATCTTCGTGAAATAAATTAAGACATTTGAAACTAAAAGGACTAAAATGAAATGGGACAAGCCCACAATTATTAATAGCGACCAATTGGAAAATTGAACCGACCGAGTAAGAAAGTTCCTCCGAAGACCATTCATTGAAATTGATCTTTGAGTTAGATAGACAATCGTGAGATCTAAAGGAGAAACTTTCTTTTCTTATTTGTTTTGGACGATGTTTTGTTATGGGAACTATGAAAAGTGGGATCTGCTATGTGGTTTGTCCTTTATGAGCTGGAGCACGGGACAACTCGCCACGAACGTGTTGCATCAACCATGGGCTTGGTTACCATGCACTATTCGCTCAACATGCCTTGGGTACAAGGAATTTTGATGTGCATTCAAATTTGAAAGTGATTGGAGAAGCAATTGTGAGAAGTTGCAATGTTTTGCCTCTCGCAACAAAAGCCCCTTGGAGGTCTCTTGCGCATTGATCCAAGTCCAAAATATTGAGAGGAGACAATGAATAGAAACATATAGGATATACCTGAAGGAGACTGTGGCATCCTTCCGACTTTGAGATTGAGTTATATATAATCATCTCCCTTCCTATTTGAAGCAGTTATTTGCGCATTATTGCTCTGTACTTTCATATGACTGTGAGTTTGATAGGAATGAGTTAGTTTTGTTATGGATGGCCGAGGGGTTTTTTGCAACAATCAGATGGGGAGAAGTCAATGGAAGAGTTAGGTTGCGAATGTTTTAATGAGCTTCTATCAAGGTCATTTTTCAACGCTCAAGTGGAAGTTAATCCCGATTTATGATGCATGACCGTATGAATGACATGGCTCGAGTGATTGCTGGATAAAATCTCATTCAGATTGGACAACAAAGTACAAAGTAGTGAGCATTATAAAAGTTTCTAAAAAAGGCTCATCACTCATCATTCATTCGTTAGCAATATGAAAGTCTTCAAAAAATTCAAGGCTTTCCACTGAGTCAAGGGTTTGCGGACCTTCTTACCTAAACCAGATTGGCCAAATTTCCATCTATCTAATTGGGTCTTAAATGACTTGTTATCGAAATTACAATGCTTAAGAGTTCTTTCTTTGAGTGGTTATTCCATTAGTGAGATACCTGAATTAAATTAGCGATCTGACACAACTTTGATATCTAAATTTGTCTCAGATTTTGATCAATTGTTTGCCAGAATTTGTGACTGACCTCTACAATCTACAGACTTTGCTATTACATAGATGCGAGAGGCTTACTATGTTGCCCGCAAGTATTGGGAATTTAATTAATCTACGACATCTTGACTGTCACGCCCCGACGTAGCATAAATATGGAAAGCGTTTAATTTCCTTTATGGACCCGTAAGTCGCGACAGTTTGAAGGATCGATTCCGACCTAAACGTCGAACAACATTAAACCATAATCAGAGCAGAGAAATCAAGGCTTACAAAATTTTTCCAACTTAATAGTTATTACAGCATGTGGTCACTAAAGGCACAAACCGCCTTAAAACAAAATAATATCTATTGTCTATTACAGTTATCCTTGTTACAAAACAGTTCATAATTTAAAACATATTATGATAAATTCTCCTTCCAGTAGTTGTTCTCAAATTGCATAGTCATACGGCCCAGTATAGTCATAACTTGAAAAGCCTGAACACGGATGGCTAGGGCGCATTGACGCCGTCAGCTTGTTGAAGCTGGTGAGTATTAAAAACACGCACTTGAATGTAAAACATACTCATTTACTAATTTCTTTCATTTTGCAGTTCCATTACTCAACAGGTTAACTATTATGGGAATTAATTTATTTATGAAACAACAAGGGTGATATCATAATCATTAATTCATAAAGCATGTGACCATTCATGAGACCAATACTACCATTCTCATCTCACCAACTCTTTTCTCTTGACAACACATTACCCAACTCTCTCACTCCAGTAACTCTGAAACACTAAGATGACCGCACTTTAGTACAGGGGTACCAGGGAGTGTCCAGTTTGCCTCACACTTTAGTACGGGGTACCAGGGAGTATCCAATGCCTCACACTTTGACCATACCACGCATGTCAGGGAGTGACCAGTAGGCCACACTTTAGCACTACCATGGGTGCCAGGGAATGGCCAAGTTGGCGTCACACACTTTAGCGCTACCATGGGAGCCAGGGAGTGTCCAGTTTTGTCACCAACGCATTTCAAAGACACTCTAGCCGTAATATCGTAACATTACACTTTGGTACACCAATACCAGGGAGTGTCCACACACAATCTCAACCACATACTCTTTTCCACACTGACCATTACTCACCATGCATGTACAACTGACTCCACATGAATGACATGTGACTTAATACAGAAATATAAAGTACTGGGAACGAAACTATGGATATATTAGAAGAAATAAAATCTTATATGAAATAACCGGTGAATTCATCAAAGAAGGCTTTAATATGCTTTTATCACTACTAGAACACACGTGGGTCTACTTTGAAGCAATCCCCTCAAAAATGAGTTATAATTTCTGTGCATGAATTATATATAAAAAGAAAGGTCTTTGAGTCTAGTTTCCAACGCTTCAAGCGGTGCGCGTTTTCGAGCTTTCTAGAGAAAGTTATGGCCGTTTTACTAAAAGTCGTCAGTGCTGAAAAATGCCAATCGATTGGCAATGGTGCCAATCGATTGGTGTACATGCCAATCGATTGGTAAACATTCCAATCGATTGGTAAATATGCCAATCGATTGGTATCAGCAATTCTCCCCTGTAACGATTTTAAAGCCTATTTTTGACCCATTTTGAAATTTGAATGCAAACATGACTTGTAATATATAGTTCTCTCCGTTTTTCCGCAAGGATTATGAATATGCGATCAGATTTAACCAATTTCAATCGTAGCTCTCGGATTTTACGAAAAACCGAGAGATGACAAAACTTTAAATCAACGATACGTCGCGATACGGATTAAGATCTTTCTTTTTCAATTCACGGAATTGATTTTGGTTAACTTTTCTAAAACTCCAATTTTCAAGCTTCAATGGTGATGTCACGCCCCGACGTAGCATAAATATGGAAAGCGTTTAATTTCCTTTATGGACCCGTAGGTCGCGACAGTTTGAAGGATCGATTCCGTCCCAAAAACTTCTAACAACATAAAACTATTAATCAGAGTAGGGCAAACAGGGCTCATAAAAATTTTTCTAACTTATTACAACTTATGGTACGGGGTTAACTAAGGCACAGACCGCCTTAAAATAAAACAATAACTTAAAGTCTATTACAGTCATCCTTATTACAAAACCAAATCATATCTTAAAGCACATAAACATAAAGCATATAAAAGTAAATTCTCTTCTCAGCAGTTGATCTCAATTAGCATAGTCATATGGTTCATCCTGATTATAACCTGCAAAGCCTGAACACGAATGTCCAGGACGCATCAACGCCGTCAGCTTCAAGAAGCTGGTGAGTATTAAAAACATAACTCTGAATGTAAAACATACTCATTTACCTTTTTCCCATTTCCATTTAAATACCACAAGTTTATATTTATGATAAAAAGCTCGTTTTAGAAAACAACTACAACATTATTTAAAAGATAATTTCACACATATGTGACCGTGTATGAGAACAATGCACCATCTCATCTATCCGACTCTTTTCTCTCGACAACACCCAACAACCCTCTATCCTACTCCTGGTATCTTTGAAATACTAAGATAGCCACACTTTAGCAACGGGGCGCCAGGGAGTGTCCAGTTTGCCTCACACTTTGGTCCGGGGTACCAGGGAGTGTCCAATGCCTCACACTTTGAATACCCTAACCGCCATGCAAATACCGGGGCAACCCCCACACAGGTATCCAGACTCGAGTCATTCAGGGAGTGTCTATAGGCCACACTTTAGCACTTCCATGGGTGCCAGTGAGTGTCCAAGTTCGGCTTCACACACTTTAACGCTTCCATGGGCGTCAGGGAGTGTCCATTTTTGCCACCTTCGCATTTCAAAGACACCCTCATCCTCTTTTTCAACTCCAACCACAATCACATCCACAACCACAACCATAACCACAGCCACAATTACAACCACAACCACAACCACAACCACAACTCAAACTCATACTCTTTCCACACAATCATTACTCTTTTCCACACTATCATTACTCTTTTACACACTACCAACACTCACCATGCATGTACAACTGACTCCACATGAATGTCATCAAACTTTAAACATAAAGGAATTCACAGAATTAAAGAAATAATACGCGTACGGGGATTGAAAATTCGTAATTCATTGCCTTAATCATTTTAAACATAACTAATAGCATTCTAAAAACTGCTACTGAAATCCTCGTTTTCTGTCCAAACGGTGCAGAATCTGAGAAAATTGCATTAGACGAAAAGTGTGCAGAATCGAGTTTTGCTTGGGACAACGCGGGCAGAACCTTAAATTTCATTCGTTTTCCTAACAAAAATCTGAAAACAAAATTCTGCTACTGTTAAAATTAAAAGAGAAAATATTAGATTGGATTTCTAATATACTTTTTCTGCTACTGTAATCCTCATTTTCTGCCCAAACGGTGCAAAATCTGAGAAAATTGCATTAGACGAAAAGTGTGCAGAATCGAGTTTTACTTGGGATAACGCGGGCAGAACCTTAAATTTCATTCGTTTTCCTAACAAAAATCTGAAAACAAAATTCTGCTACTGTTAAAATTAACTACCTAAATCAGTAAATAAGGAATGAGTTACATTTTGAGTGAGTTAGTAATACTCACCGTGATGTAGATTGAAGAAGTTGTTGAGAAAGAAATACAAGAATTAAGAATCTCCAATTTCAAGCTTGGCTATGGAGGATTGAGCTCTTCAAATTCTGAAATTATTATCTCTCTATGTGACTCTCTCAAGCTCTCTATGTTAGGAGTGTAGAATGTGTAGTGTGGTTGGGTGTATAAATACTCAAACTCCCACTTAGAAAACATTTGCCTAACATCCCACTCATTCTCCATTAATCTCCACTAATTACAAAGAAAGTGCAGCAATGATGTGTAAATATACACTTGCAATTCATAATGCTCCATTGATAATTGAAAGGGTAGGTGGAGTTGGTGTGGGTCAAGGTGTGTTTGGGAATCAAGCTTATGGCATTAGGTCAACACACATACTACAAGCATTTGCCAAACAAGGCCTAAGGGAAAACTTTAGCAATAATAATTGGGTATAAAGAAATTTGTCCAATCAGTTACTCCCAAAATTCTGTGGAAGTTTAACACTGCGCGGACAGTTTTAAACCTAAACTAGTATTTTCGTGACACGGTGTTTATCACAAAAATACAGAAAATTCATTTTAATGTTAGAAATAGTTTTCTGATTTTATAAAAATACAGTTTGAGTTTTAAAAGAAATAATTCCACCGTTTTGAAATACAGATTTGAAATTTAACACAGGTATTGCCAGTTTTTATGAAAATTGCATTTTGACCCCAAAAGTAATTTCAATATGAGATTAGTCAAGAAATAAATTTTTCACATAAGGATAAAAGCAGACAAAATATATATAATTTTAAATATGACAATGCAAGAAAAATGCAGGTTATTACACCCTTCCTCCCTTAAACAGGATTTCGTCCCCGAAATCAAGACTAACTAGTCATGAAATAACTCTGGGTACTTCTTCCTCATATCAGCTTCAACTTCCCACGAGGCTTCATTCTCGTCATGGTGATTCCACTGAACCTTCACCAACGGGATCTCCTTATTCCTTAACTTTTTGATACTCTGATCCAGAATCTTCACAGGTCTCTCCTTGTAAGAAACGTTAGGACTCGTCTCAATGTCGTCATAACTAACCACGTGCGAGGGATCTCGTATGTATTTCCTCAACATACTCACGTGAAACACGTTGTGAACCCCAGACATCTTCGGTGGTAGTGCTAGTTTATAAGCCACTTTCCCGATACGTTCTAAAATCTCGAACGGTCCAATGAAACGCGGGGCCAACTTCCCTCTCTTGAGACCAAAACGTACCACTCCTCGGGTCGGTGAAACCTTAAGAAGTACGTGATCTCCAACACTAAATTCCAAATCTTTCCGACGTCGATCGGCATAACTCTTATACCGACTTTGAGCGGTTCTCATCCTTTCCTTGACCAGGGAAATCTTCTCGTTGGTTTCTCTAACCAAATCTGGTCCCAACAATTCTGTGTCCCCAACCTCTGCCCAACACAATGGAGAACGACATGGTCGTCCGTACAGTGCTTCGAACGGAGCCATACCGATACTCGCGTGATAACTATTGTTATAGGCAAATTCAACCAAAGGCAAGTGTGTCTCCCAAGATTCTTCAAAATCGATCACACAAGCCCTAAGCATATCCTCCATGATATGATTAACACGCTCAGTTTGCCCATCTGTCTGAGGGTGAAAAGCAGTACTCATCTTGAGTGAAGTTCCCATAGCTTCTTGCAGACTTTCCCAAAATCCAGAGATAAAACGCGCGTCACGATCTGACACAATTGACACAGGTGCACCATGAAGTCGCACAACTTGTTGTATATACATCCGGCTCATCCTCTCCACCGGGTATGTCATACTATAAGCGATAAAATGAGCTGACTTCGTCAATCGATCCACAATTACCCAAATAGCGTCATGGTTCTGTTGAGATCGAGGCAATCCCACTACAAAATCCATGGTTATGTGCTCCCACTTCCAACCAGGAATAGGTAATGGTTGCAACAGTCCTGACGGTCTCTGATGTTCGGCCTTGACTTGCTGACATGTCAAACACTTGGATACAAACTCGGCCACATTCTTCTTCATGCCTTCCCACCAGAAATTCCTCTTCAAATCTTTATACATCTTCGTTCCTCCCGGGTGAACTGTATACCTTGATTTATGTGCTTCTTCCAGGATATCCTTCCTTAACTCTCCATCACCGGGCACGCACAATCTATTCCTGCACCGATACCCTCCATCGATTCCCACCTTCCATTCTGTCGGGTCCTTCTCTGACATCTTCTTGAACCATGATTGAAACTTCTCATCTTCTTTCTGAGCTCCAATAATGCGGTCAATGAGAACAGGCTGTAGGATAAGACATCCGAAAAGTTGTCCTTCTCCTCTTTCAGCACTCTGTACATCGAACTCCGCCAGCGTCTCCAATGCTCGCCATTCTCTAACCATTAAGGAGGCGATCGTTTCCCGAGTTTGCCGACTCAAAGCATCAGCGACCACATTAGCTTTACCAGGGTGGTATTCCAACGTGAAGTCGTAATCTTTGATCAACTCCATCCATCTGCGTTGCCTCATGTTCAACTCTTTCTGTGTGAACAAATATTTTAGGCTCTTGTGATCGGAGAACAAATCAAACTTCTCACCGTAGAGGTAGTGTCTCCAAATCTTGAGTGCAAATACCACTGCTGCCAACTCCAAATCATGAATAGGGTAGTTCAACTCATTCGGCTTCAGCTGCCTGGATCCATAGGCTATAACTCTGCCATCTTGCATAAGTACACACCCTAGTCCTTGATATGATGCGTCACTAAAGATAGTGAACTTCTCATCAGGCTTGGGTATTGCTAGTACTGGTGCGGTAGTGAGTCTCTCTTTCAACTCTGGAAAGGCTCGCTCATGCTTCTCTGTCCACTCGAACTTCAAATTCTTCTTCGTCAACCCAGTCAAAGGTGCAGCTATTTTAGAGAATCCCTCAACAAATCTCCTGTAATAGCCTGCGAGTCCAAGAAAACTCCGAACTTCTGTAGGGTTGCTTGGCCTAACCCAGTTGGATACAGCATCGGTCTTGGACGAATCCACAGAAATTCCTTGAGATGACACCTTGTGTCCCAAAAATTTCACTTCTTGCAACCAGAACTCACACTTACTGAACTTGGCATACAAGTGGTGGTCCTTAAGCGTCTGCATCGTAATCCGTAGATGTTGCTCGTGTTCTTCTCTTGACTTAGAATAGATCAAAATATCATCAATAAAGATGATGACAAACTGATCTAAATAAGGCTTGAACACTCTGTTCATCAGATCCATAAACACTGCCGGGGCGTTCGTCAATCCAAACGGCATCACCAGAAATTCATAATGACCATATCGGGTTCTGAAAGCAGTCTTAGGTATGTCTTCCTTCCGTACCCTCAACTGATGATATCCCGACCTAAGGTCTATCTTGGAAAATATCGTAGCTCCTTGTAGTTGATCAAATAAATCGTCGATCCGAGGCAAAGGATACTTGTTCTTGATTGTCACTCGATTCAATTCTCTGTAGTCGATACACAGCCTGAGCGTCCCGTCCTTCTTCTTCACAAATAACACCGGTGCTCCCCAAGGCGATGTACTTGGACGTACAAAACCTAGGTTCTCGAGCTCTTGAACTTGTCCCTTTAATTTCAATAGTTCGGTGGGGGCCATTCTGTAGGGAACCTTGGTAATCGGTACGGTACCCGGTATAAGCTCAATACAGAACTCTATACTTCTCTCGGGCGGTAATCCAGAAATGTCTTGAAATACTTCTTCGAAGTCCTTGACTACAGGTATAGATGATGCTGTCACCTCTGTACTGACGACTTCAATGTTGGCTAAACATCTGGTGAGGAACATATCTCCCGAAGTGTTACATTGAAAATCAAAGGGTTGATTCTCATTGTCGGGGAATGTAATTCTCTTCCTCGCACAATCCAACTTCACTTGATTCTGAGACAGCCAATCCATTCCTAGGATTATGTCGAACTCCTTCATCGATAGAACAATCAACCTCGCAGGGATTTCTCGGTCTCCTAATCTTAAGGGACAATCCTTGCACACATGTCCTAAACTGACCGCAGCTCCTATTGGTGATGTAGCCTTCAAAGCTTTCTCTAAGCGATGAGGTAAGATACCCAATCTCCGAATTGTATTAACAGATATGAATGATAGAGCAGCACCCGTATCAAATAATACTCTAACATGGGAGTTAAATAGAGTCAATGTACCTTCCACTGCTTGCTGATCAGGTTGAGCTTCTCCATGATCTCCTTCTTCATATACAGCTCCATCATATCCAGCGGCATCAGGAATAACAGCATTCAAGCGGGTCTGACCCTGTTGCCCATAAGTCGCTTGCTTAGGAGCAGTGCAGAACCTGCTGATGTGACCTGGTTCACCACAGTTGAAGCAGACTATTCCTGGCTGAGCAGCACGCCTTGGTGCCTTGTAGTCCCGAGCCACATGTCCAGGGTTGCCACAGTTGAAGCACTTTACACCACTACTTCCTTCTCCTACTCGGGGTTGAGTCGGATAGGTAATAGCTTGTGCCTTCTTGCTTCCGTCAAAGTTCCTCTTCTGCCCTTGGGTACGATTCATTGGTGGTCTATTCCCAAAATTACCCCTCTGAGGCGGTCGGAATTCAAATTGTTTGCGATATACTCGAGCATCTTCTTCCAGATCGGTAGCCAGACCGACTAGTCCTTCAAACGTCTTGTCTAGATGGCCGAGAGTCAGGCGATGAATCTGCGGTGCCAACCCTTGGTTATACTTCCGGATCTTCTTCTCCTCAGTATCAACCATGTGCGGGGCAAACCGTGACAGCCTCTCGAACTGTGTAGTATACTCTTGCACCGTCTTGGTTCCTTGCGTCAGATCCATAAATTCCTTCTCTCTTTTGTGCCTCTCCGTAGCCGGGAAGTACTTCTCCAGGAATCTCCCTTTGAACGCCGTCCACGTCATCCCCATAGCAGCGGTGTTCCCGATAGTGGCTATGACCGAGTCCCACCAATCTGCAGCGGCGTCGGTTAGTTGAAATGTAGCCAGCCTCCTCTTGTCCATCTCGTTGCATTGGACAGCTTCGAACATGCGGTCCATCTGTCTTAACCATTGTTCCGCCTTCCAGGGATCCGTGGTACCCGCAAATTGCTCGGGTCTGAGCGCACGGAATCTCTCCAGCAGCTTATCTCCCGTCTGGCGGTCTCGTTGGTTTTCATTCGCATTACTAACCCTCTCGAGACGTCTGATAAAAGCTTCAAATATTCCCGTGGGGTCGGCAGCCTCGGGCGCTCCTTCAATCAGATTTCTGTTCCTCCTTGGTCTTCCAGCCATTCTATGCATGATAGGGGTAGTAGAATGAGAAACATGCATGCAACAGTACTATGACGAAAATTTTCAAAGGAGTATTTATCACTATATCACATACTCGTATTATCACATAAGCATATAATAAAATATATATTAAGTACATATAACACGTATTCGAACTAGAGCTGTCTAATAGCAAAGAGGTTGTATTCTTATCCTCTAGACTCTGGTTGTGGGCCATACTGACTGTTCCGAGATTTGACTCAGGAAGTTGGTCAGTGCCTAAGCTATTAATGAGGGCTATGGTATGCTTTAACTCCTTAGAAACTCGGCTACTATATGTCTGTAGGGGCATCATAAGTTATGGTTATCTCGGCTAATCCTAAATGGATATGTCTGAAGGTATATGGAAATTGCTATCATTCTTGTCGATGTGACAAGACAAACGGGTAATCATTTCTATGATAAAACCAACTTAGAATTTTAGTTTCTGAACTAAGGGTAATCCGTACTAAACTAACACTAGAACTTGGTTGTATAGCTTAGTAAAACTTAAGGGTAACCTATGTCACTAATCTATGGCGTGAATAACTGAGCCTGGTCAATCTAGAAAACCTATGGCTCTGATACCACCAAATCCTGTCACGCCCCGACGTAGCATAAATATGGAAAGCGTTTAATTTCCTTTATGGACCCGTAGGTCGCGACAGTTTGAAGGATCGATTCCGTCCCAAAAACTTCTAACAACATAAAACTATTAATCAGAGTAGGGCAAACAGGGCTCATAAAAATTTTTCTAACTTATTACAACTTATGGTACGGGGTTAACTAAGGCACAGACCGCCTTAAAATAAAACAATAACTTAAAGTCTATTACAGTCATCCTTATTACAAAACCAAATCATATCTTAAAGCACATAAACATAAAGCATATAAAAGTAAATTCTCTTCTCAGCAGTTGATCTCAATTAGCATAGTCATATGGTTCATCCTGATTATAACCTGCAAAGCCTGAACACGAATGTCCAGGACGCATCAACGCCGTCAGCTTCAAGAAGCTGGTGAGTATTAAAAACATAACTCTGAATGTAAAACATACTCATTTACCTTTTTCCCATTTCCATTTAAATACCACAAGTTTATATTTATGATAAAAAGCTCGTTTTAGAAAACAACCACAACATTATTTAAAAGATAATTTCACACATATGTGACCGTGTATGAGAACAATGCACCATCTCATCTATCCGACTCTTTTCTCTCGACAACACCCAACAACCCTCTATCCTACTCCTGGTATCTTTGAAATACTAAGATAGCCACACTTTAGCAACGGGGCGCCAGGGAGTGTCCAGTTTGCCTCACACTTTGGTCCGGGGTACCAGGGAGTGTCCAATGCCTCACACTTTGAATACCCTAACCGCCATGCAAATACCGGGGCAACCCCCACACAGGTATCCAGACTCGAGTCATTCAGGGAGTGTCTATAGGCCACACTTTAGCACTTCCATGGGTGCCAGTGAGTGTCCAAGTTCGGCTTCACACACTTTAACGCTTCCATGGGCGTCAGGGAGTGTCCATTTTTGCCACCTTCGCATTTCAAAGACACCCTCATCCTCTTTTTCAACTCCAACCACAATCACATCCACAACCACAACCATAACCACAGCCACAATTACAACCACAACCACAACCACAACCACAACTCAAACTCATACTCTTTCCACACAATCATTACTCTTTTCCACACTATCATTACTCTTTTACACACTACCAACACTCACCATGCATGTACAACTGACTCCACATGAATGTCATCAAACTTTAAACATAAAGGAATTCACAGAATTAAAGAAATAATACGCGTACGGGGATTGAAAATTCGTAATTCATTGCCTTAATCATTTTAAACATAACTAATAGCATTCTAAAAACTGCTACTGAAATCCTCGTTTTCTGTCCAAACGGTGCAGAATCTGAGAAAATTGCATTAGACGAAAAGTGTGCAGAATCGAGTTTTGCTTGGGACAACGCGGGCAGAACCTTAAATTTCATTCGTTTTCCTAACAAAAATCTGAAAACAAAATTCTGCTACTGTTAAAATTAAAAGAGAAAATATTAGATTGGATTTCTAATATACTTTTTCTGCTACTGTAATCCTCATTTTCTGCCCAAACGGTGCAAAATCTGAGAAAATTGCATTAGACGAAAAGTGTGCAGAATCGAGTTTTACTTGGGATAACGCGGGCAGAACCTTAAATTTCATTCGTTTTCCTAACAAAAATCTGAAAACAAAATTCTGCTACTGTTAAAATTAACTACCTAAATCAGTAAATAAGGAATGAGTTACATTTTGAGTGAGTTAGTAATACTCACCGTGATGTAGATTGAAGAAGTTGTTGAGAAAGAAATACAAGAATTAAGAATCTCCAATTTCAAGCTTGGCTATGGAGGATTGAGCTCTTCAAATTCTGAAATTATTATCTCTCTATGTGACTCTCTCAAGCTCTCTATGTTAGGAGTGTAGAATGTGTAGTGTGGTTGGGTGTATAAATACTCAAACTCCCACTTAGAAAACATTTGCCTAACATCCCACTCATTCTCCATTAATCTCCACTAATTACAAAGAAAGTGCAGCAATGATGTGTAAATATACACTTGCAATTCATAATGCTCCATTGATAATTGAAAGGGTAGGTGGAGTTGGTGTGGGTCAAGGTGTGTTTGGGAATCAAGCTTATGGCATTAGGTCAACACACATACTACAAGCATTTGCCAAACAAGGCCTAAGGGAAAACTTTAGCAATAATAATTGGGTATAAAGAAATTTGTCCAATCAGTTACTCCCAAAATTCTGTGGAAGTTTAACACTGCGCGGACAGTTTTAAACCTAAACTAGTATTTTCGTGACACGGTGTTTATCACAAAAATACAGAAAATTCATTTTAATGTTAGAAATAGTTTTCTGATTTTATAAAAATACAGTTTGAGTTTTAAAAGAAATAATTCCACCGTTTTGAAATACAGATTTGAAATTTAACACAGGTATTGCCAGTTTTTATGAAAATTGCATTTTGACCCCAAAAGTAATTTCAATATGAGATTAGTCAAGAAATAAATTTTTCACATAAGGATAAAAGCAGACAAAATATATATAATTTTAAATATGACAATGCAAGAAAAATGCAGGTTATTACAGGTGATTATACATATATACGTATATACACACACATATATACACAGGAATATACATATATAAACGTTGGGAGTGAGTTCATAATACTCACAGAGGGATTAGGACAACAATTTGATGCCGGGATTTCCGCCGTGAATTCCGTCGTCTAAGAATTTCAACCCGTTCTTGATGTTGATACAAGCATTATATATAACTATATATCTGTGTGAGTGTATATGTATACTGATTGTGTATGTGTGTGTCTATATCTTGAGAGGACAAGAGAGAGTTGAGAGAATTTGAGAGAGACAGTGAGTGATATGAGAGTTGAGAGGTATATACATATATATAAACTCACTGTTGTGGCCTCCAAGCAATTGGGAGAAAATTGCCCGGTGTGGTTGAGCTCACGTGCTCCCACACCCAGAACATGATATAGTCGCAGCTTAAAATATAAACTGGTATTTACGCAGTGCCCGAGTTGTAGAAAAATATAGATATCGTTTTCAAAACCATAGAAAGTATTTTCTATATTTAAAAAAATTACGGTTTGGCCCCAAACAAATATTATAAATAGAAAATAAGATGAAATATTCATTTATCAATGAAAACAAAACAAGGTGTTACATTGACTGTTTTGGTACTGGCCAATTACAAGAGATGCCTGCAGGCATTGGGAAGTTGACAAGTCTACGAAGATTGTTTTGGGTGAAATCAACGGATTACAATTAACTGAGTTGAGGAGCCTCTCAGATATCCAGGGGACACTTACAATTGTGGGATTACATATTGAGATGAATGTCCAGCATGGGATGGAGGCCAATTTATTAAGTAAGCGCAGGCTTGATGAGGTATTTCTTGAATGGAAAGATAGTTTTGATGATTCTCAAAATTAAAGTCTTGAAAAGGAAGTACTTGATGTCCTAGAACTTCATCGAAACTTGAAGAAGCTCAAAATTGTATCCTATGGTGGCACAGAATTTCTTAAGTGGGTTGGAGATACCTTATTCTCCAGCCTTGTGCACCTAGAACTTGGAAAATGCCGAGCATTCATGTCTTTACCATCTCTTGGACAGCTTCCCTTACTAAAAAAGTCTGTACATGAGTGGGATTGACTGGGTAAAAAGTGTGGGTATTGAGTTTTATGGAGCTGGTTGTCCTCCTACTGTTGCTTTCCCGTCACTCGAAACTCTGACTTTTGAGGACATGCCTGATTGGGAGGAATGGTCTACCTTGATTGGTGTTGAAGTATTCCCTTGCTTGCGTGAGCTTAGGATACGGTGTTGCTCGAATCTGTTTAAAGTTTCACTCTCAAGGCTTCCATCTCTTTGAGTATTAGAGCTAGAAAAATGTCCTGACTTTGTGTTGTAGGCATTGGCTCACTCACCACCTTGATTGTTGTTGGACTCTCAGGTATTACTGGACTACAAAAAGACACTCTACAATTCTTGGGAGTAGTTGAAAATCTATGGATTGCGAGATGCAATGAAATGATGTCATTGTGCCAAGAGGAAAATGTATGGAGGAGTCTAAAAATGTTAGGCATTGTGATCAACTTGTGTCCTTGACAGGTGACTCTGGAGCACTGCCTCAGAATCTTGAATGTTTGACAATAGAAATATGCCCTAATCTGGAGAAGTTGCCAAGTGGTCTGAACAGCCTTATGTTTCTCCAAGATTTTTGAATCTCATACTGCCCAAAAATTGTGTGCTTTCCAGGAACAAGTTTGCCACCAATGCTTACAAGGCTTGAGATTACAAACTGCAAAGAAATTAAGTCGGGGAATGATAGGGAGCAAAACAACAATCATGATAGGGATGCAAAGCAACTGCACAGTAACACAAGAGATGCCTGCAGGCATTGGGATGTGCCAACTTGTAATTACGAGGGAATGGTTATGCAAAGCAATTGCACAGTTGGATCAAAACAACAATCATGAGTGCACTGAAAACTTTTCTCACCTTGAAACACTGAGAATCAATAATTGTTCATCTCTCATGAGGTCCTTTCCAACAGGGAATTTACCAAGCACCCTTAAGGCTCTCTCTAGTTTCAATTGGACGAAGTTGGAGCCAGATGTAGAGAAGCAACTACCTAACTGCATGTCATCACTTGAAAGTCTTACTATGTGTGGTTGGTTGAATTTCAGAACCTCCCCTCAGTGTTTGTTCAGCTTTCTACATCTAACTCGACTGAATATAGAGAGTGCTCCTGGCCTGGTGTCATTTCCCAAATGTGGTTTGCCCCTCAATCTGAGAGTACTTGAAATCTGTGTCTGTGCGAATCTCAAAATGCTGCCTGATCAGATGCAAGCTCTGGAACAACTTAAGATATATGATTGGCCATGTCTCAAATCCCTTCCCCAAGGGGGTTTTTCTCCCAACCTAAAAGAACTTTGGCTTGGAGATCTCAGAGTGCCCATCTCAGAGTAGCGTCTGCAAAGGTTTTCCTCTCTTGATTGGTCTCGCATAAGTCCAGAAGTGCTTTGTTTTAAGAGGTGAGTGTCTGCTTCCTACTTCTCTAAGATTTCTTCATATCAATGGAGCTGTGAATTCGGAATCCCTGCTTGATGGCCTCCAAAACATTCCGTCACTTGAAGAGCTAACAAATTTTGACTGCCCTAAGCTTCAATCCTTGCCAAACAGGTTGCTTTCCACTCTATCATGTTTGCGTATTGTGAGATGTCCACTACTAAAGCCAAGGTGCTTGAAGGAAAAAAAGGAGAATATTGGTGGTGGATCGCCCCAATCCCATGTGTTGACGTAGATTTTAGAAGCATCAGGAACTTTGATTACAATTCAATGCTCTCTCTCTCTCTCTCTCACTCTCTCTCTCTCTCTAAAAAAAAGAAAGAAAATTGTATTAACAGTGGCAGTTATGTTTTTGTCCGATTTTCTCATCCTTCGGAAACACCAAAAAATTAGAGATTACAACAATTTTAAGTTTTCTCTCTCCTTCCACATTATTCCTCCAGTTTCAACGCTGCTTTTTTTTTTTGGGAAAGAAAAAATAATAAAACTTCTCCTTTTGGTAAATATTTTTTCATTTGTTTTAAGTACATAATACTTGTATCTTTTGCTCCTCCAGTAACGTTTAAGAACTACTTCTATGTTATCTTTTCTCATCAGTTTAAGTACATAGTGTTTGTATCTTTCCTTTGTGTGAAGAAAGTTAACAAAGTGATTGGTGTGTCCAGTACTAATACACACTAGAGAGAGACAGAGAGAGTTGCCCCTCTAAAACAAATAGTTTTGCCCTGAATTTACCTATCAAGCTGAACTTTCAAAGAAAAAATAGCTTGATATGCATGGAGAAAATACAAATAATCCCTTTCATAAAATTTATATTAGAAACGAAGTTTCTTCGTATTTGATGACTACTTAGTAAAATCTAACTTAAGTTAGATGACTTATTAGATCTGAATTTAATTTTTATTACTTCTTTTGCCAGAATTGTTCAATTTTCCACCTGTTGTTATCTCTGCCTGAGTTTATTTGTTATTGGAAGCCTTCTTAATCTTCAAAATAGTATTTATACAAATCCAATGTCTATGGTCCCTTTTGGTGGCTTACAACTTGGTTGGTCATTTTAGAACTTTAGAAGTGGGATTAAAGTTGAACCCTTATTGTTCAACATGATGATTCCCAGAATCTGAAGCAGATCTTGAAATTAGTGCAACAAAAAAGTGTCCCTTCATATTAAATTCAATGGATTGTCCTCAACTTTTTATCAAAAGAATGTATCTGTGTTTTTAAAGTATTATCCATTACTCCATTATTAAAATTTTTCAAAATTTTCCAACGTATTTTTGTTTTCTTTAAAGCATGTTTAAAAAAAGCTGTTGCTGCAGAAACTAAAAAGGAACAATTTTACCAATATCAGTAACCTTTGACGTTTTTCTTGGGATGAGTCGCGGACTTAGTCGCTCTCTTTAAGACGCTTCGTGGCTCTGCCCAAATTGTGCAAGCAGTTCGGATGAAGGCCACGACGTCCCCAGGATAAAGCAGCCCAGAAATCGCCTCTGTCTCGAAAATCCTTGCACGGAGGAAGATCGGAAAACCCACACCCTTTCAGAAATTGTATATAGAAACTGTGTAAAGTAATTTTTGTAACTCTTTTTCTCTCTGTAAAACTGTCTGTATATTTATGAGAGCAGTTTGTGTATATATAAAGAATATATTCTGAACGTTGGAAAAGTTAACGTTGCAGAACGTGGAGAGAACTCTGGGAACGTTGGAGAAAAATCTGGAGAAAAAAAAAACGTGGAGGAGTTGTTTTGGGAGACTTGGTCTCCAACTGAAAATAAACTCTTTATAATTAAAAAAAAATTATTTTCCAAATAAATTTTGTATAAAAGATATATATAGGAGTAGGACCACATCCACATCCACATCCAAACCCAAGCCCGGCCCGGAACGGAACGGAGCGGGACGGCGGCGCGGCGCGGCGCGCGCGCGCGCGTGTGTGTGTTTTATGGTAAACCCAATTGGGCCTAGGTCCTCCCCCTTCACAAAACTTGGTACCCCCAAGGGGCCCAACCCTTACTCCAACCTCCACTTATATACGTCCTTCCCACTTCCTCTAATTTTCCTATGTGGGACAAGCAAAATATCATTTGGGTTAGTTTGTGAATAAGACAAAACTCAAAACCAAATTTCAAAGTTTTTCCTCAACCTTTCCCTCCAATTTTAAATATACACTTTTTCAACAATCCCCCACTTGTATTTTAAAAATTGATTTAAGATCATTGAGCAACGTATCATAAGACTGTGCATAAGTAAAGGTGTTTTTCAACTTGAACCTTTACGTAGTGATAGTGCTTCCGATTATACTAGAGTAACCGTAGTTTTGAACTCTATCTCAGACAACACCACACACACAGTCCTACTAGGGTGAAGTTCAAAAACCATCACTTTACGGCCGTGTGCTTATATCCCAGTATAGCGAATGATCTAGAGAATTTGCCCAAAATTTCATAGGAAGCGGCTTCACTTCCACATTCGCCTAGGTGAGTCCAACAAGGATACTCCTGTAGCTAGGTATCCCACTCCAAATGGAGTTTAGATCTCATTAAGAGTTATAAATAACTCAACCTTCTGTCCTTCAGGATGTCATGCTTCGTAGGGATGGACTTGGAGTATTACCCCCATATATAGATATTAGCATGATTCCACTCATATCACTTCATGACTTGTTATTACCCTTTGAACCTATTTCTTGGGATCTCCAGTCTACAGGTTGGGTTACTATCACAAGTGACTCAACTATCTAAGGGCTTTAGTCCCATCCCTTTCGAGGTTTTACAAACCTTCTCTCGTGCTAGTCCTTTCGTCAAAGGATCAGCCAAGTTCTCCTCAGACCGTACATAATCCACTCTTACAGCTCCAGAAGAGAGAAACTCTCTAATAGTGCTATGCTTGCGACGTATTTGTCGCTTCTTGCCGTTATAGTAACGGTTCTCAACTTTTGCAATAGCCGCGGTACTATCACAGTGGATTAGGACAGCTGGTATCGGTCTCTCCCATAAAGGGGTATCTGATAGCAGATTTCTCAGCCAACCTGCCTCCTCACTAGTTGTAGCTAGTGCTATCATCTTTGACTCCATAGTGGACTGAGCCAATATAGTCTGTTTCTTAGACTTCCATGAAACTGCGCCTCCAACAATACAAAAAATGCATCCACTAGTGGCCTTGGAGTCATCTGATAAGGTATTCCAATCAGCATCGCTATATCCGTCAAGGACAGCGGGAAATTTCTGATAGTGAAATTTTAGGTTCATCGTCCTATTTAGGTAACGCATGACCCTTTCAATAGCATGCCAATGCTCCATACTAGGTCTACTAGTAAACCTACATAGTACTCCAACAGCATAAGCTATATCTGGCCTAGTGCAATCAGTAGCATAACGGAGGCTACCAATGATGCTCGCATACTCAGTTTGTCTAACACTGTCACCAGTGTTCTTGAACAATTTTACACTAGGTCATATGGAGTACATGCTGGTTTACAGTTAAAGTAATTGTATTTCTTTAGAATTTTCTCAATATAATGAGATTGATCTAAAGAAAGTCCCTTTTCGGACCTAGTAATATTAATTCCAAGAATTACACTAGCTTCTCCTAAATCTTTCATATTAAAATTGGCACATAAGAAAGATTTAACTTCATTAATGACATGAATATTTGATCCAAAAATAAGTAAGTCATCCACATATAAGCAAATAATAGTGCAAGTGTTGTTTTCAAATTTGTAATAAATACATTTGTCACTTTCATTTATTTTAAAACCATTTGAGATGACTGAACTATCAAATTTATCATGCCATTGTTTAGGAGCTTGTTTCAAACCATAAAGAGATTTATCTAATTTGCAAACTTTATTTTCTTGACCAAAAATAATAAAACCTTCAGGTTGGTCCATATAAATCTCTTCTTCTAATTCACCATTTAAAAAAGCTGTTTTAACATCCATTTGGTGTACTACTAAGTCATGAATAGCAGCTAAAGCAAATAGTACACGAATAGAAGTAATTCTAGTGACATGTGAATAAGTATCAAAGAAATCAATATTTTCTCTTTGTCTATCACCCTTAGCTACAAGACGTGCCTTATATTTATCTATCGTGCCATCGGGTTTCAATTTCTTTTTAAGAATCCATTTGCAACCTATTGTCTTACAACCAGGTGGAAGATCTACTAAGTGCCAAGTTTTATTTGATTCCAATGATTCCATTTCATCATTTATAGCTTCTTGCCATAAATCAGCATCTATAGAAGTCAAAGCTTCTTGGAGGGTGTTAGGATCCTCCTCTAAGTTGTAGGTATAAAAGTCGATCCCAAAATCTTTCGCGATTCGGGCTCTTTTACTTTTTCTAGGTTCTAGTTCATATTCATTTGGTTCTACTAATCTAGGCATATCATATGATGTTGAACCCCCACTATTTTTAAATTTAAAAGGAGATTTATTTTCGAAAAAATCAACATCACTTGATTCAATGATAACATGATTCTTTAAGTCATAAAATCTGTAAGCTTTACTATTAATAGCATAACCAATAAAAACACATTCATAAGCTCTACTAGCTAATTTGGACCTTTTAGGGTCTGGAATTCTAACATATGCCAAACAACCCCATGTTCTAAAATAATCCACATTTGGTTTTCTTCTTTTCCAAATTTCATAAGGGGAAATATTAGTTTTAGAGTTAGGAACTCTATTTAATACATGACAAATAGTTAATAATATTTTCCCCCACCAATGAGAAGCTGCCCCTGAATTTAATAAAATAGCAACTACTAATTCAGTAAAAGTCCTATTTTTTCTTTCAGCTTTTCCATTCATTTCAGGGGAATAAGGGGCAGTTTTCTCATGAATGATTCCATGAATTTTAAATAAAGCAATAAATTCATCAGAATCATATTCATGACCTCTGTCACTACGAAATCTTTTAAATTTCCTATTAAATTGATTTTCAATCTCATTTAGGAAAATTTTGAACATGTCAGTAGCTTCACTTTTATTTTTCATAAGATAAACAAATGATTAATTTGAACTATCATCAATAAAAGTAATAAAAGACCTTTTTCCATTTCTAGTTAAAATTCCTTCATATTCACAAATATCTAAATGAATTAATTCAAGAGGTTCAGATTCCCTAGTGACAGATTTATGTGGTGTTTTAGTGATTTTGGCTTGGCTACAAAATTCACATTTTTCGAATTCATTTAAGGACAATTGTGAAATATATCCTAGACTACTCATATTTTTCACAAGCCTTTTATTCACATGACATAATCTAGCATGCCAAATATTAAAAGAGCACAGCATGTAAGCAGAAGAAGAAACTTTATTAAAATCAACAATTAATTTAAACATGCCCTCAGTTGCATAACCCTTTCCAACAAAACACTCCACTCTTAGTCAAAGCAAAAAGATCAGCCCCAATAGTTTGAGTAAATCCAGCCTTGTTGAGAAGACAGCCTGAAACAAGATTTTTCCTCATTTCTGGAGTGTGCAAAACATCCTTCAAAATGACAGTCTTTCCAGAAGTAAACTTCAATTCAACCTCCCCAATACCAGCAACAGTAGTGGTATGGGAATCACCCAACAGCACTTTCTTGTCCTTAGCTTCAGAATAGGATTTGAACATGTCACGGTCATAGCAAACATAGCGAGAGGCGCCAGTATCTACCCACCACCCCTCGGATCCACCAACAATATTGACCTCGGAAATCATAGCAACGAGCTACTCTTCAGCAAGATTTGCTTGGGGAGCAACTCGTCGTTGATTCCTACAGTTTCGAGCCATATGACCTGGTTTACCACAATTGTAGCAAACAAACAGTCCAACTTCATTTATTCCTGAGGGGGGTATGTTCCTATTCTGATTTGGCTTCGGATTCTGATTCTTGTTGTTGTTGCGGTTCTTGTTCTGATTTCGATTTTGAAACTTCATGGTTTTTGCAGGTGGTTTCAGTGCTCTTTAGCAAGATTTGCTTGGGGAGCAACTCGTCGTTGATTCCTACAGTTTCGAGCCATATGACCTGGTTTACCACAATTGTAGCAAACAAACAGTCCAGCTTCATTTATTCCTGAGGGGGGTATGTTCCTATTCTGATTTGGCTTCGGATTCTGATTCTGTTCCTGTTCATAAGAAAATTGAAATTTTCGATTTGAATGTTGAAATCTACAAAATTCATCCAACTTCAATTGTGAATAACAGACCATCCATGTCCATAAACATTGTGTTAATTGGCCTTATATAAAAGCACACATATAATAGATATATACATATATGCGTGTACATATATACACATCCAACCTGCACATTGCAATCAAGCCCTAAGCCCTCTATCTTTGGCCCCCACCAACCACTCCGAATAGCCACTGCAAATAGCTTCTAGACACTGCCCACATCAAGCGATCGACGTGGATGTGGTCGGCTTTTGACTTCGAAGTCAGCCCCAAATCTTGTTCGAATCTCTGAATCGCTATTCTCTCTCTCTCTAAACATATATTGTAGTCTATTGCATTTTTTTTAATTTTCCTTTGGTTTGTGATGGTATTGGGTGGTTGATCAGAGTGGTGATAAGAATCGTGTAGTGGTTCTAGATGTTGGACGGTGGATGATAGAGGTGGAGTTGGTCGATTGTGGTAAACTCTAGATAAGGCTATGTTTGGCTAAAAGATGGTTGTTTAGCTTTTCTTTATTATTATATTTTTTTTCCTTTTATAAGGGTAAAGTGGACATTTAAAAAAATCTTAATCCCAATATTAACGGACAACTAATAGTGTGCTAACGGATGAGAGATAAGTATAACCCTCAAGAGATTAGTACTCCATAATTTTTTAAAATATGAGAGTGATCTGTGTATTTAAGGTAGACCTGGCAAATGGGCGGGCTTGGGCGGGTTCGGGCCTGGCTGGAGCTGGGTCGGGCTGAAGGCGGGCCGGGCTCAGGTGGGTGTCGTGTACTACCGGGCCGGGCTAGGCCAGACTCGGGTTATGGTCGGGCCAAACAAATTCCCAGCCGACTTTGTTTATGTTAGAATGAATTATAGGATTGAAACCCAGAAGCACAAAATACAGACAAATTTGGAGAGAGAGAGAGAGAGAGAGAGAGAGAGAGAGAAAAGGAGAGAGATTGAGCAAAATTGTCCACATGGTTGTAAAAAACAGATTAAGTTATTAAAAAAAAATTAGAAAAGAGCAAATTAGAATTAGATTATTAAAAAATAAATTAGAAAATTGAAACCCACAATCACGAATCAGAATCCATGAAACTACCAAATCCTCATAATTTGTCCATACATGGCTGATTGAATAATCAGTGAAAGCACACACACACATATATATATATATATTGTATATACTTATAGTGTATTCTTACAGATTGTTACATACAGACACACATACATATAAATTGTATATACTTACAGATTATATTCTTTATCTAAGAGATTGAATGTAATAATTTTCTATCACAATTCTTGAAAACACTGAAGTGAAAAAAAATGTAACCCTAGAAAGAGGAGAGAGGCAGCTAGAGAGAGAGAAAGGAAAGTGCAAAAGGGCACATGCATATATATTGTATATAGTTACAGATTATATTCTGTTTGGCATCATAGTCCATAGATGCCTTTGGAGTTAGGATGATTTTTATTAGGCTTGTTTAGTCCAAGCCCATTACCAACCCGTTAATTTACTAGGCTTGTTTAATCCAAGCCCGACTAAAGCCCGTTTGACAATTTAAAGTAACCCGAATCTGTAAAATTATGGGCCAGATTGGGCTAATGCATTATTGCGGGCTACATTTGCCACCCCTAATTTAAGGCATAAGGTAAGTTACTCCCCCCTCATTGACTTGTCAACACACACAGAAGTCACTTGGTACCATCATCATCCAACCACCACCACACACTTGAAAAGATATTTCTCATATTATTCATCTCATCTTCAATCAATTGTTTCACAGTTTCTCTCTCTCTCTCTCTCTCTCTCTCTCTCTCTCTTCAGCTTCTTCCCCTTGAAATTCCATTGATCACTTGCACTTTGAAGAAAGGAAATCAAAATATAATGGATGTAGCGGAGATGTTTCTCTCGGCTTTCATCAGCGTGCTGTTCGACAAATTGGCGTCGGCTGATCTTCTCGGATTTGCTCGCCATCAAGGTATCCACACTCAGCTCCACAAATGGCGCAGGACTTTGTGTAAAATTATGGCACTTCTCAGTGACGCAGAGGAGAAGCAAATTACAAATAATGCTGTGAAAGAGTGGCTCGAAGAACTCAGAGATTTGGCCTACGATCTGGATGATATACTTGACAAAATCTCTACCGAAGCTTCGATTCGCAATCTCAAGACTGATCAAGCAGCTAGCACCAGTACTACTAAGGTAATTATGAGCATCATCCACACTTATTCTCCTAACTCCATTCGGCGTTCGTTTGTGGTTGATCACAAAATGAGGTCTGAGATCGATGAGATCTCAAACAGATTAGAAGATATTTTCAGACAGAAAAACAGTTTGGATTTGAGAGAAATTAATATCAAGAAGACGAGGTCCAACAGATTAACCACTTCCCTGGTGGATGAATCTCGTGTTTTTGGTCGGGATAATGATAAACGGGTAATACTAGAAATGTTACTCAATGAAGAAGCCAACCACCCACAATCAGATTCAGAGGTGTTCTCTGTAATTCCTATTGTTGGCATGGGTGGACTTGGCAAAACCACACTTGCCCAACTTGTTTACAGTGATGACAAAGTATCGAGTTGCTTTGATTTAAAAGCATGGGTATGTGTCTCCGAAGACTTTGATGTGCTCACTATTACAAAAATGATTTTTGACTCTGTGACAACAGACAGCCGTGAATTCAAGAGCTTGGATAAGCTTCAAGTGAGTCTAAAGGAGAAACTTTCCAAGCAACGATTTCTTCTTGTTTTGGATGACGTTTGGAATGAGAACTATGCCGATTGGGATATGCTCTGTGGTCCTTTACGGGCTGGTGCACCGGGAAGTAAGATCATCGTAACAACTCGCCACGAACGTGTTGCATCAACCATGAGCTCTGTTCCAGCTTACCAACTGAAGGTTTTGGAGAATGAAGAATGCCTGTCTCTATTAGCTCAACATGCATTGGGTCGAAGAGATTTTAATGCACATCCAAGTTTGAAAGAGATTGGAGAAGCAATTGTGAGAAATTGTAAAGGCTTGCCTCTGGCAGCAAAGACACTCGGAGGTCTCTTGCGCACTGATCTAAGTCTAGAATATTGGAAGGAAATAATGAATAGCAATATATGGAATATACAAAATTGTAGTATTCTTCCAGCTTTGAGATTGAGCTATAATCATCTTCCTTCCCATTTGAAGCAATTGTTTGCCTATTGCTCTATATTTCCTAAAGACTACGAGTTTGACACGAATGAGCTGGTTTTGTTGTGGATGGCAGAGGGGTTTTTGCAACAATCGGCAAGGGAGAAGGCAATGGAAGAGTTAGGTTACGAGTACTTTAATGAGCTTCTATCAAGGTCATTTTTCCAACATTCAAGTGGAAGTGAATCACAATTTGTGATGCATGATCTTATGAATGATCTTGCTCAAGTGATTGCTGGAAAAATATCCTTAAGATTGGAGTACATACAAAGTACTGAGCAGAATAAGGTTTTCGAAAAGGCTCGTCACTCATCATTCATTTGTCAGCAATATGAAGTCATCAAAAAATTCAAGGCGCTTCACGGAGTCAAGGGTTTACGAACCTTCTTACCTCTCCCAATTCATAAAATTACAAAATGGCAAAAATTCTATATATCTAATAAGGTCTTAACTGACTTGTTACCAAAATTACAGTGCTTAAGAGTTCTTTCTTTGAGTGGTTATTCCATTATTGAGATACCCAAATCAATTGGCGATCTGAAACAACTTCGGTATCTAAATTTATCTCAGACTTGGATCAAAAGTTTGCCAGAATCTGTGACTGACCTCTATAATCTACAGACTTTGTTGTTACGTAGATGCGAGAGGCTTACTGAGTTGCCCACAAGTATTGGGAATTTAATTAATCTACGACATCTTGACTGTTCTGGTACGTACAAATTACGAGAGATGCCTGCAGGCATTGGGAAGTTGGCAAGTCTGAGAACATTGTCGAAGATTGTTTTGGGCAAATTCAATGGATTACAAGTAAGGGAATTGGGGAGCCTCTCATATATCCGAGGAGCACTTACAATTGTGGGGTTGGATACTGTGAGAAATATCCAGGATGCGAGGGAGGCCGATTTATTGAGTAAGCACGGGCTTGATGAGGTAGTGTTGGAATGGAGTGATAGTTTTGATGATTCCCGAAATAGAAGTCTTGAAAAGGAAGTACTTGACGTCCTACAACCTCATGGAAACTTGAAGAAGCTCGAAATTAAATCCTATGGTGGAACAGAATTTCCCGGGTGGGTTGGAGATACCTCATTCTCCAACATAGTGAATCTAGAACTTCATTGTTGTAGAGAATGCACATCTTTACCATCTCTTGGGCAACTACCTTTACTCAAGAATTTGAAAATTGGTGGGATGATCGGGGTAAAAAGTGTGGGCGCTGAGTTTTATGGAATTGGTTGTCCTCTTACTGTTGCTTTTCCGTTACTTGAAACTCTAACTTTTCAGGACATGCCAAATTGGGAGGAATGGTCTACCTTGACTGGTGTCGAGTTACTCCCTTGCCTGAGTGAGCTCAGGATGTCCGGTTGCCCGAGTTTGACTAAAGTTTCAATCTCAAGGCTTCCATCTCTTCGAGTACTAAGTCTTGAAAAATGTCCTGAGGTTTTGTTGAGATGTATGGTAGGTATCGCCTCACTCGCCAATTTGACTATTGATACAGTCTCAGGTCTTACCGGACTACAAAAGGAAACTCTACATTTGTTGGGAGCACTTGAAAGTTTCCAGATTTGGAGATGCAGTGAAATGACGTCATTGTGGCAAGAGGAGGGTGCATGGAAGGATCTAATCAATTTGAGAAAATTAGAGGTGAAATTTTGTAAACAACTTGTATCCTTGGCTGGTGATTCTGGTGCGTTGCCTTGGAATCTTGAATCTTTGTCATTGTGGGATTGTCCTAATCTGGAGAAGCTTCCAAGTGGTTTGAACACCCTTAACAATCTTACAAAGCTTTGGATTTTAGGATGCGAGGCTCTGGAGGTGCGAAGATGTAATAATGAGGGAATGATGATGCAAAGCAACTGCAGAGCGATTAACTCGGAGAATGATGCTGAGGAAAGCATCAATCATGACCAGACTAAAACAATTTCTCATCTAGAAACACTCTCCATCACTAATTGTTCATCTTTGACGTCCTTTCCAATTGGGGATTTACCCAGCACCCTTAAGGAACTCACTGTTAAAGATTGCAAAAAGTTGGAGACAGATGTGGAGAAGACACTACACAACTGCATGTCATCACTTGAATATCTTCGAATTGATGGTTGGGTGAATATCAAAACGTTCCCTGAGTGCTTGTTCAACTTTCTAAATCTAACTTCTCTGTATATAGAAAAGTGTCCTGGCCTGGAGTCTTTTCCGGAACGTGGTCTACCCTGCAATCTGAGATTTCTTTATCTCCATAACTGTGAGAATCTCAAATTGTTGCCTGATCAGATGCAATCTCTCACATCTCTGGAAGATCTTTCAATACGTGGCTGTCCAAGTCTCAATTACTTTCCCCAAGGGGGTTTTCCCCTCAACCTAAAAGAACTTGAGCTTGGAGATATCGGAGTGCCCATCTCAGAGTGGGGGCGGAGTCTGCAAAGGTTGGCCTATCTTGATTACTTTTGGATTGAGGGCTTTTGTCCAGAAGTGGTTTGCTTTCCAGGTGAGTGTCTGCTTCCTACTTCTCTAAGACATCTTAGTATCAATGGAGCTGTGAATTTGGAATCCCTATCCGATGGCCTCCAAAACCACCTTCCATCCCTTGAAGAGCTATCAGTTTGGAGTTGCCCTAAGCTTCAATCTTTGCCAAACACGTTGCTTTCCACTCTTTCACGCCTGGATATTGTGAACTGTCCATTACTAGAAGCAAGGTGCATGAAGGAAAGAGGAGAATATTGGCAATGGATAGCCCCAATCCCCTGCGTGGAGATAGATTGGAAAAACATTCACGAACTATGATTTACAGTCAGAAGCTCTGTCTTCTGTTGAATGAGGATTGAAAAGTCAATTAAAGACCAGCCAGACTATATATTGTTATCCAGGTATCGTCTCTCTTTTTTTCTATTGAAAAAAGAAAAGAAAATAATATTACAACATGCTATAATATTATAGTTATGATGCATCAGCACCAATGTTTGAAGTTGCAGTTAGGGTTTTGTACGATTTTCTCCATCCCAAGTAAAATAATTTTTTTCCCCCTATTTGGAAACGCCAGAAAATTGGAGATTACAGCATGCTACAATTTTGTGTTTTCTCTCTCCCTCTCTCTCTCCTCCCACATTTTTCCTCCAGTTTCAAAGGCTGCTTTTAAAAAAATAAAAATAAAAAATATTTTTAAAAAAATAATTGCTCCTCGGGTATATATAATTTCATCGGTTTGACTTTGAGTCGATAAATATATTTTCATTGGTTTAAATACATAATGTCTGTATCTTTTGCTCCTGCAGTTGCCTTTAAGAACTGCTCCTATACCCCTCTAAAACAAATAGTTTTGTCTCTTAATTTACCTATTAAACTTTGAGATGCACGGAGGAAATACAATTAATCCCTTTTCTAAATCTAAAATATATTTAAAAACCAAGTTTCTTTGTATTTGCTGACTACTTATTTAGATTTAATCTAAGTTATACAACTTATTTGATCTGAATTTGATTGAATGGTTGGTCATTTGAGAACTTTGACAAGTTGGCCCTATTGTTCAACATGATGATTGCTAGAATCTGAAGCAGATTTTGAAATTAATGCAACAAAAAATGTACACTTCATTTTTAATTCAGAGGATCCTTCTCAACTTTTGTTCAGAAGAATGTAACTATTCTTTAAAAAAAAAATCCAATATTCCATTCGTAAAAAGTATTCAAAATTTCGCAACGTATTTTTGGGGTCTTTAAAACATGTTTGAGAAAGCATACAATTCGTCCTTGATAAGTAAAAGGAATTTGGTTTGTTAAGGGTGCAAATAGGCTGGGTGTAGCCAAATAATGACTAAAAGCAATTTGCCTTAAGAAATATAGCTAGGAAAATGTACCTAAGCATTTCATCTTTTGCAAAAACAGTCGACTCATGTTCCAAAAGTTTGCTTCCTAAAGCACTCTCTATTTCCAAACACATAAGTTAAAGCTTTTGCTTGGAAGTGTTCAAAAGATTTGTATCAGAGTACACTTTCTTTTTAACTTGTTTCTCTTCTTTTGAGATATAAACAACATTAGGCACAAATATTTCAAAGGGATACGCTAAACGAACATGATTTACTTACATGTATCATGAGAGAACGACTAAGCAGCCTTATTCTTCTTCTTCTACTTCTTCTTCTTCTTCTTCTTCTTCTTTTCCCCTTCCTTTTGAATTCAACAGATTCTTCCTTCAAACCCCTATTTGAACGAACCAACCCTCTTCTATGAACAACATGAAAGAATAGAGATAGTGTAACACTATTTCCTACTAATGACAAATGTTATTGTTCATTTCCAAACTTGTTCTTTTCCAACCTATTTGAAGTGCATTATGCCGCACCAGAGAAGTCTGTTTATGAAAAATGATTCAATATGAATGCTGATTTTAAACTTTTGGGATGTTAATAATACCGTGCCCTTCTGGTTAGAAAAATCCTTGCTTGCTATTCTTCTGCAGATTATCAAAAAAAAACTCAAGCAGTGAGTGCTAAATTTTGGTTTTTTGTAAAGACTTTGGGCTTTCATTTGTTAGTTTCTTGATTTTATTTTCTTCGTTCATTTTTTTCTTTTATTTTAAACAAACTGATGTAAAAGAAGCCTATGTATGAACAAGACTTACATTTCAATTCTGATTTTGAACTTTTAGGATAATTATACCAGTGCCCCTCTGGTGAGAAAGATCATTGCTTGTAACAATTCTTCTGCAGCCGATAATGAATTTTACCACCTCTTCCATGATTGGTGAATCACATAAATGAACAAAGACCATTATAAAACAAAGTGATTTATTAAGAAAATTTTCAAGCAAAAAGTGCTAATTTTGGTTTTGTGTGTAAAGAATCTTGGGTTTTCATTTGCTAGTTTCTTGAATTTTGTTTTTGTGTTATCATTTTTCTTTTCTTTCAGGGGTCGCATCATCTATTTAAACAGACTGATGTAGAAGATTCAGCAATATATTTTGGAGTAAGTGGATGCTACAGATGTATAGTGCAAGTACCTTAGAGGAGTACCATTCAAAGTTGTCTTCCGAAGAATCAGGTAAGGGCTATGTAAACAATCTGCTATATTGTATCTGTCCTTTTATCTTCTTTTCTGTTCCTCTATCTTAGGTTTTAAATTTCATGCAGCTAGCTACAAAGGCTGGTGAAACAAATTTGGAATTTCTCAGAATTTCTCTACACCCCTCTTTGTTTTGATTGGTGTTATTTAATTGGCAATTATTTATCATTCTATGCTTTCAATTTGATAAGCCTCTTAGATGTTACTATCCATAATTGTTATGAAGTGATATATATTTTTTTTCTATGAATGATCCAACATCTAGTCTTAACGTTTGAAGGACTCAAAATGGAATGGCCGAAGCTAGTTGGAGTAAGCATAAGCAAAGTTATAGCAGAAATTGAAAAAGAGAAGCCATATGTCATTCTTGTCCCAACTGATACGGAAAGTGGTCATATTTTTAAATGCTTGTTGCAACCGAGTCTATCTTTTTGTTGATAAGCTTGATAATGGCGTTGTAATTCATATACCAATACTTGGGTGAGAAAAGTTTGTAGTTCAGAATATTGAAGATGCTCTATATAAGGGTATATAAGGGAAGGTATGCCTTTTTATCATCTCTCTCTCTCTCTCTCTCTCTCTCTCTCTCTCTCTCTCTCTCTCTCTCTCTCTCTCTCTCTGTGTGTGTGTGTGTATGTGTGTCTGTGTACTGCTTTTTCTGAAAAATTCTTATTAACTATTATTCCCAATGGGATTCAACGAATATCCAAATTGTGGTGAGTGTCACACAGAAATGCTATCAAGCGAGATAAAATCTTTTCGATTGTTCTCACTCTTGAAAAGACAAATAAATCAGTGACGCACTTACAACCTCAAAAACACCAGGCCAGTGGTGTATCGGTTCTCCTTTACAAATTGCCTAGTATAGAACTACTTATTCTAGCACCCCATTTGTCTTCCCAACATCTGAATTGTAAGGTGCACTATTCATCCAAGCCTTAAACTAGCAACAAAAAAAATCCACGAGGGAAATATGTGCATGCTCTGCATCACCTGGCTCGGTAAGGGATTGAGAAAGAGAGAGAGAGAGAGAGAGAGAGAGAGAGAGAGAGAGAGGTGTCGGTTGTATGTATGCAATTGTAGATGTAACGAATGAAAATAAGTCAAAGGCAGCAATAAATACAACAATGCCATTCAACAAGCTCATATAGCAAAATGCATAAAAGGGCTTTAATGCATGATTTAAAAGCACAAGAACACTTGCAGATCCTCAGTTTCATTGACTTCCTGTAATGTCTTAATACATGTACAAATAAGGCAAATACATCTGCCTGTGAATGTTAGGCAAGTGAAAACAAAAACCTCTAGACTATCTTCTAATCATACCACCACACTAGCCTATTTCAACTTTCACCAGATAAGTTTGTTCTAACTACGATCTAAACTATATGCAAAGAACACTTCCTTTGTACATTCCCTCATGTACATTTCACACAATTTTTTATCCTATATAGGTTCACATACGTGCAACATAGATGGAATTGTCCATGTATACCACTCACATCTCAAAACAATAGAGAAGTGTACCTGAAGAAATGCACCCAAATCTTTTCCAACAATGAAATACCATACAGAAAAGGTCATTTTTTGTTTGCCAAAGCATTTAACACTCAAATTACAGTCATCATTCATCAATGGAAGGGGAAAAATGGACATAGGGAGAGTGAGGTCACAAAGAGCCAAACATATTTAGAAGAAAGCCAAAGCACAACTAAGGCAAGACAGATAAGGACTGGATTATCTCTTGAATTTTCCTCCATGAATTTCACAAAATTCATGTGTATGCAGACGCCTCAAGTTTGATCGAGTGTCACCTATTGAACATAGATGGTTTCTACTTTTGGAAATCAATTCTGAACACGTCCTGCTGTAATCAAGATCATTACAAGTAAGTCGACTCTCTTCCGAGAAGCATCAAGACCCGATACCACTCGTCTTGAGCCAAAATGAACAAAATACCCCTGAACCTACCACATTGCAGACCAGGAGTCTTGAGCATGTGTATAATTAGGACATCATTCTCGAGGCACTCTCGGGACCAATATATATAACTTTTTTCCATTATGCTGACAATTATTGAGGTTGTAACGTGTAAGCTATTATTTAATAGCAATAGCTCCATATCATTTTGTGATATTTCAAGTCATGAAATCAAAATTTTGACAAAAGAAAAGTAATTCGAGATAATAATGTGATCCCTGAATAGAATTGGACATTACATGAAATGACGACTAAGTACTAAAATTGCTTGAAATGCTTTTTACAACCTAATTGAATTTTGTATTGGATAATACCAAATTTTAGTGGCATTCGATGTTTGAACATATCCTGGAACTCTAGAAAGCAATTTGATTGGTTAATGCAGATGACTGAATCTAAAACTAAACACCTACGTAGAAGTTGTTGTATGCCTAGTGGAAACCACAATGTGTTGTCCGAATATAATTTTGTAGTGTCTTAAGGGTAGTACCAAGGAGCCCGTGATATAGTGCCACTACACTGGATAAAGGTAAGTCTAGCTAAACGGGGGGTAATTCTAGCTCAACCAAGTCATTATCCATCTAATGTACAGAACATGTGTTGACTTTTAAGAATTAGCTGATTTGAGCATCACAATTTTATTATCCTCAGGTGACATGAGATACAATAAAAGCCCCACTGATAATGTTGTCTTTTAAGTGCAGTAGACGTATTCCATCATTATGGATGTGCACGAGGTATACATGAAATGTGAAAATGTTCAATCTAATATTTCGATTCTAGTTATGTGTGTGACTCACCATTTGATTGTCCCTTGAAATCATCATGGCTTAGTTGATCTCATATAAATTGCTCCTTCCATTTTTGAGCAATCCATCTAATACGCACGTTTTCTTGCTAAAAACATGCAGTAAAGTGCACCAGATTGTAGGTGTTCATGAGATGGTTCTTACAGCATTCACGGACTGCATCCAAAAATGTTCTGTTTTAGGCATATAGGGTTGATTCATGAGACGTTACACATTTTTTAATTAAATTCATTGTATTGGGCATATAGGAACTTAAGACTTTTGTGAACCAACCTTTCTGTTGAATTTTGATAATTACAGTGTTGATGTTTACTTTTCGTTTGTTTCAGTTTTACCAGTCTGCTCAGATCTTTTGACATACTTGGATGCATTATTCTGTCTCTGTGTCTTTCATTTGGTTTTTTTTTTTCCTTTTTTAGCTTGTCACAATATATTGTCCGGTGTGACCTGTACAATACTAAGATCAAATCTAATATTTACCAAGCCTAGGGTTGGAGAGGAACTTTGTTTTGTTTGTAGAATCCTATTACATAATTAAAAAAATTTAAAATCGTAGAAACGACATACTTAAAAGTGCAGGAACATTAAAAAGTTGAAGCATACTAGACTCAACTCAACTCAACAAAGCCTCGTCCCAAGCACATTCCATTCTACTACGTTGAAGACAATATTCTCACTCAAGAAACATGGTTACTTCAACCCTTGAGTTGGTTTTCTTTTCTCTTAGTACCACTGATCTTCATGAGAATACTATCATTAATTTCTGCTGATCTAAATGTGAATACTATCATTCTTCCACAATAGTGCAATGATTAATCTTCCTTGCATACGCCCCAATCATCGTAATTTGGTTTTCTGTTATTTTTGTCTGAAATTTGTGTTACCTCTTCGACACCATGAATGGATTCATGTCTCATTCTATTGTTTAAATCACCGCACAATCATCTCAACACTTGCATTTCCATTGAACTTAATTTAGACCATGATACTTTAAGCTGCCAAAAATTTCCTCACATACAATGTGGTTAGTCTAATAGATTTCCTTTTAATTTAAAGATTTACAGTGATGGCAACATACCAGACGCATCCCTTCTGTTGATCTATCCTTCTTTGGTTGTATAAACTATCCTCAGACATTGCCTCTCAAAAATATCTGGAAGGGCATACCGTCCCGAAAATCCAAATTTTCTGCTGGCAAGCACTTCATGGTAAAACTGCTGTTAGAAAAAACCTCTAAATGCTTATCCATTTGGATACCGGTAATGTTAGATGTCCGTGGTGTGGACTATTCGGAAAAACAGTGGACCACCTAATGCTTAATTGGTCCTATGCATGGACAATATGGATCAACTGTCTTTGTTGGTGGTCAGTATCTTCATGCCTTCCTAACTCATACCGCTTCGGTGGTCTCAATGGATTTCCCTGTGTTCCAATCAAAGCAAGGCTGTTTTGGATGTTAAAGGTAAAAAATGTGCCAAACTTCTCAATCTTCTCTACTTATTTTTTGAGAAACATCCAAGTGGGCATGATCATCAACAAACCTCACAAACAGCGCCCCAATGTGGACTGGTCTTCACCGCCTACCGGGTTTCTCAAAACCACTGTAGAAACTGGAACTCCGAAATCTTCGCTTTATTTTCGATTAGTATTGGCATTCCCAACTCCAATGTGGCAGAATTAAAATCCATCAAAGAAGGCCTACAAATGTATCTTCGATTTATCAGTGAAAGGCTGACATTTTTTTTTTATGGGCATAATATTAGAAAGTGACTCTATGTTTGCATTGTCTTGGGTTAACTCAGTGGAAGGAAGACAATGGAAATACAATGTTTCACTAATTCTACCTGTGTTTTGGAAATGGCTCACATATTAGGAAGAACAAATTCAAACTGCCTTTTTCTTTTCTTTTTTTCCTGCATGGTACAATTTTGTGCTCTCTCTCTTCCCTGCATTCTTCTTCCAGATTCACACTGCCTTTTTCTTTTCTTTTTTTCCTTTTCTAAAACTGCCTCTCCTGGTAAGTATTTTTTTTCCTTTCTAAATCTGCACACAGAGAGAGAGAGAGAGAGAGAGAGAGAGAGAGAGAGAGAGAGAGAGAGAGAGAGAGAGAGGCCCCTCTAAAACAAATGTTTTTGCCTCTGAATTATCCTATTAAACTGAACTTTCAAAGAAAAAGTAGCGTCAAATGCACGAAGAAAATACAAATAATCCCTTTAAATTGAAGTAAAATATATTTTATAACCAAGTATCTTCGTATTGCCCACCAGTGACGAGATTTAACCTAAGTTATACTATGACTTATCAGATCTGAATTTGAATTTTTCATTTGTTTTGCAAGAAGTGATCAATTTTTCTGCCTCTTGTCACAGCTGCCTCTATTTATTAATTATTGGTATCTAGTTAGAATCATGTCCTTCAACTAAACCTTCTTAATCATCGAATTTTTTTTTTTTATCATATGTTTTTATCCAAATCCACAGTAATTGCCATATCTGCTATTCCGTTTATCATTTTGACAACATTAGAAGTTGTATTAAAGTTGAGCCTGTATTCAACATGATTATTGCTAGAATCTGAAGCAGATTTTGAAACTAAAGCCACAAAAAAATGTACAATTCATTTTCAGTTTAGTCGATTCTTCTCGACTTTTGATCAAAAAATGTGTTTATGCTTTAAGGTATTATCTCCATTATCAAAAAGTTTTCAAAATTTCCTAATGTACTTTTGTTTTATAATTTTATTTATTATTTATTTTTTTTTTTTTTCATGTTTATAACTTGTTTGAAGAAGCAGACATTCATGTTTGATAAGTAAAATGTACCTAAGCATTTCATTAGTCGCTAAAACACTTTCTCTTTACATAAAAGTATTCCTCCTCAAGCATTGTCTCTAGTTCCTAAAACATACTTTTAAAGCTTTGCTTACAAATTTTCGTCAACAATGTGAAAAAATGCACTTTGTTTTTACTATGTTTCTTTCTTTTTAAGACATAATTGTTCCACGTCTGTTCCTTCCGTCACAATTTTTTAGGTATGATCTCATAAGAAAAGAAAGTTATTAACACAATTGTCAAGCAAAAAGTGTTTAATTTTGGTTTTTTTTGACGGAATTCCTAAAGAAGTTGGGTTTTCATTTGCAATTACACCACTACCTTTTTTTTTTTTTGTTTTCTTTCAGGTCTCACAGCATCTGGTTAGACAAAATCATATCGAAGAGTCATCAATATTTCAGGGAATGAGTTTCTTTCCAAATTATCAGGTAAGGGCTATGTTAATAAACTTCTGTATACTTGGGTAGACAAGTCCCAATGGTGACCTCAATGGTGCTTATTATGACGGTTGATTATGTGAAGTGCGCCAAATTTTGTCATCATCTGCACGACTGGTGTTTAAGTTTAGTGTAACAGGTGTGGTAAAAGATGGGTTAGATAAAGTCTTGTGTGTTCCAAAAAGTAGAGGTTTTGAGGTTTGTTCATGTTGTGAACAGTAACTTAAGAATAGTAACCTTGCTGCTAAGGAATTGCACGAGCTAGTGCCCACTTGGTAAGCAATTATTTGAGATTATTGAAAAGTTGTTCATTTGGCAACCAACTTTTTACAACTTTTTTAAAATGTAATTCTTCAAAAAGCCGGAAAAAGTGTTGGAATTTTAGCTTGAGATTCACAAAAAAAAAAAAAAAATTAATCCCTTTTATTGAAATAAACTATGGTTAAAAGCAAGTTTCTTAGTATAGGCCGACTACTTACTGACATTTAATTTAAGTTAGATGACTTGTCAGATTAGAATTTGAAATTTTCATTTCTTTTGCAAGAAATGATCAATTTTTCAGTCTGCGATCGTAGTTGCCTCGATTTATTTTTGTTGCCATTTAGTCAGAACCAAGTCCTTCAATTAAATGTCTTAACCACCAAAACATTTTTTAACCATATGTTATTATCTAGTTAGAATCAAGTCCTTCAACAGTCTGTAATTGCCATGTGTGTTGTCTCTTCTATCATTGAGAACATTAGAAGTTGTGTTAAAGTTGAACCGTTATTGTTCAACATGATAATTGCTAGAATCCTAAGCAGATTTTGAAACTAATGCAACGAAAAATGTACTTTTGATTTTAAATTCAGTGGATTCTTCTCAACTTTTGGTCAGAAAATGTGACTCTTTCCATCATTAAAAAGTTTACAAAATTTCCTAATCTATTTTTTTTTTCATGTTCAAAACGTGTTTGAAAAAGCATACATTCATGTTTGATAAGTAAAAGTGCACCTATTTTATCAAGCATTCTGATAGGCTGGGTGTACCCCATATTAAATTATGTACCTAAGCATTTCATCTGTTTCTAAATCACTTTCTCTTTTCGTAAAAGTATCTTCCTAAATCATTGTCTCTAGTTCCTAAAACATACTTGTAGAGCTTTCTTAGAAATTTTTACTCAAAGCATACAAAAACATTCTTTGTTTTCAGTGTGTTTCTTTCTTTCCAAGACAAACTTGCTCCACATCTATGCCTTCAATCACAATTTATCAGCTATGATCTCTCTCTCTCTCTCTCTCTCTCTCTCTCTCTCTCTCTCTCTCTCTTATTTAGTCCTGATTGTGGCATCATTCATCGGACGTTGCACGTACCGGTATTGGCTGCATATTTACATTCAGAACACACATCTGCAAGGATACACAAAGCAAGTCTATCATGAGGTAGTAAAGCCACTCAAATATGATCTAATTTCATGAGAGACAACTAGGCCTATGTCTAAATATCAACTATTCGAATTCAGATTTTAGGATATTAACGCCAATGCCCCTCAAAGATACTTGCTTGCAATATTTTCTGCACATTATGAGCAAAAGAAAGTGGATAAATCACATGAAAAAATAATGAGCAAAGTCCATAAGAAAAGAAAGCGCATTTTTAACAAAATTGTCGAGCAAAAAGTGCTAAATGTTTGTTTACTTAAGGAGTTCCCAAGGATGTTGGGTTTTCATTTGCAATTACACTTCTCCCTTTTTTGTGATTTCTTTCAGGGCTCTCATCTGGTGGTGTGAGTGAATGCTTTGATGTATCTAAGGAGTGAGTGGGTATCTATCCTTTTTTTTTTCCCCTCTTATTTTTTTAATCTTAAGTTTTGAATTTCATGCAGTCGCCTAGAAATGGTGGTGAGTTAAAATTGGAAAATCTCAGTGTTACAAAGAAACTGCAATTCTCTTTGTTATTTTCTTTGGTGGATTTTTCGTTGTTTGGTAACGTTGCGGTTTGCAAAAAACGTGTTTTGTAATCATTTCTGTTTTTCTTTCTTTCTGTTGAAAATGACAACGAAATTTGCCTAGAAAACGAAAGCTTTTTAAGTTACAAAAACTGAAAACATGTTTGGTCATCGTTTCCCTTTTTCTTTCTTGAATCGTCAACAAAATTGGGCTAGCAAGCGAAAACAAGAAAAAAGTGGCTAGTTTCCGTTTTCAGAATTTTCAAAACTGAAAACTGGAAAGAACGAACAAAATCAAAGTCTCACTATTCCCCCGAATTTGCAAAGGAGCATAGCTTAGACAACCCCATCCACACCAACACAGCTGATCCTATTATTTATATTTGCAGCACAAGAGCTTACACAACACAAGAATGTTCTTCTGGGCAGAAAGAGTACTCAGAGCAGTCCCCATTGCATAGTTGTCTCCCATGTCTGGTAAGCCTCTTCCAAATGTTAGCTTTTACCTGGACTAAAAGGCACAGTATTTTAAAGAAGCCGATCCTCAGTTTTTGCCTTATGACCAAAGATTCTTCTATTCCTCTACCTCCAAAATTCTTAAGAAGAGGACTTCAAGTGATTTATGCTGGGCTCTGAGTATTGCACTGCTTGAGAGCCTCTTCGCATAGCTTCTTGGAGAAAAGACAGTTGAGAAAAAAGTGATTTTAGCTTCTAGTCTCTTTGTTGCAATGAAACTAACTCATTGTAGTCAATTCTCATTTAAGCAAGTCCTTACTGTTCAGTTTGTTTTTACATATTAACGAGATAACCAATAGCATCTAATATGAGCCCAGGTTGCATCATCTGTAGATAGACACTTCTACGCCAAAACCACTTAACCCTTTCAATAAAGGCTGGCACTTTAGACATCATAAAACATGTAGCGTGCTGGACAATCTGCTCTCCGAATCCAAGAGCAAATTATCAAACCATATCAGAATGTATCTTCGAATTTCCAATGGCATGACCTTCAATCTAACATTCTGTCCCAGCTTAAGATTTTCGTCCTGGTTCATAACTCTCGGCAATAACGGTCAAGTTTTTGATTTGTGCAAATTTTCTTTTTGTACATCCCTACTGAATGGTGTGATATGAATTTGTAATTTCTTGATTTGTGTATGCGCGTATACATATTTGTGTAACATTAGCTGATAATAACTGAAAATTTTAGAAGGCAAGTTCTACGGGGTTTATTATGATGGTTGATTAGGTTTGTGCGCCAAGTTTGTCTTCCATGATATGCTTTTATTATTACTGATGCAGAACTGTTATCATTCCTGCTTGATTGAGATTGAAGTTTAGTGTAAAAACATTTCAAGGGATGGTGAAAGATGTGTTAGATAGAATCTTATATTGGAATTCAAAAGGTAAGGGTGTTGGAAAGAGTCTTATGTTGGAATTCAACATGCTCATCACTACTGTAAAAATGTGGATTTGCATCTCTATTTTGGATTCATTAGCAGAGTTGCACGTGGATCGGTAATTCGTCACATTCTCACCAAATTTTATGGTATTTAAGACATGAAATCTCTCCACTTTTTCTGGTCTAAAGTATTGATTAATAAATGTTTGAAAAAGAATTAACGTTAACATGGCAATACTTTACTACTCTATACATTCCAATATGATAAGCCTCTTGGGATGTTAATTTCCATCGTGTTTATGAAGATTTATGTTTCAAGAATTGAGTTTGTTTGCTCAGTCGCATATGAATTTTTATCCACAACTGATCAAAGACCTGTTTTATTATTTGAAGTACTCAAATTGAAGGGCCAAAGTGATACAGTTAAAATCGAATTGCATAAAATTGTAGAGAGAGAAGAGCACCGTTATGGGTAAGACCCAAAACGTAAGAAGATAGAGAAAGAAACAAGAATAGAATTCATTATAGAGAGAGAGAGAGAGAGAGAGAGAGAGAGAGAGAACCGAAGTTAGAGAGGGATAGTAAATATTCTAGTTTATATTTCTTCTCATCAACTCATGGCTATATATAGCCTTACAACCAAATGCATGCATGCACAAGGGAAACGTGTGGGAAAAGTGCCTATTTACATGGAAGCATGATGGATGCAATGTGCCTAGTGGACACATGGAAATATGATATATACATATGTATAGATATACTGCCACTATAGTGCCTAATAGTAAGGAATTGACTACATGCAACTAAGGGTTTGTTTGATAATCCAATTAAGTGCTGAAAATGAAAACTTTCAGCACATATTTTGTTTCAGTGCGTTTGATAACGTATCACTTAATTGAAAAAGCAACCAAAAAACCACTGAAAACTTTAAGTGAAAATTTTCTACTGAAATTAATCACTCAATGCAGTCTATTTCAATACTTGAAAAACTGTTTTCAGTACTGTAAATTCAATGACTTAAATTTTTAGTACTTAATTTTCAGTACTTAATTTTCAATTTTATCAAACGCACCCTAAGTCTTCAAAGCACAACCACCACCACTGTGCGCATATTGTCCATGTATTGCAAGGCTTTAGATTGCATGGTTTTGCACGTAACACAAAGCTGGTTGGAGTAAGTGCAAACAAAGTTGGTTGGACAACCCATATATGATAGACTGATAGTCATCTCAATTGATAGAAGAATGGTTCGATTGCAACCATGTGTATATTTCTATCGACATGCTTAGTAATGGTGCTGTAATTGATATTACAAAGACAAGGTTTGACTTCACAATAATGGAGATGATCTAAACAAATGAACAAGTGAATGCTCTCTCTCTCTCTCTCTCTCTCTCTCTCTCTCTCTCTGAAGTTTGTGAATGAGTGTACACTGTCATTCTGATGCAATATTTTGTCCATATTTTCCTGTAGCGCTTTGTTCTTTAGTTATGTTTGGGTTATTTTACTTGGTAACCATCATGTAATAGTAGCATACATGAAATAGGGTAAAAATAGGGGAGTGAGGTTTGTTTTTATGCAGACAAACAATTTTTTTTCCAGAAATCCAGGCCTTGAAACCCTAATTCTATTCACGTTCTTCTTGATTTCTTGTACATTTCAGCTTCAATTGCATCACATTCACAAAACTTTCCTGGACTTTTTATTTGCAAATGTGTGTAGAGATTCATCCGCAAAATTTGCCCAAAAAATGTTTAATTGTTTGGATTTTTCTCTCGTTAGGTAAGTAATCAAGTTTTTCTTCGACATGGACATTGAGGTAGCTCTTTTCAATTAAATATGACATACTAGAATGTGGTATGGTATTGATGGTGAAGATCTTTAGAGAAGCCAATGGTTTTGCTGATAGCTTGGCTAAACAAGGGGTTGGTAGGCTATCTGATCTACGGGCTCTCATTTGATGGGGCTGTTGCTGGATTGAGCTTCCAAACTTGCTGTTTGAGAAAGGAAAAATAAAACATAAAAAATCTTGTCAAGTGTGTGTGTGGGGGGTGGGGGGTGGGGGCAGGGCTCTTGGTGTGTGTGTGTATAGTTTTTTTTTTTCCCTTTCGGGTAAGGGTGTTCTTTCGGGGGTATGGGAGTGCTTCTTACTCCCTTTGGTGTGTGTGTGCGTGTGTGTGTTTAGTGTGTGTTTCTCTTCGTGTATCGTTCAATGCGTGTTTGCATGCTAGTTTTGACTATAGATTGGGGGCGATTGCTGGAGTATCCGATGTGCTTTTGCTAATGGTAATTGTTTGTTGCGTCTTGGGTGTCTTGTCTTGAGAGGACACTGGGTAGATTTCAAGCTGGGTCTGGTCCATTATGCTGGGTATCCATGGTGCTATTTCCAAAAAAAAAAAATAATAATAATAAAGAGAGCTGGGTTATGCTGGGTATCCACACATTTCCAAAAAAAAAAAAACACCTTCACTCAAAAAAATAAATAATTAATTAATAAAGAGAGTTGGGTGTCTGAGATGTCTCTTATGGCCTGTAGGTGTGAGTTGGGAGGTTTTTCATGTATCAACCTTTTTGCGTCTGTGTCCCTTCTTTCTTGGTTTTTGGTCTTTCTGTTTCTTTGATTTTGGTGATGTTTTTCAGATTTTTGTGGGACCGTATTATGGTCTTTGTGTGTTTTGGGTCTCTTTTTCGTTTCCAGGGATTTATAGCTCTGTAACGGGTCTTTGGATTTGTAGTAATGGGGTTTTGGCAGGTTGGATTCCATGTATTGGGCTGAGGTTATGTTAATTGAAGGGTTTGGGTGATATACTGCAATTTGTGTGAGTGAATATTTTACCAGGTGTGTGTGTATGTTTTCTTGGGTTGGTCTCCTTAATGTCAAGTTTTTTTGTATGCGTGAGTGTTAATTGACTTGGTGTGTGTTTTCTTTGCGTGATCTGTTTGGTGTGAGTTTTGGCTTTGTGGGGTGCGTTTTTGGTGGCCTCGGCTGGGTATGTGTGTATTTATGTTTGTGAGTGAAGGTGTTTCGATCTTTTGCTTACCTTACCATTTGTAGGCTATTCTAAGCATATGGAAACAAGGCATCACCATCTCTGAGTTTTTTTTGTTTTTTGTTGCTTCCGCTTATGGATGGCATGTGTGTGTTTTTCTCTTTGCTTTGGCAACTGGTTTTGGACCTGTAACAATTTCCATGCTCAAGGGATGTGACCTTTTCTTTCGTCTGCTTGGGAGATTATCCAGTTTTTTTTTTAAGCTGGCACGCAAGGTTTTCTGGCATTTTCAGTTTCAAAGGGTTTCTGGAGACTCATCAGTTTTCAAAGGATTGAGTACTGGCATTTTCATTGTGAAGAGAGGAACTTGGCAAAAGATTTAACTGATGTGGAAGGATTTAGGTTGTGGATTTGTCCATTAAAAATATCTTTAAGAGTTTCAATAGGGCAGTTTTCTTTTCGGTTTATGGAGTGTATAAAGTTTTAGGAAGATTGTTGGGGGGTTGTAATTAATTTCCTTGCCCTACGAGCTCGTATATATTGTTTAAACGTTCTGCTTCAATATGGAGTACATGCACAAGTGTGTGTTTGGTAACAATTTATTTTATATTTCTGAGTTCATTTGGCAATTTACTTTTTATTACTGTTCAAAAGGGGGAAAAGAAAAGTTGAAAGAAGATACTTTAGTAAGCAACAAAAAATGACGCATTTTCGAAAAGCTGAAATTATTTTAAACTCCCATGACAATACAGTAAATTTTGTCAACTTTTCTCACAGAATTGAACATTTGAATCACATTGCGTCTATTTCAAAACTTCAAAGACTTAATTGATGCAATTGAAACTACAGGAACTAAAATGAGATAGAGACCAAACTTCAAGGGTAAATTTTGCAATTGAGCCATATGATAAACAACTTTTTCAACAATCTTTACAAGAAACGTAGAAATGCATGCCAATTACCTGCCTTAGTTAGCGTTGACCTTTGGAGAAGTTGGGAAACTTCCCAGAAAACTCTTTTTTGTTTGAATTCTACATGCATCAGAAAATCTATTTCTTTTTTCACCATCTTTCTTACTTTTAAATTTCTCTTTGGAAATATTCATCCAATCCCAACCTTCCTCAAATATGACTAATCCTATGTCTCCCAAATTTGTATCTCAAATGTGGTTTCCAAGTTGGTTATGAAATTAGGTTGACAAATGAGGCTTTTGGATGGAAAAGTTTTAAGTCAACCAAGTTTTCCTCAAGAAGATTTCGGAATTTCTGTGATTTCTTTACACCCGAACAAATGGAAATTTAGAACTAGGAATTGTTAATTTGTATGCAGATGTTACAATTGTAACTAAAGCTACTGATATATGTATGATCTGGTCATTTTTAGTTCAAAAGTTATTATCTATGCCAAGTGATGAGCAAGGGGAGTAAATCTTTTAAGGCGCATTTCATAAGTAGACACCTTTTCTCTTACATATATATATATATATATATACCTACATCATATACATATATACTTATTATGCATGTATGTATGTTGTTCAAGAATTGAACTTGAGCCAGAGTTTTGCAAACAGCATAGCCTCTCAGGGAATTCTTCAAGATAAATTATTATGGCTTGCTATGTAGTTTTGTTTACAATTGGCATTATTCCCCTATGACCTCGTATAAGTTGTTTAAATGTACTGCATCAATATTAACTAGATTCACATGTGCCTTGTTTGGTAACAATTTATTTGACATTATCTATCAATTTGAATTTGTGGCAGCTAACTTTTCACAATTTTGCTTTAAAAGAAAAACAGATTTTTTTTAAAAGGCTTAAAAAAGTTGAAAGAAGAGATTATTCTAGTATGCAACAATTTGAAGCATATACGAAAAAGCTGAAATTATTTTAAATTCCCACAACAATGTCACAATACAAAATGATAAACAAATCCCAGACGGCCTTTTTATGTCCTTACCTCATTTTTATGAATTGGTCTTAACTTGGGAAACTAGAAATGTTTATAATGACTAAGCTAGGTCTTTGTTTAGTTTTCCTGTCTCATTCATGAAGTAGTTTAATTGTACCACTTGCCAATTGCCTGCCTTAGAATTAACCTTTGAAGATGAAGGGAAACTTCCCAGAAAACTCTTTTAAAGGAAAAAAAAATCTACATGCATATCAGAAAGGTGCTGCTGTATCATATTTATTTTTTCACCTTCTTTCTTACTTCTAAATTTCTCTTTAGAAGTATTCACTCAATCCCAACCTTATTTCAAATATTCATTCAACTAGGACTAATGCTAAGTCTCACAAATTTGTATCTTAAATAGGGTTTCCAATACACAGACTGGGCTCACTTAATTTTTATTGGAGAATGTTGAGACGGTCCCACTATTATTGAAGATGGCTCCCCATAGCGTTGAATCACATTTGGGAAGGATAGCATTCCAAATAAAGAAATGGCAGAGGACTTTGAGGAATATTCAGGCAGTTCTCACTGATGCAGAGGAGAAGCAAATTACAAATAATGCTGTCAACAGTTGGCTGGAAGATCTGGGAGATTTGGCTTATGATTTGGATGATCTACTTGACAAAATCTCTACAGAAGTTTCGATTCGCAATCTCAAGGCGGCGAGGACTGACCAAGCTAGCACCAGTAAGGTAATTATGAGCTTCATGCCCACTTGCTGTACTAACTTCACTCCGCATTCGTTAATGTTTGATCGCAAAATGAGGTCTGATATAGATGAGATCTCACCCAGATTAGAAGACATTTTTAATCTGAAAAACGGTTTGAATTTGAATGTAAATGTGAGAGGGAGGTCCAACAGAATAACTGAAAGGCTGACTACGACTTCCCTCGTTGATGAATCTCCTGTTTTCGGTCGGGAAAATGATAAAAAGGCAATAGTAGAAAAGGTACTCAAAGGTCTGAAGAAGCATGTGATGGTGAAGTCTCTTTGTAACTCCTATAGTTGGCCTAGGTGGAGTAGGCAAAACCACACTTGCCCAGCTGGTTTACAGTGACGAAAAAGTGACTGGTTTCTTCGATTTAAAAGCATGGGTATGTGTTTCCGAAGACTTTGATGTATTCACGATTACGAAAATGATTTTTGAATTGGTGACTACAGACAATCATGAATTCAAGAACTTGGATAAGCTTCAAGTGAGTCTAAAGGAGAAACTTTCTAATAAAAAATGTCCTAATCTGGAGAAGCTGCCAAGTGGTCAGAACGACCTGACATCTCTCCAGGATTTTCGTATTTCTGATAGCCCGAGAATTGTGTGCTTTCCAGAAACAGGTTTGCCACCAATGCTTACAAGGCTTGATATTCAAGAATGCAAAGCTCTGGATGTCCAAACTTGTAATTATGAGGGAATGGTGATGCCAAGCAAAAGTACTGAAAACCTTTCTCATCTTGAAAGACTGGAACTCATTGGTTGTTCATCTCTGGCGTCCCTTCCCGCATGGAATTTGCCCAGCACCCTTAAAGAACTCCGTGTTTACTATTGCACGAAATTGGAGCCGGGTGTGGAGAGGCCACTAAACAATTGCACATCGTCACTTGAAAGTCTTTCCACTGATGGTTGGGTGAATTTCAAAACGTTCCCTGAGTTCTTCATCAACTTTCTACGTCTAACTCAACTGTCTATAACAGACTGTCCTGGCCTGGAGTCTTTTCCGGAATGCGGTTTACCCCGCAATCTGAGAAGACTTCAAATCTCTGACTGTGAGAATCTGAAATTACTGCCTGATCAGATGCAATCTCTCACATCTCTGGAACATCTTACAATAGTTCGCTGTCCAAGACTCAATAACTTTCCCCTAGGGGGTTTTCCTCTCAACCTAAAAGAACTTAGGCTTGGAGATATCGGAGTGCCCATCTCAGAGTGGGGTGGTCTGCAAAGGTTGGCCTGTCTTGATTCCTTTTCGATTTGGGGTGAGTGTCCAGAAGTGGTTTGTTTTTCCGGGTGAGTGTCTGCTTCCTACTTCTCTAAGACGCCTTCTTATCTATGGAGCTGTGAATTTGGAATCCGTATGCGTTGGCCTCCAAAGCCTTCCGTCGCTTGAACATCTATCAGTTTGGAACTGCCCTAAGCTTCAATCTTTGCCAAACACGATGCTTTCAACTCTTTCACGCCTGTATATCGAGAGCTGTCCATTACTAGAAGCAAGGTGCATGAACAAAAGAGGAGAATATTGGCGATGGATGGCCCCAATCCCCTGCGTGCTCATAGAATGGGAAAACGTTCGATCAAAACTCATAGACCTACCACTACCAGTCTCTTCATATTCTTATCCAGGTGTCATTCAATTACCAATCACAACTCTCTCTCTCTCTATCTATAATCTATATCTATAATCTATATATATAATATATATAAGTGCACCGATCCCCAAAAGTGTTTTACACTTTTATTAATTGGTGCACTTTCACCTAAGTGATTTTTTTTAGAGTTTTAATTTTTTAGTCCATCCATAATAATCCTAATAAATATACTTATTACCGTTTTAGAATAAAACTATAACATGTCTCTATTGGGTTTCTTCTATTGTTTTTTTTCCCCTTTCATGTGGACTCCTTAGGTAAGCATTAGTTTCCAATCTCGATTCTTTAGGACTCAAACATTACTAAAAGTGTAACATTAGAAGAGCTAGATAGGTAAAACTACTAAAAACACGAACATGATCAATCACACACCAAGAGCATGTGACTTTGGGAGATACATATATCTAATCTCAAGAAACTTCCCAAGAGACCTTCACACGGATACCCCAATGGTTGTTGCCACAAATGCTCTGCTCAGTCGTACGATCTAGTCGAGCATTGAAGACAGCACAGCCCTGGGCAATCTCAATCTCAGTATCACCTTCAGAGTGATACAAATTTGCTGACACTTGGAGAAAAGATTGATGACTGATAGCTAAAACTGACCTTGACAGAGGAATGCAGTCTTCAGGATTGACAGGTTTGTTGTTCTTGTCTTTCTTCTTATTGAAGAGCATAATTGAATATAGTTCACGCCCAGCTGCACTTGATGCTTGAATGGATCCATAAAGCTTGGCAGTATTTTCGCCAAACAAAGTAACTTCCACAGTGGCCTTTAGAGCGCCCATGTGGACAACGTACTTTAATGTGGCTGCACCAACGGTGGCTGATAAAATTCTCTCAGCAATAAGTCTGGTGACATCGTGGATATCAAACTCACGGTCATCTGTGTCTTCATCATAAGAATTGAACCGGTGGGAGAACATATCCCATTTGATCCACCCTTTACTGACGACGACTTGTTCATTATTGTCATCATAACCCTTGAGATCCAGAGTGATGCGGCCACCATCACAGAAAGAGATGACATAAAGGGACGGGCCAGTTAGCAGGATCTCATATTCTTCTTCACCGCCACCATCCACCCAGGAGATGGATTCAGAATCCTCTTTACTATCCCTGTTGTAGATGACTAGATCGTCAAGTCCATCAAAGACAGAGATGCTACCGTAGAGTTGTAAGGTGGTGCTGCTGATGGTGTCTTTGTCGATGACCACCGAAATCATCTCCATCGCTGGGATTCCGAAACAGGGATGATAAACACCTAGGTCATCAGGATGCTCGTCATCTTTATCAATCCAAAGGTTCGTAACAATGCCGATTAGATTTGTTTCCAGGAATATCCAAGCCGCAAGGATGCTCAATAGATCACCCTTATCGACGCAACCTTCTGTAGGGTACGACAGTGCAATGCAGCAGCAGATAGAACCCAAAAAAAAAAAATTAAATGACAAGTACATGGAAACGAGAAAAGATCTATGAGTAACAACATAACAATAACAATAACAACTCCTCGTACAAATATTAAAAAAATAAACTCAACTCATTCATAGATTCACAAGTAGTAGTAGTAACAAAAATCAATTTTTTTTAACAGATCCAGAGAGAGAGAGAGAGAGAGATGCTTGCGTGGCCTCTTCAAATTAGGCAGAGAGAGGTGATTAAGGCGAAAAATATGTCATCTTTCCGAGATAGTTGAGGGTCAGGGACGTATTCTGACATGTTTGTTAACTAACAGACGGCTCGCTTGCTAGGGAACAAAAAATTTGACAAGAAGAGGAGAATTCTAAGAGCATCTCCAATGGAGAGTTGTATTTTGAGGTGGTGCTAAATTTGTGATATACAACCTCAAAGATGTATACAACCTTCAAATATAAGTTTTGAGAAAAATGTGCTCCAAATCGCGGGTGCTAAATGGGGGTGTACATGATTAGGACTGGTAAAATGGGTCGACCTGCAAACCCGACATGAACCTGACAAAAATTATCATGTTTTGGGTTCACCCTAATCATGCTGGGGTCCATATCAATGTTAACCTGTTTAGAACCTGACAAAAACAGATCCGATCGATCCGAACTCGATAACCTTTAAAGAACGTGATTAACCCGATATGAGCATAATTCATCACAGTCATTTACTTAAATGATCAAAACCCTAATCATCTAAAGTAGAACATGCAAATTATCCATTTTTCATATAAAATGACATCAGTACTTTTATAGTAATTACACTAGGTATTATCTTTTTCATGATCTTATGGTCCTTGTTAGTTTATAACTTAAACAGTAGTGCTTGATACTTTTGATTTTTTTTTATAGCTGAAGTATACTAAATCCTAGGTACTTTGGAAAACGACACGAGTTTGTGTATTTCTCAATGACTTTTTTGCCAATTAATATCGATTTATTGCATGGGGGAGGGGATGAGATTCGAACTTGAATCTATGCATCGGAGGGGCACTTAGTGCCATCCCTTTAGTCTTTACCACTGAGCTATTACCTCACTCGCTCTTTTCCAATTAATCTTCATTTCTCACATGTTTGATCAGAGGGGATTTTGGAGCATAATTACAACATTTAGGTGATTTGAGTGATTTTCGTTTCAAATGCGTCATCCTACCAGGCTGCACACTAAACGTGTCAAATGAATCAGGTCGGGTTAACCTGTTAAAAAATAAATTGTGTGAGTTGACTTTTCAAGACCCGATTGCTTACTGGATCGGTTTCAGGTTGAGCAAAATGGTCTAGCATATGTAAGCCAACTCGACACGAACCCGATCTGTAGACACGTTTTGCCAGCCCTAGTGAAAATCTATATGGATCCACATAAAGTTCTATCTAGCCCTACCTACTCTCTAAACCCATAAGTTGAAGAAATTGCTCTCCACACCCACCTCACTTCTCCAAACTACCCATCATTCCCCTAATTCACACCGACTTACTATTCTCAACCACTTTTATTCACACCCACCTATGAATCACGGGCACTCTATTCACGGCATCGTATCAGTGTCAGACACGCGAACACGAGTTGGACACGCGGACACTCGCCGGATACGTCCTGGTCACACTTCGAAATGTGTCCAATAATTTAGATTAATTTTGTGGAGTGGATACGCGCCGGACACGCCTGAGACACGCTAGGGGGCATGGGATACGCGTCGGACATGTTTAGAATACTCTATTTAGGGTTTATCTTTTTGAAATTGGGGGTATTTAAGCATAACTAATACTTTAGATTCTTTCTGAAATTATGCATGTTGACGTACTAGTCTTTATTTAATTACTAGGTCTAATGTTTTCATGTACTTTTATTTATGTGTTGATGCCTCTTATTATTAGGATAATGTTAGTTCTTGAGTACCTAGTTGTAATAAACTATAAAATAATATATACATACGTCCAACGTGTCCCCAACGCCGTGTCCTACTTTTTTGAGAAATCACGTATCCGTGTCGGTACTTCATAGACAGTTAGACACCCACCTGTTATTCACACCCACCTTCCTTACCTTCAAAAACTTTCTTTCAAAAACTTTCATCGCAAGATATCCAATCTTCGACGTTAGTTTTGGTCTTTGTTCATTTTCATGTTTTCATTGTATAACTACAAGTTTTATATGCATCAATCTTTGTTTTTTTGGTTAGCATATTCGATCTTTCAAACCCTCTATCGGTATTGTTCCATTAATCATTCCTAACAAAATAAAGAAATAGAAATCTAGCTTTGGTGATTAGGGTTTGTAATTATGTAAGTATTTTATTATCATTAATTATAAAAGAGGGCGGGTGTAGAGAGTATTAACTAAGTAATTACTTTTAATTATTTGTCCTTTGTGTAATTTTGCCAAGGCTTATAATTGGAACTAAAAAACTTCCTTAAAATGTGGGTGTGGAGAGCACTTTAGGTGGGCTCGTATAGACCCTCTCTTCTTTCTTGGGACATTTTGAAACAACTCCCAAAAAGTTGACGGTTTTTGTTTAAAGTCCCAGCTTATTTCTGTTTTTGTTTCAAGTTCCAACTTTCAGAGAAAAACTTCTCTAAAATCCCTAAATCCTCTGAGTTTTAAAAAACGACTGAATGGTGCATTGCAGAGTTTTACACTTGAGTTTAAAAACAATCGAGTAGTGCATTGCAGAGTTGTACCATGGCTGGCTCTTAAAACGACTAAGTGCTGCATTGCAGAGTATTACATTAAGTTAAAAAATGACTGCGTGGTGCATTGCAGAGTTTTAAAATGACTGAGGGGGTGCATTGCAGAGTTGTACCATGACTGATTTTTAAAACTCAGCCGTTTTTGGGACTTTAAACAAAAAACCGGTAGAAAAGTGGGGACTTCAAACAAAACTCGCTAGAAAAGTGGGGACTTTGAACAAAAACCGAAAACTACCTTGACTTTAAACAAAAAAGGTTAGGGCTCGGTGAGTTACCCCAAAAAAACATCGAGAAAGGTCAAGCATATATGTTTTATGAAATGATCAGCGATCTCATTTATGCTATGCCCTGCATCATGTTCGTGTGTGTTTATTGAGCTTTCTTCAGTCTTCACGTCAGCGCTTTGCTTCGCTTTATAGAAGAGAGACCGTTGTCTTGAGAGGGAAAAGCAAGCGCAAGCGATAGAAGGGATAGTCCCTCGCGCCTTCGCACGAACTACTAGGATATGGTGAGATCATTAGTGAAAGGAGGACTAACGGCGAACCTATCCTAAAGGACGAGGAATAGGAAGAGTCAATTTTATTTGAAGATAATTAGCGCTTATGCACCTCAGGTAGGCCTAGATAATCACATTAAAGCTGAATTGGGGGAATTATGGATGAAGTGATTCAAGGAACTCCTATTGGGAAGAAAACACACACACACACACACACATATATATATATATATTTTTTGAGAGAGAGAGAGAGAGGAGAGGAGATTTTAATGGTTATGTAGGATGAGATCGGTAGGGGATGAGATGGTCCAAGAGGGACACGGGTTTGGGGATAACAATGAAGCAGAAGAGACTATTTTTCATTTTGCGGTATTATATGACCTTATGTTAGCAAACACTCGGTTTATAAAGAAAGATGAACATCTAATTGCCTTTAGGAGTGGGTTGTATAGGATTCAGATTGACTTTGTCCTAATTAGGAAAGTAGATAGGTTAACTTGTAGAGACAGTAAAGCTATCCCAGGTGAGAGTTTGACATCTCCACATGGAATGGTTGTTCTAGATGTGTACTAAAGTAAATTCAATAAAAAGAAGAGTTCAGGAATACTAGAATTCGGTGGTGGAATTTAATGCGGGGGTATGAAAAATCTTTTACTACTAAAAAGTTCTAAAGCAACAAGAAAACTTAGATAATGATACTAATATAATGTGGACTAACATGAGTGCTTGTATAAAAAGAATATCAAAAGAAGTTCTCGGAGAGTCAAAAGATAAGGGACCGATATCTACAGAAACTTGGGGGTGGAATACCGAATGAGCAAGTACAAACTATGATAAAAAGTAAAAGATGTTTTAAAATGTGCCCAAAAACGAGAAAAAAAAAATAGAGGATTATAAAAGATACTCACTCCATCCGTCTCAAATTGATAACCCTACTTTGAAAGTCAAAACTTATAAGGGGACAACAGTTGTATATAAAACTGTCTTGTTTTGCCAGAAATGGCCTCAATAGATGTTTTGTTCTTTAATGATTGTCAAGTCTTTAATGGAGTATGTCTCTCTTTTATTTTGAATTGAAAAGGGTAGTTTTGGAAAAGTGGGATAAGTTTACATTGACTTTTCAAAACGAGACTCCATTTTGGGACATCCCAAAATGGAATATGGGACTATCAATTTGGGAAGGACGGGAGTTTAAGGATATAAGCAAAGAGGTTAAAAGGGTGGTAAGAGAAGCCAAGGGTAAGGAATACGATGATTTTTATACCAAATTAGATACAAGAGATGGAGAGAAACATATTTATAAGGTTGCCAAGTGTAACGAGAGAAAGACTAGAGATAGTAATCAAAGTTAATGCGTAAAAATGAAACTCAACGGGTTTAAGTGAAAGACGATGATATTAAAGAGAGGTGGAAGCAATATTTTGAAAACCTATTGAATGAAAAACATACTAATAGACAAAAATATATATATATATATATACTTAATATACATGGTGGACAAAAGCCCAAAATTTGATGGTTATAGATTTGTTTTTCTTTTGGCATTTGGATGGTTATATATGATAAATGTAGAAATGTGAGACAATGGGTGGACAAAAACCAACAAAATTGGATGATAAGTAGTTTATGATTTATGAATCAAATAAATAATTTCACAAGTGTGAGAATGTAATAACTCCTTGGAAACTAGTGGGCGTGTGTCATGCTTTTGTTTTGCACTCTCTCAACTAGTAGTATAAAATATATGAAATCAACTAATAAGTATTTTTTTTAATCTACTGTTGAGAAAGGAAACCACTAACCACTATATTATCTAGACTGGGCATGCAGCGTTTGCCGTATTTCTTCTTATCTTTTGTTTAAAGCAAATTAATAATTAAAGACCAAAAAAAAAAATTTAATTAATTAATAACAAGAAACATGTGGAAACGAGAAAAGAGCTATGAGTAATAGTATTACAACAACAACAACAACTCATCATACAATAATAATTAGAAGAAAAAAAAAACTCAATTCATTCATAGATTCATAAGTAGTAGTAACAAAAATCGATTTTTTTTTCAGAGATCCAGAAAGAGCGAGATGCTTACGTGGCCTCTTCAAATTATTACCGAGGCAGAGAGAGGTGACTAAGCCGAGAAATACGCCATCTTCCCGAGAGAATGGAGGTTTGGGGACGTCCTCACAGTCCTCTGACATTGTTTGTTAACGAACAGACGTGTATGAAACCCTAGAGAGAGAGAGAGAGATGTAGATAACGGTTGTTGGTGGTGGAAGCGCAGGAGGGGGATGAGGGGGTTGGGTACGGTGAGGAGGAGAGAGATGTTGGACTTTGAGAAGAGACTTGGTTGGGTTTGGGTAGCGGCGACGGCGAGCAGTTGAGAGAAAGAGAACCAAAACAAACCCTAAATCCCCAAAAGAAAGAGAACTCACCGGCGCTATGCAAAATTACACTAATATTTATAGTTGTGTAACTGTGGCAGGCAAATGCTACCGTATAATCAACTGGTTTGGTTGGACGATAAAACCACTTGACATATAAGAAATGTACGGATACAAAGGTTCTTAACTATAGGTACAAAGATTTTTTACCATAGGTACTAAGGTTTCTTATCATGGGTACAAATCTCCCTTATCACAAGTACAAAAGGTAACAGATACAAAGTTTCCTTATCATGCGTACAAAGCTTCTTTATCATAAATACAAAGATTCCTTAAACGGATAAAATCATAAGTGGTTTTGATATGATACAAATATTTCTTATAAGGGTACAACATTTTATTATCTTGGTACAAACATTTCTTATAAGAGTGCAACGTTTTCTTACCAAGTACAAATATTTCTTAAAATGGTACAACATTTCTTACATTAGTACAAACATTTGTTATAAAAAGTACAAACATTTCCTACCTCAGTACAAATATTTCCTACTAATTATTTGATTGTACCATACAACCAAACCACTTGATTGTACCCTTCCGTGAGTCAACTATAATTTGACCGTTAGTTTTTGGGCTTAAAAATCCTATGATGACAACTTTACCCTTATTAAAATAAGCTAAAAAATAATGTAAAAACTTAAAATATCTCTCTTCCCTCTTCCATTCTCTCTCTCTCTCTCTCTCTCTCTCTCTCTCAACTCCATCTCCTCTGTTTTTCTCAACAAGAACTTATGAGATTCTTTGTAAATTAAGAGGTTAACAAGTAAGGATTTCAGAAACACAAACACCCATTTTCCATACCTACATATACATATATATATTATACACATCTATCTATTATATATATACTAGTAATTACCCGTGCCGTGGCCACGGCGTAAAAAAAAAAAAAAAAAAAAAAAAGTTAAAGTAAATGTAGAGTTTGATATAATTGTACACAAATTGTGATCAAAATTTGGTCACTCCCTTGAAAAAATTTCATTAGGATTTTAGCCTACTAATTTTCATTGGTTTTATCTCTTGTATTTTGTAACAAGAATCAGAATATATTGTAAAGTTAGGATCCTTATTGCTTGAGAGGATGCCAAGAAAAATGTGTTAAGTTTAGGAGTGTAATGGCTATACCCTTTGGCATCCTAAAAGGAACTATACATACTTAACAACACATATTGGTGCTAAATCTGTCGTGAAAATTTTCACACCTTTTTATACAAAATGCCAAACATATTGGAGCTCACTTTTCATTTCATTGTACCTTCACAGCATAGCCACACAGAAAATTATCTTCAAAAATAAAAAAGACAAAAAACAAATATATAAAGTAAAAAAATGCTTGCATAATACAATTCTAAATTCATATTTTTAATAAGGGAAGACACAATTCTTAAGCCCCAAACACCAAAACACTAAACCAAATTTCAGCTATTAAAGTTCAACTTCTTGCTCTCCAGATTCTCCTTCCTAGCACCGACGATGGGTTCTTCTTAGTAACCATACTATGCAATTGAATTAACCCGCATCTCAAAAGTTGTACAAAAATAAACAAATAAAATTAAAAATAAAATGATATTGTAATATTCTAAAGCCAAAATTAGCTTACAAAATCATGAATAATAACATAATAATAAAGAGAAGTTAACCACCATTAGAGTCCCTAGCAATACACATGTTGTGCAAATGGACATGACTAACTAATATACACCTTTAGTTAGGATCTATACATATCTATATGGAAATGCATTGAAAATACTCACAATGATAAATATGGAAATGCATTGAAAATACAGTGAGTATGAAAAATAGGATTTCCCCAACCGTCCCTAATAAGAAAACAAACAAACACACCATACGCAAACACACAACTTGAAACAGAAGTATAATTGTTTTAAATCAACTATAATTTAAACTAAAAACTCACTAAAAAACTTTTGACGATCAGTGCCCTTATTGAAAAAAGGTGGGAAAGGACATGGACCTAATTTACATAAATAATGAAAGATGATATTCAAAATTCACTATGCTTAATTGTTGCCAAGATTGAAATGCCAAAATATGTAACAAAAAATACGAAAAAAAAAAAAAACAAATATGCTAATAGTCAACACTTACATTAGCAAGAAAAGCTATAAAACCTTAGAGCAAAAACTCACAGGCTTTGGTATATATACACCAAATTGAAGATCAATAAAAATTTGCAAAACCCAGTAGACACAAATAGAGAGAGTTGCTTGAGACCCTAATGCACCCTTTTTAAACTAAGGACAGCACTATAACTTTTTTAGCTCAAGAACCCCAATATAATAAGGATCAAATTCCAAGCCTCAATCATATATCAAATTCCAAGCCTTAAATCAAATTTGCAGCAATTCTCTTGTGCAACTAATCCAACATAAGGACTTTGACATGAATCTCACAAATGATATCGATTCTCCAAGACTGCATTGGTTCCCTGCAAGTAAGACAAATAATCTAAGTTTTTTTTTCACTCTTTTTTTTCCCTTTCTCCCTCTCTCTCCCTCTCTCTTTAGCTTAGAGTGGAACTCTCTAGGCTCTCATCCAAGCCTAAATTGATAAGTTAACAGACATCATCCATGAAGAACGGAGGTTCAAGAATAAGCAAATAGTACTCAAACCTTTTAAATTCCTCCAAACTGGTTTTTTTTATTATTTTAAAAAAAAAATCCACCCCAAGCAATTTTTCCATGTCCTTTAAATTTTTCCTCACAGAACTTTCACATTCAACCACACACATGTAACAACACTAATTGACTAGGAATGACAGAAATACCTCCGAACTAGGGCTGGGCAAAAATCGAATGGAACCGTCAAACCGAACCAAAACCGACCGAACCGATACATAATGGTCGATTTTAGAGCGGTTTGCGGTCGGTGGCGGTTGTAACTACTACTAAACTGCGGTTCTTCGGTCGGCTATCGGTTGCACAGTAGAAAACCGCTAAAAACCGAACCGACCGAAGCTAACTTTAATTTAGTAACATTTCTATATTTATTGATCTGTGTGTCAAGTTAAAAGCTTACAGTTGAGCTATAATTTGTGTAAGTCCCAAGACTAAATGGCTCAAGTCTCGAAATAATAGATTGGACTGAAAGTATTAGTACATGAGCTAGAACTTGTGTAAGTCCCAAGGACTAATACTTATAATAGTTATATGTATAAAGTAGTACTGACTGACAACATGAAGGGATGGCTCAATAATTCAAAAAGTCAAGAGCAAAAGTTATACTGCTAGTTTGCAAAACAAAACTCATTCTCTCTTAAGACTGAAAGTGAGGCCCATACGAGGTTTGTAAACATCGTCCCCACCGTCCAGTCCTCCAATCGCTGGCCGACGATGTCACAGGCCACCATCCAGTCACCGACGACGTCACAGGCCACCGTCCATTTGCCGACACACTAACACCGATGGCCAAAGGTACCCTTTCATTAGACCCACTCCTTCTAGATTCTTGAAACCCTCTCTCTCTACTTTTTTTTTTCTTTTCAGAAAACTCTCTGTCTCTACTGTAAATGAAATGATTACAAACAAAAATAAATTTCACCCTACTCATTGCTCAACCGACCGTAAACCGACCAACCCGACCGTAAACCGACGAAAACCGAAATCAATCAAAATCGAGACAAATCGGTCGGCTGGCGGTTCAACACACTGAAAAACCGACTATGTCGGTTCGGTCGCCGATTGTCGTAAGAACCGAGCCGACCGACCGTTTGTCCACACCTACTCCGAACGGTAAGGCCACCGAGGAGCTTGGAGAAGAGGACAGTAGGGGCGGTCGATGCCGGAGACGAAGGCTCTCCTAAAAAAAACAAAAAAAGCATACAGGGAAGATCAATTACAACGGCAGATTCACGAAGAAAACTACAACAAAAAAAAATAATGATATGAAAATACTGACAAAAGTTAGGGGCGGCATTCCTGCCACGACTTCCATTTGATGGAAATCCATACACTTAAAGAAGAGAGAGATGGTGGTGGCCACCAACAGCTAGCATCGGCGGGAACTTTGGACGGACGGCATCGGGTGGCTGAGAGAGGAGGAAAAGGAGAGAGTATTGAGATAGCTTTTTCAGAAAGCTTTTTTGGGACAAACAATCACTTTAAAAAGTTGTGGCAATTTGGGATAGGGATAGATTACCTAATAACCGAGTCCTAGATGAACAGAAATCCTAAGAGACATACTACGCATCCAAGTTGCGACACAGAGAGAAAAGAGCAATTTCGAGCAGAAGAGAGATAAAGATATGAAGATTACACCACATATTATTAACAGCACATGGGTAAACTATGCAACACGACATTCAAGTTAAAATTGGGACACTGGCCAAGAACTAAGAAGATCAAAAGATGTAATACCCGTACCCGGAGAAATGAGATAATATCTGCTTTGCATGCATTAATTAGTATTTTTAATAGTATGTGATAATTTGGGTAAGTATCAGTTACCCCGACGTGTTAAGTGCTTGATAAAAGGGCACATTTGGACGGATATGAAGTGGGACCCACGAGAGGTCTGGATTAAATAAATTGCATTTAGTTGCATTTTTATAATTAAATGAATATTTGTTTAATTGCTTTAATATTTTATTGTTGGTTGCAATATTTTTATGGTGCCAGTTTGAGTACCCGTGTGAGAGTGAATAGGAACCAGATTCATAACTAGTAGGTTAATTAGCAACTTTACAAAATATGTGAGACCACGTTTGGGACCCTGTTTATACCCTAATTTGGGATTTCCCAAGGCACATGACAATTATGTGGCCTGATGACGTCATCATAGGAGCAGGCAAGCAGATGAACAGGTGATAAGGACAATGACGGAGGAAAGACCGATATCAGAGATAACGGCTGGTAAGGTTGATATGTCCAATATGTGTATCGGTGTTAAAACTGAGTAAAGTGACACCAGGACACAGATGACACCTCGGCCTCAACAATTAAGACCGATGTTGCAAAGCAAGAAGTAGTAGCGTTGGCATCGGTAAAAAAACCTCGGCCTCGGCAAGAAAGGCCGAGGGTCATCAAGATGGTTCTGTAAGACCCAGGAATGGTGATCAACGGAGTAGAGAAGTGAAGAGCGTAAGATCGGGCTTGGATAATGACAGGATTCAGAATATGGCAGTTACTTGAAAATATCGGTCAGTTAAGACCTATAACCAACCAACGAAGGTTCTAAAGTGTTGGGACTGCATGGTATGAAAGGAAATAAAACATCGAACTTGCAAAATAATTGGTAAGTAATATATAAGTAAGAAAACATCGGTCAAACGAGACCGATGGACACTAGTAGACTTCCTATGGAGAATAAGACTGACTTCCATCAACCAACAAGGATCAAACCACTCAGAGAGGGGTACTATCGGTCAACTGGGATATGCTCACAAGGTTGTTAGGCAGTTGAGCATGGGTGAGAACGTGTGCTTTAGGAGATGCTGAGCTGGAAGGAAAGCAGTTACATGAAAGAGAAACATGGCAAAAGTGGGATCATCACACAGATTGTGGGAGATCATAGGACAAAGTGGGAGCAGTAACCTGTACACGCCCAGAAATCAGGGGCCACCTAACCCCACTAACCCCACTAATCCCACTAACCTGAACGGTTATGCATTCAAGTCTATAAATAGAGTAGGGTGGGCAACATTTGAAAAGGGCTAACACACACGCTACTTCTACGCTAGCAGACTTTAGTTTCTCCTCATAACAATACTGCTCTTGTTCTTGAGTGATTTCTGCTTCTGTTCTTTTAAGTGATTTGTGAGTTCTCATTGTTCTCTCAGTGATTGTAATTGTTCTTTGAACGTTTGTAATCGCTACTTGTTCAATCAATGAAGATGATGATGTCTGTGGATGTATTCTGAGTCTCAAGTGTTTGATTTGTCCCTTTTCAATTTCCATTTGTAATTACTTGCTTGCATTAGAGTAGAGTAAAAGCCCACATTTTTGTTGTTTTTGATTACTTTAACAACAAGTCGCCTAAATTAGAAGTTAGATTGGGTTATCACAACCTCTTGTGAGTCCACGCCCGACGCACACCACACCAAATTTTATTGGAAACAATTTTTGGCACGCCCGGTGGGACAATGTTAAATGGCAGGAAAGGGAACACGATCTAAGGGGATTTCCCAGGAGGTAGGTTCACGCGAACCTGTCTTAGAACCCGTCATAGAACCGGTCTTGGAACCAGTCATTAGCTCAGTAGCCAGTCAGGCAGACTTGTCAAACATGGGTAATCACTTGATGGAAATGTTCAATCAATGCTTGGCTAAGATGTCCATTAGGCAGGACCAGACTTTTACCCAAGTGAGTAAAATGTTCCGTGAAATGAGGGAGTGGAAGGAACACCAAGCAGGTGATCCTTCATAGCCATCTATCCCACCAACCTCCCTGTCTCAGGTTGGGTTGGGGGCAAATCAATATGCACCTTCATCCTCCCAGACCGAAAAATACGTTACACCTCCAAAGAGGGAGGGCAAGGAGATCTTAGGGGAGACTATGAACCCACCCGGGCTGTGGTCCGACCAAGCTTCACCATCAGAGAACCATTGGTCGGTCTAAACGGGCAAGATTTAGACCGTCAGTGGGGAAGAATCAACCAGTTGTTCGAAGACAACCTAGTCACCGAGGACGAACCCATGGGAATGATAGAATCTATCCAGAACATGAGACCGGCATGAGAAGGGGTGCCCCTGTCCAAACAGCTAGGGTAGACCGAGAGCAGATCGCCGAGGTCATTCGCCAAGACTTTGGTGGCCTACTCCGCAGAACCCAAAGGCCTGTCTATAGGAGGCCGCATACCGATGCCATTGAAAGAGTGCCTTTTCCCCGAGGATATAAGGTGCCCAATTTCACAACGTTTTCTGGTGAGGGAGACCAATTGACCGTGGAGCATATCAGTCGTTTCCTGCTTCAGAACGGAGAGGTGAGTCACCGAGGAGATATGCTACTAAAGTTGTTCCCTAATTCCTTGACTGGGGTAGCTTTCAGTTGGTACATCAACTTATCTTCAAACTCTTTCCACACTTGGAACCAAATGGAGGAAGCGTATCATGCCCAATTTTATCGAACTAAGCCCGAAGTCTCTATGGCCGATTTGACTAGGCTGTATCAACTGCCAAATGAATCGGCTGAAGTGTACATTGCTAGGTTCAAACGGGCTACGCATCGCTGCAAAGTCATATTGCCCGAAGAAGAATTTGTCAATATAGCCCTTGGGGGACTCACCTTTGAACTACGAAAAAAGTTTGAGGGCATGGGTTTCCGCTATCTCTTCGAGCTTGCAACTCGAGTGGCCCGATATGAGCGCATGCTCGAGGAAGAACAGGAAAGGAAGAATTCGTCCAAGGGAACCTATTACAGGGATCCCAACTATGATATTCATGCTACTGAGTACGAAATCAACACCGAGGTGGACGTGGTCGAGATCGTCTCAAAACGGCCATATTTATGTCAGCCTTTGCCAAAACCGACCGATGCGCAGTTGTCCTCTGTCAAAAAATAGCCTTTTGAGGCCAGCAAGCAATATTCATTTAACATTGTGATGGCGGACTAGATTTTTGACTTTATGATGGCCGATAGGCAAATTTGGCTTCCACACGACGTTAAAATACCTTTGGCCAATGAGCTGAAAGGGAAAGAGTACTGCAAATGGCACAACTCTTGGTGCCATACTACCAACAACTGCTTGGTATTCCGAAATGTTTTGCAGGATATGATCGACAAGGGGAATCTAAAGTTTGCTGAGAAAAAAAAAGAAGTAATGGGAGTTGATAGCAATCCATTTCCAGAGATAGTGGGGGCAAACATGGTGGCACCTGATTTTACTATCCTGCGCAGGCCAAGAGAAAAGATTGACCTCAAAGGAGCTGAAGTTGCTGAAACAAGCACGAGAGTAAACCAACAGGCGGAGGCGAGATTGGCTTCTAGTGTGGTGTCGGACATGGCCGATCAAGAGGTGAGTAAGGTCCCAACTTTGCAAGGGATGGTTGATTTGATCGAACAAGGGTTATGTCCAAAATGCAATGCTGAGGTAGCTAAACCTAACGAGCCAAAGAAGGAAAAAGGCACATTGGCCACCAAGTCCGAGAAAGCCGATTCAAAGCCGCCTCACATATCCAAACCAGGAGTACCGCAGGAAACCTGATTTTCAGAAGCGTGAGCATTATCGTGATAAACCAAGGCACGAAAACAGGGACGTGAGAAGGAAAACGTACCAACGCCAAGACCGAACCCCACGGATGATCGTTCCACCACAAGTTGAAGTAAACTGCTGGAAAAGAGTGGAACACCCCAAAGTCCCAGAACACGCATACTTCAGCAAGACCTAGAAAAGGAGAATGCAGAGGCTAAGGCAGTCAGCCCGGGATTGGGAAGCCAAATACCGTTCGGAGAGGAAGCGGGCAGATCAACAAAAGGACATGGTGCCAAGGGCGATCCTAAGCCGTAAAGGAAAGGAAAAGATCGAGGCAGATGGTCGGGATACAAAACTTCAAAAGTTTAAAACAGCATCCATTCTTGAAGTAAACGAATCAGACTTGGAGATGGCCGATATCGATTCGGACTACGAAGAATCACTGGACAGATACATCCGATATCGTCCTACCGTTTTGTATGAGGACGATATCGGCCCTGTCAAATTCATCGGAACAGATAAAAATGGTAGGCTGAGATCGGCCACCATGGTGAAGGATCAAAAGAATCAGTTGATTCAGGTGTACAAACAACTCGATCGGCCATCAATCGTGATTACGCCGATCGATAACGATGCAGAACTTAACATCCCCACTGGACCAGAACCCATCATCAGTGAAGCTTAGAAGGGCGCTGGTCGTGCAGGCCAGTGTAGCCAGAATACAAGCTTTTCTAGCAGACAAGCAAGCACAGATATCATCGGCCGAAGTGGCCGATATCATTGAAGATGGCCAGGAAGAAATGACGGAAGACTATATAAAGCTAGAGGAGTTGTCATCGGCCCCTGCAAAGCTCGACGACTTAAAGGCTGATGTACAAGATCCTCTCCTTGAGGTTGTTTTGGGGGCAAGCGGAGAATACGTTGTGTTTGACCCTCTTGTTGTATGCTCGAGTAACTCTGTTCTTCTGTGCCTTAATGCAGTCCAAAGCTTTAAGACGAACGTCATCTAGCTCTTCCAACTCGGCCAACATCGCCTCGGTGTACTCAGCTGATTCAAGGCCGAGTTGAAATGCTCGTCTCACTGACCGGACTGTGACTTCGATAGGCAACATTGCGTCATGACCGTAGGTAAGCATGAATGGAGTGATGTTTGTGGCCGATCTCTTTGATGTCCGATATGCCCACAACGCCTCAGATAATAAATCATGCCATACCCTAGGATTACCTTGTACCATCTTTTCTATTATCCCTTTGATTGTTTTGTTTGACGACTCGGCCTGCCCATTTCCTTGGGCAAAATATGGAGTTGAATTAAGGATTTTGATACCTCGGCTTTCAGCGAATGCCTTAACTTCGTCTCCCGTGAAGACCGATCCTTGATCTGCTGTAATCGTTTCTGGAAGCCCGAATCGGTGAATTATGTGCTTATTAATGAATTTGATCACATATTCTTGATTTATCGATTTGGCTGGTACTGCCTCCACCCATTTTGTAAAGTAATCAGTTGCCACCACTATGAAGCAGTGTTGACCTGAGGATGGTGGGCATATTTTCCCAATTAGGTCCATGGCCCAACCTCGAAATGGCCACGGTCTTACGATCACCTGTATCTCGGTAGCTGGTACTTGTTGTATTGGCCCATGTTTTTGGCTTGCTTGACATCCTTTCGCGTACTCAATGCAGTCTTTTAGCATGCTCGACCAATAGTAATTGTACCTTCTAAGAAGCCATTTCATCTTTGTACCAGCCTGATGTGCCCCGCAAATACCTCGTGTACCTCGGCCATTACTTTCATGGCCTCGAGCTTGTCCAGGCATTTGAGTAAAACTTCGTCGTTAAGGCTTTTCTTAAATAGTTCCCCATCTAGTAAAACATAATTAACCGAAGATAATTTTGTTTTCCTTTCGGTCAGTCCGCTTGGATGCAGGAGGCATCTGATTATTGGTACTCTCCAGTCCTGATCATCCGTGACCACCGAGAAAACTTCTGTTGCCATTTCTCGTTGTCTTACCGATTTTTAGGTGACTAAAAGTCTTATGGCTTGTACGTTTCTCTATATAAATTCTCCCTAATAACATATATTTTTGTAGGAAAGCTAACTTTTATAGATATTTATTTATTTGCTCACCTTCAATACTTTCTTAAAGTATAGGTCTCTAAAATAAATGTAAACTAGAATTTGTACCCGTGCGATGCACGAGAATATTTTTTTGCTAAGCAAATTTAATGTACGTATATTTGGTAGTGGTATTGTTATTTTTATATATAATGCAATTATATTATTTTAATTAATTAGTTTAATTTGTATCATGTATGTGTGTATATTTGGAGATATATAACAAATTAGATAATATATATATATATATGTTTAAAGGGAGAGGATCTAAAGTGAATTGGGTTGAGTGAATTTACCCAGTAAACTGGATTTTAAGCCTAAAGGAACCTGTGGGCTGCCCCACTGACCTGTGCGCCCAATGACCCACGGGTTCTTTTAGGCTTTAAAATCCAGTTCATTGGGTAAGTTCACTCAACACAGTTCACTTTAGATCCTCTCCATATGCTTAAAAGATTATTATAGCTAATCTTGAACTACTATAATTTTGGGATATGTATTATAGTTTTTTTTTTTTTTTTAGATGTACTTACCTGGATGACACACGCCACACACACGCACACACCCAATCCAAGTTGTGATAGAGAGAGAGGGTGAGAGAGAGAGAGAGAGATATGTACTATAGTTGTGATAGAGAGAGAGGGTGAGAGAAAAGGAAAAAGAGAGAGATTATATATATATGTATTAATTTTAGATATAGGAAAAATAGGGAAAAATATGAGAAGTATACATAAAAGTGGAAAAAATCATAGAGTTGCCATGTGACAGGTGTCTCATTGTACTTTATATAATATATATATATATATATATGTATATGATAACGTGTTGCCTATTGTGTTTTCTTTTCTACTGCATTTGTTTCTTTCCGTGGACTCCATGGATAAGCATCATTATCATAATCTCAATTCTTACAATTATAGGACTCTTAATTAAACTAACATTTTTTTTAAAAAAAATTAATGTTGATGGACTCCTTTTTTCTCCTTTTTAATTTCTTTAGCTCGTATAGAAATTGATACTCATCTGGGTTGCTCCTCAATATTTTGCTACTCCATCAAAAATTTAAGCAGACCCAAATCTAGACTATTACGTACGTTCTGCAAAAGCAAAACTATTGTCTCCAGGATCATGCATTGAATGACAAACTCAGAAATCAAAGAAAACACAATAGGGATAAATTTTAATTTTGGTTATTTCTCTGCCTTCTCATGATTTCAACTTCAGGGTACCCGTTAATCTTTAACCTTAACCTTTTGTACAATCCTTGAAAGACTTGTCAATAAGTTTTGTATGGATTTTTGATTTGTCATTATACAGTTCCATTTATTTGAATTGGAAGAACTTGTGATTGTATTTTTTTATTGATTTGGAGGGAGATTACATGAAATTTTGTTTTTTTTTTTAAAAAAAAATTAAGTTGAATTCTTAAGTCTACAATGAAGAGAATGTTTTTCTCAACAAAAGCAACTCTAAACCTATTTTTCAAGTCAGTGATGTCCACTTTTCTAAACAGATTTTACCAATTTTACAATATATATATATATATATACATATAAAAGTCAAAAAAAGCTATTGAATTTTTATTAATTAAATTAACATGGTTATAAATTTCAGAGTTGTTAATTTCTCTATCTCTATAGTAAAGAGATGGTAAAGTTCTTTAGAATTGGCTTCGTAATATGGTTGTTTAATGTTTAATATCTTAGAACCATGGAAAACTTTACGGGGAAAAAGGCTTGTGCTTGAAGGTTTTCACTTTTATTTAAGAAAAGTGAAGTTCAAATAGTAAAACTAAAAATAAAAAAAAAAGTTATGTATTGCAGTACTTTGATTTAATAACCCTTTTTTTAGAGGAACAAAAATTCCAACCCAATTTTCTCATTAAGCAACTTCGAATATTTTGAAAACAAAGAAATTCTTTTGTTTAGCAAAGTATGATTGTTTGTGTAATCTGATATTGTTTTTAATTTCTTTTTAGACCGTTTAATGTCAATTAGAATAGAGAGCACAATTTTTGTTTAACCAATTATGTCATGTTCATCATCTAACACCGGAAAAAGAAATTAGGGAAGAAAAAAAATCCGAACCTATGTCATGAGCATTGTGATTGCATAGTGACTTGTATGCCGTATGCTAGATCGAGTTGTCGAGAAATGAAAAATGAAAAAGGGACTTTGAGATGCATTCGTAGCTTATACACTTTTATTAATCGGTGCAGTTTCATTTAAGTAATTTTGTTAGATTTTTAATAACATTTTTTATTTTATTTTATGATATGCCACCTTTTTTTTTGTCCGTCCATGGGAATTCTACTTATATACGGTACATATATCTTGTATATTAGACGTCTTATGTGATTCTTCTAAATTTTAATTTGTTGTAAAAAAGTATCAATAAATAATTTGTACGAGTCAAGTATTGAGTACTTCACTTCAACACTTAAAAGATATTTTATAATCTAAACAATTTAACATTAGACTCTGACGTAATTCTTCTAGATTTTAATACTTTTCAAAAAGGATAAATGCCCCTCAAAGATACTTCCTTGCAACATTTTTTGCACACTGTGAGAAAAGAAAGTGGATGGATCACTTGACAACATAATGAACAAAGTGCATGAGAGAAGAAAGTGCGCTTAATTTTTTGGTTTTTTTGAAGCAATTCCTGAAGAAGTTGGGTTTTCATTTGCAATTACACTTCATCTTTTTTTGTGTTTTGTTTCAGGCTCACAACATATGTTTTAGAAAATATGATATCGAAGAATCAACAGTATTTCATGGAGCGAGTTTCTTTCCAAATAATCCGATAAGGGCTATGTTAATAAACTGCTGTATTGTATCTGTCCTTTTTCTTCTTCTTTGCTTTCCTTTATTCCTAAGTTAATTTTGAATTTATTTTTTCTAAGGAAGAAATAAAACCCTTGTTCCAATTTGATCTTGGCCCACTCAACTAATGGTCCTTTGCATCTATTAAGATCCCAGGTTGCTTTAGTGGAGGATTTTCCATGGCCCATGGGTAGACCATTCCTGTCTAGTAAACTTACATTCATGAACTATGATTACAGACTACAGTCCGAAGCTCTGTCTTCTGTTCAATGACGACCCAGTCTCTTTATATTGTTATATCCAGGTCTCTCTCTCTCTCTCTCTCTCTCTCTCTCTCTCTCTCTCTTATTTAGTCGTATATAAGAATTGGATGCATAATTATATTATGAACACAGATACCGAAAGGATACACAAAGCAAATCAATCAATGAGGTGATAATGCAATTCAATGAGGATTTAATTACATGAGAGACAACCAGGTTCTGTGTCTAGATATCAAAATTCGAATTCAGAATTTACGACATTAACATCATTGCCCCTCAAAGATACTTTCTTGCAACATTTTCGGCGCACTATGAGAAATGAAAGTGGATGTATCACTAGATAGCATAATGAACAAAGTCCATAAGAAAAGAAAGTGCCTTGCTAACAAAACAGTTAGGTGTAAAGTGCTTATTTTTTGTTTTTCGAAACAATTCCTGAAGAAGTCGCGTATTCATTTGCAATTACACTTCTTCCTTTTTTGTGTGTTTTCTTTCAGGCTCGCAGCATATGTGTAGACAAAACGATATCGAAGAATCAACAATATCTAATGGAGTGAGTTTCTTTCCGAATTATCCGGCAAGGGCTATGTTAACAAACTGCTGTATTGTATCCGTCTTTTCTTTTTCTATGCTTTTTCTTTTATCGTAAGTCTTGAATTTCATGCAGTCCGCTTGAAATGGTGCTGAAACAAAATTAAAAACTCAGTATTACCATTAGAAACTGCAGTTCTTTTTTGTTTCTTTCTATTTGGTAAATTTAGAATATTAAAGAAATGAAAACTATAGGTGAACAAATCAAAGCGGCCTATCCCCCGGCTACAAATTAGCCAATCCAAGCCAAACCAACACACCACTGATCCTATCATTTTTATATGCAGCATTGCAGAAACCATGGCCTAAACCAGCACAGCTAACACAACAAAAGCAGTAGATATAACATTCTTCAAGTTCTGGGAAGAAAGAGAACTCAGAGAAGGCCCCTTGCATACTTGTCTCTCAATCCCAATGTCGTAAGAGGTAGCACTCAAAGCCAACCTGGATATCCTACTCCCCACGAGAAGAGGACTTCTATGTGATTTCTGCTCAGTGTCTTTGTTGCAGAGAAGACAGTTCTCATTTTTGTCAATCACCGCACAAGTGTAAGCAGAATAACCAAGAGCATCTAAAAAAAAGATTTGTTCCAAATTAATCTTGGCCCACTCAACTATTGGTCCTTTGCATCTATTATGATTCCAGGTTGCTTTCGTGGAGAATTTTCCATCAGTAGAGAATGCCCAATCAACTGACCTTCTTGTCTAGATAAAGATTTATGTCTTCAGCTAGAAGGCCTCTTTGCATAGTTTCTTGGAGAAAACACACTCGGAAAACAAGTGAGATCTGCTTTCAAAAACTTGGTGGAAGAGAAACACATGCAGTCCTCATTTGTAGTCAATCCCCTTTTGAGCAAGTCCTTGGTGTTCATTCATCCAAAAAAAAAGTCCTTTGTATTCAGTTTGTTTTCACATAGAGATACCAATAGCATCTAATGTAACTCCAGGTTGCTTTTGTGCAGCATTTTCAATCTGTAGACACTTCCCATCTAATCTGACCTACTGATCTTTCCTGTCTTCAGGAATGTGTTTCTTAACAACTAAGCTTAAACTTCTACACCAAATAAAAGTTGTGGTCTCTTGGACAGTCTTTTCTCCAATTCTGGGAGTAAATCATCAAACCTTATAAAGAGTATTTCTTCCAATTTCCAATGGCATGCTTGACCGTCAATTGTCCATAAAACTCGGCAAGAACGGTCAACTTTTTTATTTGTGCAATTTATTTTATACATCACTACTGCATGGGATGATATTAAGTTGTAATTTTTTGATCTGTGCATACGCGTATGTGCATTTGTGTAACATTAGTGGATAGTAACTGAAAATCTTACAAGGCGACTTTAAAGAGCTTGTTATGATGGTCGATTAGGTTTGTGTGCCAAGTTTTTCTTCCGTTGTATAGTATTTTATTAGTACTGATGCAGAATTGTTGTTGGAATAGAGTCTTAGGTTGGAATTCAAAAGGTAATGGTGTTGGATAGAGTCTTATGTTGGAGTTCAACATGCCCAACTACAACTATTAGAGACGTGGATTGATAACAAAACAGAGAGGCAGAAATAAGTAGGCTACATTACCCTTCTTGTGAGGGTTCTACATGCACCGGTAATCCGTGTCACATTCTACCCAAGTTTCATGGTATTTAAGACTTGATTGCTCTCCACTTTTTTATGTTCTAAAGTTCGATCAATGATTGTTTCAAGATGGTTTTATGTTAAAGTGGAAATTCTTTTTCGCTCTGTACATAGTGTTTCTGTTCCATACTAATTATGTTTCAAGAATTGAGTTTGTTTGCTCAGAGTCACATATATATGTTCATCCACAACTGACCAAAAGCCTTGTTTTAATGTTTGAAGGACAAATTGAATGGCCAAAGCTGGTTGGAGTAAGTGCAAACAAAGCTATAACGCAAAGTAAAGAGGACAACCCACATGTGATAGTCTTACGAATGGTTCGATTGCTATCGAGTGTAATCTTCCTATTGATAAGCTTAATAATGGTGTTGTAATTGATATTACCAAGACAAGTTTTGACTTCAGCATGTTGGAGATGATCTAAACAAATGAATGCATGAATGGTCTCTCTCTCTCTCTCTCTCTCTCTCTCTCTCTCTCTCTCTCTCCATTGTACAGATTTGTTCTGATGCAGGATTTTGTGCATGTTATCCTGTAGTATTATCGGTTCTAGCTGTAGTACTTTGTTCTTTACTTGCGTTTGGGTTGTTATTTTGCTTAATGACCATCATGTAATAGTTGAACACTGAAATAGGGAGTGAGGCCTGTTTGTATGCAGATAATCAGTTGGAACTTGTAACATAATTTTCTTCTAGAAACAAAAATGTAGCTTTTGTTATTTGAAATCCAGGACTTGGTTTTTCGTAACTTGATTGCTGTTGCGTTTATGGTTTTGTACAATTATTCTCCAAAAAAAAAATCCTTTGCAAACATCATAAAATTAGAGATTACAACATGGTACAATTTTGCCCATTCTTCCTCCAGTTTCAACACTAATATTTTTTTATTTTTCTTTTTAAAAAATCGCTCCTACTGGTACATATATTTTCATCATATTATGCCTTTATAACTGCCCCTACCTATTTTCTATCCTTGTTTAAGGGTAGTGGAATGTTGTCCCACATCGCCCATTTATTGCTCTCCTATGTGTGGTTTATAAGGCGTTAGTTCCCCTATCTTTAACACATGTGTTTTAAGGAGTTGAATAGGCTGAGCCTTACAAGTGGTATCAAAGATAAGTCGGGTTTGTATTCCGGCGTGCCGAGTGTCCAGCTGTTGTGGTCCAGCGTGCCAAGTGTCCATCTCAGTAATCCATGTGTTTAGCTCTCAGTCATGCCACACGCGTGGGGACGTGATGAGATTATGATCCCACACATCAGGAATTTAAAGCCTTATTATGGGGCTACTCCACCCATTGCCAATTGGTTCCCCATTACCAATTGGTTTTGGGTTGGATGCTCCAATTCAACAAAGGGTATTCCCTTCGTGTGAAGAAACTAAGTGGGTGTGTCGGGCAATAATGCCGCGCGCACACAGAGAGAGAGTGAGAGCAGGTGCGGACCTACCTTAGGGGGCCATGGCCCCTGCATAATTTTGGAATTTTTTTTTATACCTATATGTAATTTTTCAAAATATTTTCTACCTCTATGTAATTTTGAAAATTTATACTCTTAGCCCTACAAAATTTTGAAAAACTTTTGATATGTACATGTAAATTTATACAACCATTCCAAATTTTTTGAAAACATCAATATGTACATGCCATTTTATAAATTTAGCCTAACTTAAATTGTTTTACCATTAGTCAGTTTTACAAATTGCAACATGCGATCAATCATTATTGTCAAAAAAATTGAGATACAAAAAAAATATGAATAAATAGATCAAAAAAATTTTGCCTCGGGGCCAGTATAAGTCCGCTACTATATACACGCCTATTCTATTTTGGCCCCCCAACTACAAATTTCTGGATCCGCCACTGAGAGAGAGAGAGAGAGAGAGAGAGAGAGAGAGAGAGTTGCCTCTTAATGTACCTATTGAATTAAGGAAAAAAAAAAGCTTGAGATGCACGGAGAAAATACAAATAATCTCTATTAATAAATATGATGATGTATATTTAAAACCCAAGTTTCATTTTATTTGCCAACTACTTATTTAGATTTATTACTTATTTTGATTCAAAACCGTGTTGTGTGTTTTAATATAACTCCACGGTAATTCCATTGTCCATGGTCTCTTTAGAACTTGTTTGGTCATTTGAGAAAAATTGGACATTAGAACTTGATTGGTCATTTGAGAACATTAGAAGTGAAAGTTATTGTTGAACGTGATGTTTACTAGAATCCGAAGCAGATTTTGAAATTAATGCAACCAAAAAATATGCCCTTCATTTTAAATGCAGGGGATTCTTCTCAACTTCTGGTCAGAAGAACATATCTATGCTTTCAAAGCATTATCCGAAAATGAAAATTTTTCCAAATTTTGTCATGTATTTTTGCAGTCTTTAAAACATGTTTGAAAAAGCATACAATTTCTTTTGAAGAACATTGATACGTACAAATGTAAATCTGGTTTTGTTAAGGGTGCAAGTAGGCTGGGTTTAGCCAAATAGTGACTAAGACTAATTTACATTAAGAACTATAGCTAGGAAACTGTACCTAGGCATTTCATCTCTTTGCATAAACACTTTCTCATTTTCTGAAAGCATGCTTCCTAAAGTCATCTCTATTTCCAAAAACATAATTTTGAAACTTTTGCTGAGAAATTTTTAAAGAATATGTATCAGAGTATACATCCTTTTTTTAAACGTGTTTCTTTCCTTTAAGGCGAAAACAACATTAGGCACAAATATTTCAAAAGGATACTCGAAACGAATAGATCAACCAGGAAGTAAAGCAATACAATCAGGTTTTAGTTTCATGAGAGACAACAAGGTCTATGTTTAAATATCAAACTATTTGTCGCAAGGAGCCTTCTTCTTCTTCTTCTTCTTTATTTATTTTTTATTTTTTATTTTTTATTTTTTATTTTTTTTATTTTTCATATCCTTTCGAACTGACCAAATTCTTCCTTCAAATCCCAATTTGAACAAACCAGCCATTTTTTAATGAACCCAGTATTTTTTTGGGGCGAATCCAGGGCCGAATTCCCTTTACCCCCAAAGCTGGTTTTTATTGAAATACCGCTTTCCATTAGAACACAAACTATGCAAAAGAATGGAAAGAGTTATACCATTGCCTAGTATGCCTACTAATGACAAATGTTGTTGATCATTCTCTCAACTTGTTACTTTTCTGCTTATGGGCTCTATGTGTTGAGGGCCGGCGTAATGAACCTATTTTAAGTGGCTCACGTCGTACCAGGGAAGCCTATATACAAACAAGGATTGGTATGAATTGTGATTTTAAATATTTTATGATGTTAATACCATTCCCCTCTAGTAAGAAAAATGCTTGCTTCCTGGAATTCTTCTGCACATTATCAGAAAAGCAACCCTACAATGAATTTACAACCTGTTCCATGACAGAGGAATCACATAAATGAACAAAGACATTATCAAAGAAATTTCTACATTAAAGAAATTTCGAGCAAAAGTTCTAAATTTTGGTCTTTGTAAAGAATATGAGTTTTCATTTGCTAGTTTCTCGAAATCTTTTTTTTTTTTTTTTTTTTCATTTTTCTTTTCTACGAAACTCATAATATCTATTTATAAATAAATAAATTTGTAGAAAAGAATCAGCAATACTTGTGGAGTAAGTGGATGTTGCGGATGTATCAAGCACGTACCTTAAACGACGACCTTTCTTCCAAAGCCTCAGGCCCTCAGGTAAGGGCTATGTTAACAAACTGTTGCATTGTATCTGTCCTTTCTTAATGAAATCTTCTTCACATTTTCCCTTTCTTCCATCTTGTAAGTGTGTGTGGTGTTCTCTGCTCTCTAAAACAAAGTGGTAAGAGCCTCTTAGCCTTTAAGTTCCAACAAAGCCAGTTGGATATCATACTCTCGAAAGAAGAAGACTTCTGTAGCTCACCAAAACCCGTGCCATGGGGCTAGGTCAACCAGTCAAACTTAGATAAACAAAGAGAAGGAATGGTCCTACGTGGCTCAATCTAACAACGCGGAAGCATAGCAGAATACTACTTCGACTCCAAAGAAAAGTCAACAAGTCAAGGATTGACCCAACGAGGACCAAACGGGTTAAACAGTGCCAATCAGTGAATTCTGTTTGATCTTGTTGTATCGTATATGGAACAGAATCTGATTTTGTGGACGGGGCAACATTCCAACCTGTTCCTTTTCTTTTTCGGCAAGTAGCTGATTCATACACCCCATGACGGCCTCTAATTTTGACTCTCCTCGCAATTTTACTATCCACCTTTAGCTCTAACCCTCCAATTCTACCCTAGACATCTTCTATTTGTGATTGTAGAGAACTAAAGCATCCTGTAGGATCTTGACGAATCCTTATTTCAGACGATGCATCCCCCATGGATCCTATGACTACCTTCAAATACCTCTGATACCAAATTGTAAGAACCAGTGGTTCTCACTGAGAATAACAGAAAACTGATTAACAGAATTGCCCAACTCCAACATGACACGTGTTATGTTTGTTAAAACAGAATTTTTGTAAGAGAGCATTCTTGCTCACCCATTTTTCTCACCAAAGCGTTCACTGGGTGACACGTGTCCCAGTAATTATGTTGATGATACAGGAGCAAAAATGGGAATGAAATGGGACACATGTCACCCAATAGAACCCTGGGTGAGCAAGGGTTAGCAAAAATGTGCTCTTTCTGAATGTATTTGCATAAAACCACGTAGTTTGCTTTAAAGGTATTTTCCCTCCAAAACTACGAATATAGAAAAACAGTGACGTTTCTTATTTCTCTAATTGTTTGGACCCTCTTCAACCTTCAGCTTAATACTTCCTGTTGAGATTATCTGCCTCACATCGGAAACTTATAACCTAGCTACTCAATATATAAGTTCATCATTGCCAATTGATTTTGGGTTGGATGCTCCAATTTAACATGGTATCAGAGCAGGTTATTGTTGGGCCCAATTTATCCGCGTGTGGTTATTGTTGGGCCCAATTTGTCCATGTGTGCTCCACGTCTATCATGTTAAATTGGATGCACTCTCTGCTGTTGCCCTCATATGCAAAATTATGCCTTTATAGCCTGCTATTTCCAAGCTATTTGAAAATGTTTTTGCAGTATTGACGTTGCTAAAAGAATCTTGACCGCGCTATAAGTTGAAGGAAATTGTAGACGACATACCATCTTTAAGCGAGGGTGGAGAGATATTGTGCTTCCACATCCAGTAGTCGCTGAAAATGGTACTAGTCTGTAGCCGAGTGGGAGTACACCGCTAGACGCTAGTAAGAGTGTGACAATTAGTGGGAGTGCACCACTGGTTACTCAAGATTCTTAGATAGCACAGTGCAGTTGACAAGGATAAGTTCTCCGTTGTTTTGAAATCTGTAGGATATATTTTCCTGTGCGCATTAGTAGATGATGTCATGACAACTTCTTATGTAAAAGCGTGCTTCGTTCATCTGCTAAAGCTGAGTGAATAGTTGCTATGAAGGATGATATGACCTCTATAGACAAAGAATATGGGAGTCAGTTGATATTCTGTCCGAGAGTAAGACTATTGGAAACAAGCGGGTTTTTGAAGTTAGACTCAAGGCGGATGGTTTAGTTGACAAAGATAAAGTCGCACCTGAGATGTCAAACCCAAGAGTGGGTGTAGACCTAGAAGACAGAATCTCCCTGGTATACTCTCTTCCTCTTCCTCACGCTGTCTCTCTCTAGCCTAATCACATCTAGGCCTTGGGATTTTAACCCGTGGATTCAAAGGGGGCTACTCTAGTAGTAGTTCTCATGACCATAGCGAAGCACAAGGAGTACACGGAGGATAGGAGATCTCGTGTGAAGATTGCAAAGGAGGAGGCTTATAATAAATCAACGTATATCGATCCGTCGGATTCAATTCCGCTAGGTAAATTCCTAAACCCGACCCTATGCATGAGTGTGCATGTTTTTCTACACAAATCTATATCAAAGTAATCTTTTAAAAATTTTTATATTTAAGAATCTACTAAAATATTATGTGATGCCAGTTTGAAGCTTTAACCAAGAGCTGGGAGTCAAATTTTATATGGTGGCTTGTTGATTAAAACTAACAATATTATAAGCAGTTTTCGATAATTCTAGTAGAGACTTCATATTAAATGGAACTGTACTCAAATGTGGGTAAGGATTGGAGGTGGCCTCAAATGCTTTCTTACTATTTTAAACGGTCCACTGTTAGAATCCATCTACTGACTCATATATAGCGTGTAACTGAACTATATACCAACATCTTCTTTTTGACAACAATATATCAACATCTTCTAAACATTTACAATGTGGACAAGAAAGTTTATTGATAGTATTGTCCAATTAAGATTTAGGACACACGGTTGTTAAAATAGTAGTACTCATCTTTAAAAAAAAATAGAATAAAAGAAAAGAAAAAAGAAAAGCAGATTACAGGTATGGAAATGACAATAATGGATTTTTTTTTTTGGATTGCTAAAGGACAATAATAGATTTAACAATAATGCTAGGTATACACACTTTTTTACACACTTTTTGATACACTATGCTTTAAATGCATGTACATTGTGATTGAACTTTTCACTATTTTTTGTGCACCACTTACACAACACAGAATACATACATTTAAAACTGTGTGTCAAAAAATATGTAGAAAAATGTGTATACCTAATATTACTCTAGATTTAATTAGGCATGCAGTACTCATGTGGTAAAAAAAAAAAAAAAAAAAAAAAGGAAAGAAGAAAAAGAAAGGAAAATGACAACGGTTGGAAAAGGAGAGAGAGTAGCTGGGACAAGGGTACAGGTGCATGTGTTATAGTAAGTCTCTCTCTCTCTCTCTCTCTCTCTCTCTCTCTCTCAATTGTGTTTCTGTTCTCTCTCTTCTTCTGGAATTCCATCTCGATCACTTTCCACTAATTAGCAGAGAAAGGAAACAAATACTACCCTACCATGCCTGTGTTAGAGATCTTTCTTTCAGCTTTCATCACTGTGTTGTTCGAGAGATTGGCCTCAGGTGATCTCCTCAGATTTGCTCGTCAAGAGGGAATCCATACCGAGCTCCACAAATGGCGGAGGACTTTGATTAAAATTGAAGCAGTTCTAAGTGACGCAGAGGAGAAGCAGATTACAGATGCTAATGTGAAGTTGTGGCTTGAAGATCTCGCAGATTTGGCTTACGATCTGGATGATCTACTTGACAAGTTCTGTACCGAAGCTTTGAGGCTCAATCTCATGGCCCCAAGGACTGACCAAGCTAGCACCAGTATTAATAAGGTAATTATGAGCTTCATCATCCCCACTTGCTGTACTAACTTCACTCCTCGTTCCTTTATGTTTGGTCGCAAAATGAAGTCTGAGATGGATGAGATCTCAACCAGATTAGAAGAACTTTTTAATCTGAAAAACAGTTTAGATTTGAAAGAAGTTACTGTCAGGAAGAGGTCCAACAGATTAACGACTTCCCTGGTGGATGAATCTCGTGTTTTTGGTCGGGATAATGATAAACGGGTAATAGTAGAAATGTTACTCAAAGAAGCTCATGAAGAAGCCAACCACCCACAATCAGATTCAGAGGTGTTCTCTGTAATTCCCATCGTCGGCATGGGTGGAGTTGGCAAGACCACACTGGCCCAACTTGTTTACAATGATCAACAATTTTTGACGGGTTGCTTTGATTTAAAAGCATGGGTATGTGTCTCAGAAGAATTTGACGTGGTCGCGATTTTCAAAATTATGCTCGAGTCGGTGGCACCAGGCAGCCATGCCCCCAGCGACTTGAATCAGCTTCAAGTAAGTCTAAAAGAGAAGCTTTCCAAGAAAAGATTTCTTCTTGTTTTGGATGACATTTGGAATGAGAACTATGGCGATTGGGATATGCTCTGTGGTCCTTTACGGGCTGCTGCACCAGGAAGTAAGATCATCGTAACAACTCGCCACGTACGTGTTGCAACAACCATGAGCTCTCTTCCAGCTTACCCTCTGAATGTTTTGGAGAATGAAGAATGCCTGTCTCTATTAGCTCAACATGCACTGGGTCGAAGAGATTTTAATGCACATCCAAGTTTGAAAGAGACTGGAGAAGCAATTGTGAGAAATTGTAAAGGCTTGCCTCTGGCAGCAAAGACACTCGGAGGTCTCTTGCGCAATGATCTAAGTCTAGAATATTGGAACGAAATAGTGAATAGCAATATATGGAATATACAAAATTGTGGTATTCTTCCAGCTTTGAGATTGAGCTATAATCATCTTCCTTCCCATTTGAAGCAATTGTTTGCCTATTGCTCTATATTTCCTAAAGACTACGAGTTTGACACGAATGAGCTAGTTTTGTTATGGATGGCGGAGGGGTTTTTGCACCAATCGGAAAGGGAGAAGGCAATGGAAGAGTTAGGTTACGAGTACTTTAATGAGCTAGTATCAAGGTCATTTTTCCAACGTTCAAGTGGAAGTGAATCACAATTTGTGATGCATGATCTTATGAATGATCTTGCTCAAGTGATTGCTGGAAAAATATCCTTAAGATTGGAGAACATACAAAGTACTGAGCAGAATAAGGTTTTCGAAAAGGCTCGTCACTCATCATTCATTCGTCAGCAATATGAAGTCATCAAAAAATTCAAGGCTTTTCATGGAGTCAAGGGTTTGCGAACCTTCTTACCTCTTCCAGTTCATAATATTATAGAATGGAAAGAATTCTATCTATCTAATAAGGTCTTAACTGACTTGTTACCCGAATTACAGTGCTTAAGAGTTCTTTCTTTGAGTGGTTATTCCATTATTGAGATACCTGAATCAATTGGCGATCTGAAACAACTTCGGTATCTAAATTTATCTCAAACTTTGATCAAAAGTTTACCAGATTCTGTGACTGACCTCTACAATCTACAGACTTTGTTGTTACGTGGATGTCGTAGACTTACTAAGTTGCCCACAGGGATTGGAAATTTGAGTAATCTACGACATCTTGACTGTTCTGGTACTAACCAATTACGAGAGATGCCTGCAGGCATTGGGAAGCTGGCAAGTCTGAGAACATTGTCGAAGATTGTTTTGGGCAAATTCAATGGATTACAAGTAAGGGAATTGGGGAGCCTGTCATATATCCGAGGAGCACTTACAATTGTGGGGTTGGATACTGTGAGAAATATCCAGGATGCGAGGGAGGCCGATTTATTGAGTAAGCACGGGCTTGATGAGGTAGTGTTGGAATGGAGTGATAGTTTTGATGATTCCCGAAATAGAAGTCTTGAAAAGGAAGTACTTGACGTCCTACAACCTCATGGAAACTTGAAGAAGCTCGAAATTAAATCCTATGGTGGAACAGAATTTCCCGGGTGGGTTGGAGATACCTCATTCTCCAACATAGTGAATCTAGAACTTCATTGTTGTAGAGAATGCACATCTTTACCATCTCTTGGGCAACTACCTTTACTCAAGAATTTGAAAATTGGTGGGATGATCGGGGTAAAAAGTGTGGGCGCTGAGTTTTATGGAATTGGTTGTCCTCTTACTGTTGCTTTTCCGTTACTTGAAACTCTAACTTTTCAGGACATGCCAAATTGGGAGGAATGGTCTACCTTGACTGGTGTAGAGTTACTCCCTTGCTTGAGTGAGCTCAGGATGTCGGGTTGCCCGAGTTTGACGGAAGTGTCAATCTCAAGGCTTCCATCTCTTCAAGTACTAAGTCTTGAAAATTGCCCTGAGGTTGTGTTGAGATGTATGGTAGGCGTCGCCTCACTCACCACCTTGACTATTGATGCAGTCTCAGGTCTTACCGGACTACAAAAAGAAACTCTACATTTGTTGGGAGCACTTGAAAGTTTCGATATTATGAGATGCAGTGAAATGACGTCATTGAGGCAAGAGGAGGGTGCATGGGAGGATCTAATGAATTTGAGACAGTTAGAGGTTTCGGATTGTGACCAACTTGTATCCTTGGCTGGTGAGGATGGTGCATTGCCTCGGAATCTTGAATCTTTGTCATTGTCGTATTGTCCTAATCTGGAGAAGCTTCCAAGTGGTTTGAACACCCTTAACAATCTTACAAAGCTTGAGATTAGAGGTTGCGAGGCTCTGGAGGTGCGAAGATGTAATAATGAGGGAATGATGATGCAAAGCAACAGCGGAGCGATTAACTCGGAGAATGATGCTGAGGAAAGCAACAATCATGACCAGACTAAAACAATTTCTCATCTAGAAACACTGTTAATCAAAAGTTGTTCATCTTTGACGTCCTTCCCAATTGGGGATTTACATCTTCGCACCCTCAAGAAACTCACTGTTAAAGATTGCAAGAAGTTGGAGACAGATGTGGAGAAGCCACTACACAACTGCATGTCATCACTTGAATATATTAATATTTATGGTTGGGTGAATTTCAAACCGTTCCCTGAGTGCTTGTTTGAGTTTCTACATCTAACTTATATGGAAATAAAAAAGTGTCCTGGCCTGGAGTCTTTTCCGGAATGTGGTTTACCCCGCAATCTGAGAAGACTTGAAATCGATGACTGTGAGAATCTCAAATTGTTGCCTGATCAGATGCAATCTCTCACATCTCTGGAAGATCTTTCAATACGTGGCTGTCCAAGTCTCAATTCCTTTCCCCAAGGGGGTTTTCCTCTCAACCTAAAAGAACTTACGCTTGGAGATATCGGAGTGCCCATCTCAGAGTGGGGGCGGGGTCTTCAAAGGTTGGCCTATCTTGATTCCTTTGAGCTTCGAGGAAAGTGTCCAGAAGTGGTTTGCTTTCCAGGTGAGACGTGTCTGCTTCCTACTTCTATAAGACGTCTTAGGATAAATGGAGCTGTGAATTTGGAATCCCTATACGATGGCCTCCAAAACCACCTTACATCCCTTGAACATCTATCAGTTTGGAATTGCCCTAAGCTTCAATCTTTGCCAAACACGTTGCTTTCCACTCTTTCATACCTGAATATTCGGGAATGTCCAAAACTAAAAGCAAGGTGCATGAAGGAAAGAGGAGAATATTGGCAATGGATAGCCCCAATCCCCTGCGTGGAGATAGATTCTAGAAACATTCACGAACTATGATTTACAGTTGGGGAAGCTCTGTCATATGTTCAATGAGGATAGAAAAGTGAATTAAAGAACAGCCAGCCAGACTCTTTATATTGTTATCCAGGTAGGTATCGTCTCTCTTTTTCTCTCTCTTCTTTCTTTTTCTCTTTATATTGAAAAAAGAAAAGAAAATAATAATATTGGCAATGGATAGGCCCCAATCCCCTGCGTGCTCATTCGATGATTACAGTCGGAATCATTCAATCACAACTCTCTCTCTCTCTCTCTCTCTCTCTCGTTAAATTAACAAAGTCAGTGCACTCTACCCTTAAAAGATCCTTTCCCTAGTATATATTTATATGGCTTAGCTGCATTTTACACTCTCTTAGTTTGCACTTTATGCTATTTTGGTCGCTCTAGTTTTTCTAGGTCCTGTAGTTTCATTAAGTGTGTCGTTTTAGTCCCTCAAACACTTATTGTGACAAATTTTTTTACTTTCAGTGACAAAATTATTCGTCACTAAAGGACTTATTAGATTTATTTGACGTACTTATGAAACTTACAAGGACTAAAGTGACACTTTCTAAATTACAGGAACCAAACTGACACAGATGCTAAACTACAAGGGTGTAAAATGTATTTAACCCTATTTATATATATTCTTTCCTTCTCTCTTTGAAAAAATAAAAATTAAAATTGTAGTTAAGCTGCAACAGCACCGTTTGCAGTTGCAGTTATGGCTTTGTTCGATTTTCTCCATCGCAAGTAAATTGATTTACTTTTCCTTTGTAAACATCAGAAAGTTTAGAGATTCAAACATGCTACAATTTTGTGTTTTCTCTATCTCTTCCCTGCATCCATCTTCCAATTTCAGCACTGCTTTTATTTTTTCTTTTTGAAATTGCTCTTCTTTTCATATAAATGAAATGGTATAATACCTTTTAGAACTGCATCTATGCTATCTTAAATCATTGGTTTAAGTAATTAATATCTATATCTTTACTTTGTATGAAGAAATTGGATGCATCACTTGGCTGCATAATGAACAAAGTTCTGAAGAAAAGAAAGTGTATTTATTACAAAACTGTCAAGTGTACAGTGCCGAGGTTTATTTTTTTCACAGGAATTGCTAAAGAAGTTGGCTTTTCATTTGCAATTACACTTCTTCCTTGGGTTTTCTTTCATGGCTCCAACATCTGTTTAGACAAAATGATATAGAAGAATCAGCAATATCTCGTGGAGTGAGTTTCTTTCCATATAATCAGCTGAGCGTTATGTTAGCACACTTCTATGTAGTATTTGTCCTTTTTTTCTTTGCTCTTATCCTATGTTTTGAATTTCATCTAATCGGCTAGAAAGGTCATGTAACAAAAATTGGAAAACCTCAGTATTACCATTAGATACTTCAGTTATTTTTCTTTTCTTTTTTTTTTTTCTATTTATTAATATATTTGAGACAAAAAAAAAAAATTATGATGAAGAAATAAATTAAAGCACAGCTTATTGTAATATTTGATTCTTTTTATTTGCACCATGCCAGAAACCATAGCCCGAATCCGAGTAGCTAACATAACACGAAGATATAACATTTCCCTGGAAGAGAACTCCGAGCAGGCCCCATTGCATACTTGTCTCCCATTTCCGGTAAGAGTTGTTTATTTTCTTTAGCTTTTACCTTGACTAGAAACATAATATCTGTAGAAGCCGATCCTCTGCTTTGGCCTCTTGCATACTTTTCCTCCCATTTCCGGTATGAGTTGTTTATACCTTTCAATATAATTTGCCAGTAGATCCATCTTACAACTTGTAGCCTCTTGGACAATCTTCTCTCCAAAACTGAGAGTAAGTGGTCTAAGAGGATGTTAATTTTTAATCAATTTCCAATGGCATGCTGGGCCATCAATTTAGCAATCTGTCTTTCTGTTAAGAAATTCCTTCCGGTCTATGAACACTCGACAAAAACATGTAATTTGGATTTGTAAATCTTTTTTACATCACTACAGAATGTGATGGTCTTAATCTGTGATTTCTTGATTAGAGGGCGAGCACTTTTATGTGCCTATGTAAAAGTAGCTCATAATAACTGAGAAGTTTTAGAAGGCAACCTCAAAGGGGTTTATCAGAGAGCCAATCCTCTGCTTTGGCCTCAGTATTGTCATTTGTGCATGATTGAGGTTTAAGTTTAGTGTAACATGGTTAAGGCGTGGTAAAGGAGAAGAGCTTGGTGTTGGACTAATAAGAGAAATAGGTTAATATCCATAAATGCACAAGTAAAACAAATCTAATATGCAAGTTATAAGTTAGAATACCTCCAGTAACTACATTGGCAAGTTCTGTGTTGAAGATATATTCCATTATAGATTTCATCTTAAATGACAGAAGAAGTTCTTAAATAAATTCATCCATCTTTTCAAATCTGTCCAAGTCGCGGAGAGAGAGAGAGAGAGAGAGAGAGAGAGAGAGAGAGAGAGAGAGAGAGAGAGAGAGAGAGAGAGAGAGAGAGATGTTTTGGCTGTATCATACATACCCTAGTAGTCTAGTGGTTTTGGCTGCAAAGATGGTGTTAACTTATGTCCCCAAAAGCGTAACTTGATCCCAAACTTTGAAAACCACTTCTTTTCTAGAAGTAAAGTGGTTTTCAAAGTTAACACACTCTAGGACCTAGTTACACATTTTGGGACATCAGTTACTACATCTTGGCCGCAATTTTGGATGTATCTTACAACCAAAACTACTAGGATGTATGATTGATGTTCTCAAAGGTTATATTGACACCAAGTTAAGAGTAGAGTTGCATACTATTTTCCTTCTTATGAAACTGTCTATTTGCATTTTAGAGATGAAAATATTGATGCTCAAAAAATCACAATCCAAATTTCATGCTTTGGAGTCATCTGTACCAACACAGTAAAGTTAAACATCCAATTTATTACATTTTGTAGCTACTTGGAGCATATAACCCAAAAGTAAAATTTTGTGCTCAAGGTAGATAATAGAAGGCAAGCATTAGTTACACTTCTGTATTTGCTTTTGTGTTTTGAAATTACTACATCCTTGTTAATCCTTGCTCCAATTTTTCTACCCCACACATTAAAGTGGAAATTTGTGTGTGTGGGGGTGCGGGGTGGAGTGTTTGTGGTTTAATAAAAGAATTGTGATTCATGACCAAGCTAGACTTGCTCTTATTATCTTATGTTTTCTGAACTTACAATTATGACTTGGAAAAACAAAGAAAAAGAATTCTTGAGCCTAATGTGCTATTGACATATTGTTAGGTGGACAAACACTAACTCTCAATATGAGATTCATAAAAGGTCTAAGTTGGAAGGAATATGTTTTCATTTCACTAAAGACAATATTATTTTAGCTCAGGGATTATGCCAATCATTTCTTTTCCTTTGTTTTTGGTAAGTGCATTGTCTCCTTTATCAGCATTGGTGGTGGATTTAAAAACAACACAATGCATTTTCCTAATTAGCAAATATGACGATTTATGTCTTAAGAGTCGACTTTGTTTGCCCAGTCACATTGGAATGTTTATTCACAACTGATCAAACATATTGTTTTACTGCTTGAAGGAATCAACTCGAATGGAGAAAACTGGTTGGGGTTCGCATAGGCAAAGCTATAGTGAAAATGCAATAGGACTACCCATGTCAATGTGTGATAGTCGTCCCAATTGAATTGATAGAAGAATGGTGTGATTGCAACCGAAAATATCTTTCAATGATAAGTCTAATAATGGTGTTGTAATTGATATTACCAAGACAAGTTTTGACATCAGCATGTCCGAGGGGATCTAAATGAATGAGTACAGAATGCTCTCTCTCTCTCTCTCTCTCTCTCTCTCCAAAGTATGTGAATGAGTGTGCATATTCATTCGGATGTAGTCTTTCATGCAAATTTCCCTATGCCTTGTTTTAGTAATATACGGGTAGTTATTTTGCTTAGTGACTCTCATGTTATTTTGCTTAATATACGGGTAGTTATTTTGCTTAGTGACTCTCATATTCATTCGGATGTAGTCTCTCTCTCTCTCTCTTATCTGTTTTTTATGCAGATAAGCAGTTGTAACATAATTTTTTTGTAGAAACAAACATGTTGCTCTTGTTTTTGTTTTTTGAAATCCAGACTTTGAAATCTTAGTTCTCTTCATGTTTTTCTTGATTTCTTGTGCATTTCAGTTTCAATGGTATCACATTCAGAAATTTTCCCTCAGACTTTTTGTTTGCGTATTCATGTGTATACCTATGCCTCCGCAAAATCCACCCAAAAGTTGTTTAATTGTTGAGATTTTTCTTCTGATCAAGTTTTCTTCAACATGGACATCCAGTTAGCTCTTTTCAACTAAAAAATATGATTTACTAGAATGTGACATTGGCACAGGGCTACTTTCATAACTTGTATAATTCCTTCGTTCTTCAGATTGTATCATTAATAGCTCTCACATTTCTTGGTCCTGCAAAATTTTGGGAATGAGGTGGTAGCAATTAGTACAAATATAGTAATGTGCTGTGAATACTGAAATCTACTCTAAATATAGTAATGGTCAAAACTATTGAGCTAGCTCTTATGCATGAAATTTTACCACAATTTGCTTATGAGGTTCTTTTGGAGTCGGTTGAATTTATTAATGCAAATTCGGACCAAGATTGACAGGTTCCTCTTTCTGCCTAAGACCAAAAACGACTTTATGGGGCATCTTAACTGCCTAGAAAGAGGCCCAATTGGAAATTCATTTTCGCTATTGCGAAACTCTTGCTCGTGGGATTTGGCAATTTCAGTGAAACTCAATTTTAATGTATGGTGAAGAGAATCCTGTCTACGGGTTTCGTGTGGAGAGTGCCTGGTGTCGCTCGGACTGTGCTGGGAACGTTGTGAGCTCGTGCCAACTTTAGCTCGGAGGTGCTGAGTAGTAACAATTACACAAATTCTAAAGCTCGAAAATTGGTAATTTGAGGTGCATTTTTGTATTAGTTGTTTAAGCTATTTATTCTTGGCATTTAATTGATAAATCTAGAACTATGGTGGTGGAATCTCTTTTATGACTATGGGATAAGTGGTCTAGGTTAAGTCACTGACAAATTGCAATCAAGAGAGAGCAATACCACGTGTTTTGCACAGACAAATAACTCAATCTTTGGGCGTGGAAAGTGGAAGGTATGATCAAGTGGTGGAGATCAAGTGGTTGTATCATGTATGTAATGGGCATTACACAGAGCCTCACATCGTCGCAATAGCAATATTTCTTTGCATATTCTGATCTTATTTATTTTCTTCTTCTTTGTAGTGCTCATCAGCAACAGTGGTTGAAACTAGATGACGTGTAGAAATATTGTGTGTGTTTCAAATTCGGGTATTCTTTCACTCTGTTAAGGTAGCATACCCCATAGTTTTTACACTTGTCGTGAACAAAACAGGCTGCATCTCTGAGTTTGGGAATTGGAATGGGACTCAATGGGAATGGTAATTGCGCAAAGAAGATGACTTTTTGGGTGGGAAGACGATCATTGGCGAGAGATGAGAAACTGCAACTGAACCAGATATGTCTGAGCCAAACTAGAACTAATTCTGCTATTTGGAAATTTGATCCGTGGAGAGCGTGACCAAAAATAGACAGAGATTGACACTGTGTCCCTCAAAAGTATCTGAAAGGACATACTGTCCAAAAAATTCATTTTTTTTTTGCTAGCAAGCACTTCAAGGTAAAATTGCTATTAGAAAAAACCTCCAAAGGCTTATCCATTTGGGTACCGATAAATGTGCGATATGTGGACTGTTCGAAAAAATAGTTGGCCACCTAATGCTTAATTGCTCCTACACATGGACAAATTGACTGCCTTTGTTGGTGGTCAATATATTCATGCCCGCCTTCCTCATACCCGCTTTGGTGATCCAATGGATTTCCCTTCGTCCCAATCTAAACCGCTATTCTATGTAATTTCCTGGTCCATGTGGGTATGTAGGAATGGGACAGAATTCTGAGGGCAAAGACCCAATACTTGGCAACAAATGGATCTGATCGTAAGACATTTAGTATCGATCTCTCTGGTAGCATTTGTGAAGCAATCCAGAAAGGTTGAAGATTTCTTTTAGAAGACTCCTAGCAAGTTGTATTGATTCTGTTAGGGAGTGAGCTGTAACAAACAACAGATTGTAACTGAATCAATTAGTGGACAGCTCAGCATCTTCTTCTTTATAAATACACTCCGTGTGTAATAGTTTTCTTCAACAATGAATAAGAAAAATCTCTCTGTTTCTCAGTCTATATTTGCAGCTTCTGGTTTTATTCACCAATCAAAATAAGGCTATTTTGGATGGTAAAGGCAAATGTGCCAAACTTCTCAGTCTCCTCTAATGGGTTTTTTGAGAAACGGCCAAGTGGGCATGATAATCGACAAACCTCATAAACAGCACCCAATGTGGACTAGTCTCCCGCCTACCAGGTTTCTCAAAACCACTGTGTAGATGGCTCGTCAAAGAAGGTATGAAAATGTGTCTTCGATTTATCATCAAAAGGCCAAACTTTTTTTTCAAGAGCGTACTATTAGAAAGTGAATATGTTGTTGGCTTGTTGCTATTGTCTTGGGTCAACACAATGGAGGGAAGACCATGGAAACACGTATTTTTTACTAATGAAATCAAGTGATCATCCAGGAACTCAATTCTACCTGTGTTATGGAAGTGGCTCACATATTAGGAAGTGCAAATTTAATGGCCGACTTTTCTGCAAAGTTGGGTGTGCATAGACTAGTAGTACCTTGGTATTCTTGGGATAACTTTTGGTTAAGGTACCAACTACTCAAAAAGCTTAAGCTATTAGAGAATGGGACAACAATATATATCAACCTTCAATACCTTCCCTCATGTGTGACCCCGTCTCACACGTGTGGCTGCAAGCCAAACTCCATTATAGTGGAGACAAATAACAAAGTGCAAATATGCACACTTGAGCGGGAATGGAGAGTCGAACCCAAAGACCTCCCACAAACAAGCCTTTGATGCCATGTCAAGTTTCCAACTACACTAAAAAAAATTAATCTATTAGAGAATGGGCCAAAAATTGTCTATCAACCTTTAACAGTTTGGGATCCATAGAGGGTTCTTAAAATCTTCTGTGTCTTTCTGTACAGTTTTTGTTCTTCTTAGGGCTTATTGTTTAAGTGTATACAGCTTGGAGCTATGGCATAACCATGTTCTAGGCCTTGAGGCTGGATATATGGAAGATGCAGAGATTGATACATCTCCTTCTTCATTTGCCTTGAGATATGGAAGTTTATGGTATACCTCGGCCTCCTTGGTGCTAAAGCGTGCTGAGTTGCAAAAGAGAGTGGAAATGCCAAGGCTACAACTTATACTCAAAGTTGTGATCAGTGGCTGGTGGCGCTGATTGGCAAGGTATGGTTGCACTTGTTAACCTCTTGTTGCTATTACAATATTGAGGCCATAGTTGTCTTTCGGTTCAGATATCATGCTTTCAACTACAGTATTGGGTTCATCCTTTCTTAATGAAATTTTTTGCCTTCAATAAAAAATGTATATACATGCTTCTGAAACTTCCAATAAATTAAAATAAAAACTACATAAATATGCCTTTGGAATGTACATGCATGTAGCTCTTCCTATGGAAATTTGTGACGTAGATTGATTGGTGTTTTTGTTCATGAAAGATCCCATTTTATGAAGTTGAGTTCAAGAACAAGTGCATCTTTTCATAGTTCAAAGTTTTTACCTCACTTTTTAATCTTAAATTAAATACTAGAAGTGTAGCCTCTTATACAACATGATCTGTGATGAATATGTAGAGTTTAAATGCATCAACACGCAGAGCAAATGATATGTGAAAGTTATATGTTTTCTCTAGATTTTTATAGATTCGTACTAGCATATATTTCTTGAAATTCTTGTCTCATTTCTAATGACCTTTGATCAATTTTTCACCCTTTTTACTATGTTCTTCACTGAAGAGGACCAAACCTGTGCCGTGTTCTCTCAACTCCCCTGGTAATGTTGTTCGGTTCCTCATTGCATTTCATGTCCCTAGGTTTGATTTTTCTGATCGATTCTGCGTTCTCCTCTATGTTTCCGCCAAATGTTTGCAATTTGCCTTTGATTTTTTTGAATTTTGACATGCAACATGCAAACTTAACCAAACCAAGCGTTGTGTCCCAATCAATTGGGGTTGGCATTCGGCAACATGCGACATGCAATGAATGTTTATTTCATTGTATTAAAATTTGTTGTCTGGTTTTTTTTTTCTTGTTTCAGTACTGATAGGGATATCGTTTTCTTTTTTCTATCTCATGGCTGGGTGTGGTCTTATATTTATTTATTTTTGATATTTCTTATGTTGTTTAAGAGCCAATTCTGAGAAATTTTGTTAAATTAGAGGCCCGTTGTGTTGGTTTGAGAGAATTTCAATGCATCTGAAGCTACTGGCCATTGTTAACGTATTGTTTTTTTTTAGAGAGCATTTTTGCTCACCCAAAATTTGGTACACCAATGCTCACCCAAGCATCCTATTGGCCAATGCAGTGGGGCCCAGGATTAAACAAATGTTGTTTAATATTGTTTAATCCTGGGCCCCACTGCATTGGCCAATGGGATGCTTGGGTGAGCATTGGTGTACCAAATTTTGGGTGAGCAAAAGTATTTTCTTTTTTTTAAACTGAAATTGTTGAGCCAAATTCCAGTCTTGTAAGGCCCAGCCCATTCAACTCCTTAAAACCCAGGTGTTAAGGAGAGGGGAACTAAAGCCTTATAAACCGCACAGAGAGGCTATAAATGGGCGATGTGGGACATTCCAACACACCCCCTCAACCACAGGAGCCGGACACTCGGCATACCCTGGACCACAGCAGCCGGACACTCGGCACGCCGGAAGACAAGACCAACCAAGCTTTGATACCACTTGTAAGGCCCAGCCCATTCAACTCCTTAAAACCCAGGTGTTAAGGAGAGGGGAACTAAAGCCTTATAAACCGCACAGAGAGGCTATAAATGGGCGATGTGGGACATTCCAACAAATAGAATTTGGGAAAAGGATATTCATATTATTTACATACCCCAGTTTATATAATGTTACAATAGATGAATAAAAAGGAAAGACAATAAAATAAAATAAAGAGCAATAAATGAAAATAACTATGGTCAACATGACCCATTATTATGAGAATATTATGAGAATAAAAATCTCCTAAATATCTTTTAATTCCAACACTCCCCCTCAAGCTGGGGCGAATATATCGACTAGCCCGAGCTTGTGAAGAGACAACTGAAGAAGACCAGGACCAATAGACTTAGTGAACATATCTGCTGTTTGTTCACATAAAGTAACAAACCTTGGTGAGATAACTCCTGACTTAACCTTTTCACGAATGAAGTGAATATCAACTTCAATGTGCTTTGTTCTCTCATGAAGGACTGAGTCGGATGACAACATGATAGCTGACTTATTATCACAAAATAAGGTAGACGAGTCCTTCACAGGAAACCCCAACTCATCAAGAATAGAACGGAGCCAGAGCAGCTCACACGTCCCCTGGGCCATGGCACGATACTCGGCTTCAGCAAAAGAACGGGAGACAACTGCCTGTTTTTTACTTTTCCACGATATTAGGTGATCACCACGAAAAATACACAAACCAGAAGTGGAACGTCTATCGCTTTTTGAACCTGCATAATCAGCATCAGTAAAACAGGAAAGACCTGACTGTATTCCTGTCTTAAAGAACAGACCAAGACCCGGACAAGTCTTAAGATATCTGAGAATATGATACACAGCATCCAAATGAGAGGTCCGAGGTGAGTGCATAAACTGACTCACAACACTAACAGCAAATGTCAAATCCGGTCTTGTGTTCGTCAAATAGATGAGACGACCCACAAGGCGCTGATATACTGAGGGATCAGGTAATAACTCCCCCAACTCAGTAGATAGCTTCACGTTTGGATCCATAGGGGAAGAGGTTGGTCTGCACCCAAGTATACCGGTATCCTGAAGGAGATCCAAAGCATACTTTCGCTGAGATAAAGAGATACCATGGCGCGAGCGAGCTACTTCAATACCAAGGAAATATCTTAGAGGACCCAAATCTTTAATATCAAATGACACCCCGAGATCATGCTTTACTTGAACAATACCTGAAGCATCGTCACCCGTAATAATAATATCATCGACATAAACTGAGATAATAATACACTTCCCTTGGGAGTTACGACGAAGAAAACAGGTGTGATCTGAGTGGCACCGGATAAAACCCATAGTAAATACCACTTCACTGAAACGGCTAAACCAAGCACGAGGAGACTGCTTCAAACCATAGAGAGATTTTCGGAGGCGACAAACTTTCCCCGAATACTCCCCCTGAGCCCGAAAACCAGGTGGGGGATCCATATAGATGACTTCAGATAAATCACCATTAAGAAACGCGTTCTTGACATCAAGCTGATGAAGAGGCCAAGAATAGGAAGTAGCAAGAGAAACAAGAAGCCGGACTGTGGTCAGTTTAGCAACTGGAGCAAAAGTAGCCCCGAAATCCTTACCTGGAACCTGTGTGAAGCCCTTAGCCACAAGACGGGCCTTATATCGGTCAATGGTGCCGTCTGCTAAATACTTAACACTGAAAACCCACTTACAGCCAACTGTACGTTCACCATCCGGGAGAGAGACAAGTTCCCAAGTCTGATTATCCTGAAGAGCACTCATTTCTGTTTTCATAGCAGCTACCCACTTTGGATTCTGAAGAGCTTCATGAACAGTGCGAGGAATGGAGACAGAATCAACTGCACTAATAAATGAGCCAAATGGTTTTGATAGACCCCTGATAAGAGACATACTTAGAAATTGGATGGTTAGTACTACTCGAAAGAATATAACGTGAAGGAGGACGACGAATACGAGTAGGATAACGAGGAGGAGCAACATCAGAGACTACAGGAGGAGATGAGATACCTGATTCCGGAGAAGATGTTGGCATGGGGCCTGGAGCGCGAGGACGACGAGAGTACACCTGTAACGGGTCAGTTGTAAGGACTGGAGGCAAAGAGTCACTGGGTATGTCACTGGGTAATTCAAGAATAGACACAGGACGAGGAAGGACTGAGACATCATCCACAACATGCTCTACTGGAGTTTCCAAAGAGGAAGAAGCACCTGGAAAAAAAGGAACCGTTTCCAAAAAAGTGACATCTAAAGAGTGATACAAGTGACGTGTGACAGGATCATAGCAACGATATCCTTTAGAAATTGAGGAGTACCCTAGAAAAGCACATCGAACAGCCTTATCATCAAGTTTAGTACGTGTAGGGCTGCGATTTTGGACAAAACATGTGCACCCAAAAACCCGGGGGACAATGGGAAATAGTGTACTATCAGGCTTAAGGACATGAAGTGGGGCCTGGCCTTGGAGAATATGGCTAGGAGTACGATTAATAAGGTAAGTAGCAGTAAGGACAGCAAAATGCCAAAAAAACTTGGGAACATCCATACCACGTAAGAGACACCTAACCATAGCCATAAGATGACGATTTTTATGTTCGGCCACCCCATTTTGTTCGGGGGTGTAAGGACAAGTGAGTTGTTGAAGAATTCCCCCTTTATTAAGTTCGGCCCGAAATTCATTAGTAATATATTCTCTACCATTATCAGACCGAATATTACGCACAACAGTATGAAATTGAGTTTTAATCATTTGAAGAAAATTTCTAAAATGAGAGAAAACTTCAGATTTTTTCTTCATAAGATAAACCCAAGTACAACGAGTATAGTCATCAATAAACGTGACATAATAACGGTGTTGAGATAGAGCAGTGACAGGTGAGGGTCCCCAAACATCTGAATGAATAAGATCAAAAGCACTAGGTGCTCTATGCATGCGGGGAATATAAGAAGTGCGAGTATGCTTTGACAATTCACAGACCACACATTTAAAATTAAAGTCTTTGCAGGCTTTATTCAACGGAGGAAATAACCAACATAAGTACTGAAAATTTACATGTCCTAAACGAGCATGCCACAAGTCCAATGTTTGAAGAGAAAAATCATATTTATTAGAATCAGGCAAGACAGAATTATTAGAAGTAGACAAAACAGAAGCTTGTAGGCTGGATGACAACCCTCCTGAAGACGGAGGATCACCAAAGTAATAGAGACCATCACGCTCATACCCCCTGCCAAAAATCTTCTTCGAAGTTAGGTCCTGCAAGTAACACGACTTAGGTAAGAACACAACAGCACAATTATGATCCTTTGCTATGCGATGAACAGAGAGAAGATTATGGGCAAAATTAGGGACAAAATAGACAGATGTAAGAGTGATGTCTGGGGATAATTTAGCATCACCCTGGCTCTGGATAGGGATGGAAGATCCATCAGCAATACGGACAGATTGATGAATAGAAGTAAACGGAGATGTGAAAGTGGAAGCCTCACCAGTCATATGATTACTTGCCCCAGAATCTAGAATCCAAGTGGGATGTTCTGACTTACCATAGAAAGCGGTGGGTGTACCTGTAGCAAGGGTAGCTATAGGACCAGAAGATGAGACTGACGTACCCAACCCCAAGCGTGACTGAAGCTGAGTAATCTGAGACTGAAGCTGATCATAATCAGGAGGAGAAGTCATGATGCTATGAAGAATACCCAGAAGATGATATGAAGAGATGTAGACTGGCCGGGATAATAACCAATATCGGCAACAACAGTGATCATAGCCGGACACTCGGCGAATCAATCAGAGAGAAGAAGATCAAACACAGTCGCAAAACGTAGCAGCAACAAACATAGCCGGAAACTCGGCGAAACGACGACGGGGGCAACCGGACACTCGGTCACCCAAACATAAGACAAAGAGCACTGAAACGGCTCTTAGCACATCACAAACAGGCCCAACACGGGCAAGACGAGCAGCCCAAAGGCTACTGACAGAGCCGAGAGGCTCGGTAGTGGCGCCGCTGGATGGGTAGGGTGCGGCGCAGGCTAGGGCAGGGCTTGGGGGTTGCGGCTGGGTAAGAGAAGGCTAGGGTAGGGTTCGGTGGGGCTGTGAGGGTGCGGCGCAAGGGTGGTGGTGGTAGGCGCAAGGGTGGTGGTGGTGATAGGTTTTGGCTTTGATACCAAATAGAATTTGGGAAAAGGATATTCATATTATTTACATACCCCAGTTTATATAATGTTACAATGGATGAATAAAAAGGAAAGACAATAAAATAAAATAAAGAGCAATAAATGAAAATAACTATGGTCAACATGACCCATTATTATGAGAATATTATGAGAATAAAAATCTCCTAAATATCTTTTAATTCCAACACAGGGGAATTAAAGTTATAAGTTTGTCAAAGTTTTTCATAATCTGAATAGCTTAAACTTTAACTTTTTATTTGCATGTTTTTTTTTTTTGGCTAAATAGGGATTCTTTTATTTACATGTTGAATAAACCTGACCGAGCTCTGTTTCTTCCACTGCAGAGACTCATTAAATTTGGGGAATCACTTCGGTACATTAAGGTGTTAAAGGTGGTATAGACATACCAACTTTCTTTTTTTCTTTTTTTTCTTTTTTTGGCTAAGAATAATTTGTTCCCGGTAAGAAATGTTTGTTCTGTTAGAAGAAACATTTGTTCTCGATGTTTTGAATGGGCACAAATGTTTCTTACCTCAGGAGTCAGGAACATATGTTTCTTACCCAAAACCACTAACACGTAGGTACGTCCAAACCACTAGGATGTATCGTAGAATCCGCCTTAAATTTGTTCTAGAAATTGAAAGAGACAAACATCAACTTCAGCTATTTTACAATGCATGCAAAGGAATTCCACTCGTCAAATTTCCTAAAAAAATCCACAATCCTTCTATTTTAGTGATGTCCTACAACTACAAGCCATCAGTATTGGAAAAGAAGGTGTGCAAGAGGAAGAGTCAAATTCAGGTTGTCTGAGTTTAGAGTTCAGCTTAAACGAAGTCTCAAGTTTCATTCCAACTTGGCTACTACTGTAGCTTAGTAGTCATACAAATTTTGGTTCGACTTTTGTTATCATTTTTGCACAAAGAAAGTCCTCAAATCCGAAACGACCTTTTTTCCTCACTAGCCAATCCGCGCAACTATTAGCAGTGCACTAGCCCATAATTTATAACCCACAGCTTAAATTTGGATAGTAATGTAGGCATAACTTAGGCACCTTCACATTTTTGGATAAGTGATTTTGGCTCTATTGAAGATGTTCCAAATGTGATTTTGCGCGATTGGCCATTTTGGCACAATCATGATTGGGATTGCCTGAGAATGCTCTTGGCCTAAGTGGTTATTACCAAGGGAGCCACCATTGCCAAATAAAACTGACTATGTGGCAACGTCCCAGTTTAACACATAACCAATTTGCTTTTGTAATAGTCAATATTGCTTTGACAATAGTGGTAGCCATTACAAAACATGCCCAATTCATGAATTCGACTTCCAATTTGACAACCTCATGGATAAAGCTTCTCGAGCATCAACACATTACATCAATATCTTATTTACCTACCTGTACCCAATTATTGTTTCAATTAGAAACAAATAAAAGAGCAATTTTTTTATTTTATGGAAATAACAGAACAATTTTAACAATAGCCTATCCGGGAATTTTTTTTATTGAGATCATTCAATCTTTAAAATCAACGAAGAGGCTGCTATACATTGATAAAGCGTACAATAAGAGACAAAAAAGGGATGTGGAAGATTTGGGCGAGGCAGAGCATGATCTCTTTCTTATCTGATTTTAATTTTTCTTTTCAATTAAATTACAAAATTGACTTCTCTCATATTTCTTTTTTATTCTTGCGGGGGAAAAAAACAACTCTTTGATTAACCTTTTTTTAGCTAGGAACTAGAATTCATTAATTAAACTAAAGTACAAACATTACAAAGAAAAAAAAAAAGAAAAAGAAAAACACAAGGTACAAAAGTTGGGGATCCAAAGGAAGCCAACAACTCTTTGATTAACCACGCATGCATAATAATTTTTTTTCAAGTTTCACTTGAATTAATAGACTCACCGTGTTATAGCCTTATAGTATTTTAATATTGTCAGGCTCTAGTCTAGATTATAATTATTAGTAAATGCTTCATACTTCTTCTTTACTTTTTTGTTTTTATTTTTTATCTGCCTATGGACGCACACACACTAAGTTACCCAACCCAAATCCAATAACAAGCCCAATAATATTACAAATCAAACTTAAGAACAAGACGCAAAGAGGGGTATGACAAAGACCCAACCTAACCTTTGGGCAATACTTTCCCTTAGGGAAAGTTGAACCCCCCACCTCTCCAAAGTAGAGGTCTGGGCCACTCCACTAGGATACAATGGCCTTGGTAACGCTTCACGCTTCTTGGACCCAAAAGATATGTATTTTCCTATTTGAACTCATTATTGGAAGCAATTTACAGACACAAAAGCCCGTATTAACTGAAGCATGTCCAGATGTGCAATAACCCAAGCATTAATTAATACTACTATTTGATTCAAGTGGTCCAATGTAATATAAGATTAACAAATGTTTTTCAAATTTTTATTTCAATCTTTTGGTTCCTAACACAAATGAGTGTAAGACTACATTCAATTTATAGTGGAACCACTTGATTCTCATTCAAAATTGCTTTGGTAGTCCAAGTTTCAACTTGGAAACTAAATTTGAATATTACAGTATTACTTATAACAAAATGTATCACACCACATATTTGTGGAACCAAATTTAGGATATACATTTGTTGACGATATTATTACTCATTTTAGAGTGGGAAATGTGGTGAAAGATAATGTCGTTGATTCAAAAGTTGGATTCCAAATAATAGGCTTAAATACAAAACATATCCCTGAAGTTTAGCCCCTTTCTCATTTTAGAACCTATACTTTCAATTACATCAATTTGGTCCCTGAAGTTTTTAAATAGAAGTAATGTGGTCCAAATATCCCATTCTTTCAGAAAATTAGACGGAATTCACCCTTGACTAATATGCACAATTACACAGATGTTTGGGTAGGGACGTTGGTATTGTTCTATTTTTTTTTCCTCTAAAAAGCATGACAATGCATAGCATGTGAGTAAATTCTGTCAACTTTTCTCACAGAATTATATATTTGGACCATATTGATTCCATTTAAAAATTTCAGGGGACTAAATTGATGCAATGGAAACCACACAAATTAAAATGAGATAGAGACCAAACTTCAAGAGTATATTTTGTAATTAATCACAAATAATATGACCAATCATAAATGTAATGAAATTCATCTTATTGTACTTCATCTCATGTGATTCTAAATCGCATAATCTCATTTAAAATCGAAACTGAAAAGAGGCTCGTAATTTTCTTCGATCGTAATGGACTAGTACTAGAATCTTAGACCATCTTCAAAACTTTACACAAAACCCATTTCAAATTTAAATTCGATTCAAAACCTTCAAAAATCTCCTACAAATTTTGACTCAAATCCATACCAAATGGAGTTTTTATTTTATTGTTTCAACAGTTTTACTCAAATTTAATTTGATAAGAGTTTGAGGCTATTAACCAAGGGTTGAAAATAATCTTACTAATATTTGAGATACACTATCAGAGACCTTCATATCAAATGGAACTCTTACTCAAATTTGAGGAAGGATTGAAAATGGCCCCAAATAAACTTCTTATATTCAAAGCCAACCTCCCCCCTCCCCACACACACACACACACACACACACACAACTCCAAAATAAAAAATGTAAATCTGGAGAAAATTTTTTTAGTACATGTTATATTTTAGTCCCCCCCCCCCCCCCCCCCCCCCCCCCCCCCCCCCCCCCCCCCCAAATTTGAAAAAAAAAAAAAATTTAGTACATGTGATATTTTAACCCAAATATAGTCTAGCCCACCCCAAAATTTGAGAATTTTGTTTTAGTCCAAAAAAAAAAAAATTTTAGTACATGTGATATTTTAACCCAAATGTACTTTAGCCCACCCCAAAATTTGAGAATTTTTTTAGTCCATGTGATATTTTAACCCAAATGTAGTCTAGCTCACCCTAATTAACTGTTCTGAAGTTAATTTGACACCATGCATTGTTGATAAGTAAACACCAAAAGGTATAAATATTAACCCAAAAGAAAATATTGTTCTAAAAAAAACCCAATTTGACACCATATCTTATTATCAAATATGTAGAAATAGATTTAAAAATGATTAGCTTCGTTTGTAAACATAGCAATACTCATGTTTAAAAATTAAAATAAAATGCAAAAATGACACATTGTTACTACAAATTGATACCAATAAAATGAATGGTTTATACTTGGTTGTCTTGTAGAATTATTCAAAACTCAAATACTAATAAAATAGGGAGTTTTTGAATTTAGGAAGGGGATCAAGTGTAAAATTATATTTTTTTTAGGGTATATATAAAAATTTTCAAAAAAACAAGGGGGGCTTGAGCCCCTTGTCCCTTATTCAATCCGCCACTGGGGCTAAGGGCCATAAGGTATGTATGTATGTATCTATATATGTCTGTGTACGTGTACATAGACACAATTATGGCTTAAATACAAAACTTTTAAAGTTTGGTCTCTGTTTCATTTTAGTTTTTGAAGTTTCAATTGTGTTAATTTGGTTTTTGAAGTTTATAAGTAGAAGCAATATGGTCCAAATGTCCCATTCCATCAGAAAAAATGGACGGAACTCTCAAAACTAATATTTATAATTACGTTGACAAGTGGTTGGAGAGATTGGTAGTGTTCTATTTTTTTTGTCTCTAAAAAGCGTGATAGCATAGCATGTGAGTAAATTCCAGCAACTCTTTTCATAAAATATTAACAATCTTCGTGAAATAAATTAAGACATTTGAAACTAAAAGGACTAAAATGAAATGGGACAAGCCCACAATTATTAATAGCGACCAATTGGAAAATTGAACCGACCGAGTAAGAAAGTTCCTCCGAAGACCATTCATTGAAATTGATCTTTGAGTTAGATAGACAATCGTGAGATCTAAAGGAGAAACTTTCTTTTCTTATTTGTTTTGGACGATGTTTTGTTATGGGAACTATGAAAAGTGGGATCTGCTATGTGGTTTGTCCTTTATGAGCTGGAGCACGGGACAACTCGCCACGAACGTGTTGCATCAACCATGGGCTTGGTTACCATGCACTATTCGCTCAACATGCCTTGGGTACAAGGAATTTTGATGTGCATTCAAATTTGAAAGTGATTGGAGAAGCAATTGTGAGAAGTTGCAATGTTTTGCCTCTCGCAACAAAAGCCCCTTGGAGGTCTCTTGCGCATTGATCCAAGTCCAAAATATTGAGAGGAGACAATGAATAGAAACATATAGGATATACCTGAAGGAGACTGTGGCATCCTTCCGACTTTGAGATTGAGTTATATATAATCATCTCCCTTCCTATTTGAAGCAGTTATTTGCGCATTATTGCTCTGTACTTTCATATGACTGTGAGTTTGATAGGAATGAGTTAGTTTTGTTATGGATGGCCGAGGGGTTTTTTGCAACAATCAGATGGGGAGAAGTCAATGGAAGAGTTAGGTTGCGAATGTTTTAATGAGCTTCTATCAAGGTCATTTTTCAACGCTCAAGTGGAAGTTAATCCCGATTTATGATGCATGACCGTATGAATGACATGGCTCGAGTGATTGCTGGATAAAATCTCATTCAGATTGGACAACAAAGTACAAAGTAGTGAGCATTATAAAAGTTTCTAAAAAAGGCTCATCACTCATCATTCATTCGTTAGCAATATGAAAGTCTTCAAAAAATTCAAGGCTTTCCACTGAGTCAAGGGTTTGCGGACCTTCTTACCTAAACCAGATTGGCCAAATTTCCATCTATCTAATTGGGTCTTAAATGACTTGTTATCGAAATTACAATGCTTAAGAGTTCTTTCTTTGAGTGGTTATTCCATTAGTGAGATACCTGAATTAAATTAGCGATCTGACACAACTTTGATATCTAAATTTGTCTCAGATTTTGATCAATTGTTTGCCAGAATTTGTGACTGACCTCTACAATCTACAGACTTTGCTATTACATAGATGCGAGAGGCTTACTATGTTGCCCGCAAGTATTGGGAATTTAATTAATCTACGACATCTTGACTGTCACGCCCCGACGTAGCATAAATATGGAAAGCGTTTAATTTCCTTTATGGACCCGTAAGTCGCGACAGTTTGAAGGATCGATTCCGACCTAAACGTCGAACAACATTAAACCATAATCAGAGCAGAGAAATCAAGGCTTACAAAATTTTTCCAACTTAATAGTTATTACAGCATGTGGTCACTAAAGGCACAAACCGCCTTAAAACAAAATAATATCTATTGTCTATTACAGTTATCCTTGTTACAAAACAGTTCATAATTTAAAACATATTATGATAAATTCTCCTTCCAGTAGTTGTTCTCAAATTGCATAGTCATACGGCCCAGTATAGTCATAACTTGAAAAGCCTGAACACGGATGGCTAGGGCGCATTGACGCCGTCAGCTTGTTGAAGCTGGTGAGTATTAAAAACACGCACTTGAATGTAAAACATACTCATTTACTAATTTCTTTCATTTTGCAGTTCCATTACTCAACAGGTTAACTATTATGGGAATTAATTTATTTATGAAACAACAAGGGTGATATCATAATCATTAATTCATAAAGCATGTGACCATTCATGAGACCAATACTACCATTCTCATCTCACCAACTCTTTTCTCTTGACAACACATTACCCAACTCTCTCACTCCAGTAACTCTGAAACACTAAGATGACCGCACTTTAGTACAGGGGTACCAGGGAGTGTCCAGTTTGCCTCACACTTTAGTACGGGGTACCAGGGAGTATCCAATGCCTCACACTTTGACCATACCACGCATGTCAGGGAGTGACCAGTAGGCCACACTTTAGCACTACCATGGGTGCCAGGGAATGGCCAAGTTGGCGTCACACACTTTAGCGCTACCATGGGAGCCAGGGAGTGTCCAGTTTTGTCACCAACGCATTTCAAAGACACTCTAGCCGTAATATCGTAACATTACACTTTGGTACACCAATACCAGGGAGTGTCCACACACAATCTCAACCACATACTCTTTTCCACACTGACCATCACTCACCATGCATGTACAACTGACTCCACATGAATGACATGTGACTTAATACAGAAATATAAAGTACTGGGAACGAAACTATGGATATATTAGAAGAAATAAAATCTTATATGAAATAACCGGTGAATTCATCAAAGAAGGCTTTAATATGCTTTTATCACTACTAGAACACACGTGGGTCTACTTTGAAGCAATCCCCTCAAAAATGAGTTATAATTTCTGTGCATGAATTATATATAAAAAGAAAGGTCTTTGAGTCTAGTTTCTAACGCTTCAAGCGGTGCGCGTTTTCGAGCTTTCTAGAGAAAGTTATGGCCGTTTTACTAAAAGTCGTCAGTGCTGAAAAATGCCAATCGATTGGCAATGGTGCCAATCGATTGGTGTACATGCCAATCGATTGGTAAACATTCCAATCGATTGGTAAATATGCCAATCGATTGGTATCAGCAATTCTCCCCTGTAACGATTTTAAAGCCTATTTTTGACCCATTTTGAAATTTGAATGCAAACATGACTTGTAATATATAGTTCTCTCCGTTTTTCCGCAAGGATTATGAATATGCGATCAGATTTAACCAATTTCAATCGTAGCTCTCGGATTTTACGAAAAACCGAGAGATGACAAAACTTTAAATCAACGATACGTCGCGATACGGATTAAGATCTTTCTTTTTCAATTCACGGAATTGATTTTGGTTAACTTTTCTAAAACTCCAATTTTCAAGCTTCAATGGTGATTATACATATATACGTATATACACACACATATATACACAGGAATATACATATATAAACGTTGGGAGTGAGTTCATAATACTCACAGAGGGATTAGGACAACAATTTGATGCCGGGATTTCCGCCGTGAATTCCGTCGTCTAAGAATTTCAACCCGTTCTTGATGTTGATACAAGCATTATATATAACTATATATCTGTGTGAGTGTATATGTATACTGATTGTGTATGTGTGTGTCTATATCTTGAGAGGACAAGAGAGAGTTGAGAGAATTTGAGAGAGACAGTGAGTGATATGAGAGTTGAGAGGTATATACATATATATAAACTCACTGTTGTGGCCTCCAAGCAATTGGGAGAAAATTGCCCGGTGTGGTTGAGCTCACGTGCTCCCACACCCAGAACATGATATAGTCGCAGCTTAAAATATAAACTGGTATTTACGCAGTGCCCGAGTTGTAGAAAAATATAGATATCGTTTTCAAAACCATAGAAAGTATTTTCTATATTTAAAAAAATTACGGTTTGGCCCCAAACAAATATTATAAATAGAAAATAAGATGAAATATTCATTTATCAATGAAAACAAAACAAGGTGTTACATTGACTGTTTTGGTACTGGCCAATTACAAGAGATGCCTGCAGGCATTGGGAAGTTGACAAGTCTACGAAGATTGTTTTGGGTGAAATCAACGGATTACAATTAACTGAGTTGAGGAGCCTCTCAGATATCCAGGGGACACTTACAATTGTGGGATTACATATTGAGATGAATGTCCAGCATGGGATGGAGGCCAATTTATTAAGTAAGCGCAGGCTTGATGAGGTATTTCTTGAATGGAAAGATAGTTTTGATGATTCTCAAAATTAAAGTCTTGAAAAGGAAGTACTTGATGTCCTAGAACTTCATCAAAACTTGAAGAAGCTCAAAATTGTATCCTATGGTGGCACAGAATTTCTTAAGTGGGTTGGAGATACCTTATTCTCCAGCCTTGTGCACCTAGAACTTGGAAAATGCCGAGCATTCATGTCTTTACCATCTCTTGGACAGCTTCCCTTACTAAAAAAGTCTGTACATGAGTGGGATTGACTGGGTAAAAAGTGTGGGTATTCAGTTTTATGGAGCTGGTTGTCCTCCTACTATTGCTTTCCCGTCACTCGAAACTCTGACTTTTGAGGACATGCCTGATTGGGAGGAATGGTCTACCTTGATTGGTGTTGAAGTATTCCCTTGCTTGCGTGAGCTTAGGATACGGTGTTGCTCGAATCTGTTTAAAGTTTCACTCTCAAGGCTTCCATCTCTTTGAGTATTAGAGCTAGAAAAATGTCCTGACTTTGTGTTGTAGGCATTGGCTCACTCACCACCTTGATTGTTGTTGGACTCTCAGGTATTACTGGACTACAAAAAGACACTCTACAATTCTTGGGAGTAGTTGAAAATCTATGGATTGCGAGATGCAATGAAATGATGTCATTGTGCCAAGAGGAAAATGTATGGAGGAGTCTAAAAATGTTAGGCATTGTGATCAACTTGTGTCCTTGACAGGTGACTCTGGAGCACTGCCTCAGAATCTTGAATGTTTGACAATAGAAATATGCCCTAATCTGGAGAAGTTGCCAAGTGGTCTGAACAGCCTTATGTTTCTCCAAGATTTTTGAATCTCATACTGCCCAAAAATTGTGTGCTTTCCAGGAACAAGTTTGCCACCAATGCTTACAAGGCTTGAGATTACAAACTGCAAAGAAATTAAGTCGGGGAATGATAGGGAGCAAAACAACAATCATGATAGGGATGCAAAGCAACTGCACAGTAACACAAGAGATGCCTGCAGGCATTGGGATGTGCCAACTTGTAATTACGAGGGAATGGTTATGCAAAGCAACTGCACAGTTGGATCAAAACAACAATCATGAGTGCACTGAAAACTTTTCTCACCTTGAAACACTGAGAATCAATAATTGTTCATCTCTCATGAGGTCCTTTCCAACAGGGAATTTACCAAGCACCCTTAAGGCTCTCTCTAGTTTCAATTGGACGAAGTTGGAGCCAGATGTAGAGAAGCAACTACCTAACTGCATGTCATCACTTGAAAGTCTTACTATGTGTGGTTGGTTGAATTTCAGAACCTCCCCTCAGTGTTTGTTCAGCTTTCTACATCTAACTCGACTGAATATAGAGAGTGCTCCTGGCCTGGTGTCATTTCCCAAATGTGGTTTGCCCCTCAATCTGAGAGTACTTGAAATCTGTGTCTGTGCGAATCTCAAAATGCTGCCTGATCAGATGCAAGCTCTGGAACAACTTAAGATATATGATTGGCCATGTCTCAAATCCCTTCCCCAAGGGGGTTTTTCTCCCAACCTAAAAGAACTTTGGCTTGGAGATCTCAGAGTGCCCATCTCAGAGTAGCGTCTGCAAAGGTTTTCCTCTCTTGATTGGTCTCGCATAAGTCCAGAAGTGCTTTGTTTTAAGAGGTGAGTGTCTGCTTCCTACTTCTCTAAGATTTCTTCATATCAATGGAGCTGTGAATTCGGAATCCCTGCTTGATGGCCTCCAAAACATTCCGTCACTTGAAGAGCTAACAAATTTTGACTGCCCTAAGCTTCAATCCTTGCCAAACAGGTTGCTTTCCACTCTATCATGTTTGCGTATTGTGAGATGTCCACTACTAAAGCCAAGGTGCTTGAAGGAAAAAAAGGAGAATATTGGTGGTGGATCGCCCCAATCCCATGTGTTGACGTAGATTTTAGAAGCATCAGGAACTTTGATTACAATTCAATGCTCTCTCTCTCTCTCTCTCACTCTCTCTCTCTCTCTAAAAAAAAGAAAGAAAATTGTATTAACAGTGGCAGTTATGTTTTTGTCCGATTTTCTCATCCTTCGGAAACACCAAAAAATTAGAGATTACAACAATTTTAAGTTTTCTCTCTCCTTCCACATTATTCCTCCAGTTTCAACGCTGCTTTTTTTTTTTTTGGGAAAGAAAAAATAATAAAACTTCTCCTTTTGGTAAATATTTTTTCATTTGTTTTAAGTACATAATACTTGTATCTTTTGCTCCTCCAGTAACGTTTAAGAACTACTTCTATGTTATCTTTTCTCATCAGTTTAAGTACATAGTGTTTGTATCTTTCCTTTGTGTGAAGAAAGTTAACAAAGTGATTGGTGTGTCCAGTACTAATACACACTAGAGAGAGACAGAGAGAGTTGCCCCTCTAAAACAAATAGTTTTGCCCTGAATTTACCTATCAAGCTGAACTTTCAAAGAAAAAATAGCTTGATATGCATGGAGAAAATACAAATAATCCCTTTCATAAAATTTATATTAGAAACGAAGTTTCTTCGTATTTGATGACTACTTAGTAAAATCTAACTTAAGTTAGATGACTTATTAGATCTGAATTTAATTTTTATTACTTCTTTTGCCAGAATTGTTCAATTTTCCACCTGTTGTTATCTCTGCCTGAGTTTATTTGTTATTGGAAGCCTTCTTAATCTTCAAAATAGTATTTATACAAATCCCATGTCTATGGTCCCTTTTGGTGGCTTACAACTTGGTTGGTCATTTTAGAACTTTAGAAGTGGGATTAAAGTTGAACCCTTATTGTTCAACATGATGATTCCCAGAATCTGAAGCAGATCTTGAAATTAGTGCAACAAAAAAGTGTCCCTTCATATTAAATTCAATGGATTGTCCTCAACTTTTTATCAAAAGAATGTATCTGTGTTTTTAAAGTATTATCCATTACTCCATTATTAAAATTTTTCAAAATTTTCCAACGTATTTTTGTTTTCTTTAAAGCATGTTTAAAAAAAGCTGTTGCTGCAGAAACTAAAAAGGAACAATTTTACCAATATCAGTAGCCTTTGACGTTTTTCTTGGGATGAGTCGCGGACTTAGTCGCTCTCTTTAAGACGCTTCGTGGCTCTGCCCAAATTGTGCAAGCAGTTCGGATGAAGGCCACGACGTCCCCAGGATAAAGCAGCCCAGAAATCGCCTCTGTCTCGAAAATCCTTGCACGGAGGAAGATCGGAAAACCCACACCCTTTCAGAAATTGTATATAGAAACTGTGTAAAGTAATTTTTGTAACTCTTTTTCTCTCTGTAAAACTGTCTGTATATTTATGAGAGCAGTTTGTGTATATATAAAGAATATATTCTGAACGTTGGAAAAGTTAACGTTGCAGAACGTGGAGAGAACTCTGGGAACGTTGGAGAAAAATCTGGAGAAAAAAAAACGTGGAGGAGTTGTTTTGGGAGACTTGGTCTCCAACTGAAAATAAACTCTTTATAATTAAAAAAAAATTATTTTCCAAATAAATTTTGTATAAAAGATATATATAGGAGTAGGACCACATCCACATCCACATCCAAACCCAAGCCCGGCCCGGAACGGAACGGAGCGGGACGGCGGCGCGGCGCGCGCGCGCGCGTGTGTGTGTTTTATGGTAAACCCAATTGGGCCTAGGTCCTCCCCCTTCACAAAACTTGGTACCCCCAAGGGGCCCAACCCTTACTCCAACCTCCACTTATATACGTCCTTCCCACTTCCTCTAATTTTCCTATGTGGGACAAGCAAAATATCATTTGGGTTAGTTTGTGAATAAGACAAAACTCAAAACCAAATTTCAAAGTTTTTCCTCAACCTTTCCCTCCAATTTTAAATATACACTTTTTCAACAATCCCCCACTTGTATTTTAAAAATTGATTTAAGATCATTGAGCAACGTATCATAAGACTGTGCATAAGTAAAGGTGTTTTTCAACTTGAACCTTTACGTAGTGATAGTGCTTCCGATTATACTAGAGTAACCGTAGTTTTGAACTCTATCTCAGACAACACCACACACACAGTCCTACTAGGGTGAAGTTCAAAAACCATCACTTTACGGCCGTGTGCTTATATCCCAGTATAGCGAATGATCTAGAGAATTTGCCCAAAATTTCATAGGAAGCGGCTTCACTTCCACATTCGCCTAGGTGAGTCCAACAAGGATACTCCTGTAGCTAGGTATCCCACTCCAAATGGAGTTTAGATCTCATTAAGAGTTATAAATAACTCAACCTTCTGTCCTTCAGGATGTCATGCTTCGTAGGGATGGACTTGGAGTATTACCCCCATATATAGATATTAGCATGATTCCACTCATATCACTTCATGACTTGTTATTACCCTTTGAACCTATTTCTTGGGATCTCCAGTCTACAGGTTGGGTTACTATCACAAGTGACTCAACTATCTAAGGGCTTTAGTCCCATCCCTTTCGAGGTTTTACAAACCTTCTCTCGTGCTAGTCCTTTCGTCAAAGGATCAGCCAAGTTCTCCTCAGACCGTACATAATCCACTCTTACAGCTCCAGAAGAGAGAAACTCTCTAATAGTGCTATGCTTGCGACGTATTTGTCGCTTCTTGCCGTTATAGTAACGGTTCTCAACTTTTGCAATAGCCGCGGTACTATCACAGTGGATTAGGACAGCTGGTATCGGTCTCTCCCATAAAGGGGTATCTGATAGCAGATTTCTCAGCCAACCTGCCTCCTCACTAGTTGTAGCTAGTGCTATCATCTTTGACTCCATAGTGGACTGAGCCAATATAGTCTGTTTCTTATACTTCCATGAAACTGCGCCTCCAACAATACAAAAAATGCATCCACTAGTGGCCTTGGAGTCATCTGATAAGGTATTCCAATCAGCATCGCTATATCCGTCAAGGACAGCGGGAAATTTCTGATAGTGAAATTTTAGGTTCATCGTCCTATTTAGGTAACGCATGACCCTTTCAATAGCATGCCAATGCTCCATACTAGGTCTACTAGTAAACCTACATAGTACTCCAACAGCATAAGCTATATCTGGCCTAGTGCAATCAGTAGCATAACGGAGGCTACCAATGATGCTCGCATACTCAGTTTGTCTAACACTGTCACCAGTGTTCTTGAACAATTTTACACTAGGTCATATGGAGTACATGCTGGTTTACAGTTAAAGTAATTGTATTTCTTTAGAATTTTCTCAATATAATGAGATTGATCTAAAGAAAGTCCCTTTTCGGACCTAGTAATATTAATTCCAAGAATTACACTAGCTTCTCCTAAATCTTTCATATTAAAATTGGCACATAAGAAAGATTTAACTTCATTAATGACATGAATATTTGATCCAAAAATAAGTAAGTCATCCACATATAAGCAAATAATAGTGCAAGTGTTGTTTTCAAATTTGTAATAAATACATTTGTCACTTTCATTTATTTTAAAACCATTTGAGATGACTAAACTATCAAATTTATCATGCCATTGTTTAGGAGCTTGTTTCAAACCATAAAGAGATTTATCTAATTTGCAAACTTTATTTTCTTGACCAAAAATAATAAAACCTTCAGGTTGGTCCATATAAATCTCTTCTTCTAATTCACCATTTAAAAAAGCTGTTTTAACATCCATTTGGTGTACTACTAAGTCATGAATAGCAGCTAAAGCAAATAGTACACGAATAGAAGTAATTCTAGTGACATGTGAATAAGTATCAAAGAAATCAATATTTTCTCTTTGTCTATCACCCTTAGCTACAAGACGTGCCTTATATTTACCTATCGTGCCATCGGGTTTCAATTTCTTTTTAAGAATCCATTTGCAACCTATTGTCTTACAACCAGGTGGAAGATCTACTAAGTGCCAAGTTTTATTTGATTCCAATGATTCCATTTCATCATTTATAGCTTCTTGCCATAAATCAGCATCTATAGAAGTCAAAGCTTCTTGGAGGGTGTTAGGATCCTCCTCTAAGTTGTAGGTATAAAAGTCGATCCCAAAATCTTTCGCGATTCGGGCTCTTTTACTTTTTCTAGGTTCTAGTTCATATTCATTTGGTTCTACTAATCTAGGCATATCATATGATGTTGAACCCCCACTATTTTTAAATTTAAAAGGAGATTTATTTTCGAAAAAATCAACATCACTTGATTCAATGATAACATGATTCTTTAAGTCATAAAATCTGTAAGCTTTACTATTAATAGCATAACCAATAAAAACACATTCATAAGCTCTACTAGCTAATTTGGACCTTTTAGGGTCTGGAATTCTAACATATGCCAAACAACCCCATGTTCTAAAATAATCCACATTTGGTTTTCTTCTTTTCCAAATTTCATAAGGGGAAATATTAGTTTTAGAGTTAGGAACTCTATTTAATACATGACAAATAGTTAATAATATTTTCCCCCACCAATGAGAAGCTGCCCCTGAATTTAATAAAATAGCAACTACTAATTCAGTAAAAGTCCTATTTTTTCTTTCAGCTTTTCCATTCATTTCAGGGGAATAAGGGGCAGTTTTCTCATGAATGATTCCATGAATTTTAAATAAAGCAATAAATTCATCAGAATCATATTCATGACCTCTGTCACTACGAAATCTTTTAAATTTCCTATTAAATTGATTTTCAATCTCATTTAGGAAAATTTTGAACATGTCAGTAGCTTCACTTTTATTTTTCATAAGATAAACAAATGATTAATTTGAACTATCATCAATAAAAGTAATAAAAGACCTTTTTCCATTTCTAGTTAAAATTCCTTCATATTCACAAATATCTAAATGAATTAATTCAAGAGGTTCAGATTCCCTAGTGACAGATTTATGTGGTGTTTTAGTGATTTTGGCTTGGCTACAAAATTCACATTTTTCGAATTCATTTAAGGACAATTGTGAAATATATCCTAGACTACTCATATTTTTCATAAGCCTTTTATTCACATGACATAATCTAGCATGCCAAATATTAAAAGAGCACAGCATGTAAGCAGAAGAAGAAACTTTATTAAAATCAACAATTAATTTAAACATGCCCTCAGTTGCATAACCCTTTCCAACAAAACACTCCACTCTTAGTCAAAGCAAAAAGATCAGCCCCAATAGTTTGAGTAAATCCAGCCTTGTTGAGAAGACAGCCTGAAACAAGATTTTTCCTCATTTCTGGAGTGTGCAAAACATCCTTCAAAATGACAGTCTTTCCAGAAGTAAACTTCAATTCAACCTCCCCAATACCAGCAACAGTAGTGGTATGGGAATCACCCAACAGCACTTTCTTGTCCTTAGCTTCAGAATAGGATTTGAACATGTCACGGTCATAGCAAACATAGCGAGAGGCGCCAGTATCTACCCACCACCCCTCGGATCCACCAACAATATTGACCTCGGAAATCATAGCAACGAGCTACTCTTCAGCAAGATTTGCTTGGGGAGCAACTCGTCGTTGATTCCTACAGTTTCGAGCCATATGACCTGGTTTACCACAATTGTAGCAAACAAACAGTCCAACTTCATTTATTCCTGAGGGGGGTATGTTCCTATTCTGATTTGGCTTCGGATTCTGATTCTTGTTGTTGTTGCGGTTCTTGTTCTGATTTCGATTTTGAAACTTCATGGTTTTTGCAGGTGGTTTCAGTGCTCTTTAGCAAGATTTGCTTGGGGAGCAACTCGTCGTTGATTCCTACAGTTTCGAGCCATATGACCTGGTTTACCACAATTGTAGCAAACAAACAGTCCAGCTTCATTTATTCCTGAGGGGGGTATGTTCCTATTCTGATTTGGCTTCGGATTCTGATTCTGTTCCTGTTCATAAGAAAATTGAAATTTTCGATTTGAATGTTGAAATCTACAAAATTCATCCAACTTCAATTGTGAATAACAGACCATCCATGTCCATAAACATTGTGTTAATTGGCCTTATATAAAAGCACACATATAATAGATATATACATATATGCGTGTACATATATACACATCCAACCTGCACATTGCAATCAAGCCCTAAGCCCTCTATCTTTGGCCCCCACCAACCACTCCGAATAGCCACTGCAAATAGCTTCTAGACACTGCCCACATCAAGCGATCGACGTGGATGTGGTCGGCTTTTGACTTCGAAGTCAGCCCCAAATCTTGTTCGAATCTCTGAATCGCTATTCTCTCTCTCTCTAAACATATATTGTAGTCTATTGCATTTTTTTTAATTTTCCTTTGGTTTGTGATGGTATTGGGTGGTTGATCAGAGTGGTGATAAGAATCGTGTAGTGGTTCTAGATGTTGGACGGTGGATGATAGAGGTGGAGTTGGTCGATTGTGGTAAACTCTAGATAAGGCTATGTTTGGCTAAAAGATGGTTGTTTAGCTTTTCTTTATTATTATATTTTTTTTCCTTTTATAAGGGTAAAGTGGACATTTAAAAAAATCTTAATCCCAATATTAACGGACAACTAATAGTGTGCTAACGGATGAGAGATAAGTATAACCCTCAAGAGATTAGTACTCCATAATTTTTTAAAATATGAGAGTGATCTGTGTATTTAAGGTAGACCTGGCAAATGGGCGGGCTTGGGCGGGTTCGGGCCTGGCTGGAGCTGGGTCGGGCTGAAGGCGGGCCGGGCTCAGGTGGGTGTCGTGTACTACCGGGCCGGGCTAGGCCAGACTCGGGTTATGGTCGGGCCAAACAAATTCCCAGCCGACTTTGTTTATGTTAGAATGAATTATAGGATTGAAACCCAGAAGCACAAAATACAGACAAATTTGGAGAGAGAGAGAGAGAGAGAGAGAAAAGGAGAGAGATTGAGCAAAATTGTCCACATGGTTGTAAAAAACAGATTAAGTTATTAAAAAAAAATTAGAAAAGAGCAAATTAGAATTAGATTATTAAAAAATAAATTAGAAAATTGAAACCCACAATCACGAATCAGAATCCATGAAACTACCAAATCCTCATAATTTGTCCATACATTGCTGATTGAATAATCAGTGAAAGCACACACACACACATATATATATATATATATATTGTATATACTTATAGTGTATTCTTACAGATTGTTACATACAGACACACATACATATAAATTGTATATACTTACAGATTATATTCTTTATCTAAGAGATTGAATGTAATAATTTTCTATCACAATTCTTGAAAACACTGAAGTGAAAAAAAATGTAACCCTAGAAAGAGGAGAGAGGCAGCTAGAGAGAGAGAAAGGGAAGTGCAAAAGGGCACATGCATATATATTGTATATAGTTACAGATTATATTCTGTTTGGCATCATAGTCCATAGATGCCTTTGGAGTTAGGATGATTTTTATTAGGCTTGTTTAGTCCAAGCCCATTACCAACCCGTTAATTTACTAGGCTTGTTTAATCCAAGCCCGACTAAAGCCCGTTTGACAATTTAAAGTAACCCGAATCTGTAAAATTATGGGCCAGATTGGGCTAATGCATTATTGCGGGCTACATTTGCCACCCCTAATTTAAGGCATAAGGTAAGTTACTCCCCCCTCATTGACTTGTCAACACACACAGAAGTCACTTGGTACCATCATCATCCAACCACCACCACACACTTGAAAAGATATTTCTCATATTATTCATCGAAAAATGATAGATGCACAACAAAAACCCACAACCAATTGCACAACCTGCTTAAAATTATTGGACTTCGTGTTGAAAAAGCTGTACATCCCTTTTTTTGTCTTTTTGTGTGTACAACTTTTTCAGCACGAAGTCCAACAATTTTAAGCAGGTTGTGCAATTGGTTGTGGATTTTTGTTGTGCATCTATCATTATCTATCATTGCTCTCATTCATCTCATCTTCAATCAATTGTTTCACAGTTTCTCTCTCTCTCTCTCTCTCTCTCTCTTCAGCTTCTTCCCCTTGAAATTCCATTGATCACTTGCACTTTGAAGAAAGGAAATCAAAATATAATGGATGTAGCGGAGATGTTTCTCTCGGCTTTCATCAGCGTGCTGTTCGACAAATTGGCGTCGGCTGATCTTCTCGGATTTGCTCGCCATCAAGGTATCCACACTCAGCTCCACAAATGGCGCAGGACTTTGTGTAAAATTATGGCACTTCTCAGTGACGCAGAGGAGAAGCAAATTACAAATAATGCTGTGAAAGAGTGGCTCGAAGAACTCAGAGATTTGGCCTACGATCTGGATGATATACTTGACAAAATCTCTACCGAAGCTTCGATTCGCAATCTCAAGACTGATCAAGCAGCTAGCACCAGTACTACTAAGGTAATTATGAGCATCATCCACACTTATTCTCCTAACTCCATTCGGCGTTCGTTTGTGGTTGATCACAAAATGAGGTCTGAGATCGATGAGATCTCAAACAGATTAGAAGATATTTTCAGACAGAAAAACAGTTTGGATTTGAGAGAAATTAATATCAAGAAGACGAGGTCCAACAGATTAACCACTTCCCTGGTGGATGAATCTCGTGTTTTTGGTCGGGATAATGATAAACGGGTAATACTAGAAATGTTACTCAATGAAGAAGCCAACCACCCACAATCAGATTCAGAGGTGTTCTCTGTAATTCCTATTGTTGGCATGGGTGGACTTGGCAAAACCACACTTGCCCAACTTGTTTACAGTGATGACAAAGTATCGAGTTGCTTTGATTTAAAAGCATGGGTATGTGTCTCCGAAGACTTTGATGTGCTCACTATTACAAAAATGATTTTTGACTCTGTGACAACAGACAGCCGTGAATTCAAGAGCTTGGATAAGCTTCAAGTGAGTCTAAAGGAGAAACTTTCCAAGCAACGATTTCTTCTTGTTTTGGATGACGTTTGGAATGAGAACTATGCCGATTGGGATATGCTCTGTGGTCCTTTACGGGCTGGTGCACCGGGAAGTAAGATCATCGTAACAACTCGCCACGAACGTGTTGCATCAACCATGAGCTCTGTTCCAGCTTACCAACTGAAGGTTTTGGAGAATGAAGAATGCCTGTCTCTATTAGCTCAACATGCATTGGGTCGAAGAGATTTTAATGCACATCCAAGTTTGAAAGAGATTGGAGAAGCAATTGTGAGAAATTGTAAAGGCTTGCCTCTGGCAGCAAAGACACTCGGAGGTCTCTTGCGCACTGATCTAAGTCTAGAATATTGGAAGGAAATAATGAATAGCAATATATGGAATATACAAAATTGTAGTATTCTTCCAGCTTTGAGATTGAGCTATAATCATCTTCCTTCCCATTTGAAGCAATTGTTTGCCTATTGCTCTATATTTCCTAAAGACTACGAGTTTGACACGAATGAGCTGGTTTTGTTGTGGATGGCAGAGGGGTTTTTGCAACAATCGGCAAGGGAGAAGGCAATGGAAGAGTTAGGTTACGAGTACTTTAATGAGCTTCTATCAAGGTCATTTTTCCAACATTCAAGTGGAAGTGAATCACAATTTGTGATGCATGATCTTATGAATGATCTTGCTCAAGTGATTGCTGGAAAAATATCCTTAAGATTGGAGTACATACAAAGTACTGAGCAGAATAAGGTTTTCGAAAAGGCTCGTCACTCATCATTCATTTGTCAGCAATATGAAGTCATCAAAAAATTCAAGGCGCTTCACGGAGTCAAGGGTTTACGAACCTTCTTACCTCTCCCAATTCATAAAATTACAAAATGGCAAAAATTCTATATATCTAATAAGGTCTTAACTGACTTGTTACCAAAATTACAGTGCTTAAGAGTTCTTTCTTTGAGTGGTTATTCCATTATTGAGATACCCAAATCAATTGGCGATCTGAAACAACTTCGGTATCTAAATTTATCTCAGACTTGGATCAAAAGTTTGCCAGAATCTGTGACTGACCTCTATAATCTACAGACTTTGTTGTTACGTAGATGCGAGAGGCTTACTGAGTTGCCCACAAGTATTGGGAATTTAATTAATCTACGACATCTTGACTGTTCTGGTACGTACAAATTACGAGAGATGCCTGCAGGCATTGGGAAGTTGGCAAGTCTGAGAACATTGTCGAAGATTGTTTTGGGCAAATTCAATGGATTACAAGTAAGGGAATTGGGGAGCCTCTCATATATCCGAGGAGCACTTACAATTGTGGGGTTGGATACTGTGAGAAATATCCAGGATGCGAGGGAGGCCGATTTATTGAGTAAGCACGGGCTTGATGAGGTAGTGTTGGAATGGAGTGATAGTTTTGATGATTCCCGAAATAGAAGTCTTGAAAAGGAAGTACTTGACGTCCTACAACCTCATGGAAACTTGAAGAAGCTCGAAATTAAATCCTATGGTGGAACAGAATTTCCCGGGTGGGTTGGAGATACCTCATTCTCCAACATAGTGAATCTAGAACTTCATTGTTGTAGAGAATGCACATCTTTACCATCTCTTGGGCAACTACCTTTACTCAAGAATTTGAAAATTGGTGGGATGATCGGGGTAAAAAGTGTGGGCGCTGAGTTTTATGGAATTGGTTGTCCTCTTACTGTTGCTTTTCCGTTACTTGAAACTCTAACTTTTCAGGACATGCCAAATTGGGAGGAATGGTCTACCTTGACTGGTGTCGAGTTACTCCCTTGCCTGAGTGAGCTCAGGATGTCCGGTTGCCCGAGTTTGACTAAAGTTTCAATCTCAAGGCTTCCATCTCTTCGAGTACTAAGTCTTGAAAAATGTCCTGAGGTTTTGTTGAGATGTATGGTAGGTATCGCCTCACTCGCCAATTTGACTATTGATACAGTCTCAGGTCTTACCGGACTACAAAAGGAAACTCTACATTTGTTGGGAGCACTTGAAAGTTTCCAGATTTGGAGATGCAGTGAAATGACGTCATTGTGGCAAGAGGAGGGTGCATGGAAGGATCTAATCAATTTGAGAAAATTAGAGGTGAAATTTTGTAAACAACTTGTATCCTTGGCTGGTGATTCTGGTGCGTTGCCTTGGAATCTTGAATCTTTGTCATTGTGGGATTGTCCTAATCTGGAGAAGCTTCCAAGTGGTTTGAACACCCTTAACAATCTTACAAAGCTTTGGATTTTAGGATGCGAGGCTCTGGAGGTGCGAAGATGTAATAATGAGGGAATGATGATGCAAAGCAACTGCAGAGCGATTAACTCGGAGAATGATGCTGAGGAAAGCATCAATCATGACCAGACTAAAACAATTTCTCATCTAGAAACACTCTCCATCACTAATTGTTCATCTTTGACGTCCTTTCCAATTGGGGATTTACCCAGCACCCTTAAGGAACTCACTGTTAAAGATTGCAAAAAGTTGGAGACAGATGTGGAGAAGACACTACACAACTGCATGTCATCACTTGAATATCTTCGAATTGATGGTTGGGTGAATATCAAAACGTTCCCTGAGTGCTTGTTCAACTTTCTAAATCTAACTTCTCTGTATATAGAAAAGTGTCCTGGCCTGGAGTCTTTTCCGGAACGTGGTCTACCCTGCAATCTGAGATTTCTTTATCTCCATAACTGTGAGAATCTCAAATTGTTGCCTGATCAGATGCAATCTCTCACATCTCTGGAAGATCTTTCAATACGTGGCTGTCCAAGTCTCAATTACTTTCCCCAAGGGGGTTTTCCCCTCAACCTAAAAGAACTTGAGCTTGGAGATATCGGAGTGCCCATCTCAGAGTGGGGGCGGAGTCTGCAAAGGTTGGCCTATCTTGATTACTTTTGGATTGAGGGCTTTTGTCCAGAAGTGGTTTGCTTTCCAGGTGAGTGTCTGCTTCCTACTTCTCTAAGACATCTTAGTATCAATGGAGCTGTGAATTTGGAATCCCTATCCGATGGCCTCCAAAACCACCTTCCATCCCTTGAAGAGCTATCAGTTTGGAGTTGCCCTAAGCTTCAATCTTTGCCAAACACGTTGCTTTCCACTCTTTCACGCCTGGATATTGTGAACTGTCCATTACTAGAAGCAAGGTGCATGAAGGAAAGAGGAGAATATTGGCAATGGATAGCCCCAATCCCCTGCGTGGAGATAGATTGGAAAAACATTCACGAACTATGATTTACAGTCAGAAGCTCTGTCTTCTGTTGAATGAGGATTGAAAAGTCAATTAAAGACCAGCCAGACTATATATTGTTATCCAGGTATCGTCTCTCTTTTTTTCTATTGAAAAAAGAAAAGAAAATAATATTACAACATGCTATAATATTATAGTTATGATGCATCAGCACCAATGTTTGAAGTTGCAGTTAGGGTTTTGTACGATTTTCTCCATCCCAAGTAAAATAATTTTTTTCCCCCTATTTGGAAACGCCAGAAAATTGGAGATTACAGCATGCTACAATTTTGTGTTTTCTCTCTCCCTCTCTCTCTCCTCCCACATTTTTCCTCCAGTTTCAAAGGCTGCTTTTAAAAAAATAAAAATAAAAAATATTTTTAAAAAAATAATTGCTCCTCGGGTATATATAATTTCATCGGTTTGACTTTGAGTCGATAAATATATTTTCATTGGTTTAAATACATAATGTCTGTATCTTTTGCTCCTGCAGTTGCCTTTAAGAACTGCTCCTATACCCCTCTAAAACAAATAGTTTTGTCTCTTAATTTACCTATTAAACTTTGAGATGCACGGAGGAAATACAATTAATCCCTTTTCTAAATCTAAAATATATTTAAAAACCAAGTTTCTTTGTATTTGCTGACTACTTATTTAGATTTAATCTAAGTTATACAACTTATTTGATCTGAATTTGATTGAATGGTTGGTCATTTGAGAACTTTGACAAGTTGGCCCTATTGTTCAACATGATGATTGCTAGAATCTGAAGCAGATTTTGAAATTAATGCAACAAAAAATGTACACTTCATTTTTAATTCAGAGGATCCTTCTCAACTTTTGTTCAGAAGAATGTAACTATTCTTTAAAAAAAAAATCCAATATTCCATTCGTAAAAAGTATTCAAAATTTCGCAACGTATTTTTGGGGTCTTTAAAACATGTTTGAGAAAGCATACAATTCGTCCTTGATAAGTAAAAGGAATTTGGTTTGTTAAGGGTGCAAATAGGCTGGGTGTAGCCAAATAATGACTAAAAGCAATTTGCCTTAAGAAATATAGCTAGGAAAATGTACCTAAGCATTTCATCTTTTGCAAAAACAGTCGACTCATGTTCCAAAAGTTTGCTTCCTAAAGCACTCTCTATTTCCAAACACATAAGTTAAAGCTTTTGCTTGGAAGTGTTCAAAAGATTTGTATCAGAGTACACTTTCTTTTTAACTTGTTTCTCTTCTTTTGAGATATAAACAACATTAGGCACAAATATTTCAAAGGGATACGCTAAACGAACATGATTTACTTACATGTATCATGAGAGAACGACTAAGCAGCCTTATTCTTCTTCTTCTACTTCTTCTTCTTCTTCTTCTTCTTCTTTTCCCCTTCCTTTTGAATTCAACAGATTCTTCCTTCAAACCCCTATTTGAACGAACCAACCCTCTTCTATGAACAACATGAAAGAATAGAGATAGTGTAACACTATTTCCTACTAATGACAAATGTTATTGTTCATTTCCAAACTTGTTCTTTTCCAACCTATTTGAAGTGCATTATGCCGCACCAGAGAAGTCTGTTTATGAAAAATGATTCAATATGAATGCTGATTTTAAACTTTTGGGATGTTAATAATACCGTGCCCTTCTGGTTAGAAAAATCCTTGCTTGCTATTCTTCTGCAGATTATCAAAAAAAAACTCAAGCAGTGAGTGCTAAATTTTGGTTTTTTGTAAAGACTTTGGGCTTTCATTTGTTAGTTTCTTGATTTTATTTTCTTCGTTCATTTTTTTCTTTTATTTTAAACAAACTGATGTAAAAGAAGCCTATGTATGAACAAGACTTACATTTCAATTCTGATTTTGAACTTTTAGGATAATTATACCAGTGCCCCTCTGGTGAGAAAGATCATTGCTTGTAACAATTCTTCTGCAGCCGATAATGAATTTTACCACCTCTTCCATGATTGGTGAATCACATAAATGAACAAAGACCATTATAAAACAAAGTGATTTATTAAGAAAATTTTCAAGCAAAAAGTGCTAATTTTGGTTTTGTGTGTAAAGAATCTTGGGTTTTCATTTGCTAGTTTCTTGAATTTTGTTTTTGTGTTATCATTTTTCTTTTCTTTCAGGGGTCGCATCATCTATTTAAACAGACTGATGTAGAAGATTCAGCAATATATTTTGGAGTAAGTGGATGCTACAGATGTATAGTGCAAGTACCTTAGAGGAGTACCATTCAAAGTTGTCTTCCGAAGAATCAGGTAAGGGCTATGTAAACAATCTGCTATATTGTATCTGTCCTTTTATCTTCTTTTCTGTTCCTCTATCTTAGGTTTTAAATTTCATGCAGCTAGCTACAAAGGCTGGTGAAACAAATTTGGAATTTCTCAGAATTTCTCTACACCCCTCTTTGTTTTGATTGGTGTTATTTAATTGGCAATTATTTATCATTCTATGCTTTCAATTTGATAAGCCTCTTAGATGTTACTATCCATAATTGTTATGAAGTGATATATATTTTTTTTCTATGAATGATCCAACATCTAGTCTTAACGTTTGAAGGACTCAAAATGGAATGGCCGAAGCTAGTTGGAGTAAGCATAAGCAAAGTTATAGCAGAAATTGAAAAAGAGAAGCCATATGTCATTCTTGTCCCAACTGATACGGAAAGTGGTCATATTTTTAAATGCTTGTTGCAACCGAGTCTATCTTTTTGTTGATAAGCTTGATAATGGCGTTGTAATTCATATACCAATACTTGGGTGAGAAAAGTTTGTAGTTCAGAATATTGAAGATGCTCTATATAAGGGTATATAAGGGAAGGTATGCCTTTTTATCATCTCTCTCTCTCTCTCTCTCTCTCTCTCTCTCTCTCTCTCTCTCTCTCTCTCTCTCTCTCTCTCTCTCTCTCTCTCTCTCTCTCTGTGTGTGTGTGTATGTGTGTCTGTGTACTGCTTTTTCTGAAAAATTCTTATTAACTATTATTCCCAATGGGATTCAACGAATATCCAAATTGTGGTGAGTGTCACACAGAAATGCTATCAAGCGAGATAAAATCTTTTCGATTGTTCTCACTCTTGAAAAGACAAATAAATCAGTGACGCACTTACAACCTCAAAAACACCAGGCCAGTGGTGTATCGGTTCTCCTTTACAAATTGCCTAGTATAGAACTACTTATTCTAGCACCCCATTTGTCTTCCCAACATCTGAATTGTAAGGTGCACTATTCATCCAAGCCTTAAACTAGCAACAAAAAAAATCCACGAGGGAAATATGTGCATGCTCTGCATCACCTGGCTCGGTAAGGGATTGAGAAAGAGAGAGAGAGAGAGAGAGAGAGAGAGAGAGAGAGAGAGAGAGAGAGAGAGAGAGAGAGAGGTGTCGGTTGTATGTATGCAATTGTAGATGTAACGAATGAAAATAAGTCAAAGGCAGCAATAAATACAACAATGCCATTCAACAAGCTCATATAGCAAAATGCATAAAAGGGCTTTAATGCATGATTTAAAAGCACAAGAACACTTGCAGATCCTCAGTTTCATTGACTTCCTGTAATGTCTTAATACATGTACAAATAAGGCAAATACATCTGCCTGTGAATGTTAGGCAAGTGAAAACAAAAACCTCTAGACTATCTTCTAATCATACCACCACACTAGCCTATTTCAACTTTCACCAGATAAGTTTGTTCTAACTACGATCTAAACTATATGCAAAGAACACTTCCTTTGTACATTCCCTCATGTACATTTCACACAATTTTTTATCCTATATAGGTTCACATACGTGCAACATAGATGGAATTGTCCATGTATACCACTCACATCTCAAAACAATAGAGAAGTGTACCTGAAGAAATGCACCCAAATCTTTTCCAACAATGAAATACCATACAGAAAAGGTCATTTTTTGTTTGCCAAAGCATTTAACACTCAAATTACAGTCATCATTCATCAATGGAAGGGGAAAAATGGACATAGGGAGAGTGAGGTCACAAAGAGCCAAACATATTTAGAAGAAAGCCAAAGCACAACTAAGGCAAGACAGATAAGGACTGGATTATCTCTTGAATTTTCCTCCATGAATTTCACAAAATTCATGTGTATGCAGACGCCTCAAGTTTGATCGAGTGTCACCTATTGAACATAGATGGTTTCTACTTTTGGAAATCAATTCTGAACACGTCCTGCTGTAATCAAGATCATTACAAGTAAGTCGACTCTCTTCCGAGAAGCATCAAGACCCGATACCACTCGTCTTGAGCCAAAATGAACAAAATACCCCTGAACCTACCACATTGCAGACCAGGAGTCTTGAGCATGTGTATAATTAGGACATCATTCTCGAGGCACTCTCGGGACCAATATATATAACTTTTTTCCATTATGCTGACAATTATTGAGGTTGTAACGTGTAAGCTATTATTTAATAGCAATAGCTCCATATCATTTTGTGATATTTCAAGTCATGAAATCAAAATTTTGACAAAAGAAAAGTAATTCGAGATAATAATGTGATCCCTGAATAGAATTGGACATTACATGAAATGACGACTAAGTACTAAAATTGCTTGAAATGCTTTTTACAACCTAATTGAATTTTGTATTGGATAATACCAAATTTTAGTGGCATTCGATGTTTGAACATATCCTGGAACTCTAGAAAGCAATTTGATTGGTTAATGCAGATGACTGAATCTAAAACTAAACACCTACGTAGAGGTTGTTGTATGCCTAGTGGAAACCACAATGTGTTGTCCGAATATAATTTTGTAGTGTCTTAAGGGTAGTACCAAGGAGCCCATGATATAGTGCCACTACACTGGATAAAGGTAAGTCTAGCTAAACGGGGGGTAATTCTAGCTCAACCAAGTCATTATCCATCTAATGTACCGAACATGTGTTGACTTTTAAGCATTAGCTGATTTGAGCATCACAATTTTATTATCCTCAGGTGACATGAGATACAATAAAAGCCCCACTGATAATGTTGTCTTTTAAGTGCAGTAGACGTATTCCATCATTATGGATGGGCACGAGGTATACATGAAATGTGAAAATGTTCAATCTAATATCTCGATTCTAGTTATGTGTGTGACTCACCATTTGATTGTCCCTTGAAATCATCATGGCTTAGTTGATCTCATATAAATTGCTCCTTCCATTTTTGAGCAATCCATCTAATACGCATGTTTTCTTGCTAAAAACATGCAGTAAAGTGCACCGTATTGTAGGTGTTCATGAGATTCATTGGTGGTTCTTACAGCATTCACCGACTGCATCCACAAATGTTCTGTTTTAGGCAAATAGGGTTGATCTTTATCATTCATCGAATTGTTATATACAACTTAGTTTTACTTTTAGAAGAAGAGTCATTGTGCAGCTTGATTTTTACTTGTAATGAACTAATTGTATTCAAAAGGCACCAAAATAATATGTTGGGAGTATACATACAAGAAATCTAGAAGCTAACACAACAAGGATCCAAAAAGTTCGAAAAAAGGATTGAAGGAAATAAACAGAATTTAAAAATGAAAAAAAAAACCACCGAAAGACGGCGTTCTTCTAACACAGAAGCATCCCAAAAAACTCAAGGCCAAATGTACAACCGATAAAAAATCCTCATGCCTACACAAGTTGAAGCACTGAAAAACCGTAGAATAAGACCTATCCGACTGCAACCAAAACACCTACAGACAGGTGCAGGCTTAGTAAAGACTCAGTTGGGGCAGATTCCCCAACTGGAGTTTTCAAAGTAAAAGTGTAATGTATTTTGAATTTTTTATTATGTATACTCAATACTTTGATTTTTGTAGTTTTTCCATCAAACTTCTTTGAGCAAGACCAATGATAAAGCTGGGGAATGGATCTATGGTCTTGTATATTTGGGTTTCTAGCTTCCTTATGAGAGGGTACAGTAAAAAAGTTATGGCTGGCTCAGACAAAAAGCTTTGCTCATCTCTACATTTCAGTTGTTTGTTTCTCGAGAAAATAGTTTCTCTTCTCTTGTCCGACTCAGCTTTTGGGAAACGGATGCCGGTGGGAAGGTGAAGAAAGGTGCAGCAGTCAGGAAGAGAGGCAGCCTGAAGAAGAAAACGGTTTGAAGTTACTCGTCAATAGGATCAGACGGTACTTGAAGAAAGGCTGATATGCTCAGCAGTCAGCATGTCGGTAGTGGAGCTCCAGTATACTTCGTTGCCGGGCTTGAGTACCTTGCTGCTGAGGTTCTGGAATTAGCAGGGAATGCTGCAAGTGACAAGAAGAAGAAAAGTATCATACCAAGGCATGCTCTGTTGGTGTGAGGAACGATGAAGAGCTTGGGATTTGGGAAGCTTCGAACACCCTAATGAAGCTAGAAAATATGTTATTTCCTAGACGTTACACATTTTTGAATTAAATTCATTGCATTGGGCATATAGGAACTTAAGACTTTTGTGAACCAACCTTTCTGTTGAATTTTGATAATTACAGTGTTGATGTTTACTTTTCGTTTGTTTCAGTTTTACCAGTCTGCTCAGATCGTTTGACATACTTGGATGCATTATTCTGTCTCTGTGTCTTTCATTTGGTTTTTTTTCCCTTTTATAGCTTGTCACAATATATTGTCCGGTGTGACCTGTACAATACTAAGATCAAATCTAATATTTACCAAGCCTAGGGTTACAGAGGAACTTTGTTTTGTTTGTAGAATCCTATTACTTAATTAAAAGAAATTAAAATCGTAGAAACGACATACTTAAAAGTGCAGGAACATTAAAAAGTTGAAGCATACTAGACTCAACTCAACTCAACAAAGCCTCGTCCCAAGCACATTCCATTCTACTACGTTGAAGACAATATTCTCACTCAAGAAACATGGTTACTTCAACCCTTGAGTTGGTTTTCTTTTCTCTTAGTACCACTGATCTTCATGAGAATACTATCATTAATTTCTGCTGATCTAAATGTGAATACTATCATTCTTCCACGATAGTGCAATGATTAATCTTCCTTGCATACGCCCCAATCATCGTAATTTGGTTTTCTGTTATTTTTGTCTGAAATTTGTGTTACCTCTTCCACACCATGAATGGATTCATGTCTCATTCTATTGTTTAAATCACTGCACAATCATCTCAACACTTGCATTTCCATTGAACATAATTTAGACCATGATACTTTAAGCTGCCAAAAATTTCCTCACATACAATGTGGTTAGTCTAATAGATTTCCTTTTAATTTAAAGATTTACAGTGATGGCAACATACCAGACGCATCCCTTCTGTTGACCTATCCTTCTTTGGTTGTATAAACTACGTCTCTAATCTCATTGCCGTTGGATGATTGAACCCGATAGCACAAGTGTTCGCTTTTTTGATCTCTTCTAATTCTCATTCAGTAACACATCTCGTTTATTTTATCTTAATGAGCTTATAAACTTCTTCTTCTTCTTTACTTTTTTGGGTCAAAGAAACTACGAGAAACGGAGAAAGGAAAAGTAACCAATTCCGGTAGATGTAAAAACTTCTTGAATCAGAGCCACTAGAGAGTGAGGGAATGAAGATGACCATTGGCTGCATAGGGAGCCGTTGAGAGCCCAAGAAGCAATCCAGTCAGTAACTATATTGCCTTGTCTTCTGAAGAAAGAAAATGACACATTCTGGATGGGAGTAACCATAAATAGGATATCTTTACGATGACAATCTATCTCCCTAGGGGGAGGGGAGTCAGGTTTCTGTAAAGCCTGAAATAATATCTGGGAACAAAAAAACTTATGTAGAACCGTGGAGAAATTTACCGATAATGAGACATTGCCTCTCAAAAATATCTGGACGGGCATACCGTCCCGAAAATCCAAATTTTCTGCTGGCAAGCACTTCACGGTAAAACTGCTGTTAGAAAAAACCTCTAAATGCTTATCCATTTGGATACCGGTAATGTAAGATGTCCGTGGTGTGGACTATTCGGAAAAACAGTGGACCACCTAATGCTTAATTGGTCCTATGCATGGACAATGTGGATCAACTGTCTTTGTTGGTGGTCAGTATCTTCATGCCTTCCTAACTCATACCGCTTCGGTGGTCTCAATGGATTTCCCTGTGTTCCAATCAAAGCAAGGCTGTTTTGGATGTTAAAAGGTAAAAAATGTGCCAAACTTCTCAATCTTCTCTACTTATTTTTTGAGAAACATCCAAGTGGGCATCATCGACAAACCTCACAAACAGCGCCCCAATGTGGACTGGTCTTCACCACCTACCGGGTTTCTCAAAACCACTGTAGAAACTGGAACTCCGAAATCTTTGCTTTATTTTCGATTAGTATTGGCATTCACAACTCCAATGTGGCAGAATTAAAAGCCATCAAAGAAGGCCTACAAATGTATCTTCGATTTATCAGCGAAAGGCTGACATTTTTTTTTTATGGGCATAATATTAGAAAGTGACTCTATGTTGCATTGTCTTGGGTTAACTCAGTGGAAGGAAGACAATGGAAATACAATGTTTCACTAATTCTACCTGTGTTTTGGAAATGGCTCACATATTAGGAAGAACAAATTCAAATGGAAGACTTTCTTGCGAAATTGAGTATGCATAGACCAGTACCTTGGTTGGTATTTTTGGGATAGCTTTTTGTTTGGGAGCCACAGAGCATGTCATTCAGTACACTTTTTGTTCTAAATGTGTGCTTCGGCTTCATTGGTGCTAAATGTGTGCTGAGTTGCAAAGGAATTAGGGAGTGAAAATGGCAAGACTACAAAATTTATATCAAAGTTGTGATCAGTACTTTAGTTTTCATTGGATTGGGGTCTGCAAAGGTTTTCCTCTCTTGATTCCTTTTGGATTGATGGCAAGTGTCCAGAAGTGGTTTGCTTTCCAGGTGAATGTTTGCTTCCTACTTGTCTAAGATGTATTGATATTGATGGAGCTGTGAATTTGGAATCCCTGTCCATTGACCTCCAAAACGTTCTGTCAGACCCTCGAAGAGCTATCAATTATGGACTGCCCCTAAGCTTCGATCTTTGCCTAATTCACTGCTTCCCACTATTTCATTCCTGAGTATTGCTAGATGTCCATTACTAAAACCAAGGTGCTTGAGGGAAAGAGGAGAATATTGGCCATGGATAGCAACAATCCCCTGCTTGGAGATATATGATGTATTTTTTTTCCTTTCTAAATCTGCACACACACACACACCACACACACACACACACACACACACACACACACAGAGAGAGAGAGAGAGAGAGAGAGAGAGAGAGAGAGAGAGAGAGAGAGAGAGAGAGAGAGAGAGAGAGAGAGGCCCCTCTAAAACAAATGCTTTTGCCTCTGAATTATCCTATTAAACTGAACTTTCAAAGAAAAAGTACCTTCAAATGCACGAAGAAAATACAAATAATCCCTTTAAATTGAAGTAAAATATATTGTATAACCAAGTATCTTCGTATTGCCCACCAGTGACGAGATTTAACCAAAGTTATACTATGACTTATCAGATCTGAATTTGAATTTTTCATTTCTTTTGCAAGAAGTGATCAATTTTTCTGCCTCTTGTCACAGCTGCCTCTATTTATTAATTATTGGTATCTAGTTAGAATCATGTCCTTCAACTAAACCTTCTTAATTATCGAAACTTTTTTTTTTTATCATATGTTTTTATCCAAATCCACAGTAATTGCCATATCTGCTATTCCGTTTATCATTTTGACAACATTAGAAGTTGTATTAAAGTTGAGCCTGTATTCAACATGATTATTGCTAGAATCTGAAGCAGATTTTGAAACTAAAGCCACAAAAAAAATGTACAATTCATTTTCAGTTTAGTCGATTCTTCTCAACTTTTGATCAAAAAATGTGTTTATGCTTTAAGGTATTATCTCCATTATCAAAAAGTTTTCAAAATTTCCTAATGTACTTTTGTTTTATAATTTTATTTATTTATTTATTATTTATTTATTTTTCATGTTTATAACTTGTTTGAAGAAGCAGACATTCATGTTTGATAACTAAAATGTACCTAAGCATTTCATCAGTCGCTAAAACACTTTCTCTTTACGTAAAAGTATTCCTCCTCAAGCATTGTCTCTAGTTCCTAAAACGTACTTTTAAAGCTTTGCTTACAAATTTTCGTCAACAATGTGAAAAAATGTACTTTGTTTTTACTATGTTTCTTTCTTTTTAAGACATAATTGCTCCACGTCTGTCCTTCCGTCACAATTTTTTAGGTATGATCTCATAAGAAAAGAAAGTTATTAACACAATTGTCAAGCAAAAAGTGTTTAATTTTGGTTTTTTGACGGAATTCCTAAAGAAGTTGGGTTTTCATTTGCTATTACACCACGACCTTTTGTTTTTTTGTTTTCTTTCAGGGCTCACAACATCTGGTTAGACAAAATTATATCGAAGAGTCAGCAATATTTCAGGGATTGAGTTTCTTTCCAAATAATCAGGTAAGGGCTATGTTAATAAACTTCTGTATAGTATCTGCCCTTTTTGTTCTCTTTGCTTTTCTTTAATCCTAAGTTTATGCATTCGGATAGAATGTCTTGAAATAAAATTGGGGAGTTTCAGTAATACTATTAGAAACTGTAATTTTGATGAATCAATTATATTCAAGGAAAAAAAAAATGTTGATCGAACAAAATCAAAGGGGCATACCCCCGAATTTACAAAGGAGCACAATTTAGACAAACTTGGCCAAAACAACACACAGTTGATCCTCATATTTATGTTTCCAAGTGTTGGAATTTTGGGTTTCCTCTTATTTGGGCATTGGGCTTTTTATTTCAAAAATACAAACAAAGTCATTTACATTGATATGACTAATATCCTGTAATAAAAATATGTCCGTTGGAGGCTATTAAATATATTAACTCCTGTATTAATAATATGGCCGTTGGAGGCTATTAAATCCTGTATTAAAAATATGGCCGTTGGGGGCTATTAAATCTGTTTTTAATAAAATGGCCGTTGGGCAATTTGTCTATTATAAATAGCCTTCTCTCTTTTCATTTTAAAGATAGAAAATTCCTCTCTCTATTTTTGATATTCTTCAAAAATCATTCTCTCAAATATTCATTTTTATTTTGGAGCAATTCTGAGTACTCATATAATCTTCCAATTCGAGTGCACGTTTGGAAGAAACTGATTGCTGAATCCTGGAGAGCATAGCGCTGAGACCTTGTGCATCGAGTCATTGACTCCGAGGGGCGGAATTGTTCTTAAGGACAGTGCAAACTGTTGCATGCCTCAATCAGTATCATAGCCGTATCATTCCAATTTTCCAACAATCTTAAGAACAATCACTGGATGCTGCTATGATTATCGCGAATTCGAGATGTTTATCAAAGAGGCTATTGATCCGGTAATATTATCTCTATTCTATTTACTATTACAACAATATTTTTAAGACGTTTCTGTCTGCAATGTTGAATCAGTCTCTATGTTCCTTTGATTTTGAGAACTTTCATTTTTAGCGGTAGTATCGTGAAAGATGCATTGTTTACCCAAACTACATAATGGCTCTGATAATATATGTATGCAAAATAGTTTAACTATGTTCATAAAATGGGGTCCTTTAAATTGATTTGATTTATTGGAAAATTTTCTAGAAAGTCGTGATCGGTCGTCTTCAATATATCATTTCCTAATAGATACATAGACATATAGAACTTCGAGAACACACTGTACATGTAAATTGTGGATTAATTCTTTTGATGCTTACATGCGTTTTTGGCATCAGTTTGCCATCATTCAATAAGGCACGTATAGGGTTCTATGTAAATGGTTTTGTTGTTCTCAGTGGTTAACAAATATAATATGGATGTCTATTCATTTGCAAAATCATTAATTGTAATCATAACCATCACTAATGGTCTTTAATGCACATACATATACTTTATGTACATTCATGTACATGCCCAGTATGGGAAATTCTTATGGGAAGATATATTAATTGGTTTAGTTGTGCCTATCAACCATTTAAGTGTGTTGAATAATGGAATTATGCAAAGTTGCACCGGTTAGAAAAGAAAGAATGATGGAATATTTTTTTAACTAGTCAACTATTGGTGCATATTTATGGAGACGTGCAGCTCTTGTGTACAAGTTTGTAAAACAATGTATGGTTTCAAGTCAGACCGTTTTAATTTATACAGGATCGTTACGGTGTTTTGAAAAAAAAAAAAAAAATCTGGTTTTATATTAGAGTGATAATTTGTATATTTGAAATCTCTTTATTTTGTATCGATTGAGTACTGGTCTTAATTCATTCGTTGAATTTTGTGTATATTAATGTAACCTTCATATCAGTTGCAGCCCATGGAAATTTTTGGTTAAACGAATAGTATTCATTGTCTTGGTTGTCTGAGTGATATGGTATCTCAATCCATTAAGTCTCTTGTAATAATATTTTGTCCCCTCTATTTTCTGGGAAATACTTTTCTACTTAAGCATTGGAGGGCCGCACCACATTTGCTGTGAATCTACATGTAACATACAATACATATGTATAGTGCTCAATGGTGTGATGATATATATATTTATATGTATTGAGATGAGATTTTATTGGGTATGACATGTTGGCATGAACTTGTATACTCTTTTGACCCAATAACTGTAATTAGCGATATTGTAGTCAGCAGAGATCCAATTGAGTTATTGTAAATATTTGGGGATAGTTTTACTAAACTGCGTGTGTTGTTGTTAATAGAGTACCCCACTCTAAAACTAGCAATTAGTACTCTTTTAGCTTTTGAAAATTCAGATTTAATTATTTTCAAGATTAGGTTATTTGGTTTATGCTATGATTTTTAATCCTAAGGAAATTGCTAGTAAAGTAGTAGAATATGCCTTTTTTGAGACATGCGTATAACAATAATGCATGTAGCTTTTAGACATAAAGGTCTATGTGACTTCTTGAGTCTATTGATGCTAATTTTTACGAGCATGAATTTCCTTTTAAATTTGAGGAAAAGTGGGGGTTATCAACCTTCTGTTTCCATTCCATCAAAATCTATTGGGTTAAGAATGCATGACAGATATGATGACGCATAATCTAAATCACAAAGGAGTAAGAGAGCGAAGTGCTAAAAAGACTTTAGAAGTAATTTTAATGCATTTCCTTTAGAAGGGGATTCTATTTGTTTAAGAGGATGAATTATGCTACTTTAGTAGCTAAGGCTGTTAAGGGAAAGAAATATGTTGATTTTTCTGATACCTATTATCCTATTATGTGTTTTACATCCATTAGAATTTTATTAGTTGTTGATACTATTTATGATTTCATTTTTATGAAATGGATGTTAAACTGGAGAATTAGAGGTGGAATTTAATTAGTATAAACCGAACGAGTTTATAAAGAATAAAGTGTGTAAGCTTATATTTAAAGTAGCGTGGAAATTTTGATCAAACTAATTTTCCAAAATAGTTTCAAAATGAACGTGACAATTGGTTTTATCATTAACACAGTGATAGAGTATGTGTTATGATTTGTTTACATATAGATGGTTTTAGTAATTTTTGGTAGAAATTTTGGAGCTAATAATTTTCTTAGCAAACCTTTTTGGACTCCTTTTGAGTCAAGTGTTAGAGTAAATCACAAATGAGTGTGATATAATTTATCAAAAGAAATATGATAGTATTATTAGTATTTCAAAGTATGGTGCATATACTAGACCTCCTTCAAATAAAATGTTTTAAAGTTATGAACTATAAATTGAGTGCATGTAGGCATATGTATAACAACACAATTGTTACAAGAAATACTCTTCAAGGAAAAATGAAGTGTTTTACTTGATGACTCACATAGTACCAATGTTTTGGTACTAGAGATTTAAAGTTGATTTTCTCCTCCGAGAAGAAATTAAATTTTGAAAAATGTTGTATACCTGGAGAAAAGGAATAAATCTATTTTTGAAAATGTATTGCATACTTCAAAATTCGAGAGAATTTAAATTTTGGTTTTTTCAAGGCCAAATTGAGCCAAATTTTTGGGGGGAGGAAAGTATGTATTTTCAAAAATCAGTGATGCAAATTGGATTTCAAATTTAGAGACGAATTCAATGAGTGTATTTGTTTTTCACTTAGTGGAGGTGCAGTATCTTGGAAGTCGTCCAAGCAAACTTGCACAACTAAGTCAATGATGGAATATGAGTTTGTAGCTTTTGAGAAAGCTAGTTTTGAGGCTGAGTGGCTTAAAAGCTTCTTAGCAGATTTTCCTATTTGGAATAAACATTGAGATAGCCAAGCTGTAAAAGGCTGAGCTATGAAAAAGTCCTATAAAGGCAAGAGTAGGCATATACGCCTAAGTCATAATATTGTGAGACAGCTGTTTGAGATAAAGTTTTTTCTATTAATTTTATAAGGCCAGAAGTGAGTTTGGCTGATACCTTAACAATACCACTAGGGATAAAACTAGTATATTTAACATCGAGGGGAATGGGACTTATGCCTATAACAAAAATCAACAATGATGGTAACCCAACCTATGTAATTGGAGAACCCAAGAAATAGGTTCATATGGGTAATAACAAGTCATTGGTTGATTTGAGATGCACTATAACTTGATTATATTGTTGTCCATTCCTATGGTGTATAGTGCAATTGCAATGTGTAAAGGTTGAGTTAAACTCTTAATGAACTCCATAGTCCATATCATTTGGATGGTATGTTTAATTGCAATACATACTTGATGGATTCACCTATATAAGTGTGAAAGTGGGCCGCTTTCTATGAAAATGTAGGCAAGTTTTCTAGAGCACTTATGAAAATTCAGGACTGGCGCAGGGCCTAGAGGTGCCACACCGATTAGAGTTGCTCAGATTCTGAGGAATCAATGTGGGTATAAGACGACTGGTTTACGTTAAGGGATTCTGGTTCATAGAAATATTATTTCACCAAATTCCTGTAAGTCACTTCTTATATTCCTAGGGACTGGTTCATAGCCCTAAAGGCACCAGTTCTGATGTATTGAATTCTCTTGCTCCATTCTTTTATTTGTTGTTTAAATTTTTGAAATAGGGGGGGATTGTTGGAATTTTGGGTTTCCTCTTATTTAGGCATTGGGTTTTTTATTTCAAAAATACAAACAAAGTCATTTACATTGATATGACTAATATCCTGTAATAAAAATATGTCCGTTGGAGGCTATTAAATATATTAACTCCTGTATTAATAATATGGCCGTTGGAGGCTATTAAATCCTGTATTAAAAATATGGCCGTTGGGGGCTATTAAATCTGTTTTTAATAAAATGGCCGTTGGGCAATTTGTCTATTATAAATAGCCTTCTCTCTTTTCATTTTAAAGATAGAAAATTCCTCTCTCTATTTTTGATATTCTTCAAAAATCATTCTCTCAAATATTCATTTTTATTTTGGAGCAATTCTGAGTACTCATATAATCTTCCAATTCGAGTGCACGTTTGGAAGAAACTGATTGCTGAATCCTGGAGAGCATAGCGCTGAGACCTTGTGCATCGAGTCATTGACTCCGAGGGGCGGAATTGTTCTTAAGGACAGTGCAAACTGTTGCATGCCTCAATCAGTATCATAGCCGTATCATTCCAATTTTCCAACAATCTTAAGAACAATCACTGGATGCTGCTATGATTATCGCGAATTCGAGATGTTTATCAAAGAGGCTATTGATCCGGTAATATTATCTCTATTCTATTTACTATTACAACAATATTTTTAAGACGTTTCTGTCTGCAATGTTGAATCAGTCTCTATGTTCCTTTGATTTTGAGAACTTTCATTTTTAGCGGTAGTATCGTGAAAGATGCATTGTTTACCCAAACTACATAATGGCTCTGATAATATATGTATGCAAAATAGTTTAACTATGTTCATAAAATGGGGTCCTTTAAATTGATTTGATTTATTGGAAAATTTTCTAGAAAGTCGTGATCGGTCGTCTTCAATATATCATTTCCTAATAGATACATAGACATATAGAACTTCGAGAACACACTGTACATGTAAATTGTGGATTAATTCTTTTGATGCTTACATGCGTTTTTGGCATCAGTTTGCCATCATTCAATAAGGCACGTATAGGGTTCTATGTAAATGGTTTTGTTGTTCTCAGTGGTTAACAAATATAATATGGATGTCTATTCATTTGCAAAATCATTAATTGTAATCATAACCATCACTAATGGTCTTTAATGCACATACATATACTTTATGTACATTCATGTACATGCCCAGTATGGGAAATTCTTATGGGAAGATATATTAATTGGTTTAGTTGTGCCTATCAACCATTTAAGTGTGTTGAATAATGGAATTATGCAAAGTTGCACCGGTTAGAAAAGAAAGAATGATGGAATATTTTTTTAACTAGTCAACTATTGGTGCATATTTATGGAGACGTGCAGCTCTTGTGTACAAGTTTGTAAAACAATGTATGGTTTCAAGTCAGACCGTTTTAATTTATACAGGATCGTTACGGTGTTTTGAAAAAAAAAAAAAATCTGGTTTTATATTAGAGTGATAATTTGTATATTTGAAATCTCTTTATTTTGTATCGATTGAGTACTGGTCTTAATTCATTCGTTGAATTTTGTGTATATTAATGTAACCTTCATATCAGTTGCAGCCCATGGAAATTTTTGGTTAAACGAATAGTATTCATTGTCTTGGTTGTCTGAGTGATATGGTATCTCAATCCATTAAGTCTCTTGTAATAATATTTTGTCCCCTCTATTTTCTGGGAAATACTTTTCTACTTAAGCATTGGAGGGCCGCACCACATTTGCTGTGAATCTACATGTAACATACAATACATATGTATAGTGCTCAATGGTGTGATGATATATATATTTATATGTATTGAGATGAGATTTTATTGGGTATGACATGTTGGCATGAACTTGTATACTCTTTTGACCCAATAACTGTAATTAGCGATATTGTAGTCAGCAGAGATCCAATTGAGTTATTGTAAATATTTGGGGATAGTTTTACTAAACTGCGTGTGTTGTTGTTAATAGAGTACCCCACTCTAAAACTAGCAATTAGTACTCTTTTAGCTTTTGAAAATTCAGATTTAATTATTTTCAAGATTAGGTTATTTGGTTTATGCTATGATTTTTAATCCTAAGGAAATTGCTAGTAAAGTAGTAGAATATGCCTTTTTTGAGACATGCGTATAACAATAATGCATGTAGCTTTTAGACATAAAGGTCTATGTGACTTCTTGAGTCTATTGATGCTAATTTTTACGAGCATGAATTTCCTTTTAAATTTGAGGAAAAGTGGGGGTTATCAACCTTCTGTTTCCATTCCATCAAAATCTATTGGGTTAAGAATGCATGACAGATATGATGACGCATAATCTAAATCACAAAGGAGTAAGAGAGCGAAGTGCTAAAAAGACTTTAGAAGTAATTTTAATGCATTTCCTTTAGAAGGGGATTCTATTTGTTTAAGAGGATGAATTATGCTACTTTAGTAGCTAAGGCTGTTAAGGGAAAGAAATATGTTGATTTTTCTGATACCTATTATCCTATTATGTGTTTTACATCCATTAGAATTTTATTAGTTGTTGATACTATTTATGATTTCATTTTTATGAAATGGATGTTAAACTGGAGAATTAGAGGTGGAATTTAATTAGTATAAACCGAACGAGTTTATAAAGAATAAAGTGTGTAAGCTTATATTTAAAGTAGCGTGGAAATTTTGATCAAACTAATTTTCCAAAATAGTTTCAAAATGAACGTGACAATTAGTTTTATCATTAACACAGTGATAGAGTATGTGTTATGATTTGTTTACATATAGATGGTTTTAGTAATTTTTGGTAGAAATTTTGGAGCTAATAATTTTCTTAGCAAACCTTTTTGGACTCCTTTTGAGTCAAGTGTTAGAGTAAATCACAAATGAGTGTGATATAATTTATCAAAAGAAATATGATAGTATTATTAGTATTTCAAAGTATGGTGCATATACTAGACCTCCTTCAAATAAAATGTTTTAAAGTTATGAACTATAAATTGAGTGCATGTAGGCATATGTATAACAACACAATTGTTACAAGAAATACTCTTCAAGGAAAAATGAAGTGTTTTACTTGATGACTCACATAGTACCAATGTTTTGGTACTAGAGATTTAAAGTTGATTTTCTCCTCCGAGAAGAAATTAAATTTTGAAAAATGTTGTATACCTGGAGAAAAGGAATAAATCTATTTTTGAAAATGTATTGCATACTTCAAAATTCGAGAGAATTTAAATTTTGGTTTTTTCAAGGCCAAATTGAGCCAAATTTTTGGGGGGAGGAAAGTATGTATTTTCAAAAATCAGTGATGCAAATTGGATTTCAAATTTAGAGACGAATTCAATGAGTGTATTTGTTTTTCACTTAGTGGAGGTGCAGTATCTTGGAAGTCGTCCAAGCAAACTTGCACAACTAAGTCAATGATGGAATATGAGTTTGTAGCTTTTGAGAAAGCTAGTTTTGAGGCTGAGTGGCTTAAAAGCTTCTTAGCAGATTTTCCTATTTGGAATAAACATTGAGATAGCCAAGCTGTAAAAGGCTGAGCTATGAAAAAGTCCTATAAAGGCAAGAGTAGGCATATACGCCTAAGTCATAATATTGTGAGACAGCTGTTTGAGATAAAGTTTTTTCTATTAATTTTATAAGGCCAGAAGTGAGTTTGGCTGATACCTTAACAATACCACTAGGGATAAAACTAGTATATTTAACATCGAGGGGAATGGGACTTATGCCTATAACAAAAATCAACAATGATGGTAACCCAACCTATGTAATTGGAGAACCCAAGAAATAGGTTCATATGGGTAATAACAAGTCATTGGTTGATTTGAGATGCACTATAACTTGATTATATTGTTGTCCATTCCTATGGTGTATAGTGCAATTGCAATGTGTAAAGGTTGAGTTAAACTCTTAATGAACTCCATAGTCCATATCATTTGGATGGTATGTTTAATTGCAATACATACTTGATGGATTCACCTATATAAGTGTGAAAGTGGGCCGCTTTCTATGAAAATGTAGGCAAGTTTTCTAGAGCACTTATGAAAATTCAGGACTGGCGCAGGGCCTAGAGGTGCCACACCGATTAGAGTTGCTCAGATTCTGAGGAATCAATGTGGGTATAAGACGACTGGTTTACGTTAAGGGATTCTGGTTCATAGAAATATTATTTCACCAAATTCCTGTAAGTCACTTCTTATATTCCTAGGGACTGGTTCATAGCCCTAAAGGCACCAGTTCTGATGTATTGAATTCTCTTGCTCCATTCTTTTATTTGTTGTTTAAATTTTTGAAATAGGGGGGGATTGTTGGAATTTTGGGTTTCCTCTTATTTAGGCATTGGGCTTTTTATTTCAAAAATACAAACAAAGTCATTTACATTGATATGACTAATATCCTGTAATAAAAATATGTCCGTTGGAGGCTATTAAATATATTAACTCCTGTATTAATAATATGGCCGTTGGAGGCTATTAAATCCTGTATTAAAAATATGGCCGTTGGGGGCTATTAAATCTGTTTTTAATAAAATGGCCGTTGGGCAATTTGTCTATTATAAATAGCCTTCTCTCTTTTCATTTTAAAGATAGAAAATTCCTCTCTCTATTTTTGATATTCTTCAAAAATCATTCTCTCAAATATTCATTTTTATTTTGGAGCAATTCTGAGTACTCATATAATCTTCCAATTCGAGTGCACGTTTGGAAGAAACTGATTGCTGAATCCTGGAGAGCATAGCGCTGAGACCTTGTGCATCGAGTCATTGACTCCGAGGGGCGGAATTGTTCTTAAGGACAGTGCAAACTGTTGCATGCCTCAATCAGTATCATAGCCGTATCATTCCAATTTTCCAACACCAAGTGTTGGCATTTACCTTGATATCTTATTCCCGACAGATTACTTCCAAATGATTTATGTTTCCAGTCTATTGGTTGCAGAGAACACAGTCTTCATTTCTAGCCAATCACCGAACTATTGTTTGGTGTTCAGTTTGTTTAAGTAGAGTAACCAAGAGAATCTGAGAAAAAAAAAACTTATCCAAATTAATCTTGGCCCACTCAACTATTGGTCCTTTGCATCTATTATGATCCCAAGTTGCTTTAGTAGAGAATTTGTCTTCGGTAGACAAGTCCCATCTAATAGGGTTTTCTTGTCTAGATTAAGATTTCATGTCTTCAGGAATGTGTTTCTTACCTCCACTCATTTCTTTCATTAAACTTCTAATGCCAAATCCACAAATCCCCAAATCTGACAGTGAGTGGTCTGCCAATTATCATCTATCAGAGTAGGCGGGTTGATCATCAGTATAGCAATAAGATTTTCCTCCTAGTCCATGAAGAATTATAATTTCCTATTTTTGCATGTGTGTGTGAGTCTATATGTTTGTAATAGCAGCTCATAATAATTGACAAATTTTACTGTTTTAGAAGGTGACCTCAATGGTGCTTATTATGACGATTGATTATGTGAGTTGCGCCAAATTTTGTCATCATCTGCATAACTGGTGTTTAAGTTTAGTGTAACAGGTGTGGTAAAAGATGGGTTAGATAAAGTCGTGTGTGTTCCAAAAAGTAGAGGTTTTGAGGTTTGTTCATGTTGTGAACAGTAACTTAAGAATAGTAACCTTGCTGCTCAGGAATTGCACGAGCTAGTGTCCACTTGGTAAGCAATTATTTGAGATTATTGAAAAGTTGTTCATTTGGCAACCAACTTTTTTAAAAAAAGTGATTTTTCAAAAAGCCGAAAAAAGTGTTGGAATTTTAGCTCAAGATTCACAAAGAAAATACAATTAATCCCTTTTATTGAAATAAATTATAGTTAAAAGCCAAGTTTCTTAGTATAGGCCGACTACTTATTGGCATTTAATTTAAGTTAGATGACTTGTCAGATTAAAATTTGAAATTTTCATTTCTTTTGCAAGAAATGATCAATTTTTCAGTCGTAGTTGCCTCGATTTATTATTATTGGCATCTAGTCACAACCAAGTCCTTCAATTAAACTTTCTTAATCACCAAAGCATTTTTTTACCATATGTTATTATCTAGTTAGAATCAAGTCCTTCAACAGTCTGTAATTGTCATGTGTGTTGTCTCTTTTATCATTGAGAACATTAGAAGTTGTGTTAACCATTATTGTTCAACATGATAATTGCTAGAATCCTAAGCAGATTTTGAAACTAATGCAATGAAAAATGTACTTTTCATCTTAAATTCAGTGGATTCTTCTCAATTTTTTATCAGAAAATGTGACTCTTTCCATCATTAAAAAGTTTACAGAATTTCTTAATCTATTTTTTTTTCATGTTCAAAACGTGTTTGAAAAAGCATACATTCATGTTTGATAAGTAAAAGTGCACCTATTTAATCAAGCATTCTGATAGGCTGGGTGTACCCCAAATGAAGACTAAGACCAAATTAAATTATGCACCTAAGCATTTCATCTGTTTCTAAATCACTTTCTCTTTTCGTAAAAGTATCTTCCTAAATCATTGTCTCTAGTTCCTAAAACATACTTGTAGAGCTTTCTTAGAAATTTTTACTCAAAGCATATAAAAACATTCTTTGTTTTCAGTGTGTTTCTTTCTTTCCAAGACAAACTTGCTCCACATCTATGCCTTCAATCACAATTTATTAGCTATGATCTCTCTCTCTCTCTCTCTCTCTCTCTCTCTCTCTCTCTCTCTCTTATTTACTCCTGATTGTGGCATCAATCATCGGACGTTGCACGTACCAGTATTGGGTGCATATTTACATTCAGAACACACATCTGCAAGGATACACAAAGCAAGTCCATCATGAGGTAGTAAAGCCACTCAAATATGATCTAATTTCACAAGAGACAACTAGGCCTGTGTCTAAATATCAACTATTCGAAATCAGATTTTAGGATATTAAAGCCAATGCCCCTCAAAAGTTACTTGCTTGCAATATTTTCTGCACATTATGAGCAAAAGAAAGTGGATAAATCACATGACAAAATAATGAGCAAAGTCCATAAGAAAAGACAGCACATTTTTAACAAAATTGTCGAGCAAAAAGTGCTAAATGTTTGTTTACTTAAGGAGTTCCCAAGGATGTTGGGTTTTCATTTGCAATTACACTTCTCCCTTTTTTGTGATTTCTTTCAGGGCTTTCATCTGGTGGTGTGAGTGAATGCTTTGATGTATCTAAGGAGTGAGTGGGTATCTATCCTTTTTTTTTTCCCCTCTTATTTTTTTAATCTTAAGTTTTGAATTTCATGCAGTCGCCTAGAAATGGTGGTGAGTTAAAATTGGAAAATCTCAGTGTTACCAAGAAACTGCAGTTCTCTTTGTTATTTTCTTTGGTGGATTTTTCGTTGTTTGGTAACATTGAGGTTAGCAAAAAACGTGTTTTGTAATCATTTCTGTTTTTCTTTCTTTCTGTTGAAAATGACAACGAAATTTGCCTAGAAAACGAAAGCTTTTTAAGTTACAAAAACTGAAAACATGTTTGGTCATCGTTTCCCTTTTTCTTTCTTGAATCGTCAACCAAATTGGGCTAGCAAGTGAAAACAAGAAAAAGTGGCTAGTTTCCGTTTTCAGAATTTTCAAAACTGAAAACTGGAAAGAACGAACAAAATCAAAGTTGCACTATTCCCCCGAATTTACAAAGGAGCATAGCTTAGACAACCCCATCCACACCAACACAGCTGATCCTATTAATTATATTTGCAGCACAAGAGCTAACACAACACAAGAATGTTCTTCTGGGCAGAAAGAGTACTCAGAGCAGTCCCCATTGCATAGTTGTCTCCCATGTCTGGTAAGCCTCTTCCAAATGTTAGCTTTTACCTGGACTAAAAGGCACAGTATTTTAGAGAAGCCGATCCTCAGTTTTTGCCTTATGACCAAAGATTCTTCTATTCCTCTACCTCCAAATTTCTTAAGAAGAGGACTTCAAGTGATTTATGCTGGGCTCTGAGTATGCACTGCTTGAGAGCCTCTTCGCATAGCTTCTTGGAGAAAAGACAGTTGAGAAAAAAGTGATTTTAGCTTCTAGTCTCTTTGTTGCAATGAAACTAACTCATTGTAGTCAATTCTCATTTAAGCAAGTCCTTACTGTTCAGTTTGTTTTTACATATTAACGAGATAACCAATAGCATCTAATATGAGCCCAGGTTGCATTTGTACAGCATTTTCCATCTGTAGATAGACACTTCTACGCCAAAACCACTTAACCCTTTCAATAAAGGCTGGCACTTTAGACATCATAAAACATGTAGCGTGCTGGACAATCTGCTCTCCGAATCCAAGAGCAAATTATCAAACCATATCAGAATGTATCTTCGAATTTCCAATGGCATGACCTTCAATCTAGCAATCTGTCCCAGCTTAAGATTTTCATCCTGGTCCATAACTCTCGGCAATAACGGTCAAGTTTTTTATTTGTGCAAATTTTCTTTTTGTACATCCCTACTGAATGGTGTGATATGAATTTGTAATATCTTGATTTGTGTATGCGCGTATACATATTTGTGTAACATTAGCTGATAATATCTGAAAATTTTAGAAGACAAGTTCTACGGGGTTTATTATGATGGTTGATTAGGTTTGTGCGCCAAGTTTGTCTTCCATGATATGCTTTTATTATTACTGATGCAGAACTGTTATCATTCCTGCTTGATTGAGATTGAAGTTTAGTGTAAAAACATTTCAAGGGATGGTGAAAGATGTGTTAGATAGAATCTTATATTGGAATTCAAAAGGTAAGGGTGTTGGAAAGAGTCTTATGTTGGAATTCAACATGCTCATCACTACTGTAAAAATGTGGATTTGCATCTCTATTTTGGATTCATTAGCAGAGTTGCACATGGATCGGTAATTCGTGTCACATTCTCGCCAAATTTCATGGTATTTAACACGTGAAATCTCTCCACTTTTTCTGGTCTAAAGTATTGATTAATAAATGTTTGAAAAAGAATTAACGTTAACATAGCAATACTTTACTACTCCATACATTCCAATATGATAAGCCTCTTGGGATGTTAATTTCCATCGTGTTTATGAAGATTTATGTTTCAAGAATTGAGTTTGTTTGCTCAGTCGCATATGAATTTTTATCCACAACTGATCAAAGACCTTGTTTTATTATTTGAAGTACTCAAATTGAAGGCCAAAGTGATATGGTTAAAATCGAATTGCATAAAATTGTAGAGAGAGAAGAGCACCGTTATGGGTAAGACCCAAAATGTAGGAAGATAGAGAAAGAAACAAGAATAGAATTCATTAGAGAGAGAGAGAGAGAGAGAGAGAGAGAGAGAGAGAACCGAAGTTAGAGAGGGAGAGTAAATATTCTGGTTTATATTTCTTCTCATCAACTCATGGCTATATATAGCCTTACAACCAAATGCATGCATGCACAAGGGAAACTTGTGGGGAAAGTGCCTATTTACATGGAAGCATGATGGATGCAATGTGCCTAGTGGACACATAACCTAGTGGACACATGGAAATATGATATATACATATGTATAGATATATTGCCACTATAGTGCCTAATAGTAAGGAATTGACTACATGTAAGTATGCAACTAACAACATAACACCAAGATAATGGGCATCATGGGAACAATGGGGACTAAGGGTGTGTTTGATAACCCAATTAAGTGCTGAAAATGAAAACTTTCAGCACTTATTTTGTTTTAGTGCGTTTGATAACGTATCACTTAGTTGAAAAAGTGCCAAAAAACCACTGAAAACTTTAAGTGAAAATTTTCTACTGAAAATAATCACTGAATGCAGTCTATTTCAGTACTTGAAAAACTGTTTTCAGTACTGTAAATTCAATGACTTAAATTTTCAGTACTTAAAATTCAGCACTTAATTTTCAGTACTTAATTTTCAGTTTTATCAAACGCACCCTAAGTCTTCAAAGCACAACCACCACCACTGTGCGCATATTGTCCATGTATTGCATGGCTTTAGATTGCATGGTTTTGCACGTATCACAAAGCTGGTTGGAGTAAGTGCGAACAAAGTTATAACGTGAAGCTGGTTGTAGTAAGTGTAACAAAGTTGGTTGGACAACCCATATATGATAGACTGATAGTCATCTCAATTGATAGAAGAATGGTCCGATTGCAACCATGTCTATATATATTTCTATCGATATGCTTAGTAATGGTGCTGTAATTGATATTACAAAGACAAGGTTTGACTTCACAATAATGGAGATGATCTAAACAAATGAACAAGTGAATGCTCTCTCTCTCTCTCTCTCTCTCTCTCTCTCTCTGAAGTTTGTGAATGAGTGTACACTGTCATTCTGATGCAATATTTTGTCCATATTTTCCTGTAGCGCTTTGTTCTTTAGTTATGTTTGGGTTATTTTACTTGGTAACCATCATGTAATAGTAGCATACATGAAATAGGGTAAAAATAGGGGAGTGAGGTTTGTTTTTATGCAGACAAACATTTTTTTTTTTCAGAAATCCAGGCCTTGAAACCCTAATTCTATTCACGTTCTTCTTGATTTATTGTACATTTCAGCTTCAATTGCATCACATTCACAAAACTTTCCTGGACTTTTTATTTGCAAATGTGTGTAGAGATTCATCGGCAAAATTTGCCCAAAAAATGTTTAATTGTTTGGATTTTTCTCTCGTTAGGTAAGTAATCAAGTTTTTCTTCGACATGGACATTGAGGTAGCTCTTTTCAATTAAATATGACATACTAGAATGTGGTATGGTATCGATGGTGAAGATCTTTAGAGAAGCCAATGGTTTTGCTGATAGCTTGGCTAAACAAGGGGTTGGTAGGCTATCTGATCTACGGGCTCTCATTTGATGGGGCTGTTGCTGGATTGAGCTTCCAAACTTGCTGTTTGAGAAAGGAAAAATAAAACATAAAAAATCTTGTCAAGTGTGTGTGTGGGGGGTGGGGGGGAGGGCTCTTGGTGTGTGTGTGTATGGTTTTTTTTTTCCCTTTCAGGTAAGGGTGTTCTTTCGGGGGTATGGGAGTGCTTCTTACTCCCTTTGGTGTGTGTGTGCGTGTGTGTGTTTGGCGTGTGTTTCTCTTCGTGTATCGTTCAATGCGTGTTTGCATGCTAGTTTTGACTATAGATTGGGGGCGATTGCTGGAGTATCCGATGTACTTTTGCTAATGGTAATTGTTTGTTGCGTCTTGGGTGTCTTGTCTTGAGAGGACACTGGGTAGATTTCAAGCTGGGTCTGGTCCATTATGCTGGGTATCCATGGTGCTATTTCCAAAAAATAATAATAATAATAAAGAGAGCTGGGTTATGCTGGGTATCCACACATTTCCAAAAAAAAAACACCTTCACTCAAAAAAAAAAATAATTAATTAATAAAGAGAGTTGGGTGTCTGAGATGTCTCTTATGGCCTGTAGGTGTGAGTTGGGAGGTTTTTCATGTATCAACCTTTTTGCGTCTGTGTCCCTTCTTTCTTGGTTTTTGGTCTTTCTATTTCTTTGATTTTGGTGATGTTTTTCAGATTTTTGTGGGACCGTATTATGGCCTTTGTGTGTTTTGGGTCTCTTTTTCGTTTCCAGGGATTTATAGCTCTGTAACGGGTCTTTGGATTTGTAGTAATGGGGTTTTGGCAGGTTGGATTCCATGTATTGGGCTGAGGTTCTGTTAATTGAAGGGTTTGGGTGATATACTGCAATTTGTGTGAGTGTACATTTTACCAGGTGTGTGTGTATGTTTTCTTGGGTTGGTCTCCTTAATGTCAAGTTTTTTTGTACGCGTGAGTGTTAACTTGGTGTGTGTTTTCTTTGCGTGATCTGTTTGGTGTGAGTTTTGGCTTTGTGGGGTGCGTTTTTGGTGGCCTCGGCTGGGTATGTGTGTATTTATGTTTGTGAGTGAAGGTGTTTCGATCTTTTGCTTACCTTACCATTTGTAGGCTCTTTCTAAGCATATGGAAACAAGGCATCACCATCTCTGAGTTTTTTGTTTTTGTGTTGCTTCCGCTTATGGATGGCATGTGTGTGTTTTTCTCCTTGCTTTGGCAACTGGTTTTGGACCTGTAACAATTTCCATGCTCAAGGGATGTGGGCTTTTCTTTCGTCTGCTTGGGAGATTATCCAGTTTTTTTTGCTCTATTGAAGCTGGCACGCAAGGTTTTATGGCATTTTCAATTTCAAAGGGTTTCTGGAGACTCATCAGTTTTCAAAGGATTGAGTACTGGCATTTTCATTGTGAAGAGAAGAACTTGGCAAAAGATTTAACTGATGTGGAAGGATTTAGGTTGTGGATTTGTCCATTAAAAAAATCTTTAAGAGTTTCAATAGGGCAGTTTTCTTTTCGGTTTATGGAGTGTATAAAGTTTTAGGAAGAATGTTGTGGGGTTGTAATCAATTTCCTTGCCCTATGAGCTCGTATATATTGTTTAAACGTTCTGCTTCAATATGGAGTACATGCACAAGTGTGTGTTTGGTAACAATTTATTCTATATTTCTGAGTTCATTTGGCAATTTACTTTTTATTACTGTTCAAAAAGGGGGAAAAGAAAAGTTGAAAGAAGATACTTTAGTAAGCAACAAAAAATGACGCATTTTCGAAAAGCTGAAATTATTTTAAACTCTCATGACAATACAGTAAATTTTGTCAACTTTTCTCACAGAATTGAACATTTGAATCACATTGCGTCTATTTCAAAACTTCAAAGACTTAATTGATGCAATTGAAACTACAGGAACTAAAATGAGATAGGGACCAAACTTCAAGGGTAAATTTTGCAATTGAGCCATATGATAAACAACTTTTTCAACAATCTTTACAAGAAACGTAGAAATGCATGCCAATTACCTGCCTTAGTTAGCGTTGACCTTTGGAGAAGAAGGGAAACTTCCCAGAAAACTCTTTTTTTTTTTTTTTTGAATTCTACATGCATCAGAAAATCTATTTCTTTTTCACCATCTTTCTTACTTTTAAATTTCTCTTTGGAAATATTCATCCAATCCCAACCTTCCTCAAATATTCATTCGACCATGACTAATGCTATGTCTCCCAAATTTGTATCTCAAATGTGGTTTCCAAGTTGGTTATGAAATTAGGTTGACAAATGAGGCTTTTGGATGGAAAAGTTTTAAGTCAACCAAGTTTTCCTCAAGAAGATTTCGAAATTTCTGTGATTTCTATTCACCCAAACAAATGGAAATTTAGAGCTAGGAATTGTTAATTTGTATGCAGATGTTACAATTGTAACTAAAGCTACTGATATATGTATGACCTGGTCATTTTTAGTTCAAAAGTTATTATCTATGCCAAGTGATGAGCAAGGGGAGTAAATCTTTTAGGGCGCATTTCATAAGTAGACACCTTTTCTCTTACATATATATATACCTACATCATATATCTCTATAATATATATAAATGTACCAATGTGCATAAGTGTTTTACACTTTTATCAATCGATGCACTTTTACTTAACTATTTTCCTTAGAATTTAGAGTTTTAAAAATTTAGTATACCATTTTTTTATTTGTAGTGTGTCTATGCTATAAGAGTCCTACAACTTAATAACATCTATGTGTTTGGTTGGTTTTTTCTTTTTGGACTCTAGAATAAAATAAACCTATTGGTTTTTTTTTTTCGTTTTGTTGAACTCTTTTTTTTTTTTTTTAAACCTCTTTTTGTATATATATTATATACGTATGCATATTTGTATGTTATGTGTATGTTTATGTGCCTCATAGATCAACTTTCTTTTTGTTGGACTCGAGAATAAATTAATCCATTGGTTTTTTTCTTTTTTCTTTTTTCTTTTTTTTTTTTCTTTTTCTTGAACTTTTTTTTTTGATAACCTCTTTTTGTATATATTATATGCGTATGTATATTTGTTTGTTATGTGTATGTTTATGTGCAGAGATAGATCAACAAATATTACAAATCTAGATCGTAGTGGTTATTTTGGTAAATTCATTTGTGGGGTGATTTTAGTATTTTAGATATAAAGCAACTGATAATTACCGATGCCCACAAGTGGTTTACACTTTTATCAATCGGTGCACTTTCACTTAAGTAATTTTCTTAGAATTTTAACAACTTTAGTATACCAATTTTTTTTTTGGTTCCGTCCATGATAATCCTAACTTTTTATTTTTGTGCTTTGGATATATCATGTTATATACAATCCCTACAGCTTTACTAATTTCCTTGCTCTACGAGCTCGTATATGTTGTTTAAACGTTCTGCTTCAATATGGAGTACATGCACAAGTGTGCGTTTGGTAACAATTTATTCAATATTTCTGAGTTCATTTGGCAACTTACTTTTTATGACCGTTCAAAAAGGGGGAAAAGAAAAGTTGAAAGAAGATACTTTAGTAAGCAACAAAAATGAAGCATTTTCGAAAAGCTGAAATTATTTTAAACTCGCACAACAATACAGTAAATTTTGTCAACTTTTCTCACAGAATTGAACATTTGAATCACATTGCGTCTATTTCAAAACTTCAAAGACTTAATTGATGCAATTGAACTACAGGAACTAAAACGAGGTGGAGACCAAACTTCAAGGGTAAATTTTGTAATTGAGACATGATAAACTTTTTCAACAATCTCTACAAGAAACGTAGAAATGCTTGCTAATTACCTGCCTTAGAGCAACTCCAATGGGGCTACCAAATCCACTATTAAAGTCATAAAATGATAGCTCATCAAATTTAACCTACTCCAATGCAAGGTCAAATGTTCTACCAAAAAATGACAAAGTCATTTATATTGTCAAATTTGAGAGCTCAAATGACTTTTGTCAAATGAGTGGGCCCCACGAATATTTGCAATATCAATGGATATATTTTGTGCTTTTACTTTTATACCCTTCCAAATGTCTATAAGTAAAATACTTGAACCCAAATTTTATATTGTGCTCTCTTGTCCAATTTTATTATTTATTTATTTTTTCCTTAGAATGGTTGGTTGAGTGTCACCCAAGATCTAATTATTGGTAACTAGCAGTCACAAAATAAATGAGTACGTGTCTCCATCTCCATGATTATGTAAAAAAAAAAAATTTGATTATTATATTTTTTTTATGATTAATGAAAATGTTAAGTTCTTGTTGAATTCATTAAGCCGTAGAGATTCATAAATTAACATTTTATTACAAACATGCATACTAGCATTTAGCAGTATTGTAGGTGAAAGTTGACTAGGAGAATAGTAGTTGACCCAAAATTTGGTAGTTTGGATGAAATCTACCATTGGAGCAGTATTGTCAAAATATAGCTTTTTGGTACTGTAGCAGTGTCAAATTATAACTTTGAGATGAAAAAAATAGCTTTTTGCATTGGAGATGCTCTTAGTTAGCGTTGACCTTTGGAGAAGAAGGGAAACTTCCCAGAAAACTCTTTTTTGTTTGAATTCTACATGCATCAGAAAATCTATTTCTTTTTTCACCATCTTTCTTACTTTTAAATTTCTCTTTGGAAATATTCATCCAATCCCAACCTTCCTCAAATATGACTAATCCTATGTCTCCCAAATTTGTATCTTAAATGTGGTTTCCTAGTTGGTTATGAAATTAGGTTGACAAATGAGGCTTTTGGATGGAAAAGTTTTAAGTCAACCAAGTTTTCCTCGAGAAGATTTCGAAATTTCTGTGATTCTATTCACCCAAACAAATGGAAATTTAGAACTAGGAATTGTTAATTTGTATGCAGATGTTACAATTGTAACTAAAGCTACTGATATATGTATGACCTGGTCATTTTTAGTTCAAAAGTTATTATCTATGCCAAGTGATGAGCAAGGGGAGTAAATCTTTTAAGGCGCATTTCATAAGTACACACCTTTTCTCTTACATATATATATATATATACCTACATCATATATATATATATACTTATTATGCATGTATGTATGTTGTTCAAGAATTGAACTTGAGTCAGAATTTTGCAAACAGCATAGCCTCTCAGGGAATTCCTCAAGTTAAATTATTATGGCTTGCTATATAGTTTTGTTTACACTTGGCATTATTCCCCTATGACCTCGTATAAGTTGTTTAAATGTACTGCATCAATATTAACTAGATTCACATGTGCCTTGTTCGGTAACAATTTATTTGACATTATCTATCAATTTGAATTTGTGTGGCAGCTAACTTTTCACAATTTTGTTTTAAAAGAAAAACAGATTTTTTTTAAAGGCTTAAAAAAGTTGAAAGAAATTATTCTAGTAAGCAACAATTTGAAGCATATACGAAAAAGCTGAAATTATTTTAAATTCCCACAACAATGTCACAATACAAAATGATAAACGACTTTTTAAACAATCTCCAAAGAAGAGATCTCTTAATAAATAAATCCCAGACGGCCTTTTTATGTCCTTTACCTCATTTTGATGAATTGGTTTTAACTTGGGAATCTAGAAATGTTTATAATGACTAAGCTAGGTCTTTGTTTAGTTTTCCTGTCTCATTCATGAAGTAGTTTAATTGTACCACTTGCCAATTGCCTGCCTTAGAATTAACCTTTGGAGATGAAGGGAAACTTCCCAGAAAACTCTTTTAAAGGAAAAAAAAAAATCTACATGCATATCAGAAAGGTGCTGCTGTATCATATTTATTTTTTCACCTTCTTTCTTACTTCTAAATTTCTCTTTAGAAGTATTCACTCAATCCCAACCTTATTTCAAATATTCATTCAACTAGGACTAATGCTAAGTCTCACAAATTTGTATCTTAAATAGGGGTTTCCAATACACAGACTGGGCTCACTTAATTTTTATTGGAGAATGTTGAGACGGTCCCACTATTATTGAAGATGGCTCCCCATAGCGTTGAATCACATTTGGGAAGGATAGCATTCCAAATAAAGAAATGGCAGAGGACTTTGAGGAATATTCAGGCAGTTCTCACTGATGCAGAGGAGAAGCAAATTACAAATAATGCTGTCAACAGTTGGCTGGAAGATCTGGGAGATTTGGCTTATGATTTGGATGATCTACTTGACAAAATCTCTACAGAAGTTTCGATTCGCAATCTCAAGGCGGCGAGGACTGACCAAGCTAGCACCAGTAAGGTAATTATGAGCTTCATGCCCACTTGCTGTACTAACTTCACTCCGCATTCGTTAATGTTTGATCGCAAAATGAGGTCTGATATAGATGAGATCTCACCCAGATTAGAAGACATTTTTAATCTGAAAAACGGTTTGAATTTGAATGTAAATGTGAGAGGGAGGTCCAACAGAATAACTGAAAGGCTGACTACGACTTCCCTCGTTGATGAATCTCGTGTTTTCGGTCGGGAAAATGATAAAAAGGCAATAGTAGAAAAGGTACTCAAAGGTCTGAAGAAGCATGTGATGGTGAAGTCTCTTTGTAACTCCTATAGTTGGCCTAGGTGGAGTAGGCAAAACCACACTTGCCCAGCTGGTTTACAGTGACGAAAAAGTGACTGGTTTCTTCGATTTAAAAGCATGGGTATGTGTTTCCGAAGACTTTGATGTATTCACGATTACGAAAATGATTTTTGAATTGGTGACTACAGACAATCATGAATTCAAGAACTTGGATAAGCTTCAAGCGAGTCTAAAGGAGAAACTTTCTAATAAAAAATGTCCTAATCTGGAGAAGCTGCCAAGTGGTCTGAACGACCTGACATCTCTCCAGGATTTTCGTATTTCTGATAGCCCGAGAATTGTGTGCTTTCCAGAAACAGGTTTGCCACCAATGCTTACAAGGCTTGATATTCAAGAATGCAAAGCTCTGGATGTGCAAACTTGTAATTATGAGGGAATGGTGATGCCAAGCAAAAGTACTGAAAACCTTTCTCATCTTGAAAGACTGGAACTCATTGGTTGTTCATCTCTGGCGTCCCTTCCCGCATGGAATTTGCCCAGCACCCTTAAAGAACTCCGTGTTTACTATTGCACGAAATTGGAGCCGGGTGTGGAGAGGCCACTAAACAATTGCACATCGTCACTTGAAAGTCTTTCCACTGATGGTTGGGTGAATTTCAAAACGTTCCCTGAGTTCTTCATCAACTTTCTACGTCTAACTCAACTGTCTATAACAGACTGTCCTGGCCTGGAGTCTTTTCCGGAATGCGGTTTACCCCGCAATCTGAGAAGACTTCAAATCTCTGACTGTGAGAATCTGAAATTGCTGCCTGATCAGATGCAATCTCTCACATCTCTGGAACATCTTACAATAGTTCGCTGTCCAAGACTCAATAACTTTCCCCTAGGGGGTTTTCCTCTCAACCTAAAAGAACTTAGGCTTGGAGATATCGGAGTGCCCATCTCAGAGTGGGGTGGTCTGCAAAGGTTGGCCTGTCTTGATTCCTTTTCGATTTGGGGTGAGTGTCCAGAAGTGGTTGTTTTTCCGGGTGAGTGTCTGCTTCCTACATCTCTAAGACGCCTTCTTATCTATGGAGCTGTGAATTTGGAATCCGTATGCGTTGGCCTCCAAAGCCTTCCGTCGCTTGAACATCTATCAGTTTGGAACTGCCCTAAGCTTCAATCTTTGCCAAACACGATGCTTTCAACTCTTTCACGCCTGTATATCGAGAGCTGTCCATTACTAGAAGCAAGGTGCATGAACAAAAGAGGAGAATATTGGCGATGGATGGCCCCAATCCCCTGCGTGCTCATAGAATGGGAAAACGTTCGATCAAAACTCATAGACCTACCACTACCAGTCTCTTCATATTCTTATCCAGGTGTCGTTCAATTACCAATCACAACTCTCTCTCTCTCTATCTATAATCTATATCTATAATCTATATATATAATATATATATATAAGTGCACCGATCCCCAAAAGTGTTTTACACTTTTATTAATTGGTGCACTTTCACCTAAGTGATTTTTTTTAGAGTTTTAATTTTTTAGTCCATCCATAATAATCCTAATAAATATACTTATTACCGTTTTAGAATAAAACTATAACATGTCTCTATTGGGTTTCTTCTATTGTTTTTTTTCCCCTTTCATGTGGACTCCTTAGGTAAGCATTAGTTTCCAATCTCGATTCTTTAGGACTCAAACATTACTAAAAGTGTAACATTAGAAGAGCTAGATAGGTAAAACTACTAAAAACACGAACATGATCAATCACACACCAAGAGCATGTGACTTTGGGAGATACATATATCTAATCTCAAGAAACTTCCCAAGAGACCTTCACACGGATACCCCAATGGTTGTTGCCACAAATGCTCTGCTCAGTCGTACGATCTAGTCGAGCATTGAAGACAGCACAGCCCTGGGCAATCTCAATCTCAGTATCACCTTCAGAGTGATACAAATTTGCTGACACTTGGAGAAAAGATTGATGACTGATAGCTAAAACTGACCTTGACAGAGGAATGCAGTCTTCAGGATTGACAGGTTTGTTGTTCTTGTCTTTCTTCTTATTGAAGAGCATAATTGAATATAGTTCACGCCCAGCTGCACTTGATGCTTGAATGGATCCATAAAGCTTGGCAGTATTTTCGCCAAACAAAGTAACTTCCACAGTGGCCTTTAGAGCGCCCATGTGGACAACGTACTTCAATGTGGCTGCACCAACGGTGGCTGATAAAATTCTCTCAGCAATAAGTCTGGTGACATCGTGGATATCAAACTCACGGTCATCTGTGTCTTCATCATAAGAATTGAACCGGTGGGAGAACATATCCCATTTGATCCACCCTTTACTGACGACGACTTGTTCATTATTGTCATCATAACCCTTGAGATCCAGAGTGATGCGGCCACCATCACAGAAAGAGATGACATAAAGGGACGGGCCAGTTAGCAGGATCTCATATTCTTCTTCACCGCCACCATCCACCCAGGAGATGGATTCAGAATCCTCTTTACTATCCCTGTTGTAGATGACTAGATCGTCAAGTCCATCAAAGACAGAGATGCTACCGTAGAGTTGTAAGGTGGTGCTGCTGATGGTGTCTTTGTCGATGACCACCGAAATCATCTCCATCGCTGGGATTCCGAAACAGGGATGATAAACACCTAGGTCATCAGGATGCTCGTCATCTTTATCAATCCAAAGGTTCGTAACAATGCCGATTAGATTTGTTTCCAGGAATATCCAAGCCGCAAGGATGCTCAATAGATCACCCTTATCGACGCAACCTTCTGTAGGGTACGACAGTGCAATGCAGCAGCAGATAGAACCCAAAAAAAAAAAATTAAATGACAAGTACATGGAAACGAGAAAAGATCTATGAGTAACAACATAACTATAACAATAACAACTCCTCGTACAAATATTAAAAAAATAAACTCAACTCATTCATAGATTCATAAGTAGTAGTAGTAACAAAAATCAATTTTTTTTAACAGATCCAGAGAGAGAGAGAGAGAGAGAGAGAGAGAGATGCTTGCGTGGCCTCTTCAAATTAGGCAGAGAGAGGTGATTAAGGCGAAAAATATGTCATCTTTCCGAGAGAGTTGAGGGTCAGGGACGTATTCTGACATGTTTGTTAACTAACAGACGGCTCGCTTGCTAGGGAACAAAAATTTGACAAGAAGAGGAGAATTCTAAGAGCATCTCCAATGGAGAGTTGTATTTTGAGGTGGTGCTAAATTTGTGATATACAACCTCAAAGATGTATACAACCTTCAAATATAAGTTTTGAGAAAAATGTGCTCCAAATCGCGGGTGCTAAATGGGGGTGTACATGATTAGGACTGGTAAAATGGGTCGACCTGCAAACCCGACATGAACCTGACAAAAATTATCATGTTTTGGGTTCACCCTAATCATGCTGGGGTCCATATCAATGTTAACCTGTTTAGAACCTGACAAAAACAGATCCGATCGATCCGAACTCGATAACCTTTAAAGAACGTGATTAACCCGATATGAGCATAATTCATCACAGTCATTTACTTAAATGATCAAAACCCTAATTATCTAAAGTAGAACATGCAAATTATCCATTTTTCATATAAAATGACATCAGTACTTTTATAGTAATTACACTAGGTATTATCTTTTTCATGATCTTATGGTCCTTGTTAGTTTATAACTTAAACAGTAGTGCTTGATACTTTTGATTTTTTTTATAGCTGAAGTATACTAAATCCTAGGTACTTTGGAAAACGACACGAGTTTGTGTATTTCTCAATGACTTTTTTGCCAATTAATATCGATTTATTGCATGGGGGAGGGGATGAGATTCGAACTTGAATCTATGCATCGGAGGGGCACTTAGTGCCATCCCTTTAGTCTTTACCACTGAGCTATTACCTCACTCGCTCTTTTCCAATTAATCTTCATTTCTCACATGTTTGATCAGAGGGGATTTTGGAGCATAATTACAACATTTAGGTGATTTGAGTGATTTTCGTTTCAAATGCATCATCCTACCAGGCTGCACACTAAACGTGTCAAATGAATCAGGTCGGGTTAACCTGTTAAAAAATAAATTGTGTGAGTTGACTTTTCAAGACCCGATTGCTTACTGGATCGGTTTCAGGTTGAGCAAAATGGTCTAGCATATGTAAGCCAACTCGACACGAACCCGATATGTAGACACGTTTTGCCAGCCCTAGTGAAAATCTATATGGATCCACATAAAGTTCTATCTAGCCCTACCTACTCTCTAAACCCATAAGTTGAAGAAATTGCTCTCCACACCCACCTCACTTCTCCAAACTACCCATCATTCCCCTAATTCACACCGACTTACTATTCTCAACCACTTTTATTCACACCCACCTATGAATCACGGGCACTCTATTCACGGCATCGTATCAGTGTCAGACACGCGAACACGAGTTGGACACGCGGACACTCGCCGGATACATCCTGGACACACTTCGAAATGTGTCCAATAATTTAGATTAATTTTGTGGAGTGGATACGCGCCGGACACGCCTGAGACACGCTAGGGGGCATGGGATACGCGTCGGACATGTTTAGAATACTCTATTTAGGGTTTATCTTTTTGAAATTGGGGGTATTTAAGCATAACTAATACTTTAGATTCTTTCTGAAATTATGCATGTTGACGTACTAGTCTTTATTTAATTACTAGGTCTAATGTTTTCATGTACTTTTATTTATGTGTTGATGCCTCTTATTATTAGGATAATGTTAGTTCTTGAGTACCTAGTTGTAATAAACTATAAAATAATATATACATACGTCCAACGTGTCCCCAACGCCGTGTCCTACTTTTTTGAGATATCACGTATCCGTGTCGGTACTTCATAGACAGTTAGACACCCACCTGTTATTCACACCCACCTTCCTTACCTTCAAAAACTTTCTTTCAAAAACTTTCATCGCAAGATATCCAATCTTCGACGTTAGTTTTGGTCTTTGTTCATTTTCATGTTTTCATTGTATAACTACAAGTTTTATATGCATCAATCTTTGTTTTTTTGGTTAGCATATTCGATCTTTCAAACCCTCTATCGGTATTGTTCCATTAATCATTCCTAACAAAATAAAGAAATAGAAATCTAGCTTTGGTGATTAGGGTTTGTAATTATGTAAGTATTTTATTATCATTAATTATAAAAGAGGGCGGGTGTAGAGAGTATTAACTAAGTAATTACTTTTAATTATTTGTCCTTTGTGTAATTTTGCCAAGGCTTATAATTGGAACTAAAAAACTTCCTTAAAATGTGGGTGTGGAGAGCACTTTAGGTGGGCTCGTATAGACCCTCTCTTCTTTCTTGGGACATTTTGAAACAACTCCCAAAAAGTTGACGGTTTTTGTTTAAAGTCCCAGCTTATTTCTGTTTTTGTTTCAAGTTCCAACTTTCAGAGAAAAACTTCTCTAAAATCCCTAAATCCTCTGAGTTTTAAAAAACGACTGAATGGTGCATTGCAGAGTTTTACACTTGAGTTTAAAAACAATCGAGTAGTGCATTGCAGAGTTGTACCATGGCTGGCTCTTAAAACGACTAAGTGCTGCATTGCAGAGTTGTACATTAAGTTAAAAAATGACTGCGTGGTGCATTGCAGAGTTTTAAAATGACTGAGGGGGTGGGGTGCATTGCAGAGTTGTACCATGACTGATTTTTAAAACTCAGCCGTTTTTGGGACTTTAAACAAAAAACCGGTAGAAAAGTGGGGACTTCAAACAAAACTCGCTAGAAAAGTGGGGACTTTGAACAAAAACCGAAAACTACCTTGACTTTAAACAAAAAAGGTTTGGGCTCGGTGAGTTACCCCAAAAAAACATCGAGAAAGGTCAAGCATATATGTTTTATGAAATGATCAGCGATCTCATTTATGCTATGCCCTGCATCATGTTCGTGTGTGTTTATTGAGCTTTCTTCAGTCTTCACGTCAGCGCTTTGCTTCGCTTTATAGAAGAGAGACCGTTGTCTTGAGAGGGAAAAGCAAGCGCAAGCGATAGAAGGGATAGTCCCTCGCGCCTTCGCACGAACTACTAGGATATGGTGAGATCATTAGTGAAAGGAGGACTAACGGCGAACCTATCCTAAAGGACGAGGAATAGGAAGAGTCAATTTTATTTGAAGATAATTAGCGCTTATGCACCTCAGGTAGGCCTAGATAATCACATTAAAGCTGAATTGGGGGAATTATGGATGAAGTGATTCAAGGAACTCCTATTGGGAAGAAAACACACACACACACACACACACACACACACATATATATATATATATATATTTTTTGAGAGAGAGAGAGAGAGGAGAGGAGATTTTAATGGTTATGTAGGATGAGATCGGTAGGGGATGAGATGGTCCAAGAGGGACACGGGTTTGGGGATAACAATGAAGCAGAAGAGACTATTTTTCATTTTGCGGTAGCATATGACCTTATGTTAGCAAACACTCGGTTTATAAAGAAAGATGAACATCTAATTGCCTTTAGGAGTGGGTTGTATAGGATTCAGATTGACTTTGTCCTAATTAGGAAAGTAGATAGGTTAACTTGTAGAGACAGTAAAGCTATCCCAGGTGAGAGTTTGACATCTCCAAATGGAATGGTTGTTCTAGATGTGTACTAAAGTAAATTCAATAAAAAGAAGAGTTCAGGAATACTAGAATTCGGTGGTGGAATTTAATGCGGGGGTATGAAAAATCTTTTACTACTAAAAAGTTCTAAAGCAACAAGAAAACTTAGATAATGATACTAATATAATGTGGACTAACATGAGTGCTTGTATAAAAAGAATAACAAAAGAAGTTCTCGGAGAGTCAAAAGATAAGGGACCGATATCTACAGAAACTTGGGGGTGGAATACCGAATGAGCAAGTACAAACTATGATAAAAAGTAAAAGATGTTTTAAAATGTGCCCAAAAACGAGAAAAAAAAAATAGAGGATTATAAAAGATACTCACTCCATCCGTCTCAAATTGATAACCCTACTTTGAAAGTCAAAACTTATAAGGGGACAACAGTTGTACATAAAACTGTCTTGTTTTTCCAGAAATGGCCTCAATAGATGTTTTGTTCTTTAATGATTGTCAAGTCTTTAATGGAGTATGTCTCTCTTTTATTTTGAATTGAAAAGGGTAGTTTTGGAAAAGTGGGATAAGTTTACATTGACTTTTCAAAACGAGACTCCATTTTGGGACATCCCAAAATGGAATATGGGACTATCAATTTGGGAAGGACGGGAGTTTAAGGATATAAGCAAAGAGGTTAAAAGGGTGGTAAGAGAAGCCAAGGGTAAGGAATACGATGATTTTTATACCAAATTAGATACAAGAGATGGAGAGAAACTTATTTATAAGGTTGCCAAGTGTAACGAGAGAAAGACTAGAGATAGTAATCAAAGTTAATGCGTAAAAATGAAACTCAACGGGTTTAAGTGAAAGACGATGATATTAAAGAGAGGTGGACGCAATATTTTGAAAACCTATTGAATGAAAAACATACTAATAGACAAAAAAAAAATATATATATATATATATACTTAATATACATGGTGGACAAAAGCCCAAAATTTGATGGTTATAGATTTGTTTTTCTTTTGGCATTTGGATGGTTATATATGATAAATGTAGAAATGTGAGACAATGGGTGGACAAAAACCAACAAAATTGGATGATAAAGTAGTTTATGATTTAAGAATCAAATAAATAATTTCACAAGTGTGAGAATGTAATAACTCCTTGGAAACTAGTGGGCGTGTGTCATGCTTTTGTTTTGCACACTCTCAACTAGTAGTATAAAATATATGAAATCAACTAATAAGTATTTTTTTTTTAATCTACTGTTGAGAAAGGAAACCACTAACCACTATATTATCTAGACTGGGCATACAGCGTTTGCCGTATTTCTTCTTATCTTTTGTTTAAAGCAAATTAATAATTAAAGACCAAAAAAAAAAAAAATTAATTAATTAATAACAAGAAACATGTGGAAACGAGAAAAGAGCTATGAGTAATAGTATTACAACAACAACAACAACTCATCATACAATAATAATTAGAAGAAAAAAAAAAACTCAATTCATTCATAGATTCGTAAGTAGTAGTAACGAAAATCGATTTTTTTTTCAGAGATCCAGAAAGAGCGAGATGCTTACGTGGCCTCTTCAAATTATTACCGAGGCAGAGAGAGGTGACTAAGCCGAGAAATACGCCATCTTCCCGAGAGAATGGAGGTTTGGGGACGTACTCTGACATTGTTTGTTCTGAGTCTTCTGACATTGTTTGTTAACGAACAGACGTGTATGAAACCCTAGAGAGAGAGAGAGAGATGTAGATAGCGGTTGTTGGTGGTGGAAGCGCAGGAGGGGGATGAGGGGGTTGGGTACGGTGAGGAGGAGAGACTTGGTTGGATTTGGGTAGCGGCGACGGCGAGCAGTTGAGAGAGAGAAAACCAAAACAAACCCTAAATCCCCAAAAGAAAGAGAACTCACCGCTGTTATGTAAAATTACACTAATCTATACTAATATATAAAAAGAAAGGTAAGGGTACCAATTCATACTTTTCAACCACTGATATTTACAATTAAATCCATAAATTTATCTCCTAAAAATTAAATAAAAGAGGTCTGTATGGTCATTACACATATCAAACCACAACTGCCACAATATAACCAACCTATCCACGTGTACCTATTTTGCACAGTCCAACGCATTACACCAACCACCTCAAAAAAAAAAAAAAAAAAAAAACTGCCATTGTAAAATACAAACCAAGAAAAATGTTGTGCTGACAATTAAAACCTTTGGAACAGAAGGTATGGAAGTTCAAGAGGTAACTCAGTGATCATCTTTTACTTTTTGTATACATATATGTTTTCATCATGTCTAATATTTGAGTGTGCATTCATACATATATGTTCCTCATGTTTACTTCCTGGATTTGCACTAACAATTAAATAGAGACACCAAAATAAATGTTCCATTGAGCCATGTTTGTCAAAATTCTCAAATTCGCCTTTTTCTCTTTAATAAAAAGGGGATACTAGCTCTCTCTCTAGCTCAGTTGGTACCGCTCCCTTCTTCTCAGTGGGAAGTTGGGGGTTCGAATCCCCTTATGGGGATTCTCTATTTGCCCCCCGTATGTTCTTCAGTCGGAACGAGTGGCCCTACGGGGCTTTACAGTGGGCCAATGTGGGGCTTGGGATTGGGTTTGGGCTGGGTTGTGTGGGTGTGTTGGGGGAGAGTGGGAAAGTATGGAATTTGCATATCAGTGTCAAGTCGTCTTCTTTACTGAAGATTTTCCGTTACATATCCGTTAATGGCGGTGACAATAGTAATTTGCTCTCTAAAAGTTGCTACTTTGAATTGTTTGGTCCTCTTCCACATTTTTACACACTGAAAATCGCTAGTATCCCCCCCTTTTTTTATTATTTACCTGATTCAAACTGGACACACGCACACACCCCAACACACACACACAACCCAGCCCAAACCCAATCCTAAGCTCCACGTTAGCCCACTGTAAAAGATATGTATACAAAAAGTAAAAGATGATCACTGAGTTACCTCTTGAACCTCCATGCCTTCCGTTCCAAAGGTTTTAATTGTCAGCACAACATTTTTCTTAGTTTTCATCATGTCTAATATTTGAGTGTGCATTCATACATATATGTTCCTCATGTTTACTTCCTGGATTTGCACTAACAATTAAATAGAGACACCAAAATAAATGTTCCACTGAGCCATGTTTGTCAAAATTCTCAAATTCACCTTTTTCTCTTTAATAAAAAGGGGATACTAGCTCTCTCTCTAGCTCAGTTGGTACCGCTCCCTTCTTCTCAGTGGGAAGTTGGGGGTTCGAATCCCCTTATGGGGATTCTCTATTTGCCCCCCGTATGTTCTTCAGTCGGAACGAGTGGCCCTACGGGGCTTTACAGTGGGCCAATGTGGGGCTTGGGATTGGGTTTGGGCTGGGTTGTGTGTGTGTGTTGGGGTGTGTGCGTGTGTCCAGTCTGAATCAGGTATGTAATAAAAAAAGGGGGGGATACTAGCGATTTTCAGTGTGTAAAAATGTGGAAGAGGACCAAACAATTCAAAGTTGCAACTTTTAGAGAGCAAATTACGATTGTCACCGCCATTAACGGATATGTGTAATGGAAAATCTTCAGTGAAGAAGACGACTTGACACTGATATGCAAATTCCATACTTTCCCACTCTCCCCCAATCTTCATGTCGTACGTATAACTTCACGCACATGTGTGTATGTATGTGTACAACTATGTGTATATACTTCCCTAAGTTTGAATCCCAAATGTGGTTATCAAATGCTTTAACATTTGCACACTTGATCGATGTTATTATATGTTATTGAATGTGATATAACAAACAAAGTATTTGAGAACTACATTTAAAATTTTACTTTATTATTTGTAAGTTTAGGAGAAAATAACATAGATAATTGCATTGCACACTCAATGCATGTGCCTCTGCGACTAGTATTTATAGTTGTGTAACTGTGGCAGGCAAATGCTACCGTATAATCAACTGGTTTGGTTGGATGATACAATCAAATCACTTTACATATAAGAAATGTTTGTACTACGGATACAAAGGTTCCTTACTATAGGTACAAAGGTTTCTTATCATAGGTACTAAGGTTTTTTATCATGGGTACAAATCTCCCTTACCACAAGTACAAAAGGTCACAGATACAAAGTTTCCTTATCATGCGTACAAAGCTTCTTTATCATAAATACAAAGATTCCTTAAACGGATAAAACCATAAGTGGTTTTGATATGATACAAATATTTCATATAAGGGTACAACATTTTATTATCTTGGTACAAACATTTCTTATAAGGGTGCAACGTTTTCTTACCAAGTACAAATATTTCTTAAAATGGTACAACATTTCTTACATTGGTACAAACATTTGCTATAAAAAGTACAAACATTTCCTACCTCAGTACAAATATTTCTTACCAATTGTTTGATTATACCATGCAACCAAACCACTTGGTTGTACCCTTCCGTTAGTCAACTATAGTTTGACCGTTAGTTTTTGGGCTTAAAAATCCTATAATGACAACTTTACCCTTATTAAAATAAGCTAAGAAATATTGTAAAAACTTAATATATCTCTCTTCTCTCTTCCATTCTCTCTCTCTAAACTCCATCTCCTCTGTTTTTCTCAACAAGAACGTATGAGATTCTTTGTAAATTAAGAGGTTAACAAGAAAGAATTTCAGAAACACAAACACCCATTTTCCATACCTACATATACATATATATATATTATACACATCTATTTATTATATGTATACTAGTAATTACCTGTGCCCGTGGCCACGGCGTAAAAATAATAATAATTAATAATAATGTAGAGTTTGATACAATTGTACACAAATTGTGATCAAAATTTGGTCACTCCCTTGAACAAATTTCATTAGGATTTTAGCCTACTAATTTTCATTGGTTTTATCTTTTGTATTTTGTAATAAGAATCAGAATATATTGTAAAGTTAGGATCCTTATTGCTTGAGAGGATGCCAAGAAAAATGTGTTAAGTTTAGGAGTGTAATGGCTATACCCTTTGGCATCCTAAAAGGAACTATACATACTTAACAACACATATTGGTGCTAAATCTGTCGTGAAAATTTTCACACCTTTTTATACAAAATGCCAAACATATTGGGGCCCACTTTTCATTTCATTGTACCTTCACAGCATAGCCACACAGAAAATTATCTTCAAAAATAGAAAAGACAAAAAACAAATATATAAAGTAAAAAAATGCTTGCATAATACAATTCTAAATTCATATTTTTAATAAGGGAAGACATAATTCTTAAGCCCCAAACACCAAAACACTAAACCAAATTTCAGCTATTAAAGTTCAACTTCTTGCTCTCCAGATTCTCCTTCCTAGCACCGACGATGGGTTCTTCTTAGCAACCATACTGTGCAATTGAATTAACCTGCATCTCAAAAGTTGTACAAAAATAAACAAATAAAATTAAAAATAAAATGATATTGTAATATTCTAAAGAGAAGTTAACCACCATTAGAGTCCCTGGCAATACACATGTTGTGCAAATGGACATGACTAACTAATATACACCTTTAGTTAGGATCTATACCTATCAATATGGAAATGCATTGAAAATACTCACAATGATAAATATGGAAATGCATTGAAAATACAGTGAGTATGAAAAATAGAATTTCCCCGACCCTCCCTAATAAGAAAACAAACAAACACACCATACGCAAACACAACTTGAAACAGAAGTATATTTGTTTTAAATCAACTATAATTAAAACTAAAAACTCACTAAAAAACTTTTGACGATCAGTGCCCTTATTGAAAAAAGGTGGGAAAGGATATGGACCTAATTTACATCAATAATGAAAGATGATATTCAAAACTCACTATGCTTAATTGTTGCCAAGATTGAAATGCCAAAACATGTAGCAAAAAATACAGAAAAAAAAAAAAAAAAAAAAAAAAAAAAAAAAAAAAAAACAAATATGCTAAATAGTCAACACTTACATTAGCAAGAAAAGCTATACAACCTTAGAGCAAAACCTCACAGGCTTTGGTATATATACACCAAATTGAAGATCAATAAAAATTTGCAAAATCCAGTAGACACAAATAGAGAGAGTTGCTTGAGACCCTAATGCACCCTTTTTAAACTAAGGACAGCACTATAACTTTTTTAGCTCAAGAACCCCAATATAATAAGGATCAAATTCCAAGCCTCAATCATATATCAAATTCCAAGCCTTAAATCAAATTTGCAGCAATTCTCTTGTGCAACTAATCCAACATAATGACTCTAACATGAATCTCACAAATGATATCGATTCTCCAAGACTGCATTGGTTCCCTGCAAGTAAGACAAATAATCTAAGTTTTTTTTTCACTCTTTTTTTTCCCTTCTCCCTCTCTCTCCCTCTCTCTTTAGCTTAGAGTGGAACTCTCTAGGTTCTCACCCAAGCCTAAATTGATAAGTTAACAGACATCATCCATGAAGAACGGAAGATTCAAGAATAGCCAAATAGTACTCAAAACTTTTAAATTCCTCCAAACTGATTTTTAGTTTTTTATTTATAAAAAAAAATCCACCCCAAGCAATTTTTCCATGTCCTTTTAATTTTTCCTCACAGAACTTTCACATTCAACCACACACATGTAACAACACTAATTGAATAGGAATGACAGAAATACCTCCGAACGGTAAGGCCACCGAGGAGCTTGGAGAAGAGGACAGTAGGGGCGGTCGATGCCGGAGACAAAGGCTCGCCTCAAAAAAAACAAAAAAAGCACACATTGAAGATCAATTACAACGGCAGATTCACAAAGAAAACTACAACAAAAAAAATACTGATATGAAGATACTGACAAAAGTTAGGGGCGGCATTCCTGCCACGACTTCCATTTGATGGAAATCCATACACTTAAAGAAGAGAGAGATGGTGGTGGCCACCAACAGCTAGCACTGGCGGGAACTTTGGACGGACGGCATCGGGTGGCTGAGAGAGGAGAAAAGGGAGAGAGTATTGAGATAGCTTTTCAGAAAGCTTTTTTGGGACAAACAATCACTTTAAAAAGCTGTCGCAATTTGGGATAGGGATAGATTACCTAATAACCGAGTCCTAGATGAACAGAAATCCTAAGAGACATACTACGCATCCGAGTTGCGACACAGAGAGAAAAGAGCAATTTCGAGCGAAAGAGAGATAAAGATATGAAGATTACACCACATATTATTAACAGCACATGGGTAAACTATGCAGCACGACAATCAAGTTAAAATTGGGACACTGGCCAAGAACTAAGAAGATCAAAAGATGTAATACCCGTACCCGGAGAAATGAGATAATATCTGCTTTGCATGCATTAATTAGTATTTTTAATAGCATGTGATAATTTGGGTAAGTACCAGTTACCCCAACGTGTTAAGTGCTTGATAAAAGGGCACATTTGGACAGATATGAAGTGGGACCCACGAGAGGTCCGAATTAAATAAATTGCATTTAGTTGCATTTATATGATTAAATGAATATTTGTTTAATTGCTTTAATATTTTATTGTTGGTTGCAATATTTTTATGGTGCCAGTTTGAGTACCCGTGTGAGAGTGAATAGGAACCAGATTCATAACTAGTAGGTTAATTAGCAACTTTACAAAATATGTGGGACCACGTTTGGGACCCTGTTTACACCCTAATTTGGGATTTTCCAAGGCACATGACAATCACGTGACCTGATGACGTCATCATAGGAGCAGGCAAGCAGATGAGCAGGTGATAAGGACAATGACGGAGGAAAGACCGATATCAGAGATAACGGCTGGTAAGGTTGATACGTCCAATATGTGTATCGGTGTTAAAACTGAGTAAAGTGACACCAGGACACAGATGACACCTCGGCCTCAACAATTAAGACCGATGTTGCAAAGTAAGAAGTAGCAGCGTTGGCATCGGTAAAGAAACCTCGGCCTCGGCAAGAAAGGCCGAGGGTCATCAGGATGGTTCTGTAAGACCCAGGAGTGGTGATCAACGAACTAGAGAAGTGAAGAACGTAAGATCGGGCTTGGATAATGACAGGATTCAGAAGATGGCAGTTACTTGAAAATATTGGTCAGTTAAGACCGATAACCAACCAACGAAGGTTCTAAAGTGTTGGGAGTGAAAGGTATGAAAGGAAATAAAACATCGGACTTGCAAAATAATTGGTAAGTAATCTATAAGTAAGAAAACATCGGTCAAACGAGACCGATGGACACTAGTAGACTTCCTATGGAGAATAAGACTGACTTCCATCAACCAACAAGGGTTAAACCACTCAGAGAGGGGTGCTATCGGTCAACTGGGATATGCTCACAAGGTTGTTAGGTAGTTGAGCATGGGTGAGAACGTGTGCTTTAGGAGATGCTGAGCTGGAAGGAAAGCAGTTACATGAAAGAGAAACATGGCAAAAGTGGGATCATCACACAGATCGTGGGAGATCATGGGACAAAGTGGGAGCAGTAACCTGTACACGCCCAGAAATCAGGGGCCACCTAACCCCACTAACCCCACTAATCCCACTAACCTGAACGGTTATGCACTCAAGTCTATAAATAGAGTAGGGTGGGCAACATTTGAAAGGGGCTAACACACACGCCACTTCTGCGCTAGCAGACTTTAGTTTCTCCTCATAACAATACTGCTCTTGCTCTTGAGTGATTTCTGCTTCTGTTCTTTTGAGTGATTTGTGAGTTTTCATTGTTCTCTCAGTGATTGTAATTGTTCTTTGAACGTTTGTAATCGCTACTTGTTCAATCAATGAAGATGATGATGTCTGTGGAGGTATTCTGAGTCTCAAGTGTTTGATTTGTCCTTTTTCAATTTCCATTTATAATTACTTGCTTGCATCAAAGTAGAGTAAAAGCCCACATTTTTGTTGTTTTTGAGTACTTTAACAACAAGTCGCCAAAATTAGAAGTTAGATTGGGTTATCACAACCTCTTTTGAGTCCACGTGGACTCTGGCACGCCCGACGCACACCATACCACACCAAATTTTATTGCAAACAATTTTTGGCACGCCAGGTGGGACAGTGTTAAATGGAAGGAAAGGGAACACGATCTAAGGGGATTTCCCAAGAGGTAGGTTCACGCAAACCTGTCTTAGAACCTGTCTTAGAACCCGTCATAGAACCGGTCTTGGAACCAGTCATTAGCTCAGTAGCCAGTTAGGCAGACTTGTCAAACATGGGTAATCACTTGATGGAAATGTTCAACCAACGCTTGGCTGAGATGTCCATTAGGCAGGACCAGACTTTTACCCAAGGGAGTGAAATGTTCCGTGAAATGAGGGAGTGGAAGGAACACCAAGCAGGTGATCCTTCACAGCCATCTATCCCACCAACCTCCCTGTCTCAGGTTGGGTTGGGGGCAAGTCAATATGCACCTTCATCCTCCCAGACCAAAAAATACGTTACACCTCCAAAGAGGGAGGGCAAGGAGATCTTAGGGGAGACTGTGAACCCACCTCGGGTTGTGCTCCGACCAAGCATCACCATCAGGGAACCATTGGTCGGTCTAAACGGGCAAGATTCATACCGTCAGTGGGAAAGAATCAACCCTTTGTTCGGAGACAACCTAGTCACCGAGGACGAACCCATGGGGAATGATAGAATCTATCCAGAATATGAGACCGGCATGAGAAGGGGTACCCCTGTCCAAACAGCTAGGGTAGATCAAGAGCAGATCGCCAAGGTCATTCACCAAGACTTTGGTGGCCTACTCCGTAGAACCGAGAGGCCTGTCTATAGGAGGCCGCATACCGATGCCATTGAAAGAGTGCCTTTTCCCCGAGGATATAAGGTGCCCAATTTCACAACGTTTTCTGGTGAGGGAGACCAATCGACCGTGGAGCATATCGGTCGTTTCTTGCTTCAGAGCGGAGAGGTGAGTCACCGAGGAGATATGCTACTAAAGTTGTTCCCTAATTCCTTGACTGGGGTAGCTTTCAGTTGGTACATCAACTTATCTTCAAACTCTTTCCACACTTAGAACCAAATGGAGGAAGCGTTTCATGCCCAATTTTATCGAACTGAGCCCGAAGTCTCTATGGCCGATTTGACTAGGCTGTATCAACTGCCAAATGAATCGGCTGAAGTGTACATTGCTAGGTTTAAACGGGCTAAGCATCGCTGCAAAGTCATGTTGCCCGAAGAAGAATTTGTCAATATAGCCCTTGGGGGACTCACCTTTGAACTACGAAAAAAGTTTGAGGGCATGGGTTTCCGCGATCTCATCGAGCTTGCAACTCGAGCGGCCCGATATGAGCACATGCTCGAGGAAGAACAGGAGAGGAAGAATTCTTCTAAGGGAACCTATTACAGGGATCCCAACTATGATATTCATGCTACTGAGTACGAAATCAACACTGAGGTGGACGTGGTCGAGATCGTCTCAAAACGGCCATATTTATGTCAGCCTTTGCCAAAACCGACCGATGCGCAATTGTCCTCGGTCAAAAAACAGCCTTTTGAGGCCGGCAAGCAATATTCATTTAACATTGCGATGGCTGACCAGATTTTTTACTTTATGATGGACGATAGGCAAATTCGGCTTCCACACGACGTTAAAATACCTTTGGCCAATGAGCTGAAAGGGAAAGAGTACTGCAAATGGCACAAATCTTGGCGCCATACTACTAACAACTACTTGGTATTCCGAAATGTTTTGCAGGATATGATCGACAAGGGGAATCTAAAGTTTGCTGAGAAAGAGAAAGAAGTAATGGGAGTTGATAGCAATCCATTTCCAGAGATAGTGGGGGAAAACATGGTGGCACCTGATTTTACTATCCTGCGCAGGCTAAGAAAAAAGATTGACCTCAAAGGAGCTGAAGTTGCTGAAACAAGCACGAGAGTAAACCAACAGGTGGAGGCGAGATTGGCTTCTAGTGTGGTGTCGGACATGGCCGATCAAGAGGTGAGTAAGGTCCCAACTTTGCAATGGATGGTTGATTTTTGATCGAACAAGGGTTATGTCCAAAATGCAAGGCTGAGGTAGCTAAACCTAACGAGCCAAAGAAGGAAAAGGCGCATCGGCCACCAAGTCCGAGAAGGCCGATTCAAAGCCGCCTCACATATCTAAACCAGGAGTACCGCAAGAAACCCGATTTTCAGAAGCGTGAGCATTATCGTGATGAACCAAGGCAGGAAAACAGGGACGTGAGAAGGAAAACGTACCAACGCCAAGACCGAACCCCACGGATGATCATTCTACCACAAGCTGAAGTAAACCGTTGGAAAAGAGTGGAACACCCCAAATTCCCAGAACACGCATACTTCAGCAAGACCCAAAAAAGGATAATGCAGAGGCTGAGGCAGTCAGTCCAGAATTTGGAAGCCAAATACCGTTCGGAGAAGAAGCGGGCAGATCAACAAAAGGACATGGTGCCAAGGGAGATCCTAAGCCGTAAAGGAAAGGAAAACATCGAGGCAGATGGCCGGGATACAAAACTTCAAAAGTTTGAAACACCATCCATTCTTGAAGTAAACAAATCAGACTTGGAGATGGCCGATATTGATTCGGACTACGAAGAATCACTGGACAGATACATCCAGTTTGGAAGCATTCCAAAAAATTTCTCGGTGAATATGGTATATACTTTACCGATGTCTTTCGGAGCGATGCCCGACCAAGGAAGCAAGATGGAGGGTGATGTGCACGAGGACAAGGGTCCGTCGACGCCCGTGTTTGTGGATCAAGAGGTGAAAACAGAGAAGCCAAAGGTATCGGTAATCAGATCAAAGATGAAAAAGGAAAGAAACCCACAAAAGTAGTCTTTGAAAAACCAGCAGAGGGAATGTCACAACATCTGAAGCCATTGTACATCAACGCGGCCATTGATGGAGTGCCATACTCAAGGGTGTTGATCGATAACGGAGCTGCGGTAAACATCCTGTCGTCGATTATATTGCTGAAATTGCAGCAGGACGAGAAAGAGTTGATCCCAATCGAGCTCACAGTCTGTGGGTTCATAGGAACACCAACGAATACCAAGGGGATCCTCCATATGGAACTCACAGTGGGGAAAAAGACCACCATGATAGCTTTTTTCGTGGTGGATTCCGGTGCATCATACAATGCCTTGCTCGGTAGAGATTGGATTCACACCAGTTGGCGTATTCCATCAACTTTGTATCAGTTCCTGATTTTCTGGAATGGTGACGAGGTAGAAGTGGTTTGGGCTGATCATAAGCTTTTTGTTGCCAGGGTCCACTGCTCTGAGGCCGTTTTGTATGAGGATGATATTGGCCCTGTTAAATTTATCGGAACAGATAAAAACGGCCGAGATCGGCCACCATGGTGAAGGATCGATCAAAAGAATCAGTTAATTAAGGTGTACAAACAACTCGATCGGCCATCAATCATGATTACGCCGATCGATAACGATGCAGAACTTAACATCCCCAATGGACCACCCCATCATCAGTGAAGCTTAGAAGGGCACTGGCCGTGCAGGCCAGTGTAGCCAGAATACAAGCTTTTCTGGCATATGATGTTGTCAGAATCAAGATATAAAAAGTATACTTTTATTTATGCTTTACTTTTCTAAGGATTTGTAGTGTGAAAGTAAAGGTCGAACCCACAGAGATTGATTTACTACAGCGACTTAATTTTAAAACCTAAATTTAGTTAATTAAGAAAACGGATTTGATTTTAATTTGAATTAAACTAAGAACATAAAAATAAATCTAAACTATGAAAGCAATTTAAATAGTTGTTTTTAAATAATGTTTAAGGGAACCTAGGATTGCAAATCCACCACTAGCTTTATAATAAGAATATTTATGAATTACTTTAGCTTATTACATTGGATGATAATGGGAAATTGTAGCTACAAGCCCAATTCCTCCGACAAGAAGATAATCATGGTTCAAGCACCAACATAATCCATCTTCGGTTAGCACGAATTATCCCACACTAAACTAGGGTTGTGATCTAATCCGTCTAATCTAGGCATGGACTATTCGGTTTAGTCTCCACCATGTGTTATCTAGAAATCCGAATCATATTACAGTTCACAACCAACATGTATTCAAGTGACTACGTGCAGTGCATAAGTTTGTATGCAAATTTATGATATAAAACTACGATTCAAACAATATATGACCTAAAACATTATATCATAACTTTAGCAAATATTTAATTACATCTTCTCTTGTTTACCATTCTATAACAATCATAGTTACATAACAAGAAGTATCAAATTGAGATTACAAGAATGTCGGTAATCATCGCTTATTTAAACACACTTATTGAAAAATTTTAAAATTTTGCATAAACTAATGTGCATGTGTGAGTGCATACCCCCAAACCTAAACCTTTCATTGTCCCCAATGAAACAATAAAATGAAAGAAAGGTGAGCAGGTAAGAAAGAACAATAATACCTCGATCTCGGCAAACACAGAACAGGTTAACACAAAGGAATATGACAATAAAGTTCAATGTTACCTGTTACTTCTTAACAAAAGAAAATTAAACAAACCAAATAATAAAAACAGCAAAAAGAATTATAACTAAACTAAACAAAATTAAATAAACTATAAGACTTAAAGAAAGTAAAAAGATAATAAACTATAACAGAAAGTAAAACATAACTAGAACAATGAAAACAACAAACGACTCGATCTATTAATACCTAAGAAACAAAAACAGAAAAGTAACAACTACTAGAACAGGTGTGGGAGGAAGATATAAGAAAACAAAAGAAGAAAATGAAGGTTTTTTTTTTTTTTTTAATCACTAAAATTATGTATGTAATATTAAAATAAATTAATTTCGCACCCCAAACCTGTCCAAAAAAACTCTAAGACTGACCAAAACGACTCAAAAACATCCAAAAATCAAAGGAACAGACGAAATCAAGCTTGGGTTGCCTCCCAAGAAGCGCTAACTTTTACGTCTTTAGCTAGACCGTTCTAGCTCAAGAATCATGGGGGTCGTAAATCAGAGTTTGTACCTCTGAGGGCCCTAGGGAGATTCTGGTGAAACGTCGAAACAAGGTCGTTATGTGTTAATTTATTTAACGGCTCACCATTATCGTCATTACATCGATTCTTTACCTTTCGAGTAAATTCTTCATTAGGAGCCAAGGTATTAGGATTCATCCATTCATCATCCACTATATTATTCCCCGCACTCATATTTATTACGTTCTTAGGCTCAATATTCCGTCTCACATCACATTCTGCCTCACATAGGTTATCGTCATCTTTAGGAGGTTGATCAGCAGCATTAAAAACATTTAATTTTAATTTTATATTCCCGAACGACACTTTCATCACCCCTGTTCTACAATTAACACGTGCGTTGGCCGTGGCTAAGAATGGACGACCAAGAATTACAGGAGTGTGTTTTCTAGTATCTAGCACCGGTTCGGTGTCAAGGACCATAAAATCAACAGGATAGAAACATTGATCAACTTTTACTAGGACGTCTTCGATGATTCCTCTAGGTATTTTGACTGAACGATCCGCTAATTGAATGGTAGCGGCCGTAGGTTTAAGTTCACCTAGACCTAGTTGTTTATAGACATGATAAGGTAAGAGATTAATACTTGCACCTAAGTCAAGGAGAGCCCGATGAATGATAGTGTCACCTATGACACATGAAATCGTAGGCGTACCGGGATCCTTATACTTCGGAGGAGCGTGTTGAAAAATTGAACTAACTTTTTCTGTGAGGAAGACCTTTTTAGGAGTATGACTGCGTATTTTGCACTTTTGTGTACAAAGGTCTTTTAAACATTTAGCATAAGCGGGAATTTGTTTTATAGCATCGAGGAAAGGAATATTAATTTTAACTTGTTTGAACACCTCGAGTATATCTTCCATTTTTGACCCTTTCTTGGGCAAATGTGACGGTCCCTCATTATTAGGTGGATATGGCATTCTCGGAATATAGTTCGTTGGGACCGGTTCTTTATTTTTTTTATTTTTATCCACATCCGCGCCCATCGTATTCGAGTTAGTATTCACATCTTTCACATTCTCATTCGGAAGTTCAACACCTTCCTCTTCCCGAATAGTCATCCTAGTTGATACGGCGTTTACTTGTTCACTCGACCCCTTAACCTTATATTGTCCCTTAGGGTTTTGAATTGTTTGACTAGGCAACGTCCCCTCGTTTCTACGACTCACTACAGTAGCTAGTTGTCCCACTTGGGATTCAAGCTTCACAATGGATTGTGTGTGAGAGTGCACTATTTGTGCTTGTGCCTGTACTTGAGTTTCAATATTCTTAAGGGAAGCCAACACCTTTTCCTCAAAAACGTTATCCCTTGAAGGATTCGAATTAGGAGGCGGTTGTTGGTATTGATTAGGTTGAAACTGATGTCGATACGCATTTGGAAAATTAGTTGCCTCATTAGGATTATTAGTATTATTTTTCCACAAGAAGTTAGGATGGTTTCTCCATGGCGCATCCGGATTATTAGTAGTCGAATTATAATTATTTCGTGGGTATTGTTGAATAGAATTTATGTGTTGCTCCACGAATTCCGGAAATTGACTCGCCGATGGACATGAGAGTATAGAATGTGAAGGATCAGAACATAATGCACAAATTTCACGAGAGGGTAGATTAGACGTTTTGTTTATTTGCATCAGTCGGTCAAGTTTTCTATTTAATTCTTGTATTTGCATTGACTGACTTGACTCAACTGTCACCTCTCGCTTAGGTTGAAGGTATCCCTCAGAACGGACAGACACTGCTTGGTGCATCGAATTCTCGCTCAAAGTTTCGAAAATTTTCCAGGCCTCGTCGGCGCTTTTGTGTAGGAAAGTTCCCGCACAAACGGCATCGACGGTATTCCTAACAGAGGGAATAAGCCCCTCGTAGAAGACTTGAACCAATTGCCACTTGGGAACCTGATGATGTGGACACGAGCGTAATAATTCTTTAAATTTTTTCCACGTGTCATAAAGAGTCTCCCCATCTTGCATTACAAAATTTGTTATGGATTTCCTTATCTGATTCGTACGCATAATAGGAAAAAACTTTTGTAAAAATAAGGTGTGTAAAGCTTCCCATGTCTTAATTGTGTTTAGCTCAAGTGATTGAAGCCAATACTTAGCTTTGTCTCTTAAAGAAAATGGAAAGAGCCGCAATTTTAACTCATCATCAGTAAGATTTTGGGTTTTTAAAGTATAGCATATATCTTGGAAATCCCCTAAGTGTTGGTAAGGGTCTTCATTTATACGGCCATGGAAAGAAGGAAGTAGCGAGATGGTAGACGACTTTATCTCAAAGTGAGATGCCGTCGCCTCCGGTAAATCAATACATGTTTATGGCGTGTAAGTTGTAGGAATAAAATAATCTTTAAGTGGAGGAGGTGGCGGTATATTAAGATTATTCAAATTATCTCCGTTGTTATTTTGGTTGTTTTCGTTATTATTTCCAATGTCTGCCATTTTAATCGGTTCTATGTTATGAAAGCAGGGTTTCTTTAGTCTTGTAAGAGCACTACGAATTTCGGATTCAAATAAAGACGTTGGTTTTGGTGTCAAATCGTCGTCTATTAAAAACCTTGTTCCAGAAGTTAAGTTTGAAGACTTGTTGAGTCTTAATGTACGTTCAAGTTCAGCGTCAAAAGGTTTTAATTCCGGTTTATTTGAACGTGTACCTAACATAAACTAAAAGAAAGTAAACTAAAAACAAAAACTGACTCAACAAAAGAAAAACAAATAGCAATCACGCAACTAAGATAACAAGCACTCAACTACTGTGATGCATGAATATTATCCTGTAATGCAATGACCGCGTCAAGCCCAGCGCCCCGGGTTTCCTAGCTAATGCAGTGCAATTAACCCTAAACTAATGCAAATAGTGCGTCACAGCGCCCTGACTTACAGTGGTTTAAAGCGAGTTTCACAAGAAGCAATTTATTTTATTTTTTTTATATTTTCATTTGCGTAAGCTCCTTTGACGTGCTTAGCTAATCCACTCGGAAACGTTAGGATTTGATGACTCGAAGAACTACAAAATTAAAAAAAAAAAAAAAAAAAGTTAGTGACTCAAAATAAAATGAAAAATAAGAAAAAGAATCTAATCTAATATTTACAAATTAACTAAATTAAGATTTTAAAACTAAAGGTAGTAATTTGCAATCCCCGACAACGGCGCCAAAAATTGATGTTGTCAGAATCAAGATATAAAAAGTATACTTTTATTTATGCTTTACTTTTCTAAGGATTTGTAGTGTGAAAGTAAAGGTCGAACCCACAGAGATTGATTTACTACAGCGACTTAATTTTAAAACCTAAATTTAGTTAATTAAGAAAACGGATTTGATTTTAATTTGAATTAAACTAAGAACATAAAAATAAATCTAAACTATGAAAGCAATTTAAATAGTTGTTTTTAAATAATGTTTAAGGGAACCTAGGATTGCAAATCCACCACTAGCTTTATAATAGGAATATTTATGAATTACTTTAGCTTATTACATTGGATGATAATGGGAAATTGTAGCTACAAGCCCAATTCCTCCGACAAGAAGATAATCATGGTTCAAGCACCAACATAATCCATCTTCGGTTAGCACGAATTATCCCACACTAAACTAGGGTTGTGATCTAATCCGTCTAATCTAGGCATGGACTATTCGAATACTTGATAGCACAAATCAATAAACCACCATCACATGTAAACAATCTAAACAAGCACAGCAAGAATAGATCATTGAGCACATCACAGTCAAAATAGATCTAAGACAAGAATAAATTCTGAAAGCAATGATTTAATCAATAGAAGTACGATTTATTTATAAAAATCCTCGAAACATGTGACTGTCATCCATACATAATAAAACTAAAATAAAAACATAAATAAAACCCTATTACTCGACTAGGGCTTCGTTGAAACCCTAGATCTAAGGTCTAGCTATCCATGGAAGCGGTAGATGGCAAGTAGTTGATGGAGGAGGCCATGGGAATCCTTGGTCTTCTTCTTCTTCTCCTTGCTTCCCTCCCTTCAATGGCTGAAAGTATGGTTGTATAATGTATGTATATTGATGTGTAACAGCGTCTAACTCTTTAATTGTAGTAAAATAGGGTATATATAGATTTACAACAAGTTTTGGAAGCTTTTCCAACTCGAGACGAACTGAAACTGATGTAATTTACAATCTGGACGCAGTTAGGACATCTCGTTTGCACAGGAGTCTTCAGTATACTGAAATATGCAACTTTGGTTTTTACATATATCGCGCGAGCGGGTCGCGCGAGCGTGACATTTGGGACTTCGCGCGCGCAGATCGCGCGAGCGATTTCTGGGTTCTCACGCGAGCGGATCGCGCGAGCGATTCTCTGTTTTTCGCGCCCGCGGCTCGCGCGCCCGACTTAGCTTTTTCAGCTTCTTTTCTTCTGTTTTTTCACCCTGTTCAGCCTGATATACTTGATTTCTTCCAAAACCTGTCAGAAAATAGAAAACGAAGTAAAAATATACAAAAACAGGATAAAAATGTACTAACAAATGCTCGTTAAGGCGTATAAATAGGATTTGTTCTCTCCCGATCAGCATACTAGCAAGCACAGATATCATCGGCTGAAGTGGCCGATATCATTGAAGATGGCCAGAAAGAAATGACGGAAGACTATATAAAGCTAGAGGAGTTGTCATCGGCCCCTGCAAAGCTCGACTACTTAAAGGCCGATGTACAAGATCCTCTCCTTGAGGTTGATTTGGGGGCAAGCGGAGAATACGTTGTGTTTGACCCTCTTGTTGTATGCTCGAGTAGCTCTGTTCTTCTGTGCCTTAATGCAGTCCAAAGCTTTAAGATGAACGTCATCTAGCTCTTCCAACTCGGCCAACATTGCCTCGATGTACTCAGCTGATTCAAGGCCGAGTTGAAATGCTCGTCTCACTGACCGGAATGTGACTTCCATAGGCAACATTGCGTCATGACCGTAGGTAAGCATGAATGGAGTGATGTTTGTAGCCTATCTCTTTGATGTCTGATATGCCCACAATGCCTTAGATAATAAATCATGCCATACCCTAGGATTACCTTGTACCATCTTTTCTATTATCCCTTTGATTGTTTTGTTTGACGACTCGGCCTGCCCATTTCCTTGGGCAAAATATGGAGTTGAATTAAGGATTTTGATACCTCGGCTTTCAGCGAATGCCTTAACTTTGTCTCCCGTGAAGACCGATCCTTGATCTGCTGTAATCGTTTCTGGAATCCCAAATTGGTGAATTATGTGTTCATTAATGATTTGATCACATATTCTTGATTTACCGATTTGGCTGGTACTGCCTCCACCCATTTTGTAAAGTCATCAGTTGCCACCACTATGAAGCAGTGTTGACCTGAGGATGGTGGGTATATTTTCCCAATTAGGTCCATGGCCCAGCCTCGAAATGGCCACAGTCTTACGATCAACTATCTCGGTAGCTGGTACTTGTTGTATTGGCCCATGTTTTTGGCTTGCTTGACATCCTTTCGCGTACTCAATGCAGTCTTTTAGCATGCTCGCCCAATAGTAATTGTATCTTCTAAGAAGCCATTTCATCTTTGTACCAGCCTGATGTGCCCCGCAAATACCTTCGTGTACCTCGGCCATTACTTTCATGGCCTCGAGCTTGTCTAGGCATCTCAGTAAAACTTCGTCCTTAAGGCTTTTCTTAAACAGTTCCCCATCCAGTAAAACATAATTAAGCGAAGATAATTTTGTTTTCCTTTCGGTCCGTCCGCTTGGATGCAGGAGGCATCTGATTATTGGTACTCTCCAGTCCTGATCATCCGTGACCACCGAAAAAACTTCTGTTGCCATTTCTCGTTGTCTTACCGATTTTTAGGTGACTAAAAGTCTTATGGCTTGTACGTTTCTCTATATAAATTCTCCCTAATAACATATATTTTTTTAGGAAAGCTAACTTTTATAGATATTTATTTATTTGCTCACCTTCAATACTTTCTTAAACTATAGGTCTCTAAAATAAATGTAAACTAGAATTTGTACCCGTGAGATGCACGGGAATATTTTTTTGCTAAGCAAATTTAATGTACGTATATTTGGTAGTGGTATTGTTATTTTTATATATAATGTAGTTATATTATTTTAATTAATTAGTTTAATTTGTATCATGTATGTGTGTATATTTGGAGATATATAACAAATTAGATAATATATATGTTTAACAGATTATTATAGCTAATCTTGAACTACTATAATTATGGGATATGTACTTTAGTTGTGATAGAGAGAGAGGGTGAGAGAAAAGGAAAAAGAGAGATAAATTTTAATTTTGGTTATTTCTATGCCTTCTCATGATTTCAACTTCAAGGTACCCGTTAATCTTTAACCTTAACCTTTTGTACAATCCTTGAAAGACTTGTCAATAAGTTTTGTATGGATTTTTGATTTGTCATTATACAGTTCCATTTATTTGAATTGGAAGAACTTGTGATTGTATTTTTTATTGATTTGGAGGGATACATGAAATTTTGTTTTTTGTTTTTTTTTTTGTTTTTTTTTTTTTTTTTTTTTTTAAAATTAAGTTGAATTCTTAAGTCTACAATGAAGAGAATGTTTTTCTCAACAAAAGCAACTCTAAACCTATTTTTCAAGTCAGTGATGTCCACTTTTCTAAACAGATTTTTACCAATTTTACAATATATATACATATAAAAGTCAAAAAAAAGCTATTGAATTTTTATTAATTAAATTAACATGGTTATATATTCCAGAGTTGTTAATTTCTCAATCTCTATAGTAAAGAGATGGTAAAGTTCTTTAGAATTGGCTTCGTAATATGGTTGTTTAATGTTTAATATCTTAGAACCATGGAAAACTTTACGGGGAAAAAGGCCTGTGCTTGAAGGTTTTCACTTTTATTTAAGAAAAGTGAAGTTCAAATAGTAAAACTAAAAAAAATAAAAAAATTATGTATTGCAGTACTTTGATTTAATAACCCTTTTTTTAGAGGAACAAAAATTCCAACCCAATTTTCTCATTAAACAACTTCGAATATTTTGAAAACAAAGAAATTCTTTTGTTTAGCAAAGTATGATTGTTTATGTAATCTGATATTGTTTTTAATTTCTTTTTAGACCCTTTAATGTCAATTGGAATAGAGAGCACAGTTTTTGTTTAACCAATTATGTCATGTTCATCATCTAACACCGGAAAAAGAAATTAGGGAAGAAAAAAAATCCAAACCTATGTCATGAGCATTGTGATTGCATCGCGACTTGTATGCCGTATGCTAGATCGAGTTGTCGAGAAATGAAAAATGAAAAAGGGACTTTGAGATGCATTCGTATCTTATACACTTTTATTAATCGGTGCAGTTTCATTTAAGTAATTTTGTTAGATTTTTAGTAACATTTTTTTTTATGATATGCCACCTTTTTTTTTTGTCCGTCCATGGGAATTCTACTTATATACGGTACATATATCTTGTATATTAGACGTCTTATGTGATTCTTCTAGATTTTAATTTGTTGTAAAAAAGTATCAAGAAATTATTTGTACGAGTCAAGTATTGAGTACTTCACTTCAACACTTGAAAAATATTTTATAATCTAAACAATTTAACATTAGACTATGACGTAATTCTTCTAGATTTTAATACTTTTCAAAAAGGATAAATGCCCCTCAAAGATACTTCCTTGCAACATTTTTTGCACACTGTGAGAAAAGAAAGTGGATGGATCACTTGACAACATAATGAACAAAGTGCATGAGAGAAGAAAGTGCGCTTAATTTTTTGGTTTTTTTGAAGCAATTCCTGAAGAAGTTGGGTTTTCATTTGCAATTACACTTCATCTTTTTTTGTGTTTTGTTTCAGGCTCACAACATATGTTTTAGAAAATATGATATCGAACAGTATTTCATGGAGTGAGTTTCTTTCCAAATAATCCGATAAGGGCTATGTTAATAAACTGCTGTATTGTATCTGTCCTTTTTCTTCTTCTTTGCTTTCCTTTATTCCTAAGTTAATTTTGAATTTATTTTTTCTAAGGAAGAAATAAAACCCTTGTTCCAATTTGATCTTGGCCCACTCAACTAATGGTCCTTTGCATCTATTAAGATCCCATGTTGCTTTAGTGGAGGATTTTCCATGGCCCATGGGTAGACCATTCCTGTCTAGTAAACTTACATTCATGAACTATGATTACAGACTACAGTCCGAAGCTCTGTCTTCTGTTCAATGACGACCCAGTCTCTTTATATTGTTATATCCAGGTCTCTCTCTCTCTCTCTCTCTCTCTCTCTCTCTCTCTCTCTCTCTCTCTCTTATTTAGTCCTATATAAGAATTGGATGCATAATTATATTATGAACACAGATACCGAAAGGATACACAAAGCAAATCAATCAATGAGGTGATAATGCAATTCAATGAGGATTTAATTACATGAGAGAAAACCAGGTTCTGTATCTAGATATCAAAATTCGAATTCAGATTTTAGGACATTAATATCATTGCCCCCTCAAAGATACTTTCTTGCAACATTTTCGGCGCACTAATGAGAAATGAAAGTGGATGTATCAATTGATAGCATAATGAACAAAGTCCATAAGAAAAGAAAGTGCCTTGCTAACAAAACGGTTAGGTGTAAAGTGCTTATTTTTTGTTTTTCGAAACAATTCCTGAAGAAGTCGGGTATTCATTTGCAATTACACTTCTTCCTTTTTTGTGTGTTTTCTTTCAGGCTCGCAGCATATGTGTAGACAAAACGATATCGAAGAATCAGCAATATCTAATGGAGTGAGTTTCTTTCCAAATTATCCGGCAAGGGCTATGTTAACAAACTGCTGTATTGTATCCGTCTTTTCTTTTTTCTATGCTTTTCTTTTATCATAAGTCTTGAATTTCATGCAGTCCGCTTGAAATGGTGCTGAAACAAAATTAAAAACTCAGTATTACCATTAGAAACTGCAGTTCTTTTTTGTTTCTTTCTATTTTGGTAAATTTAGAATATTAAAGAAATGAAAACTATAGGTGAACAAAATCAAAGCGGCCAATCCCCGTATTTACAAAGGGTTACAAATTAGCCAATCCAAGCCAAACCAACACACCACTGATCCTATCATTTTTATATGCAGCATTGCAGAAACCATGGCCTAAACCAGCACAGCTAACACAACACAAGCAGTAGATATAACATTCTTCAAGTTCTGGGAAGAAAGAGAACTCAGAGAAGGCCCCTTGCATACTTGTCTCTCAATCCCAATGTCGTAAGAGGTAGCACTCAAAGCCAACCTGGATATCCTACTCCCCACGAGAAGAGGACTTCTATGTGATTTCTGCTCAGTGTCTTTGTTGCAGAGAGAAGACAGTTCTCATTTTTGTCAATCACCGCACAAGTGTAAGCAGAATAACCAAGAGCATCTAAAAAAAAAGATTTGTTCCAAATTAATCTTGGCCCACTCAACTATTGGTCCTTTGCATCTATTATGATCCCAGGTTTGCTTTCGTGGAGAATTTTCCATCAGTAGACAATTCCCAATCAACTGACCTTCTTGTCTTCAGCTAGAAGGCCTCTTTGCATAGTTTCTTGGAGAAAACACACTCGGAAAACAAGTGAGATCTGCTTTCAAAAACTTGGTGGAAGAGAAACACATGCAGTCCTCATTTGTAGTCAATCCCCTTTTGAGCAAGTCCTTGGTGTTCATTCATCCAAAAAAAAAAGTCCTTTGTATTCAGTTTGTTTTCACATAGAGATACCAATAGCATCTAATGTAACTCCAGGTTGCTTTTGTGCAGCATTTTCAATCTGTAGACACTTCCCATCTAATCTGACCTACTGATCTTTCCTGTCTTCAGGAATGTGTTTCTTAACAACTAAGCTTAAACTTCTACACCAAATAAAAGTTGTGGTCTCTTGGACGGTCTTTTCTCCAATTCTGGGAGTAAATCATCAAACCTTATAAAGAGTATTTCTTCCAATTTCCAATGGCATGCTTGACCGTCAATCTAGCGATTTGTCCCAGTATAAAATTTTCGTCCTTGTCCATAAAACTCGGCAAGAACGGTCAACTTTTTGATTTGTGCAATTTATTTTATACGTCACTTGTATGTGCATTTGTATAACATTAGTGGATAGTAACTGAAAATCTTACAAGGGGACTTTAAAGAGCTTGTTATGATGGTCGATTAGGTTTGTGTGCCAAGTTTTTCTTCCGTTGTATAGTATTTTATTAGTACTGATGCAGAATTGTTGTTGGAATAGAGTCTTAGGTTGGAATTCATAAGGTAATGGTGTTGGATAGAGTCTTATGTTGGAGTTCAAAACAGAGAGGCAGAAATAAGTAGGATACATTACCCTTCTTGTGAGGGTTGTACATGCACCGGTAATTCGTGTCACATTCTACCCAAGTTTCATGGTATTTAAGACTTGATTGCTCTCCACTTTTTTCTGTTCTAAAGTTCGATCAATGATTGTTTCAAGATGGTTTTATGTTAAAGTGGAAATTCTTTTTCGCTCTGTACATAGTGTTTCTGTTCCATACTAGCTAATTATGTTTCAAGAATTGAGTTTGTTTGCTCAGAGTCACATATATATATGTTCATCCACAACTGACCAAAGGCCTTATTTTAATGTTTGAAGGACAAATTGAATGGCCAAAGCTGGTTGGAGTAAGTGCAAACAAAGCTATAGCGCAAAGTAAAGAGGACAACCCACATGTGATAGTCGTACGAATGGTTCGATTGCTATCGAGTGTAATCTTCCTATTGATAAGCTTAATAATGGTGTTGTAATTGATATTACCAAGACAAGTTTTGACTTCAGCATGTTGGAGATGATCTAAACAAATGAATGCATGAATGCTCTCTCTCTCTCTCTCTCTCCATTGTACAGATTTGTTCTGATGCAGTATTTTGTGCGTGTTATCCTGTAGTATTATCGGTTCTTTAGCTGTAGTACTTTGTTCTTTACTTGCGTTTGGGTTGTTATTTTGCTTAATGACCATCATGTAATAGTTGAACACTGAAATAGGGAGCGAGGCCTGTTTGTATGCAGATAATCAGATGGAACTTGTAACATAATTTTCTTCTAGAAACAAAAATGTAGCTTTTGTTATTTGAAATCCAGGACTTGGTTTTTCGTAACTTGATTGCTGTTGTGTTTATGGTTTTGTACAATTATTCTCCAAAAAAAAAAAAAAATCCTTTGCAAACATCATAAAATTAGAGATTACAACATGGTACAATTTTGCCCATTCTTCCTCCAGTTTCAACTCTACTATTTTTTTATTTTTCTTTTTAAAAAATCGCTCCTACTGGTACATATATTTTCATCATATAATGCCTTTAAAACTGCCCCTACCTATTTTCTATCCTTGTTTAAGGGTAGTGGAATGTTGTCCCACATCGCCCATTTATAGTTCTCCTATGTGCGGTTTATAAGGCGTTAGTTCCCCTATCCTTAACACCTGTGTTTTAAGGAGTTGAATAGGCTGGGCCTTACAAGTGGTATCAAAGATAAGTCGGGTTTGTCTTCCGGCGTGCCGAGTGTCCAGCTGCTGTGGTCCGACGTGCCAAGTGTCCATCTCAGTAATCCATGTGTTTAGCTATCAGTCATGCCACACGCGTGGGGACGTGATGAGATTATGATCCCACACATCAGGAATTTAAAGCCTTATTATGGGGCTACTCCACCCATTGCCAATTGGTTCCCCATTATCAATTGGTTTTGGGTTGGATGCTCCAATTCAACAAACGGTATTCCCACAGAGAGAGAGAGAGAGAGAGAGCAGGGGCGGACCAAGGGGGGCCATGGCCCCTGCATAATTTTGGAATTTTTTTTTATACCTATATGTAATTTTTCAAAATATTTTCTACCGCTATGTAATTTTGAAAATTTATACTCTTAGCCCTACAAAATTTTGAAAAACTTTTGATATGTACATGTAAATTTATACAACCATTCCAAAAATTTTGAAAACATCAATATGTACGTACATGTAATTTTATAAATTTAGCCTAACTTAAATTGTTTTACCATTAGTCAGCTTTACAAATTGCAACATGCGATCGATCATTATTGTCAAACAAATTGAGATACAAAAAAATATGAATAAATAGACCCAAAAAATTTCGCCTCGGGGCCCGTATAAGTCCGCTACTATATACACGCCTATTCTATTTTGCCCCCCCCCCCCCCCAACTACAAATTTCTGGATCCGCCACTGAGAGAGAGAGAGAGAGAGAGAGAGAGAGAGAGAGAGAGAGTTGCCTCTTAATGTACCTATTGAATTAAGGAAAAAAAAAGCTTGAGATTCACAGAGAAAATACAAATAATCTCTATTAATAAATATGATGATGTATATTTAAAAACCAAGTTTCATTGTATTTGTCAACTACTTATTTAGATTTATTACTTATTTTGATTCAAAACCGTGTTGTGTGTTTTAATTTAACTCCACGGTAATTCCATTGTCCATGGTCACTTAGAACTTGGTTGATCATTTGAGTAAAATTGAACATTATAACTTGATTGGTCATTTGAGAACATTAGAAGTGAGGTTATTGTTGAACGTGATGTTTACTAGAATCCGAAGCAGATTTTGAAATTAATGCAACCAAAAAATATGACCTTCATTTTAAATGCAGGGGATTCTTCTCAACTTCTGGTCAGAAGAACGTATCTATGCTTTCAAAGCATTATCCATAAATGAAAATTTTTCGAAATTTCGTCATTTTTTTTAGCAGTCTTTAAAACATGTTTGAAAAGCATACAATTTCTTTTTAAGAACATTGATACGTACAAATGTAAATCTGGTTTTGTTAAGGGTGCAAGTAGGCTGGGTTTAGCAAATAGTGACTAAGACTAATTTACATTAAGAACTATAGCTAGGAAATACTTTCTCATTTTCTGAAAGCATGCTTCCTAAAGCCATCTCTATTTCCCAAAAACATAATTTTGAAACTTTTGCTGAGAAATTTTTAAAGAATATGTATCAGAGTATACATCCTTTTTTTAAACGTGTTTCTTTCCTTTAAGGCGAAAACAACATTAGGCACAAATATTTCAAAAGGATACTCGAAACGAATAGATCAACCAGGTAGTAAAGCAATACAATCAGGGTTTAGTTTCATGAGAGACAACAAGGTCTATGTTTAAATATCAAACTATTTGCTAGTTTCTCGAAATCTTTTTTTTTTTTTTTTCATTTTTCTTTTCTTCGAAACTCATAATATCTATTTATAAATAAATAAATTTGTAGAAAAGAATCAGCAATACTTGTGGAGTAAGTGGATGTTGCAGATGTATCAAGCACGTACCTTAAACAACGACCTTTCTTCCAAAGCCTCAGGCCCTCAGGTAAGGGCTATGTTAACAAACTGTTGCATTGTATCTGTCCTTTCTTCTTTTCTGTTTTTCTATCTTGATTTTTTCAATTTCACGAAGTTGTCTAGAAAGGCTGGTGAAGAAAATTCGGAATTTCTCAGGATTACTGTTAGAAAACTGCATTTCTTCGTTTTGATTTGCTCAATTAAGCATTTTAAAAGAAAAAATTATGAATGAACAAAATCAATTTAGACAACCCAACCAAACCAACACATAGCTGATCCTAATATTTATATTTGCAGCATGCCAGAAACCATAGCGCGAACCAGAATAGCTAAAACAACAAAACAAGCAGATATATCTTTCTTCTGGGCAGAAAGAGAGCTCCGAAATGTTAGCTCATGGCATACTTGTCTTCCATTCTGAAAGACATTTTAACCTCTCCAAGTGCTGGGTATTTACCTTGACCAAAACACATGATATCCTATATATAGAAGCAGATCCACAGTTTTTGCCTTATGTTCAAAGATTCTTCTATAAAGTTCATAGGAAGTAACACCATAAACATGTTATTAGGAGTTTCAAGATTTGAAGAATGTAGTTTATTAACGTACTCAATAAATATATGACAGAATAAAGAGAGCAAAATTAAAGAGGGTTACAACGTAACAATAACAAGGTATGCGAGTGATTGTAGAAGTTTGAATGCTATAAATAGTCTTGTACTCTACCTATTTTAAAGCAAGTCCAGAAAGGAAAGAAAAAAAAAAAAAAAAAAAAACAATAATGAAATCTTCTTCACATTTTCCCTTTCTTCCATCTTGTAAGTGTGTGTGGTGTTCTCTGCTCTCTAAAACAAAGTGGTAAGAGCCTCTTAGCCTTTAAATTCCAACAAAGCCAGTTGGATATCATACTCTCGAAAGAAGAAGACATCTGTAGCTCACCAAAACCCGTGCCATGGGGCTAGGTCAACCAGTCAAACTTAGATAAACAAAGAGAAGGAATGGTCCTACGTGGCTCAATCTAACAACGCGGAAGCATAGCAGAATACTACTTCGACTCCAAAGAAAAGTCAACAAGTCAATGATTGACCCAACGAGGACCAAACGGGTTAAACAGTGCCAATCAGTGAATTCTGTGAATTCTGTTTGATCTTGTTGTATCGTATATGGAACAGAATCTGATTTTGTGGACTGGGCAACATTCCAGCCTGTTCCTTTTCTTTTTCGGCAAGTAGCTGATTCATACACCCCATGACGGCCTCTAATTTTGACTCTCCTCGCAATTTTACTATCCACCTTTAGCTCTAACCCTCCAATTCTACCCTAGACATCTTCTATTTGTGATTGTAGAGAACTAAAGCATCCTGTAGGATCTTGACGAATCCTTATTTCAGACGATGCATCCCCCATGGATCCTATGACTACCTTCAAATACCTCTGATACCAAATTGTACGAACCAGTGGTTCTCACTGAGAATAACAGAAAACTGATTAACAGAATTGCCCAACTCCAACATGACACGTGTTATGTTTGTTAAAACAGAATTTTTGTAAGAGAGCATTCTTGCTCACCCATTTTTCTCACCAAAGCATTCACTGGGTGACACGTGTCCCAGTAATTATGTTGATGATACAGGAGCAAAAATGGGAATGAAATGGGACACATGTCACCCAATAGAACCCTGGGTGAGCAAGGGTTAGAAAAAATGTGCTCTTTCTGAATGTATTTGCTTAAAACCACGTAGTTTGCTTTAAAGGTATTTTCCCTCCAAAACTACGAATATAGAAAAACAGTGACGTTTCTTATTTCTCTAATTGTTTGGACCCTCTTCAACCTTCAGCTTAATACTTCCTGTTGAGATTATCTGCCTCACATCGGAGACTTATAACCTAGCTACTCAATATATAAGTTCATCATTGCCAATTGATTTTGGGTTGGATGCTCCAATTTAACATGGTATCAGAGCAGGTTATTGTTGGGCCCAATTTATCCGCGTGTGGTTATTGTTGGGCCCAATTTGTCCATGTGTGCTCCACGTCTATCATGTTAAATTGGATGCACTCTCTGTTGTTGCCCTCATACGCAAAATTATGCCTTTATAGCCTGCTATTTCCAAGCTATTTGAAAATATTTTCGCAGTATTGACTGATCGGGAGAGAACAAATCCCAATTATACGCCTTAACTCACATTTGTTAGTCGTTTTTATCCTGTTTTTATGTAATTTTACTTTATTTTCTATTTTCTATCAGGTTTTAGAAGAAAACAAGTATATCAGGTTAAACAATGTGAAAAAGCAGGAAGACAGAAGCAGAAAAAGACACATCGCGCGCGAGGTCCGCGGGCGCGAAAATCCGAGAATCGCTCGCGCGATCCGCTCGCGCGAAACCCCAATAAATCGCTCGCGCGATCTGCGCGCGCGAGGTGCCAAATGTCGCGCTCGCGCGATATGTGTAAAAACCAGAGTTGCGTATTTCAGTGTTCTAAAGAGTCCTGTGCAGACGAAATTACTTGAAGACGTCCAGATTGGAAATAACTGCTGTTTCAGTGCAATACGAATTGAAAAAGGCTTCTAAAAACCCTTGTAAACTATATATATCTAGTTTTTATGATTTTTAAGGGTTACACACCTTGAGAGCAATTCACCAATACATTCATTCAGCACTTTTTGAAGGCAAGAGGAAGGTTTCTAATGGCTTACATCAACTCCATCTTCATGCTTTCACCCATCATGAGCAACTAAACTCCTCATCTAGGGTTTCAATGAAACCCTAGCTATGTAAAGGGGGATTCTACACTTCTTTATTCTAAGATTTAATGTTTATGGATAGTAATTGTATGTTGGTGGATTTTATATAATCAGTTTTTAATGTTAATAATCAAGAGTACTTTGGATCTATTCTTGTCTTAGATTTTTCCTTGTACTTATTGAACTCAATAGTCCTTGATTTCTGTGATTGATAGGAGTATTTACATACAATGGTGCTTATGTGATTGTGATGTTTACTTCTTTTATAATCCATGCTTAGGAAAAATGAGTTATGCTACACCCTAGTTATAGGTAGATGATTCATGTGAACCATAGATGGATTATGCTTATATTAAACTAACGATATCTTCTTGACGATATTATTGGGCTTGTAGCTACAATAGATCATAACTATCCAAAACATAGAACTTAGAATAAGAAGTATAGACCCTCAATGCACAGTTAGTGGTGGATTTGTAATCCTAGATCCCATCTTCCTATATTTAAACCAATTTCCAATTTTGCATTTAAGTTTACTTAGATTTAATTCTAGATCTTATTTCTATAAATTCATAGTTTAATTCATAGTTTAAAGTAGTAGTGATAATCAAAACCTAAATCAATTCAACTTCTAATTTTCTTATAACTAGATAGATTAGATTTTAGTAATTAAAGGATTAAAAGTTAACAATCTCTGTGGGTTCGACCTTTACTTTCCACACTACAAATCTTTTGAAAGTAAAGCATAAATAAGCACACTTTTATATCTTGATTCTGACAAGATCAATTTTTGGCGCCGTTGCCGGGGATTGAAATAATTTTTGCCGTTAATTATGAGAATCATAATTTACTTAGTTAGTAAATATTAGTTTCCATTTTATTTTCTTTGTTTTTCGTTTTACTTTTGAGTTGCTAAATTTATCCTTGTCCTGCAGTTCACAAGTCATCAAGATCTAGTACGTTCGAGTGGAGCAGCTGTTCACGCCAACGGAGCTTACGCGAACCTGCAAAGAAAATTGCAATAAAAATAAAAAACAAGTAAATTCGCTAAGTTTTTAAATTTCGCATCAACCACTGTAAGTCAGGGCGCTGAGACGCAATACTTGCATTAGGGTAGGTGTGGAGTGAGCACTGCATTAGCTAGGAAACCCGGGGCGCTGGGCTTGACGTGGTCATTGCATTACATGATAATTTCATGCATCATATTAGTCTTGTGTGCTTGCATGCTTGGTTATTAGCGTAGCTAGTTTTGTTTTTTTTGTTTTATTGAGTCGGTCCGTAGTTTATGTTTGGAACTCGTTCAACTAAACCTGAATTGAATCCGCTTAATCTCGAACTTGAACGCACACTTAGAGGCTTTAGGTCATCAACCCAAGCTTCGAGAGCTTGGTTGATGTTAGACGACGAGTCCACACCTGAACCGTCATCTTCATTTGAATTAGAAATCCGTAGTACGCGTAATCGCTTAAGAAAAACTAAAACAATAAAAATCGAACCTATTCCGATGGCCGATTTTGGACAAAACCGGAATAATGGGAATAATCGGAATGAGGGGGATAATCCTAACATACCCCCACCACCACCATTAAAGGACTATTTCACTCCTATGGCCTATACACCACCGTCGTGTATTGCATTGCCGGAAGTGACGGCAGCTCATTTTGAAATTAAAACCTCAACTATTGCGCTCCTGCCGTCATTCCACGGGCGTGTTAAGGAAGAACCTTATAATCACCTAGGCGAATTTCAGGGTATTTGTGCGACTTTAAAGATTCAGAACTTAACAGATGATGAATTGAAAATGCGCCTGTTTCCGTTTTCACTTAAAGATAAAGCGAAGTATTGGCTCCAATCGTTGGAGCCAAATTCAATAAGAACATGGGATGAGTTGCAAACTGCGTTCCTACAAAAGTTTTTCCCCATAACTAGAACGAATCAGATTAGAAAATCAATAACTAATTTTACAATGCAAGATGAGGAGACACTTTACGATACGTGGGAACAGTTTAAAGAACTCTTACGTTCTTGCCCTCATCACCAGATACCTAAATGGCAGCTGGTGCAAGTTTTTTATGAAGGATTGATTCCTGCCGTTAGAAATACCGTCGATGCTATTTGTGCGGGGACGTTCCTCCACAAAAGTGCCGATGAGGCATGGAAGATATTTGAAACATTAAGTGAAAACTCTATGCATCAAGCGGTATCCATACGACCTGAAGGACACCTTCTACCTAATCCAAAGAGAGAGGCGAAAGTTGAGTCTAATCATTCGTATGAAATTCAAGAACTAAATAGAAAAATGGACCAACTTATGATGATGGGCCGCATGCAAGGCCCACCTTCTTCTACTGAAGTATGCCAGTTATGCTCAGATTCGTCACATTCAACATTAGCATGCCCGTCCGCATCCCAGTTCCCGGAATTTGTAGAACAACATGTAAATGCGGTTCAACAGTTCCAACGACCTAATTATAACCCCACGGGGTATAAACCAAACACGACATGGGGACCTCATCCGAACCTTTCTTGGAACTCCAATAGTGAGAAACCGTACTCGAAACCCGATACGACTAATTTTCCTAATGCGTATAAACCACAATCTAATCAGTATCAGCCGCCTCCGAACCAACAAAGTCAATACCAACAGCCTCCCTTCCGTGCTAATCCTCCTAGGGATAAAACCTTCGAAGAGAGTGTGTTGGCATCATTAAAAACTTTAGAGGCCCAATCACAATCGCAGTCTCAACTTGTAAATTCCCATATGCAATCTATAGCGAAATTAGAGTCCCAAATGGGACAATTAGCTAATACATTAAATAGGCGTAATGAGGGAAAACTACCAAGTCAACCTGTTCAAAATCCTAAAGGTCAGTATGAGGTGAGTTCGGCGAGTGATCAAGTTAACGCTGTTTCGACAAGGACAACTGAACGTCCTGAGGAGGTAGTGCCTCCTCCCGAGGCGAGAAAAGATAAAGGTAAAGAAAGAGAAGTGGGTGAAAAGGAAGAGAATTCTACGCCAGTTTCAAAAGACGCCAATCCTTTGATACCAAATAAACCATCTAAAGCAGTAAACCCTTCCGATTATGTGCCTAGGATGTCATTTCCACCGAGCGGGGAAGCCCCGGCTCACTTCACTAAAAAGAGCACGAAACCGGAAGATATACTTGAAATATTTAAAGAAGTAAAAATCAATATTCCCCTACTAGATGCAATTAAGCAGATACCCCCGTATGCTAAATTCTTAAAGGATCTATGCACTCAGAAAAGGAAATCTAGAAACCATCTATCTAAGAAAGTGTTCCTAACAGAAAAGGTTAGTTCCCTGTTTACCACTAACACTCTAAAATATAAAGACCCGGGTACTCCAACCATCGCTTGTCACATAGGTGATAAATACATTCACCGGGCTCTTCTTGATTTAGGTGCGAGTGTGAATTTGATACCCTATTCAGTTTACGAACATTTGGGTTTAGGAGAACTGAAACCGACTGCGGCCACTTTACAATTAGCCGATAGGTCAATTAAGGTTCCACGGGGGGTAGTAGAGGATGTATTGGTAAAAGTTGATAAATGCTATTATCCGGTCGATTTTATCGTACTAGACACCGAACCCGTCCTAGATGCTAGTAAACAAGTTCCAGTCATTCTAGGACGCCCTTTCCTAGCTACGGCTAATTCAATTATTAACTGTAGGACTGGTGTGATGGATATAACTTTTGGTAACATGACCGTGCGTCTTAACGTCTTCAATGCATCGAATCAACCATATAGAGATGATGAAGAGGCAGATTGCTATGCCATAGACTTAATAGATGAATTAGTCGAAGAGGCAGCGCCTTTTATGTTGACTAAGGAAGCATTGGAAGCATGCTTATCACATTTCAATTTTAATGATTTCAACATTGACACAAATATTGAAGATGTAAATACTCTATTGGAATCAGTAAACATAACCAATGCACTTCCATGGAAACCTAAAACAGAAGCTTTACCACCTCTTGCACATGAACCGGCCCTACCATCCATTGATTATCCTCCAACACTCGAACTTAAGCCGTTGCCGGATTCTTTAAAGTATGCATTCCTAGGAACGAACGCAACCCTTCCTGTTATAATCGCATCAAATTTAACTGAAATTCAGGAAGTACAACTAGTAAAGGTTCTGGGTAATCATAAAAAGGCAATAGGATGGACGGTCGCTGATCTAAAAGGAATTGACCCGTCAGTTTGCATGCATAGAATAAATTTAGAAGAGAATGCTAAACCATCTAGGGAAATGCAACGACGTCTCAACCCTAATATGAAAGAAGTGGTTATGAAGGAAGTTATTAAACTCTTAGACGCCGGTATTATATACCCGATCTCCGATAGTAATTGGGTCAACCCAACTCAGGTTGTCCCAAAGAAATCAGGTATCACGGTTGTACCCAACGAAAAGGGAGTCCTTATACCCACCCGTCAAACTACCGGTTGGCGGGTTTGCATTGACTATAGAAAACTTAACACGATGACTCGTAAGGATCATTTCCCTCTCCCATTTATTGATCAAATCCTAGAACGTTTGTCCGGTCAGAGTTATTATTGTTTCTTAGATGGATACTCTGGTTACAACCAGGTGCTCGTTTACCCCGATGACCAAGAAAAGACAACGTTCACCTGTCCTTTTGGAACCTTTGCTTACCGACGTATGCCGTTTGGCTTGTGCAATGCACCGGCAACCTTTCAACGGTGTATGATGGCAATTTTCTCGGACATGGTTGAGAAATTTCTCGAGGTATTCATGGACGATTTTTCCGTTTTCGGACCTACATTCGATGAATGCCTCCAAAATCTGACAAAAGTCCTTGCCTGATGCGAGGAAGCAAATTTGGTATTAAGTTGGGAGAAGAGCCATTTCATGGTTCAAGAGGGAATAGTCTTGGGTCACGTTGTTTCCAAGAGAGGTATAGAGGTTGATAAGGCGAAAGTCGAGTTAATAGACAAACGTCCACCGCCTTCATCCATTCGTCAGATCCGCTCCTTTCTAGGTCATGCCGGTTTTTATAGGCGATTTATCAAAGACTTTAGTAAAATTTCACGCCCCTTGTGCAACCTGCTTGCCAAGGATGTTCCTTTTGTCTTTGACAATGACTGCCTGAAGGCTTTTGAAACGTTGCGTACCTTACTATCCACGGCTCCGGTAATCCAGTCCCCTGATTGGTCATTACCGTTTGAATTGATGTGTGATGCTTCCGACTATGCCGTTGGAGCGGTTTTGGGGCAAAAAGTGAATAAAATTTCTCATGTGATCTATTATGCAAGTAAAACACTAAATGATGCGCAATTGAACTACACAACAACTGAAAAAGAACTGCTTGCGGTTGTGTTTGCCCTTGACAAATTCCGTTCTTATTTATCGGGTTCAAAAGTCATCGTGTATACTGACCATGCGGCATTACGTCATTTATTGAATAAGAAAGAAACGAAACCTAGGTTAATCCGATGGATTTTACTCCTTCAAGAGTTTAACTATGAAATACGGGATAAAAAGGGTTCTGAAAACGTTGTAGCTGACCACTTGTCACGAATTCTTATAGAATCAAACGATATTACCGCTCTAAAGGATTCGTTTCCAGACGAGCAATTATTCGCGTTATCTACCGTAAAACGGCCGTGGTTCAGTGACATCGTTAATTTCTTAGCTACGGGACATATCCCGAACACGTGGTCTCGTTTAGACAAAGATCGTTTCTTTTCTCAAATTAAACATTATTACTGGGACGACCCACTGTTATTTAAACACTGTTCTGATCAAATTATACGACGTTGTGTTCCGGAAAGTGAATTCAAATCCATATTAAATTTTTGTCATTCTCTAGAATGCGGAGGTCACTTTGGTGGCCGTCGTACGGCCGCTAAAGTCCTCCAAAGTGGGTTATATTGGCCAACACTGTTTAAAGACACGCATGAATTCTGTCAGAACTGCCTACGTTGTCAACAAACAGGAAACATGTCACATCGTGATGCGATGCCCATGACCCCAATCCTTATTATAGAAATATTTGACGTTTGGGGCATCGACTTTATGGGTCCGTTTCCCTCGTCTTGTGGTTTCGAATACATTTTAGTCGCGGTCGACTATGTTTCTAAGTGGGTGGAGGCAGTGGCGACCAGAACCAACGACCATAAAGTTGTGGTTTCTTTTATTAAAGATAATATATTTTGTCGATTCGGTACGCCACGAGCGATTATAAGCGACGGGGGTAAACACTTCTGTAACCGTTACTTCAAAGCCCTAGTCCGAAAATATTCTGTCACCCACAAAGTAGGAACCGCATACCATCCACAAACCCAAGGCCAAGTTGAAGTGTCTAATAGGGAGGTCAAAAGTATATTAGAAAAAACGGTACGCCCAAACCGTAAAGATTGGTCACAACGACTGTCCGATGCGCTTTGGGCATATCGTACAGCGTTTAAAACTCCTATTGGGATGTCTCCTTACCGATTAGTGTTTGGAAAAGCGTGCCACCTACCGGTGGAACTCGAACATCGATCTTATTGGGTCGTAAAAACGTTTAACCAAGATATAAAAGCGGCAGGATGTCATCGTAAACTTCAATTGCAAGAACTTGAAGAATTAAGAAACGAGGCGTACGAGAATTCAAGAATCTATAAAGAACGATCTAAAGCTTTCCACGATAAAATGATTATAAGAAAGAATTTTGAGGTCGGACAACGCGTCTGGTTGTTTAATTCTAAATTAAGGTTATTCCCGAGAAAGCTACGGTCCCGATGGGATGGTCCGTTCACTATAACGCAAGTGTTCCCGCATGGAGCGATCGAAATCCAAGATATGAACGGCGGAACACCGTTTAAAGTAAATGGTCAACGGCTTAAGCCGTATCGAACCGAGGAGACAGATGAAAGAGAAATCGAGTCTATAGATCTGGTTGATCCGATCTATCTCGATTGAGCACATGCATCGGTCGAGCTAGCGACGTAAAACTTAGCGCTTCTTGGGAGGCAACCCAAGCGTTAGTTAGAATTTTCTTTAATTTTGTACACTATTTAGCAGTTTTTAGCCAATGTCTGAGTTTGTAAACACCCAAAAGATGCAAATTTTAAATTGTAAAACATTTATACAAGAAAATAGAAAAGAAAAATGAGAAATTAGCATCTCGCGCGCGCGGCCCGCTCGTGCGAGATATCCCCTTAGTCAAAATTTTTTTTTGATAGTTTAAAAAGAATCCTCAGTTTCTTCTCGCGCCAGAAATCGCGCCCGCGAGACTCTCGCTGGAGCGGTCCGCTCGGGCGGATTTTTCACTTAGAACAATTTTAAACGAAACCAAAACCAAACCTCAGCTTTTCCTCGCGGAGGGATCCGCGCCCGCGAGCCTCACTCGCGCGATCCGCTCGCGCGAGGTACCCCTCCTTTTAAATACAGGGCTGTGCCCTAATTTTTTTTTCAGAATTACTTTTCTCTCTCTCTCGCTGCGTTTCTTTCTCTCGGCGACGCTCTCTCTCCATTCCTCTCCTATCTCCACCACTATTTCCACCATCAACCACCACCACATCGCCGCCACCCATCATCACCGGACCACCACCATATCAGGCACGCCGCCGCTACACATCGCCGCTGTCGCCGCGACAAACAGCGGCTATTTTCGGGTTTCTGTCTCTCTATATACACAGGTACATATATATAGATAGACAGAGATATATATATATATTCTACATACACACATCTATACAAATCTATACATACGCACACACAAACCCTAGATCTGTACATACCCAATCACAATTAGGGTTTGACATTTGGGGTTGCTCAAACCCTAAATCCAACCCATGAACCTTAAAGCTATACACAATACACACGAACTTCTTTAGACAGAACACATATCATACAACCGGTTTGCATAAATCCAATCAGGGTTTGTGCATTAGGGTTATACAGAACTATGTGTGCCCGTTTCGAGTTAAATCTACACTAATTTCACACACAGATTTAATTTTATACACCCACGCACAAATGGATTCTTGTATACACCCTCACATGCATACTCACGGTTGAAATTAGGGTTTGTGTTTGGGGGTTTGATACTCACAGTACCTGTATAGATTTCTACAATTCGAACCTCTCAATTCAGTTTATGTGCTTTAATCCCTAACTCACACTCACCCTGATTTCTATACCCTAAACTCAATAAAGTTCATATGTACGTTCATGCTTAGATGAAAGTTAGGGATTTTTCTAATGACCACATTTATGTATACAGGGATGCATATACCTGAACACATTCTCTTTTAGGAACGTAGAGATTTAGGTGTATACAGTTTTTCGGAACTACGCTCGTTTATGCATTTGAATCTATCACTTTGACCTAAAAGTCTTAATTAGGGTCGATTAAATACAATTGACCTAAACACCTGAATACAGTTTTCAATTTTGAATAAAATGTTGGGATCAATAGTCTTAAGGATTTCAGTGTATAGGCATAGTTCTATATATTTACTGATACTCTGACAATTTAATTATGAAGTAATCGTCGAATTATCAAGTTATCAGGTTCATTGTTTCTTCATTGTGTTCACATTCTAATGAGTACATAGACGTTCGTTTTAAATGTTCATACATGGAATTTCGAATCATATACTATAAATCCCGCTTTATTGACGTTGTTTCCATTCACATTTGATTTTTAATAGTACGCTTCTTACTTGAAAGATTCGAATAATGAGCGCAAACATGTAATGAAGGTAAATGGAAACAACTGGAATTCGATTTTGAAATTGTTTAGTTTAATGCTTTTCGGAGTCACATTAACGTATTAACCCAACATATGACCATCCCACTCAACATTCAAATTATTTGTTCATCATAAGCGTCACTTATCTATACATTTATTTACATAGCTCTTAAACACGCGGCAAGTACCCCGTGACTTGCCGCAAAGTGTGTGCCCTTGTCGGGACAGTGGGTGGGAAGGGATCGGCTCTTCTCACATTTGCTGGGTGTTCCTCCGTGAACCCCAATTTCTGTTGAACTGTTGAATATATGTTGATTGTGTCCCTTGCCGGGATTGTTTTTCTTGCAGGTGACCCATTCCTCCTATCCCTTTCTTTTTCTTTTTCTGGGCATATTCCTATTTTAAAGACTACATTTTCAAATTTTTCTACAAAATTCGTACCTTTCTTCTACAAAAATGACCAAACGAACCGTCAGATCCGCTTCTTCTTCACAACCGCCGCAGAAAAAAGCCAAAGGAAAAATAAAACAGACTGACCCACCTCCACCACCTCCCCCAGACGACCCTAATCCAAACAAATTAGGTCCCAAGTACGCTACCCGCGGCCTCAATTACGAGGCCGCCATAGATGCTGAGTACTTCGCGTCTGATAAAGACACGAAGTGGGGCCATAGTAACCTAGCTGCCCGAAAGCTGGCCCCACAGCTCTATTTTAGAAACCCAGACCTAATTAGTTATCCCCGATTCGTCCGCCTCTTTTACCAAAACCTCCGCTACCATAAACAATCTCTAAGCCAGCACGCCTTTTTGTCCACCACCATAGATGGCCACGACATTACCCTCAACCCAGACAACATCGCTGAAATCCTTCAACTCCCCTCCCACTCATACCAAGTTCCCAAATTAAACGTCCTCAACAAAGCCCACTCCTTCATTCATATTATTCAGGACATGTGTGGCGGCCGCTCTGGTTCGGGGCAATCTATTCGACGATCGCATATGCCCCGCCAGATGTGGTTCGTCGACCATGTCTTTAAACGAAACCTGTACCCCCTTGGTCATGAGCAAGAACGGACCAAGGAAATCCACCATGCCCTCCACGCTGTTTACCGCAGCGATTGGTTTCACCCTGGCTTGATTATTATGGAGGGCATGCGTCTTGCGGCTCATGCCATTGACCACTCCATTGATTCTAAACTTCTTCTGCCCTATCCTCGCACTATCACCGCTATTCTCCGGGCTAAGGCCTTTCCTATTCCTGCCGATGAGCCTATTGACGCACATATTCCAGAGTTCGCTTCCGCTGATTGGAAGCTGAGTTTGGATCGACTAGATCTGGAGGTTAGGAGAGCCCGAGAGCAGGCCCAGGCCCGTCGTGAGCAGGCAGCCCAGCGTCCACCCCCTCCTGAGGATTCCCCGTACGCTTGGACGTATGGGGATGTGTGTGCTTTCCGAGGTGAGACGCTGCGCTTGCAGTCCTACATGAGGTCCTTTTTCCAGCTTCATCATCCTGATCAGCTGGAGGACATTCTTGCTCAGGGAGAGGCAGCTTACCAGTCCGCGTTTCTGCGACAGGCGCAGCAGGTGGCTGAGGAGGGAGTTGAGGAGCAGGGGGAGGTACAGGGTGAGGAGGAGGCTGGAGATGCTGGTGACGATGACGATGGGAGTGACGGTGATGGGGATGGTGATGGTACTACGGGGCAGGGGAGTACTGGGTTGGAGTTGGTTTTGATTGAGGGTGGTGATGACTGAGTAGGTTTTGGTTGGGGGGATTAGACATTTATTTTTCCTTTTTCTTGTATTTGATGGGAGATTTAGACATTTTCAGACATTCGGGCCTGTATATTATTTTATTTTGTTGCTTTTCCTGTTTATTTAGTCTTTTGGTTATTATTAGGATTTTACTGTACCCGGCTTCGACCAGTTTAGATTATTTTCTCCTATTTTATTTCCTTTGGGTCTGTAAATAATTTATTTTGCGCTTTTCTTTTGTTTTGTGGTTTGCTATATGTCTGGAACATTATAGTCATTTCACTGATCTTATTGTCATGTACTGCTTATGATGCTTTACTTCATTACTTATCACAACTTCACAAGCAGTCAGTCAGTAATTAGTAGTGATCAAACCCATTGCACGCTAACAGGAATTGCTTAGACTCAGGTTTGGGGGAAATTATGCTGAAATGTCCATTAACTATTCCAAATTATTAATTAAAAGTGAATATGATTTAATGTTGATCAATATGATTCCACATTAACCTATTCACTACGTTGACTCTCAGCGCATGTAACTGCTTAATAATTTAGGTTTATACATTTTGAATATCACCTATGTCTTTCATGACTAATAACTTGCGCTAATTATACTTCAGTTGTGACGTTTTTTTTATGTTTCAGGACATATCGCTACCACATATACATATAGTACCCAAATTCCTCATTTCTCCTTATCATCTTTTCACTATGGATCATCCTATTTCCCCTCCCACTTCACCTGATAGTTCTTCTAGCCAGTCGAGTTACTATTCTGACTCCAGCTCGTCTTCTGATACTCCTATACTTAGTCCTAGGCTAGCCAAACCTGACGGCCCAGTCGGTCGTCCCGGCTGGTGTCGTCGTCGTCCTCGAAGGCCCATTCTTAGCTATTCTGATTCTTCTGACGAGGATGACTTGTTTGGCGATGACCCTACCTTTCTTGATGGCCCTTATGGCGCTCCCCCTACATCTTCCGAGTCGTCATCGTCTGAATCGGCCGAGTCCTCGACCGATGATGACGATGAGGGTGTTGTCTCAGGTGTCGCTGTTATTTCTTTATCTGACCCTATCGAGTCTACTATGCCTAAGGACGAGGTTAACTATCCATATAGGAACCTACCTGATTATGTGCCGGACGTTGTTCGACAGCGTCCGGGTCACCCAGATTGGTCTCCCGAGGATGTTGCCTCGATATTTGCGCCTTATTCCGGTCCTGAGGATGATAGGGTGGATATCAGTGCGGAGAGTGAGGAGGGTCAGAGTCTGGATTTACATGATGATTTTGATGTGGTAGGACCATCGTTCGACCCTGCGGAGCATCCAGAGTGGGAGCTTGTGGATTGGTACTTTAGATCTGCCGTACAGACTCCGTCAGATATTTTCCGTGGAGTGGACGTCCTGGTGATTTTCTATGCGGACTGCATCCATGTCATTGTCATGTTCCCCTCTGCATAGGGACATGCAGTGATTTGGTTTGGGGGGAGTATATGGATATTTCATTTTAGTGTTTTTGTTTCGTTTTATTCGTATAGTTTGTTGTTTTCGTACTTCAGTTTATTTTTGTTAGTTTTCTTTTATTCGTTATTTCATTCATTTGTTAGTTCTTTTAATTCATTGTAAAACATAATAAAAAAAAAACAAAATAAAAATAGAAGTATAATAATAGTAGAGAAACAAACATTGTAGTAGTTCTATAAATAAATAAAATCAGTTTCTTAATACTGTTCAATAATGCGTTCCTTTTGATTATAATTACATTTCGTTGAAACTTTGAGAATTAAGAGATTATATAATCAAATTGTCTATCGAAATTACGAAGTATGTCTTAAGATTATATATTACCGGAATCATTGTGTTATATCTTATACTTGCATATCTTGTTGCACTGCACGTAGTTATATGGATACATATTAACATTGAACTATAATATAACTTGGATTTCTAAATAGTAAAAAGTGTGGAGACTAAACCCGGTGAGCTTTAGAGCCTATTATTCTTTGTGAGGGTTTTAAATTTATCGAATCTCTTTGACACATCGCACTATCTCGTTGATTGGTCTCATTATTTCTTCATTTTGATTGAAAGTCGAGTGAGTATTAGAATTACCATGTTAAAAAAAAAATTTCCTTTTATATTATAACATTGAAAAATCATGCAACCTTAGAAAATGACACTAGGCCATCTGTTCTAATAACCCTTTTTGACCTTTGGCCTACCCATTATAAATTTTTTTTTTTTATATATATATATCCCTTGTTAACCCACTTGAGCCGTTTTTGAATAAGTCATTTCTTTGTTCACTTATTATCCTACCCACTCCGATATGGAGTTTGCCATCATTAAATATTACCTACCCTATGTCCAAAAGTAGCTAGAGAATAGTTTGCATAAAGAAATTGGGCTATTAAACGACTAGAAAAAATAATGAGTACGATGTATGGAGTAGTAGAAGAAGAGGAGTAATGCTAAAAAAAATATAGTTCTTAAAAAAAAAAAAAAGAAAAAAAAAAGAAGGGATATGATTCTCTTGAAAAAGAAAAAAAAAGAGTAATATAAATAGTCGTGATAGTAAAGCCCTTGCGTTACACGTTAAGGCTATTTCTAGGTACTTACGGAGATTTGAATCCCTTTTACCTTTCTTTTCTAAGCCTTAACCCTTGACCAACATTACAACCCGTATAAAGTCCTAGTTGATTCTATGGAAACATGATTTGGATATGTGACCGATAAGGAAAAGGAGGTAAAAGCATGGTAGTAATAATATTTACTTGACGATCAATATCTATTCATGAGACTAGTTTATTTCTGTCGTGTCGTACGTTGTTGAGAGTCGTATGCGAATTTATTTGTTTTGTATAATAATTCTTTCTCGCATATATCTAAATGAGTGCTTACACCTGTTTCAAAGTGATTTTATTTTGGAGTGTAATTAACAACGTGAGATTTGTAGTCGAAGCATCACTAAATAGCCATCTGATTTATGTTTCACGTTCATAGTTGCTGTGTATCCACTTGACTACTATTTCACACACATGCGAGTCTTCGATATATCCTATTGATTCTGGTGATATATGTTTTCGGATTATTTTTCATAGTGTAGGAGGGCATATGATTGTTTTACTCTTGATAATTTTAAAAAAAGTTTCATTTGAGGTTGATTTTATCTAAAAAGGAATGTGACATTGAAATATTTAAATTTTGAATAAACTCTTAACAAGTTAATAAAGATGGTTGTGGGTGACATGTTGACGAGAACCCTCACGAGACTTCACTCGTCCGACTAGGGACACCTAGAGGTTTAAAAGGCTTGTTGCACGGGCTAAGTGCAATCGTTATCCATACGAAAATGGAGTAGGAATTTTATTATTTGTAGTTTTATTTTCTTTTTGCTCGAGGACAAGCAAAATGTAGGTTTGGGGGTGTGATCGGGAGAGAACAAATCCCAATTATACGCCTTAACTCACATTTGTTAGTCGTTTTTATCCTGTTTTTATGTAATTTTACTTTATTTTCTATTTTCTATCAGGTTTTAGAAGAAAACAAGTATATCAGGTTAAACAAGGTGAAAAAGCAGGAAGAAAGAAGCAGAAAAAGACACATCGCGCGCGCGGTCCGCGGGCGCGAAAATCCGAGAATCGCTCGCGCGAAACCCCAATAAATCGCTCGCGCGATCCGCGCGCGCGAGGTGCCAAATGTCGCGCTCGCGCGACCCGCTCGCGCGATATGTGTAAAAACCAGAGTTGCGTATTTCAGTGTTCTAAAGAGTCCTGTGCAGACGAAATTACTTGAAGACGTCTAGATTGAAAATAACTGCTGTTTCAGTGCAATACGAATTGAAAAAGGCTTCTAAAAACTTTTGTAAACTATATATATCTAGTTTTTATGATTTTTAAGGGTTACACACCTTGAGAGCAATTCACCAATACATTCATTCAGCACTTTTTGAAGGCAAGAGGAAGGTTTCTAATGGCTTACATCAACTCCATCTTCATGCTTTCACCCATCATGAGCAACTAAACTCCTCATCTAGGGTTTCAATGAAACCCTAGCTATGTAAAGAGGGATTCTACACTTCTTTATTCTAAGATTTTATGTTTATGGATAGTGATTGTATGTTGGTGGATTTTATATAATCAGTTTTTAATGTTAATAATCAAGAGTACTTTGGATCTATTCTTGTCTTAGATTTTTCCTTGTACTTATTGAACTCAATAGTCCTTGATTTCTGTGATTGATAGGAGTATTTACATACAATGGTGCTTATGTGATTGTGATGTTTACTTCTTTTATAATCCATGCTTAGGAAAGATGAGTTATGCTACACCCTAGTTATAGGTAGATGATTCATGTGAACCATAGATGGATTATGCTTAGATTAAACTAACGATATCTTCTTGACGATATTATTGGGCTTGTAGCTACAATAGATCATAACTATCCAAAACATAGAACTTAGAATAAGAAGTATAGACCCTCAATGCATAGTTAGTGGTGGATTTGTAATCCTAGATCCCATCTTCCTATATTTAAACCAATTTCCAATTTTGCATTTAAGTTTACTTAGATTTAATTCTAGATCTTATTTCTATAAATTCATAGTTTAATTCATAGTTTAAAGTAGTAGTGATAATCAAAACCTAAATCAATTCAACTTCCAATTTTCTTATAACTAGATAGATTAGATTTTAGTAATTAAAGGATTAAAAGTTAACAATCTCTGTGGGTTCGACCTTTACTTTCCACACTACAAATCTTTTGAAAGTAAAGCATAAATAAGCACACTTTTATATCTTGATTCTGACAAGATCATTGACGTTGCTAAAAGAATCTTGACCGCTATAAGTTGGAGGAAATTGTAGACGACATACCATCTTTAAGCGAGGGTGGAGAGATATTGTGCTTCCATATCCAGTAGTCGCTGAAAATGGTACTAGTCTGTAGCCGAGTGGGAGTACACTGCTAGACGCTAGTAAGAGTGTGACAATTAGTGGGAGTGCACCACTGGTTACTCAAGATTCTTAGATAGCACAGTGCAGTTGACAAGGATAAGTTCTCCGTTGTTTTGAAATCTGTAGGATATATTTTCCTGTGCGCATTAGTAGATGATGTCACGACAACTTCTTATGTAAAAACGTGCTTCGTTCATCTGCTAAAGCTGAGTGAATAGTTGCTATGAAGGATGATATGATCTCTATAGACAAAGAATATGGGAGTCAGTTGATATTCTGTCCGAGTGTAAGACTATTGGAAACAAGCGGGTTTTCGAAGTTAGACTCAAGGCGGATGGTTTAGTTGACAAAGATAAAGTCGCACCTGAGATGTCAAACCCAAGAGTGGGTGTAGACCTAGAAGACAGAATCTCCCTGGTGGTGAGAATTTGCTTCGATCCGCCTTATCTTAGCGATTGTTGCACATTTAGATTTAGAACCTTTTTCAAATGGATGTTGAAACTGCTTTTCTCGATGGAGAGCCAAACGAAGAGATCTACATGGATCAACCTATTGGTTTTTATGACCAATGGGAATGAGCCAAAGTGTGGCATCTCAATCGATCTATTTATGATCTCTAGCAAATGTTTAGGCAATGTCACTTGAGGTTTCATGATTTGATCGATCTATTCCGTTGAGATGATTAAAGAATACCAGTGTGTGTACATTGAGTTGTCCATAAAAGGTGTTCTAATTATTACATTATATGACAACAATATCTTTTTTATTTAGATAAAAAGGCATAGGTCAAACCAACTATATATGTGTTGGGAGTTAGGGTTGTGGGAACCGTTCATAGATCTATTTTGTTTGTCTCTAGAGACTTACATAATAGAAGATTCTTGAAAGCTCTCGCATGCAGTACTCAAAACCCATAGACGCCCCAGTTGGAAAGGGAGTACCCTTGACCCTAGCTCAATGTCCAAAGAATGATGAGGAAGTAAATGCCTAAAGTGCCATAAGCATTTGCCATGCGGTTAGTTTAGTTAGTCGTTACAAGAGTAACTTTGGTCTAGTTCACCGGAGAGCAGTGAAGAGATTTCTGCGATATGTTCACATGAATGTGGATCTCGCCTTATGGATAGTAGAGTTATTAAAGTCACAAGGACGATGCGACGCTCATTGGTTCAGTGATTAAGACAAGCGCATGTCCATGTCTATCTACGCATTCACACATTGGTTGGTGAATCGTTCACTTGTTGTAGTGAGAAGCAGACATGCATCGCCTAATCCATAATGGCAGTTGAGTATGTGGCTTGTTCTACAGCCGTTCAGGAGGTTGTGTGGTTAAAGAGGTTCTTACATAGTATAAGCTTCTTGCCTCAGGGCGATGAAGTAGTATTGGTCTATTGTGACAGCACGCCGACTCTAGTTTATGCAAAGGACCATAAGCACCACGGGAAGTCCAAGAACATAGACATCCACCACCACTACATTCGAGATATAGTTGCACAATGGGAGGTTGTTTTTAAAGCACATCTCTACTGGCAATATGATGGCTGATTTTTTGATCAAGCCAATTTCCATAGATTCGTTCTTGTCCCACATTAGTAGCATGGGACTTTGTAGGTTCTGATGTACTTTAACAATATTATTCTTCACATTATTATTACTAGATATTTATTTATCGCTGGTTTTCCATATCCATTAGTTGTTTATTGAATGAATGCACATTTTTTTTCCTTTAAAGTGTCTCCAGGCTTGAATCGACTTGCTCACACGGATGATTCACCTTGGCGCCAAGATAGCTAACTATGAACATGTGTGTTCATAAGCGCTTAGACGGAGAGCAAGTTGAGACATTTGTGTTTATGGTGCTAAGAGGGCGAGTTAGAACACCTATATCTGTGCGGTACAAGAACAACAAGCAAGATATAGACGCTATTACTTATATTTTGCCTTAAGATAAGTTCTAAGATGAGACCAGTATCTTTATAGCTGAGTCGAATGTAGAGATTATCCACACCTCTATGTAGCCTGCCTTTTGTAGCCGGATGTGAGGCGCCAAGAGGTGCGACTATGGTGAAAAACTCAAGTTAGACGTTTGTGTAATCTCTAGACTAAGATTCGTATGGTGTTACTATCACCATATAGTGATACACCCATTTTTATGGAAGAATGCCATAGCATACATATCATACTATATGTGCTTATTAGCGATCATATTGTGGAGCAATGGATTAATCCTTATTTCATTGTTGCGTGAGCCAGGTAGTCTCCCTATAACATGGATTCTACACTATTTTTCCTTATGACCTGCGACTGTGTCATGAAGAGGACATTTAATGATGCTACTTTAGCATACCTTCCTAGGGCGAAGCGGAAAATTCCATTCTATGGGGTATATCTAAGAAAGCGGTCAAGTTAGTTGAATTGACATTAGTAGACAGGGGAGACTAATTCAATAGCACATCATGTTTTGTGACTCATTAGCTGGGCAGCGACGATCGTATATGTACTGATTGTCGTGGACACATTACATATTTGGGGTGTCGCACTGCTTTTCAAGGGATTAAGAGTGCTACATCAGGTGTGGTTGAATAAGTCTAGGTAAATACACAAGAAGCTTCCGAGTGATGCGTTTTGCTAGTTTAGTGATTGACTTAGCATCTCTGCTCCTGTTGCTGTACGTTCTTTTCGTGAGGTCGCACGTTCTATTTCCTGCATGAAGAGGAGATGAAAGTTGAAGTCCTAGAGATTTTGTTCTTGCACAAAGCCCTATGTGGGTGAGTGGGAGATGTAGGAAATATTGTGGGCCTTACACCCACATACTGGACCCGGGGTCTAAACGGGTTTACTTGACTTCCAAGCAAGCCCAACTTGGAGTCCTAGTATCACCCTAGTAGGGGAGAGGTTGTATATATATATATATATGTTATATATACACATACACAAAACGCACGCCTAATATACTCTCTTCCTCTTCCTCACGCTGTCTCTCTCTCTCTCTCTGTAGCCTAATCACATCTAGGCCTTGGGATTTTAACCCGTGGATTCAAAGGGGGCTACTCTAGTAGTAGTTCTCATGACCGTAGCGAAGCACAAGGCGTACACGGAGGATAGGAGATCTCGTGTGAAGATTGCAAAGGAGGAGGCTTATAATAATCAACGTATATCGATCCGTCGGATTCAATTCCGCTAGGTAAATTCCTAAACCCGACCCTATGCATGAGTGCGCATGTTTTTCTACACAAATCTATATCAAAGTAATCTTTTCAAAATTTTTTATATTTAAGAATCTACTAAAATATTATGTGATGCCAGTTTGAAGCTTTAACCAAGAGCTGGGAGTCAAATTTTATATGGTGGCTTGTTGATTAAAACTAACAATATTATAAGCAGTTTTCGATAATTCTAGTAGAGACTTCATATCAAATGGAACTGTACTCAAATGTGGGTAAGGATTGGAGGTGGCCTCAAATGCTTTCTTACTATTTTAAACGGTCCACTGTTAGAATCCATCTACTGACTCATATAAAGCGTGTAACTGAACTATATACCAACATCTTCTTTTTGACAACAATATATCAACATCTTCTAAACATTTACAATGTGCACAAGAAAGTTTATTGATAGTATTGTCCAATTAAGATTTAGGACACACGGTTGTTAAAATAGTAGTACTCATCTTAAAAAAAAATAGAATAAAAGAAAAGAAAAAAGAAAAGCAGATTACAGGTATGGAAATGACAATAATGGATTTTTTTTTTTGGGTAGCTAAAGGACAATAATAGATTTAACAATAATGTTAGGTATACACACTTTTTTACACATTTTTTGATACACTATGCTTTAGATGCATGTACATTGTGATTGGAATTTTCACTATTTTTTGTGCACCACTTACACAATACAGAATACATACATTTAAAACTGCGTGTCAAAAAATGTGTAGAAAAATGTGTATACCTAACATTAGTCTAAGATTTAATTAGGCATGCAGTACTCATGTGGTTAAAAAAAAAAAAAAAAAAAAGGAAAGAAGAAAAAGAAAGGAAAATGACAACATTGACAAGGTTGGAGATTATCGTAAATGTCTGCTTCGGCTGAAAAAGGAGAGAGAGTAGCTGGGACAAGGGTACAGGTACATGTGTTATAGTAAGTCTCTCTCTCTCTCTCTCTCTCTCTCAATTGTGTTTCTGTTCTCTCTCTTCTTCTGGAATTCCATCTCGATCACTTTCCACTAATTAGCAGAGAGGAAACAAATACTACCCTACCATGCCTGTGTTAGTGATCTCCTCAGATTTGCTCGTCAAGAGGGAATCCATACTGAGCTCCACAAATGGCGGAGGACTTTGATTAAAATTGAAGCAGTTCTAAGTGACGCAGAGGAGAAGCAAATTACAGATGCTAATGTTAAGTTGTGGCTTGAAGATCTCGCAGATTTGGCTTACGATCTGGATGATCTACTTGACAAGTTCTGTACCGAAGCTTTAAGGCTCAATCTCATGGCCCCAAGGACTGACCAAGCTAGCACCAGTATTAATAAGGTAATTCTGAGCTTCATCATCCCCACTTGCTGTACTAACTTCACTCCTCGTTCCTTTATGTTTGGTCGCAAAATGAGGTCTGAGATGGATGAGATCTCAACCAGATTAGAAGAACTTTTTAATCTGAAAAACAGTTTAGATTTGAAAGAAGTTACTGTCAGGAAGAGGTCCAACAGATTAACCACTTCCCTGGTGGATGAAACTCGTGTTTTTGGTCGGGATAATGATAAACTCGTGTTACTCAAAGAAGCTCATGAAGAAGCCAACCCACAATCAGATTCAGAGGTGTTCTCTGTAATTCCTATAGTTGGGATGGGTGGACTTGGCAAAACCACACTTGCCCAACTTGTTTACAGTGATGACAAAGTATCGAGTTGCTTTGATTTAAAAGCATGGGTATGTGTCTCTGAAAACTTTGATGTGCTCATGATTACGAAAATGATTTTTGAGTCTATGACAACAGATAACCGTGAATTCAAGAGCTTGGATAAGCTTCAAGTGAGTCTAAAGGAGAAACTTTCGAAGCAAAAATTTCTTCTTGTTTTGGATGACGTTTGGAATGAGAACTATGACGATTGGGATCTGCTCTGTGGTCCTTTACGGGCTAGTGCACCGGGAAGTAAGATCATCGTAACAACTCGACACGTACGTGTTGCAACAACCATGAGCTCTCTTCCAGCTTACCCTCTGAATGTTTTGGAGAATGAAGAATGCCTGTCTCTATTAGCTCAACATGCATTGGGTCGAAGAGATTTTGGTGCACATCCAAGTTTGAAAGAGATTGGAGAAGCAATTGTGAGAAATTGTAAAGGCTTGCCTCTGGCAGCAAAGACACTCGGAGGTCTCTTGCGCACTGATCTAAGTCTAGAATATTGGAAGGAAATAATGAATAGCAATATATGGAATATACAAAATTGTGGTATTCTTCCAGCTTTGAGATTGAGCTATAACCATCTTCCTTCCCATTTGAAGCAATTGTTTGCCTATTGCTCTATATTTCCTAAAGACTATGAGTTTGACACGAAAGAGCTAGTTTTGTTATGGATGGCGGAGGGGTTTTTGCAACAATCGGAAAGGGAGAAGGCAATGGAAGAGTTAGGTTACGAGTGTTTTAATGAGCTTCTATCAAGGTCATTTTTCCAATGGTCAAGTGGAAGTTCAAAATTTGTGATGCATGATCTTATGAATGATCTTGCTCAAGTGATTGCTGGAAAAATATCCTTAAGATTGGACAGCAACACACAAAGTACTGAGCACAGTAAGTTTTTCAAAAAGGCTCGTCACTCATCATTCATTCGTCAGCAATATGAAGTCATCAAAAAATTCAAGGCTTTTCATGGAGTCAAGGGTTTGCGAACCTTCTTACCTTTACCAATTTGTAAAACTCATTGGCAAGATTGCTATCTATCTAATAATGTCTTAACTGACTTGTTACCCGAATTACAGTGCTTAAGAGTTCTTTGTTTGAGTGGTTATTCCATTATTGAGATACCTGAATCAATTGGCGATCTGAAACAACTTCGGTATCTAAATTTATCTCTGACTTGGATCAAAAGTTTACCGGAATCTGTGACTGACCTCTATAATCTACAGACTTTGTTGTTACGTAGATGCAAGAGGCTTACTAAGTTGCCCACAAGTATTGGAAATTTAATTAATCTACGACATCTTGACTGTTCTGGTACGGACAAATTACGAGAGATGCCTGCAGGCATTGGGAAGTTGGCAAGTCTGAGAACATTGGCGAAGATTGTTTTGGGCGAAATCAATGGATTACAAGTAAGGGAGTTGGGGAGCCTCTCATATATCCAAGGGGCACTTACAATTGTGGGGTTGGATACTGTGAGAAATATCCAGGATGCGAGGGAGGCCAATTTATTGAGTAAGCACTGGCTTGATGAGGTAGTGTTGGAATGGAGTGATAGTTTTGATGATTCCCGAAATAGAAGTCTTGAAAAGGAAGTTCTTGACGTCTTACAACCTCATGGAAACTTGAAGAAGCTCGAAATTAAATCCTATGGTGGAATAGAATTTCCCGGGTGGGTTGGAGATGCGTCGTTCTCCAACATAGTGAATCTAGAACTTCTTCGTTGTAGAGAATGCACATCTTTACCATCTCTTGGGCAACTACCTTTACTCAAGAATTTGAAAATTGGTGGGATGAACGGGGTAAATAGTGTGGGTGCTGAGTTTTATGGAGTTGGTTGTCCTCTTACGGTTGCTTTTCCGTTACTTGAAACTCTGACTTTTCAGGACATGCCAAATTGGGAGGAATGGTCTACCTTGACTGGTGTAGAGTTACTCCCTCACCTGAGTAAGCTCAGGATGTCAGGTTGCCCGAGTTTGACTAAAGTTTCAATCTCAAGGCTTCCATCTCTTCGAGTACTAAGTCTTGAAAAATGTCCTGAGGTTGTGTTGAGATGTATGGTAGGTATCGCCTCACTCACCACCTTGACTATTGATGCAGTCTCAGGTCTTACCGGACTACAAAAAGAAACACTGCATTTGTTGGGAGATCTTGAAAGTTTCAATATTAGGAGATGCAGTGAAATGACGTCATTGTGGCAAGAGGAGGGTGCATGGGAGGATCTAATCAATTTGAGACAATTAGAGGTTTCGAATTGTGACCAACTTGTATCCTTGGCTGGTGAGGAGGGTGCATGGAAGGATCTAATCAATTTGAAAAAATTAGAGGTCAATTCTTGTGAACAACTTGTATCCTTGGCTGGTGAGGATGGTGCGTTGCCTCGGAATCTTGAATCTTTGTCATTGTCGTATTGTCCTAATCTGGAGAAGCTTCCAAGTGGTTTGAACACCCTTAACAATCTTACAAAGCTTGATATTGATCGTTGCAAGGCTCTGGACGTGCGAAGATGTAATAATGAGGGAATGATGATGCAAAGCAACTGCGGAGCGATTAACTCGGAGAATGATGCTGAGGAAAGCAACAATCATGAGCAGACAAAAACAATTTCTCATCTAGAAACACTAGACATCTATTGGTGTTCATCTTTGACGTCCTTTCCAATTGGGGATTTACATCTTCGCACCCTCAAGAAACTCACTGTTTACGATTGCAAGAAGTTGGAGACAGATGTGGAGAAGCCACTACACAACTGCATGTCATCACTTGAATATCTTCGTATTAATGGTTGGGTGAATTTCAAAAAGTTCCCTGAGTGCTTGTTCAACTTTCTTCATCTAACTTCTCTGTCTATAAGAAATTGTCCTGGCCTGGAGTCTTTTCCGGAACGTGGTGGTTTACCCCGCAATCTGAGAAGACTTGAATCTCAAATTGTTGCCTGATCAGATGCAATCTCTCACATCTCTGGAAGATCTTTCAATAACGTGGCTGTCCAAGTCTCATCAATTCCTTTCCCCAAGGGGGTTTTCCTCTCAACCTAAAAGAACTTACGCTTGGAGATATCGGAGTGCCCATCTCAGAGTGGGGGCGGGGTCTGCAAAGGTTGGCCTATCTTGATTACTTTTGGCTTCGAGGAAAGTGTCCAGAAGTGGTTTGCTTTCCAGGTGAGACGTGTCTGCTTCCTACTTCTCTAAGAAGACTTACTATCCATGGAGCTGTGAATTTGGAATCCCTATCCGATGGCCTCCAAAACCACCTTCCATCCCTTGAAGAGCTATCAATTGGGGACTGCCCTAAGCTTCAATCTTTGCCAAACACGTTGCTTTCCACTCTTTCATTCCTGTATATTTGGGAATGTCCATTACTGAGACCAAGGTGCATGAAGGAAAGAGGAGAATATTGGCAATGGATAGCCCCAATCCCCCGCGTGAGGATAGATGATAGAAACATTCACGAACTATGATTTACAGGGGGGGGGGGGGGGGGGGGGGGGGGGGGTGGGAAGCTCTGTGTTCTGTTGAATGAGTGAGGATAGAAAAGTCAATTAAAGAACAGCCAGACTGACTCTTTATATTGTTATCCAGGTAGGTATCGTCTCTCTCTTTTTCTCTCTCTTCTTTCTTTTTCTCTTTATATTGAAAAAAGAAAAGAAAATAATATTATTATAGTTATATTATTATAGTTAAAGAACAGCCAGACTGACTCTAATGTTTACAGTTGCAGTTATGGTTTTGTACGATTTCTCCAGCCCAAGTAAATTGTTTTTTTTTTTCCTCTTTGAAAACACTGGAAAATTGCAGATTCCAACATGCTAAAATTGTGTGTTTTCTCTCTCCCTCTCTCTCTCTCCTCCCACATTTTCCTCTTGTTTCAAAGGCTGCTTTAAAAAAAAATTAATTTAAAAAATAATTATTGCTTGTCGTGGAAATATAATTTCATTGGTTTGAGTCGATAAATATATTTTCATTGGGTTAAATACATAAATTAATGTCTGTATCTTTTGCTCCTCCAGTTGCCTTTTAAGAACTGCTCCTATGTTATCTTTTCTCATTGGTTTAAGTACATAAACATAGTGTTTGTATCTTTCCTTTGTATGAAGGAAGTTAACAATCTGAACTAGTGTGTCGGGCACTAATGCGCGCGTGCACACACACAGAGTTGCCCCTCTAAAACAAATAGTTTAGCCTCTTAATTAACTATTAAACTGTGGTTTCAAAAGAAAAAAAGGCTTGAGATGCACGGAGGAAATACAATTAATCCCTTTTCTAAATGTAAAATATATTTAAAAACCAAGTTTCTTTGTATTTGTTGACTACTTATTTAGATTTAATCCAAGTTATACGACTTATTTGATCTGAATTTGATTGAATGGTTGGTCATTTGAGAGCTTTGAGAAGTTGGCCTTATTGTTCAGCATGATGATTACTAGAATCTAAAGTAGATTTTGAAATTAATGCAACAAAAAATGTGCCCTTCATTTTAAATTCAGGGGATCCTTCTCAACTTTTGTTCAGAACAATGTATCTATGCTTTTAAAAAAAATTATCCAATGTTCCATTTGCAAAAACTTTTCAAAATTTCCTAACATTTTTGCAGTCTTTAAAACATGTTTGAGAAAGCATACAATTTGTTCTTGATAAGTAAAAGGATATTTGGTTTGTTAAGGGTGCAAATAGGCTGGGTTTAGCCAAATTATGACTAAAAGCAATTTAGCCTTCAGAAATTTAGCTTGAAAAATGTACCTAAGCATTTCATCTTTTGCAAAAACAGTCGACTCATAAAGTAAGCTTCCTAAAGCACTCTCCATTTCTAAACACATAAATTAAAGCTTTTGCTTGGAAGTGTTCAAAAGATTTGTATCAGAGTATACTTTCTTTTTTAACATGTTAATCTTATTTTGAGACATAAAAAACATTGGGCACAAGTATTTCAAAAGGGTACGCTAAACGAATAGGATTTACTTACATGAGAGACGACGACTAAGCATCCTTCTTCTTCTTCTTCTTTTTTTTCCCCTTTTGAATTCGACTGATTCTTCATTCAAATCCCTATTTGAACGAACCAACCTTCTTCTATGAACCCCGTGTTTTGGGGCCAAATTCCCTTTACCCGCAGATCAGTTGTTTATTGAATCCCAGTTTCCAGGCAAAAATGAACCTGCATGAAAGATAGAGATAGTAACACTATTGCCTACTAATGACAAATGTTATTGTTCATTCCCAAACTTGTTCTTTTCTTCTTATGGACTCTGTGCGTTGAGGGCTGGTGCAATGAACCTATTTGAAGTGCATTATGTCGCACCAGAGAAGCCTATTTATGAAAATGATTCAATATGAATGCTGATTTTAAAGTTTTGGGATGTTAGAAACTAATGCAACAAAATATAAAGCAGATTTAGAAACTAATGCAACAAAAGAAGCAATCTGCATTTTCAATTACGTGAATTTTTCTCAACTTTTGATTAGAAAATGTGTTTATGCTCTTAAGTATTGTCTCCATCATTAAAAATTTACAAAAGTTCCTAATGTATTTTTTTTGTAATGTTTAAAATGTGTTTGAAAAAAGAAAACATTCACGTTTGATAATTAAAAGTGCACGGTGCACCTATTTTATTACGAATTCTAATTGGTTGGATGTACCCCAAATGTAGACTAATTATGCACCCAAGCAGTTGTACTGTTGCTAAAACACTTTCTCTTTATGTAAAAGTATCTTCCTAAATCATTGTCTCTAGTTCCTTAAAACATACTTGTAAAGCTTTGCTTATAATTTTTAACTTAAAACATATAAAAATATACTTTGCTTTCAATATGTTTCTTACTTTCTTTCTTTCTAAGACGAACTTGCTCCACATCTATTCCTTCAATCACAATTTATTAGCTATGATCTCTCTCTCTCTCTCTCTCTCTCTCTCTCTCTCTCTCTCTCTTTTAGTCCTGATTGTTGAAATAAGGCAAGGTGATGAAGCTATGGATGACAAGCCATTGAAGGCCATAACCAAAAAGGCCCATGAGAGCGGCCATGAAGAGAACAACCCACAGAGGAATATAGAGAAGAGAGACACCAGAACACCACCCAAATGCCTTTCCCATGTCGGACGCCACCGAGAGGTAGTTCAATTGGACCTGTGATATTCCCAGAACCGATTTCAAATCCGACGAGTAGGCCGAGAAATCGAAATTCGTCCCCGTGAACGCCTGAATCCACGTACTCGCCACCAACACCATCCATTTCCTTGATTGTCCCACCATTATAAATGTGTATATATGTGTGTGAATGTATAGATGTTTTCCGGTGAACCCTAGCGGTTTTCCGGCAATGGGTAGATTATCATTAACGTATTTTTCACTAATGTGTATGTATATGTGTCATGTGTGTACATATATTGAGGATGTTGTGGTCATAAGTTACGGGACCGTGGAAGGTGAAGCATGTGGTTGGGGATCAAGGTTTGAAATTACATTGGATTGACAGCCAAATTTATAGGGGAAAAAAAAAAAGGGTAATATTTGGGACACACCCAAAGATACAATTTTTTGGACAAAACTTAAGAGATTTATCTATCTCTTTCTTGTGTCACTGTGGGGTCCAGTAACATCAGAGGAGAAATATAGACACATTTTTTGAGTTGTGTCCCAAAAGTTGTGTCTTTAAGTGTGTCCCAATCTTTACTAAAAAAAAAAATATTCAATGTTAGTCACTATACAATATGATCCACCGTTACCGAACAATGCTTTGCTTCACAAATTCTTTTAAGACTTGTATTACATGATGTGTCAGTGGTGTTGTATGGTGTATGTGACAAAGCATTTGTGTTGTTGAGGCTGATTGTTGATCTATTGGATTTTGCATTTTTGGGTTGGTTTTGGACTGGTTGGTCATTTGGGATCTTTTTGATTAGATACTCTGCCAATTTTGATGGCTCCGTTTCTGCTGTATATTGTTGGATTTCTGTTCCTTTAATGAAATTGATTCTTGCTGAGCAAAAAATAAAAAAGCTAACAAAATTTTTGAGATTTAAATTTTGGAAAGTATAACATTTCTCTTTTAAAAATTATTTCTCATAATGACACATCTATTATCTATATCTATATATTATAATATGGAAGCCTCTTATGCCACGTGGCATGAGCATAATTTTTTCTGGTTTTTATTTTTTTTTATTTCCTAAAAGAATTGTAATCTATATATTATAATATGGAAGCCTCTTATGCCACGTGGCATGAGCATAATTTTTTCTGGTTTTTAATTTTTTTTTATTTCCTAAAAGAATTGTAATAAAAGTCTCTCATGCCATGTGGCATGACCACAATTTTTCTAATTTGCATTTTTTTTTATTTCCTAAAATAATTTTTCCAACTCTTCATCTCTCTAAAAATCAATTTTTTGAGGGACATTAATTGAAAAAAGATACTATCATGGATGGTTGGATTTTCCACCACCATTGATTACATCCATACATACAAATATATGCACCTACTAAAAATACTACCACCAGAAGTACTATACGAATATAGTAGGATTTTCTACCACTTGTGATTTATCAACTTTTTTCTTTTATATTTTTTTAAAATCAAAATATCATACCAATACCAAAAATCTTGATTAAACATTACGGGTCAAGAGCTAGTATATATATAAATACCAAAGCAAAATGCCTTCTATTATATTAGGCTATTCACATCACCATCCTCCCCTTTAGGAAAAAAAATACTATGAGGCATTTCCTTGATTTTTCAAAAAATTTTTCATTTATTTCTAATTCTTCTTTTTCTTTTTCTTCTTCTTCTCTTTTATTATTATTATTATATTATTATTATTTTAAGTTTTTGATATTCTCAAAGTCAATAATGAGAATGTTCCATCCCAAGAAGCCTCAAATTCCAACTAGTTAATTTTGAAAGTCATTAAGAAATATTTGACTAATTTTGTTTGGTTTTCCAAATAATAATTTAGTGAATATCTAATTGAGTACTGCACCAATCTATTATATATACTATATCTAAAAGCTAAGCCTAAAAACCTTCCCTTATTGTGCGATGTGGTATTTTCAAAATCTTTTCTTTGTTTTCCATCTTTTTTTTAAAAAAATTATCTTTTATATCATTGACTTTTTTATGAGTGTGTATGTATTTGTGTATATATGAGCAATTTGAAATCAAAAAAGTGCTTACCTGTCACGCCCATCCCGAAAAAATCTATTTATTTTAAAAATACAAAATTGGTTTTTGAGAATTATTAACGTGGCTTAATAATCGTGGACATGGTTGACGTAGGTCAACGATGGGTGTCAATCGAGGACACGAAGATTTGATAATCCATGAGGAAGTGGCATGATTTAAATGACATTTATGTGATTAAATGCTATTTGATTTATCTGGTAGTTGTGAATAATGATTATACTTGTGTAGTATAATTTCTGTTGGTTAAAATTTTGTTTAAGATCATTTTGAATCTTGTAGTACTAACGTAAATGATATGTTGCATAAGGTAGGTTATCTAGAAATTTCACAAAAATCATTTTCGGAACACAACAAACGAAACTTAGACGAAAACTTTTATGATTTAGAGATTTTCACTCGTGAAGTGATAACTTAGACGTTTAAGACGCTTTGAGAGATAATTGGAAGATTAGAGAACTCGTGGGGAGTTAAACACAGTTCTCGAGATTCGTGCCTATATATAGAAAGTGTTGAGATATTTTTATAAATTCTCAAAACCTAAATATCTTAGGAGAGAGAGAGAAAGGGAGATTTTGTTCCTCCGATCTTCACGACGCCAAATGATGATCGTTCGTCCGTCAATTTTCATCCAAGTTTATTTTTTGGAATCCTTGAGGTAAGACCTACGTTTTGATATCTATTAGGCCTTGTTTGACAAATTATTTTCGAAAAGCTAATTCTAGAAAATTGGGACAAACCATGTAAAACTTGTAGGTTTCACTTATAAATGGAGATTCGGCGTAGAATTGGACTTCGAGTACTTTTCTCAAAGTTATAGGATCGTAGCTCGAGGTATGAATTCTAAACCTATGTTTTATAGGAAATTCCATGTTTTAAATGACAAGAGCGATATTTTGGATCCGGAAAAAAATTCATGAGTAGTGTAGGCCCGTTAATTATACCCGTGAAAATCTATGAAAAGTATGTCTATTTGATTACGTGAGCATGCTATGTGCTTATGTGGATCGAAGGGGAGTTTGGTGCAATTTTATTCCAGGGGTAAGCTCCTCGATGTTTGAGGATTATTGTAGCGACGACTACAGTGCATGGTTTGGGAGAAGGCCCTGCCAGGGCACAGTGCATGGTTTGGGAGAAGGCCCTGCCAGGGCACTTGAATGCGTGGTTGGGAGAAGGCCATCCACGACATTAATTTTATTACCGGATAAATGCAGATCTCTCTCCCTAGAGACTAGTCTACATGAGTGTCGATATTAACGCATGAATTTCCATATACGCATATGTTAGAATTGTACACTCAGTATATAGCTGGGCAGTGGAGATTTACTCCATTGCAGGTGAAAAAAAAAAGGAAAAGAAGAAGTGTGAGGAGTGAGGCTGTTGGGATGCAGGGCGTCCTTGTTTATATTTTTGTTTTCCATTCTAATGTTGTAATATGAGTTTTCTTTTGAGAATTTGAAGTAAATTTAACGTGAATCTTAGAATGGATTTGTAGCATTGTAAAACGTAGTAAAATTCTTGTAATCATATGTTGGTAATGATGTAATACAGTTAGGATCACTTTGGAATGAGTTTGAGTCGGTGTAATTAGTCCCTGAATGAGATTGGTTGACTTGGAAATGGAAATTCTACAGAATATGCTGTAATTGGGAAAACAGTCGACTAGTCTGGGAACACAGTCGACTGGATTCATTGTTTAGGCAAATTTTTTTCCCAGGTTCCAAAAGCAGTCGACTTCATTACTCCACACAGTCTACTGGATGTTGTTTCAAAATGGAAGCTACTGGAGGATCAAAGTCAGTCGACCGGACGAGGTCAAGTCAGCTAGAAGTTTGACACCACCCCCTGATTTATAGTCGACCGGACAGAGGCCAGTCAACTGGTTTGGATTGCTAGGATTTTCATCCTCTCTGTAATTCCAAAGCAGGCGACTAGGACCCTGACACAGTCGATTGGATTACTGTTTTCAAAATGGATTATTTCTATAAGTGTTCCAAATGAGAAAACTTTTTATGACTCTAAGTTTTATGGGTTCTAAATATATTTTCCAGCTGCTATGAACTTTAATTAAACTAGATAAGCCTTGGTGGCATGCCACGCGTCCTATTTTCACCATAGCAGGATGGGTCGTGACATTTATTGGTATCAGAGCAATAGGTAACAAAATTGGGATTGTTTGACGTCGAGTGGAGTGTTGAGTGATACGGCGTACACTTTAGAATGCTTCTACACATAGTAGAGATGTTCGATGCATATGGTATGTTGTTATACATACATGATCACACTGTTGTCATACATGCATAGTATTTATGCATTATCAAAGACCTTGTGTGGTGACACGGGGGGTTAGATGGCATCTTGGTAGTGGTGAACTGTTGAATTTCTAAACAAAAATAAAATGATTTCAATCGAATCATTAAATGTTTTAAACGATAGTGACGATGTCCTTTGAGGGATTTGAACAAGAAAGAAGTCTGAGAGTGAACGTTAGAAGAAATTTCTTGTAGGTCACATAGGGAACGAAAGTGATTATTCGTAGTTGAGTTTTGGGATTGAGATTGATCGATAAGGGTTCTGTTGCAGACATGGGTTAAACGTCGTGACGTGAGAGAATAAAGATATACAGTAGGGTGTTATGATAGAGAGATAGTCCAGTAGCATGTATTGCTCGTGAATGGGGTAGGTGAGGAATCTCTCACCTCATCTTACAGTGTTATCTTACGGTGTTAACCTACGGTGTGATCATACGGGTTATCATGTGGCTTTCTCTCACGGTGTATGTTGGGTAGTTGAAGGATCTTTCAACTTACTGTACGGTATTGGAATGATTGGACAGTTAAGGAATCTCTCGACCTATCTTACGGCATATATTGGGGATTGAGAAATATCTCAACGGGTTATAAGTATTATGGTTGTTGAGGAATCTATCAAGTGAACCTGGTTTCGAATGGTCGAGGTACCATAGTGGATTCAGATGTAGTATAAGGATTAGTAACAGATGCTACCGGATTGATGGTATAAGTAGAAATGTTGGGATTTGAAATTGACATAAGACGAGAGGTTAAGAATGAAATGATAGAGTACACTTGAATAGCTTGAAGCTACGGTTGGTAAAAGCGTAGTTGATAGTAATATCATGGAGTAGAGTTTAGACGGGTTGGTCATACACTCGTGAATGTAATGATAAGGATTGAAGGATGATGAATGCTATTGAAGGATGACATAGGTCGGAGAAGAAATTGTAGAAGTTGTTGATGGAAGATAAATGGATGGAAATGAATAGTAGTAAGATTTCCTTGGTGTTTTGAGGTGGTAATAGTAAGAAAAGTGGTAATAGATACTTGTGATAAGGTATCAAGCAGACTGTGGAAGTCGGGTATCGTGGAATGATGTGATATGCTTAGCACCTGGGATGCATTGGTGTCTGTCGAACGAATGAGTCCTACGTAAGCAGATTATGAATCTAGAGATTCTAGAGTAAAGTGTTGATGATTTAAGTATTGGAATAACATGGAGTTATGCATGAGTCGAAGTTTTGAATAGTCAGGAATTTAATGATATTTCAGAAGTTGTGAAGTACTTGAAAAACAACAGTTATGAATCAGTAGGGTGACTTTGAATTTTAGCGTGAAAGGTATGTGAAATGGAAGTTGATAAAGAATTTATTGAATACAGTGAGATTATAGCATCTATGTGGAGTTTTGATTACTGGCTTACTTTTCACACTGTATGCGGGGATTGTAAGAATGTTTTGAGCAATGGGTCATCCAGGAATAATGGATTGGAGGTCTGAATAGTAAATAAAGGATTAGAGAGTTTGAATTGAAGATGTATAACTGCGTAAATGGTAGAGGATCTACCTGGACTGACAGACTAAAGGATAGTAGACGAGTAGGGTATGAGATGCGAATGGATTACATTACAGTTAAGATCTCCGACAGAAAAGTAATTGACTCATGGTATGTATGCACTATATGAATAGGTCGAACTGTGAATGGTCAGAGGATACAAATAGTGATGAAGTAGGTGTTGAACGTAGGGATACGTTGTGAGGAATTATGAGGCACGTGTATGATTGACTAAGTCAATTTTGGTTAGCAATGTTGGTTGCTGCTACTGATATTGGGGTAATTATGTTGTAAAAGTGTTACGTGAAATTTTAAAATAATTTTTTTCAAAAACAAAATGAAGAATATGTATTTGACTTTGTTAAAAGTTTTAAATTGAAATTATAAAATGTAATCTTCTATGTTAATCGACGGTAGTTCGAGTACAGAATCTAAGAGATAAATGACAAGTGTGTTTGACCTCACTGAGGGTGATTCGAAACATTAGGTAGTCCCGAACGAGTAGAATGGTGTAAAATTTTCAATGGAGAACCTGACTAATACCTTACGAAGTATGAATGATAGAAGTATAGTACGAGGTTGGTTAAACCGGACCAGAAAGATAAGAATTATTAGAGACAGAGACAGTGCGATGCACTACCGACTATGTGATGGTCATTCAAACTGATGTTGCCGTTATATGGATTTCTTAGGAAAGGAAGATTGAATTTGATAAGGAATGAAAGATGTTTAAAATGTGTTATCGTTCTACAAGTATTTTGCGATCAGCAGGATAAGGAATTGAATCTATAGTGTATGAAATAGTTGGTAGAAGCATTAGTATGATAGTACTCAGTTTTGGTTTACTTTGAGATGAAGAATCGTGTATGGTTAGTAACCAGTTGAGACGTGTTGTCAACGACTTTTAGTCAAAAAGAAATATAGGTGAATGGGAGATGAGTTATTTCCTTCATTTTGGTGATTGAGATAAAACCCTTGGGTTTCGGAAAGTATGTGTGATGAGTATGATAAAAGGATATGTGGGTTGACGTTGTGATGTCGTGATGTGATTTAATGCCAGGTTTGACTATTGAGTATGTTCTACTCAAGTATGGATGTTCTTACTTATCGAGATGCTTTGATGCATTCCTGGGATTCGGTTTGAATCTTCAATCGGATTGAGATGGGGCTTTGATGATTTATTTTTCTCGTGAGATTGTGATATTTCAGTAGAGCTATGTGGTTGTGATGAGACAAACGTTGGAAGTATTTATGTGAAGTCTGTGTGACTTGAAGAGACGGCATAAGTTTGGGGACAAACTTTCTTTTTGGAGGAAAGAGTTATCACGCCCGTCCCGGAAAAATCTATTTATTTTTAAAATGCAAAATTGGTTTTTGAGAATTATTAACGTGGTTTAATCATTGTGGATATGGTTGACGTGGGTCAACAGTGGGTGTCAATCAAAGACACGAGGATTTGATAATCCACGAGGAAGTGGCATGATTTAAATGACATTTATGTGATTAAATGTTACTTGACTTATATGGTAGTTGTGAATAGTGATTGTACCTATGTAGTATAATTTATGTTGGTTAAATCTTGTTTAAGATAATTTTGAATGTTATAGTACTAATGTAAGTGTTACGTTGCATAAAAGGTAGGTTATCTTGAAATTTCACGAAATAGTTTTCGGAATGTAATTACGAAGACAAACGGAACTTAGATGAAAATTTTATGATTTAGAGATTTTCACTCGTGAAGTGAGAACTTAGACGTTTAAGACGTTTTGAGAGATAATTGGAAGATTAGAGAACTCGTGGGGAGTTAAACACAATTCCCGAGAGTCCTGCCTATATATAGAAAGCGTTGAGATATTTTCATAAATATCTCAAAACCTAAATATCTAAGGAGAGGGAGAGAAAAAGGGAAATTTTGTTCCTCCGATCTTCACGACACCAAACAATGACCGTTTGTCCGTCAGTTTTCATTCAAGTTTATATTTTTGGAATCCTTGAGGTAAGGCCTACGTTTTGATATCTATTAGGCCTTGTTTGGAAAATTATTTTCGAAAAGCTAATTCTAGAAAATTGGGAAAACCCATGTAAAATTTGTAGGTTTCACTTATAATTGGAGATTCGGCGTAGAATTGGACTTCGAGTACTTTTCTCAAATTTATAGGATCGTAGCTCGAGGTATGAATTCTAAACCTATGTTTTATAGGAAATTCCATGTTTTAAATATCAAGGGCGATATTTTGGATATGGGCAAAATTCATGTGTAGTGTAGGCCCGTTAATTATGCACATGAAAATCTATGAAAAGCATTTCTATGTGATTACATGAGCATGATATGTGTTTATGTGGGTCGAAAGGGAGTTTGGTACAATTTCATTCCGGGGGCAAGCTCCTCGATGTTTGAGGATTATTGTAACGACGGCTACAGTGCATGGTTTGGGAGAAGGCCCTGCCAGGGCACAATGCATGGTTTGGGAGAATGCCCTACCAGGGCACTTGAATGCGTGGTTGGGAGAAGGCCCTACACGACATTAATTTCATTACCGGATGAATACAGATCTCTCTTCATAGAGATTAGTCAACATGAGTGTCGATGTTGAAGCATGAATTGCCATATACGCATATGTTAGAATTGTACACTCATCATATAGTTGGGCAGTAGAGATTTACTCCATTGTAGATGAAAAGAAAAAGGGAAAAAGAAGCGTGAGGAGTGAGGCCGTTGGGATGCAGGGAGCGTCCTTGTTTATTTTTTTGTTTTCCATTCTAATGTTGTAATATGAGTTTTCTTTTGAGAATTCGAATTATGTTTTAACTTGAATTTTGGAATGGATTTGTAGTGTTGTATAATGTAGTAAAATTCTTGTAATCATATGTTGGTAATGATTTAATACAATTAGGATCACTTTGGAATGAGTTTGAGTAGGTGTAATTAGTCCCTGAATGAGATTGGTTAACCTTGTATATTGGGTAGTTGAAGGATCTTTCAACTTATTCTATGGTATTGGAATGATTGGACGGTTGAGGAATCTCTCGACCTATCTTACAGTATGTATTGGGAATTGAGAAATATCTCAACGGGTTATAAGTATTGTGGTTGTTGAGGAATCTCTCAACTGAACTTAGTTTCAAATGGTCGTGGTACCATAGTGCATTCAGATGCAGTATAAGGATTAATAGCTGATGCTACCAGATTGATGGTATAAGTGGAAATGTTGGGATTTGAAATTGACCTAAGATGAGGGGTTAATAATGGAAATGATAGAGTATGCTTGAATAGCTTGAAGCTACAGTTGGTAAAAGCATAGTTGATGGTAAAATCCTGGAGTAGTGTTTAGATGTGTGACACTCGCTCCTGCGGTTTATATTTAATATTGCTTTAGCATGCATAATAGTGAGTTAATGTTAATTAATGTGCTATGTGACACTCATTGGAGGTGGGATTAACCCACTAAGTTGATTATGGGTGTCCAGTTGGGAACCCAGTTATGGCCAGTATGGCAATCCCAAGTTGGGATATGTATTGATGGGTCCCAGTTGAGATGGGACAATAATTTGTGAAATACCTTATGTGCTTAACTGTTTATTAAGGCTTAGATGATTTATTATTTTGTTGTTGTTAATATCATGTTGTTAGATGATGACCACTTTTGGGGTCAATTAGGGGTACCTTTGTGAGCACGAATTGAACACGTTTCATAATTAGTAGGCTAATTAGCAACTTCATATAAATATATGGGACCACTTATGGGACCCATGCGAGACCTAGATAAATACTCATTTAGGTTTGGGATAATTTTAATATAGTTTCATAATTAATAGGGGCGTGATTACAAAACTAGTAAAATCTTGTGGATGCAATAATAATAACTAAAATTTTTATAGCAAGGCACGTGGGAGATGATTCATTCCCAGAATCATCTTCTTCATTTGGTTAGTATAAACAGTACATGGTATACGAGATACGTATATTTCGACGGAACGACGGCGACGTTCTTGACGCCGATTGACGTGCCTAACGACGTCGGTTTTTAAAACAGACTGTATATTCGGATTCCTGGGGGTAAGTCTAATCTATTGGTACTAATTTTATTGAGTTCTGTGACAGTTTTTTCGCGACCCATTTTAGGGTTTAAGCTCATAACTTGTAATTTTTGTATAGGATTTGTACCCGGTCCATAGTAGGGCTCTAATTTCACAATTAGGAGCGAAAACCAAGTGGTGAGTGATGTTAATTTTGATATTTGGATGATTTTCATGTTGAGTTCAATTGTGATGCCAAAGCATGCCTAATTTGTTAATTTCATTTATTTAGATTGTAATTGGGCAAAATTCATGTGGCTAAATTAGGCCCAATTTATTTTGTGAAAGCACGGTGTAATGATTAAATGAGCATGTTGAGTTGCCTATTTGGGTCAATGGAAATTGCTAGTTCTATACCACCATGAGGTAATCTTTGTGGTGACGACCACGGCCGCTAAAGGCCTATGGGACCGCAAGTGTGAGGGCGTGGGTCATGACTAGTCACGTGGGTTTGTGGAGTGGAGTCGCGGGCTAGCCGGTAGTGGTGGGAGTGAACTAGTAATTGCCAGAGACTATAGTTCTTTGTAATGTGTTGAATTGAGCATGTTATTATCCATGTTCCTGATTAGCATTACTCACTAAGCATATAGCTTATATATTGTAGTGGTTATTGAATAACCATCGTAGGTGATCGTGGCGAGGAATCGGGGAAGTGAGCTGGGAGGTGGCTTAGCTAGCTTATGGGTTTTGGGAGTTGTTGTAACCTTGTTAATAGTTACCTGCTTTTTAGTTTAAAGCTTGCAATATAGTTGTAATTAATCGGTTTTAATCTGGTTTATAGTACGAGTCATACTTTGGTTGGTTTGAAACTTAGGTAATATTTCTAGTTAAGCTTTTTACTTTAATTGGATTCTAACTTAACTCCTGTAAAATAAGGTTGGACTGTGTTAGTTGGGATTATTTGATCATAGTGTTACTATGACTAATGTTATTAGATTGGGAGGTTTGAACTTGGAGATTTATTTATTGGGTTGGTTGTAAATTGTTATATTTAGTATTTCTTTTAAAGTATTTAAAAACTCTTGCTTGGACTTTGGGAGCTCATGACTATGTGACACGACTAAATAGTTGTGCGCTCTTGTACAACACCCAAGTGTAGGTGATCGTGCAAGTAATACTGGATAAGTCCAGGTCGATCCCACAGGGAAGGAATAGGAAGAATATCTACTAAGTTACAACCTAAAGAAAAAGAAAAGTTTAATTGTAGTAGTGACTAAATCTTAATTAATTAAATTAAACTAAATAATAAACTAAACATAAAGAAACATAATAATTAAACAACTAAATTAAAGGTGTTGGAAACACGTGAATCCACATTGATCCTAACCATCTACCATGCATACTCATTAATGTTCTATGGAGTTCATTCCTTTTCAGCATTCCGTATTTTTCTAAAGATATAGAATTAATAGCCCTTTCATGACCGGGACTATATCATCACAGTTGATTTAAAATACTTGGAAGACGGTTTAAAACAATGGTTATTACTTGCACTCTAAATGGTGTTAGCATTCAAAGTGGTTTTCAAAAGTCATTGAAGAAAAGGCCTTAAGGCTTTAAGTTCTAAAAACTGTTGTGACAAACTGAGCTTATAGGGACAATTTGATGACAGATTTCTAAAACAGAAAGTCATGAAATACTTAAAAGAATCATCTTAGGAATTAGCATGTTCGATCGATCGAAGCGCTCTCGATCGATCGGACAACATCATCCTTCAATCGATCGAAATATCTTCGATCGCTTGACTATGGCTCTGGTTCGATCGATCGAAATACCTTCGATCGATCGAGCCCAAGGTTTCTAAAGATTGCATGGCAGAGGCTGGGATTCAATGTTTCATCACATATTCCCAACGTCTAAACTACGGAAACATAATAAAACTAGTGCAGAAATAACAAAACATAGCAATCATTAACATTTAAAGCAATAAACAATCAAATAAAGAGAAAGGAGAAGAAAAACCTGAAGATAATATGAATATAACTTGTAATCGACATCAATCTTGAGTTTAACAATGGAAAAGGAGGAAGAAAACTTGAATCTAACCTAATCTACACCTAATCTAACCCTAAAACTACCCTAAAACTGCTGTTTTCTGCATTCTGGAGCGTCCTCCCTTCGTCTGGCGTCAAAACGACTTATATATAGGGTTCCCGCAGAGTTTACGCAACTTTTGGATGAATATAAAGTTCGATCGATCGAAGGTTCGATCGATTGAACTCTGCTCAATCGATTGAACTCTCTGATTTTGACAACTCTGCGCACCGATGGGAGAATGGCCATAACTTTTTGCTCAGACCTCGGATTGACCTTCCGTTTGCGGCCACGCGACCGTAACTCAAAGATCTACATTTTATATCTCTGGGAAAATATTCCAAATCTGAAGTCTTCATTGTCAAAATTGGCATTTTCTTAGCTACTTACGTTGTTCTATCCACCAGAATCACTTTTCTTTAGCTCCACTTCATTGATTTACATCCTAATACCTATAAAACAATGCAAAAACATATGTTTTAGCATTAACACAATAAAAAGAACATTGTTATTAGAATGCACCTAAATGTAGGGACTTTGGGATAAAAGTATGCATAAAATACCACATAATACACTATAAATATGCACTTTTCATCTCGAATCACACCCCTCAACTAGCTCGTTGCTAGTCCCTAGCAATGAAGCGAACTACAGTAATGTTTATTTAAACTCTAGAAATTGAAAAGAAAAGAAAGTAAAAATCTTAAATCACTTTCGCAGGAATCGCGATTGCATTTAGCATATGCAACAAGCCTTTAAACCCCTAGGTTCGCCTTAGTGGACGAGTGTTGGCTCGTGAGGGTTTGCAGTGAATCTACCCACAAAATTCATATTTATGGTAATGGTTCTAGTTTAAATGTTTTCAAGAAATTTTTCCTCTCATTTAGCAATATAGTTAAGCTCAACAATCTCATGAAACTCTCTAGTATGCAATAGCCATGCAACACACACATTACAGTTAATCTACTATCAAAGTCATTAGAATATTCCATACCTATCAATCTTCAAGTGTGTGTGTGAATGGACAACTAAAGTACAAAACATTAATTTCAAAGCTCGCATAACCTAAGATACTATCAAGACGTTCATTTTGACTAAACTCTCACCGGGATTACACTCTCAAGATGAAATCACTCTGAATTAGGTGTAATAATTATCACTCATGATATGAAAGCTATAAAGAGTAAATGTAAATGGAATCAAATGCTTCTCATATCTAAATAGAAAAACGGAAATTTTATAGTGCACAAAGTCTCATGAATGGATACTTTTCACTAGAAGAGCGAGATACCGTGGAGAACTCTCTCATTACCTTAACTTCAAATCCAATTATTTAAAATCATCAGGACTTTGAAAAAAAGATGTTAAGTGAAAGAAACAAGAGGTTCGTGATATTCAACTGGGTTAAAGGATGTGATTGGAATGCCTACTACATTGTACGCTTTTCAAACTTTCCCACATCTCCAATCTCTCTCTTGTCTTCTTCTCTTTTTTTTTTCTTTTCTTTTTTCCACACTCTTCTTTTTATTATTATTTTATTTCTTTTGAAACAACCATTGGCACTTTTTTTCTTTTTTTCTTTCTTCCTTTTTTTTTTTTTTTTTTTTTCTTTTCATGCTTTTCTTTTTCTTTTTTTTTTTTCTTTTTTTTCTTTTTGCCAACTTTCCCTTATTCACACTAACAAAATTCTTGTCAATGCAACACATCCCAATCACTCCTAAATAAAGAACTGAGGCTTGAACTCTAATTTCGAGTTAGGTATTGACTTTAGGATTGTGTAGACAAGGTAAATATGGTAATGCTCAAGAGGTGAAGTAAAGGAATAGAATAGAGGTAGGTCAATGCTATATTGTATATGTATGTTCGAAAGATGGCCTAAATCATCTTCTAAGTTCATAGGATTATTCATTTTAGTAAATTCAAGAGCTCTAAAGTTGGTAAATCCTGAACATTCTCTTCTAGTGATCAGTCAAAATGAAGGAAATTGAGACTTTCAACGAATTAATATGCTTTTCAAAAAGATAAGAGTAATTTTATAAAACCCTCAAAAACAAAGAATGGCACAAAAGCTCACTTGGGTTATTAGTCTCCAGTACAGTCTCTCAAGACACCTAAGCTATGCTTACTAATCCATTTTAGCTAAGTACAAGGTTGTCACAATGTGCTTAAAGTTGTTTGAAGATTAAAAAGCATAAAATATACTATAACTAAGATAGTAAACAAACTATCATAGTGTATCACATACTAATAACATACAGAAAATAACACTACTGCATCATAACTAACTACATTAACTAAGAGAGAAATACAAAACCATTTTATTATCTTAAAAAAAAAATTAAAAATTATAAAATTTTTGCAATTTTTAATTTACTGAATTTTAATTTACTGAGTTACATGTTGCTAAGTAGGTGTATTGACATTAAAGCATAAAAAGAAATAAACGAGGTATGCAATGACTCACTCCCCCCAACTAAAACTAAACATTGTCCCCAATGTTCTAAACTAAGCACATGGACATGTAAAGTAAAGCGAGAGAAGGAAGGATGTTACCTCGAGGCGTTAATATCCATTTTTTTTCTTAAGTTACCTGCAAAATCATTAGTAGCAATAAGGAAAAATAGAGAATATACTACAACTACTCAGTAAATAAATTCGGTTAATCAAGATTTTTATCATAAAGTAATAACCGAAATTTTTGAGGATCCTCCCAATGAAATAATTAACAGTGAGAAGAATGTAGGAATCCTCGTAAAATTGCAACTCCCCCCAACTAATGTCAGGCTCAAGGTCAGAGGAGATGATGCAAAACCAATGGCTTCCAAAGTTATTGGGACCGTTATAAGAGGAATACCACACTTTTTAGGAATTATACTCAAGAAAAGATCTTTGGTGTTGGTATTTTCTATAACAGCCTCTATTTTAATACAAGGAGGTGGCCACGGTTCAATAAAAGGGGTAGGGTCTAAGTGGTTTTCTAATTTAGCTTCATTACCCTCCTCTTGTATTAGAACAGAATCTATAGAGATATGAGCATATGAATTGTCTTTCTGTTCTATGTAAATAGTTTTGGACTGGACTTGGATAAAGCTATCTATTTAGGCCTCAATGTCATTATTATTCAAGAAGGTCAAGCAGTTTAGCAGATTACTAGCTTCTTGTTGAAGTTTAAGATCATCTAATGTGGGCCAAATAATTTCTAAGTCTTCTCTCAAAGAATTTTGAAATGTAACATGTGGCGAATTACATGTGCTAGAATCCTTATCATCCTCTTCTACAACACATTCTATTTGTTCAATATTAGGGTACACATGATTTTCAAACTCGGGATGAGAGCATTGATTGATAGAGAGGATAGGTGATGGAAAACTTGGTGACACCACCTCTTCAGCCGAAAGAGGTGAGGGTTCATGAATATCAGATGAATCTAAATCGAATTTAGAAATTTCAACAGCGTCCTCCCTAGGGTCACTATCAAAGGTAGGGGTAGAGTCAACAGGGGACTTATCCTTTCCTAATTGAGTGCAATCACCTAAACTCTCATTATCTTTTAAAACCTCATTCTCATCCTCGTAACTCTCCTCACTATATGTGTCATCTATTGAAGTACTCTGGACCAAGAGACTATGCAAATTTATCCAGGCAGTGAAGGAGTTGATATCTGGGGTTGAGTATTGAGGAGAAGATGATTCTACAACTTCATGCTCAGTGGTTTGGTTTTGGAGTTCTTGTTGGGTTATCACTTTCGCGAGTGAGTTGTGAACCTCATTCGGTATAAACCCATCATAGTCCTCTATTTCCATTCCATTGTTAGTGTCTTGAAATTCGGGTTGTAATGTTGAAGGATAGGTATAGTCTTCTAAAGGTTGGCTAGCAGATGCTTGTTGATATCTAGTTTCTAATTTATCAAGTGCACTATGCAGCCTTTTCATTTCACTAAGCAGCATTGTTAACATACCATTATCCTCAACTTGGTTATTCTCCTCATTATCACCATATGAAGTTTCGCCCCATTGTTGTTGGTAGTAATTCCCATCCCAATGTGTTTGTAGACAAGACTCGCCAAAGGGAAAGTCTTGGTGCGTTTGGTAATCGTGGGAGCTACTACTACATCCTACATTATCAATTTGGTTATATCCCCATTGTGATTGATAGAACTCTTCATGTGGAGGTTCTTGATACGTTTGATAATACGAGGGACTGCCACTATTGTTTTCCCATTGTGGTGGTTGGTAGCACTCAGGTTGATAATCTACGTCATATGTGGGTGATTGCCAACTCGGAGGATAACTATTTTGATTTTCAAGTGTGTACCTATTATTGGTGCCTGTGTTGTATGAATGGTAATATGGATAAGACATGTTTATCCAAAATTTTTAAACAATAAAATTTTTATTTATTTACTTTTTTTTTTGTACTTGTGAGAGAAAAAGTCCAAAAGTTTTTTTTTTCTTTCTGAAAAGTAAGAAAAATTGGAAATAACTTAGTAAAATTATAACCTAGTTGCCTTCCCCGGCAACGGCGCCAAAAACTTGACACGACTAAATAGTTGTGCGCTCTTGTGCAACACCCAAGTGTAGGTGATCGTGCAAGTAATACTGGATAAGTCCAGGTCGATCCCACAGGGAAGGAATAGGAAGAATATCTACTAAGTTACAACCTAAAGAAAAAGAAAAGTTTAATTGTAGTAGTGACTAAATCCTAATTAATTAAATTAAACTAAATAATAAACTAAACATAAAGAAACATAATAATTAAACAACTAAATTAAAGGTGTTGGAAACACGTGAATCCACATTGATCCTGACCATCTACCATGCATACTCATTAATGTTCTATGGAGTTCATTCCTTTTCAGCATTCCGTATTTTTCTAAAGATATAGAATCAATAGCCCTTTCATGACCGGGACTATATCATCACAGTTGATTTAAAATACTTGGAAGACGGTTTAAAACAATGGTTATTACTTGCACTCTAAATGGTGTTAGCATTCAAAGTGGTTTTCAAAAGTCATTGAAGAAAAGGCCTTAAGGCTTTAAGTTCTAAAAACTGTTGTGACAAACTGAGCTTATAGGGACAATTTGATGACAGATTTCTAAAACAGAAAGTCATGAAATTCTTAAAAGAATCATCTCAGGAATTAGCATGTTCGATCGATCGAAGCGCTCTTGATCGATCGGACAACATCATCCTTCAATCGATCGAAATATCTTCGATCGCTTGACTATGGCTCTGGTTCGATCGATCGAAATACCTTCGATCGATCGAGCCCAAGGTTTCTAAAGATTGCATGGCAGAGGCTGGGATTCAATGTTTCATCACATATTCCCAACGTCTAAACTACGGAAACATAATAAAACTAGTGCAGAAATAACAAAACATAGCAATCATTAACATCTAAAGCAATAAACAATCAAATAAAGAGAAAGGAGAAGAAAAACCTGAAGATAATATGAATATAACTTGTAATCGACATCAATCTTGAGTTTAACAATGGAAAAGGAGAAAGAAAACTTGAATCTAACCTAATCTACACCTAATCTAACCCTAAAACTACCCTAAAACTGCTGTTTTCTGCGTTCTGGAGCGTCCTCCCTTCGTCTGGCGTCAAAACGACTTATATATAGGGTTCCCGCAGAGTTTATGCAACTTTTGGATGAATATAAAGTTCGATCGATTGAACTCTCTAATTTTGACAGCTCTGCGCACCGATGGGAGAATGGCCATAACCTTTTACTCAGACCTCGGATTGACCTCCCGTTTGCTGCCACGCGACCGTAACTCAAAGATCTACATTTTATATCTCTGGAAAAATATTCCAAATCTGAAGTCTTCATTGTCAAAATTGGCGTTTTCTCAGCTACTTACGTTGTTCTATCCACCAGAATCACTTTTCTTTAGCTCCACTTCATTGATTTACATCCTAATACCTATAAAATAATGCAAAAATATATGTTTTAGCATTAACACAATAAAAAGAACATTGTTATTAGAATGCACCTAAATGTAGGGACTTTGGGATAAAAGTATGCATAAAATACCACATAATACACTATAAATATGCACTTTTCATCTCGAATCACTATGATTTGGTAGTGTTATTTGAGAAGTTACTATTTGTTAAAACAGGGTTATTGGCTGATTGCAAAGACAGGATTTTGTTTTTATTTTATTTTATTTTATTTATTATTGTTGAGCTTCTTTGGTTTAAGTTTATTTTTGGAACTTTAATCACTTGTGTAAGGCCTTGGTGGCGTGCTACGTGTCCTAGGATCATGTGGGTGGTTCCGGGGCATGACATTTAGTGGTATCAGAGCAATTATTTAATTCCGTTGGCCGTTAATTATTTTGACATAATTTTGGGTATGGACTGGTTATCCGCAAACCAAGCTACTATCGATTGTGAACAGAAAAGAGTTACTTTTTGACCGGTGGGACAAAGGGGAGTTTAGTTTTCAGGGAACTGGTGTTGTAGCACCACCATATTTGGTTTCAACAATACGGGCATGCAAGTTGTTGAAACAAGGTTGTCAGGGGTTCTTATGTTCAATAATTGACACACGAGTCACAGGGACTAGAGTAGAAGATATTTTAATTGTACGAGAGTTCCCAGATGTCTTCCCTGAAGATCTACCTGATGTATTAGTTGAACGGGAAATTGAATTTACCATTAAAGTAGCCTCGGGGTCACAGCCAGTATCGAAAACACCGTACAGATTGGCACCGGTTGAGTTGAAAGAATTGAAGATTCAGCTACAAGATCTTCTAGATAAGGGATTCATTCGACCTAGTGTATCACCATGGGGTACACCAGTCTTGTTTGTCAAGAAGAAAGATGGGACGATGAGAATGTGTATCGATTATCGAGAACTCAACAAGTTAACTATCAAGAATAAATATCCATTGCCTAGGATCGACGACTTGTTTGATCAACTTCAAGGAGCCCAAGTCTTTTCTAAGATTGATCTGCGATCGGGTTACCATCAATTAAAAGTCAAGGAAGAGGATGTGGAGAAGACAGCATTCAGGACCCGTTATGGTCATTATGAATTCCTTGTTATGCCTTTTGGAGTTACAGACGCACCGGCAACATTTATGGATTTGATGAATCGAGTGTTTAAAGACTATCTGGATGAGTTTGTAATTGTATTCATAGATGACATCTTAATATATTCCAAGAGTGTAGAAGATCACGAGAGGCATCTACGGTTGGTTCTACAGCGACTTCGTGAAAAGAAGCTGTTCGAAAAGTTGAAGAAGTGTGAATTTTGGTTAACTGAGATAGCATTCTTGGGACACGTAATATCGAAAGATGGGGTATCAGTGGATCCACAAAAGATTGAAGCTGTAGCCAGTTGGGAGTCGCCAACAAGTGTGCCAGAGGTACGAAGCTTCTTAGGACTAGCTGGATATTACCGAAGGTTCGTGGAAAATTTTTCAAGAATTGCGATGCCAATGACACAACTTATGCGAAAAGATGTCCCTTTTGTTTGGAGTCCAGAGTGTGAGGAAAGCTTTGTTGAATTGAAGACTCGTTTGATGACGGCACCTATATTGACTATTCCTTCGGGGACTGAGGGGTTTGTGATATACAACGATGCTTCCTATCGAGGTTTGGGTTGTGTTTTGATGCAAAACAATAAGGTAATTGCATATGCCTCGCGACAGTTAAGGCCACACAAAGTGAACTATTCGACTCATGATCTTGAGTTAGCGGCGGTTATCTTTGCTTTGAAGATTTGGAGGCATTATCTTTACGGGGAAAAGTGTAAAATTTATACAGATCATAAGAGTCTAAAATATGTGTTTACACAGCGGGATTTGAATATGAGGCAGAGGAGATGGTTAGAGCTAATGAAGGATTATGACCTGACAATCCAATATCATCCAGGGAAAGCTAATGTGGTGGCCGATGCACTGAGTCAAAAGTCTACAACCAATTTGGCTTATACTTTGACTTCACAAGAAAAAGTTAATTCGAGAAATGGAGCAGCTAAAGTTAGACGTGATTCCAGAAACCAGAGGTGCTTTGATGTCAGCTATTATTGCACAACTGTCCCTTGTTGATGAAATTCGAGCCAAATAGCTTCAAGATCCAACATTGAAGAAGATTCATGACGAAATACCTGAGGGTAAGCAGCCAGAATTTACTTTTGAGAATGGTATACTGAAATTCAAAAATCGGGTTTGTGTACCCAATATCAATGGTATCAAGGAAGTAATTTTAGAAGAGGCGCACAATACGAGGTACTCAATTCATCCGAGTAGTACTAAGATGTACCGTGATTTGCGAGAAATCTATTGGTGGTCAGGGATGAAACGGGAAGTAGCTGAGCACGTGGCAAAGTCTGTAGCTTGTCAGAGGGTCAAAGTGGAGCACCAGAAACCAGCGGGAAAATTGGAACCATTTCCTATACCAGAGTGGAAATGGGAAAATATCACAATGGACTTCATGGGAGGTTTACCGAGATCTAGAAAGTCAAATGACAGTGTATGGGTAATTGTTGATCGATGGACCAAGTCAGCACATTTTCTACCAATTAAGACCAATGATCCAAAGAAGTTAGCTGAATTGTACGTCCAAGAAATTGTGAGGCTTCATGGAGTTCCAGTATCTATAGTCTCAGATCGAGATAGTGCATTTACATTAAGATTTTGGCAAGGAATGCAGAGAGCGATGGGTACAAGATTGAGTTTCAGTACAACTTTTCATCCTCAAACCGATGGCCAATCAGAACGTGTAATTCAAATACTAGAAGATATGCTTCGACTTTGTGTTTTGGATTTTAAAGGTGATTGGGAAGAGCACATGTCGTTGGCTGAATTTGCTTATAATAATAGTTATCAATCCAGTATTGGGATGGCGCCTTTTGAGGCTTTATATGGGCATAAGTGTCGTTCTCCACTTTGTTGGACTGAGGTTGGTGAAAGAAGATTGATAGGGCCTGAAATTGTTCAGCAGACCACGGAAAAGATAAAGACAATACAACAACGGCTTCAAACAGCCCAAAGTAGGTATAAAAGCTATGCGAATTTGAAAAGAAGACCGATGGAGTGTGAAGTTGGGGATTTTGTATTCTTGAAAGTATCACCTTCAAAGGGTATTACGAGATTTGGGAAACGTGGGAAGTTGAATCCAAGGTATGTTGGGCCATTTGAGATCATTGGAAGAGTTGAACCAGTAGCCTATCGGTTGGAATTGCCACCAGAATTAGCTAATGTGCATGATGTATTTCATATATCAATGTTAAGAAGATGTGTATCAGATCCAAAGAAAGTAATTATTCCAGAGTCGTTGGAAGTCAGGGAAGACTTGACCTATATCGAGCATCCAGTCAAGATTCTTGACAGAAAAGAACAAGTTCTGAGGACAAAGACTATTCCTTTGGTTATGGTGCTATGGCAGAATCACTCCGTTGAGGAAGCCACATGGGAAAGAGAAGATGAAATGAAAGAGAAGTATCCATTCTTGTTCAAAATTTGAGGTACTACGAGTTTGGGGACAAACTCCTTTTTAAGGAGGGGAGAGATGTGACATCCGCTCCCGCGGTTTATATTTAATATTGCTTTAGCATGCATAATAATGAGTTAATGTTAATTAATGTGCTATGTGACACTCATTGGAGGTGGGATTAACCCACTAAGTTGATTATGGGTGTCCAGTTGGGAACCCAGTTATGGCCAGTATGGCAATCCCAAGTTGGGATATGTATTGATGGGTCCCAATTGAGATGGGACAGTAATATGTGGAATACCTTATGTGCTTAACTGTTTATTAAGGCTTAGATGATTTATTATTTTGTTGTTAATATGATGTTGTTAGATGATGACCACTTTTGGGGTCAATTAGGGGTACCTTTGTGAGCACGAATTGAACACGTTTCATAATTAGTAGGCTAATTAGCAACTTCATATAAATATATGGGACCACTTATGGGACCCATGCGAGACCTAGATAAATACTCATTTAGGTTTGGGATAATTTTAATATAGTTTCATAATTAATAGGGGCGTGATTGCAAAACTAGTAAAATCTTGTGGATGCAATAATAATAACTAAAATTTTTATAGCAAGGCACGTGGGAGATGATTCATTCCCAGAATCATCTTCTTCATTTGGTTAGTATAAATAGTACATGGTATACGAGATACGTATATTTCGACGGAACGACGGTGACGTTCTTGACGCCGATTGACGTGCCTAACGACGTCAGTTTTTAAAACAGACTGTATATTCGGACTCCTGGGGGTAAGTCTAATCTATTGGTACTAATTTTATTGAGTTCTGTGACAGTTTTTCCGCGACCCATTTTAGGGTTTAAGCTCATAACTTGTAATTTTTGTATAGGATTTGTACCCGGTCCATAGTAGGGCTCTAATTTCACAATTAGGAGAGAAACCCAAGAGGTGAGTGATGTTAATTTTGATATTTGGATGATTTTCATGTTGAGTTCAATTGTGATGCCAAAGCATGTCTAATTTGTTAATTTAATTTATTTAGATTGTAATTGGGCAAAATTCATGTGGCTAAATTAGGCCCAATTTATTTGTGAAAGCACGGTGTAATGATTAAATGAGCATGTTGAGTTGCCTGTTTGGGTCAATGGAAATTGCTAGTTCTATACCACCATGAGGTAATCTTTGTGGTGACGACCACGGCCGCTAGAGGCCTATGGGACCGCACGTGTGAGGGAGTGGGTCATGACTAGTCACGGGGCTTGGGGAATGGAGCCGCGGGCTAGCCGGTAGTGGTGGGAGTGAACTAGTAATTGCCAGAGACTATAGTTCTTTGTAATGTGTTGAATTGAGCATGTTTATTATCCATGTTCCTGATTAGCATTACTCACTAAGCATATAGCTTATATATTGTTGTGGTTATTGAATAACCATCGTAGGTGATCGTGGCGAGGAATCGGGGAAGTGAGCTGGGAGGTGGCTTAGCTAGTTTATGGGTTTTGGGAGTTGTTGTAACCTTGTTAATAGTTACCTGCTTTTTAGTTTAAAGCTTGCAATATAGTTGTAATTAATCGATTTTAGTCTGGTTTATATTACGGGTCATACTTTGGTTGGTTTGAAACTTAGGTAATATTTCTAGTTAAGCTTTTTACTTTGAGGCTGTTTGTCATTGCTTATTTGCTCATTTTAAGCAGTTTTGGTGACCCAAACTGCTTATTGATCTGTTTGTTTAGCAAAAATATAAGCAGATTTGGTCCAAAAAGCAGTTTGACAATAAGCAGGTGGGGGGGTGCTTTTTAAGATTATCTCTATATTTGACCAATTCACAGCATATTAACCAAACACCCAAACCATAATAAGCAGTTCTACTTTAAGCAGTTCTACTAACCACGATCAAGATCGCATAAGCATAAGCACAGACAAACAGGCTCTTTAATTGGATTCTAACTTAACTCCTGTAAAATAAGGTTGGACTGTGTTAGTTGGGATTATTTGATCATAGTGTTACTATGACTAATGTTATTAGATTGGGAGGTTTGAACTTGGAGATTTATTTATTGGGTTGGTTGTAAATTGTTATATTTAGTATTTCTTTTAAAGTATTTAAAAACTCTTGCTTGGACTTTGGGAGCTCATGACTATGATTTGGTAGTGTTATTTGAGAAGTTACTATTTGTTAAAACAGGGTTATTTTGGCTGATTGCAAAGACAGGATTTTGTTTTTATTGTATTTTATTTTATTTATTATTGTTGAGCTTCTTTGGTTTAAGTTTATTTTAAATTTATTTTTAGAACTTTAATCACTCGTGTAAGGCCTTGGTGGCGTGCCACGTGTCCTAGGATCATCTGGGTGGTTCCGGGGCGTGACAAGATGGGTTGGTCATACACTCGTGAATGTAATACTAAGGATTGAAGGATGACATAGGTCGGAGAAGAAATGTTAGAAGTTTTTGATGGAAGATAAATGGATGGAAATGAATAGTAGTAAGATTTCTTTGGTGTTTTGAGGTGGTTTGTCAAATGAAATAGAGTAAAGGAAGTAAGAATACGAGACCGGAATTAAGAATTAGTAGCAGATGCTACCTGAACGTCTTGAAATAATACTAACTCTTTCGATCTACTAAATGTAGCACTAAAAAGGCTGTGATGTTAATCTGAATTGGTTTTTTATTTTTTGCAATGTCCAATAATCTTGAGCAAAGGAAATTCTGCAGTATATTAAGTGTTCTTCTTGACTTCAGGGTAGGGTAATGCTCTTTAACAGATTTACGGATCACGATGACCACCACAATATATCTACTGGTTTCTTTTTCTTTTCTTTCTTATTATTATTTTTAATTTTATTATTTTTTTTAATTTTTTTTTTATGACTTTCTAAGAAAGAGAAAATAGATTATAGTGATGACATAAGTACTGCAAAAATAGTTCTTTTTAGCCTAAAAGTGTTGGCGCCCTTTTGACTTCTCTGATGAATCACTTTAAATGTTTACTTTCAACGAGCAACTGGCACTCCAAAGAGTTCAACTTTGAAAAAAAATGATAAAGAAGAAAAAAGAGAAAATAGAATACAAAATCTAATGAAATATGTATGCAAGTTTGAAATGCATATTGGCTTCTGTTTTTCCTTTTGTTAATGAAATTATTGTGACATTGTTTTTTTTCCCTTATTTATATCAGGTTGCTATTTTGCTGCTCACTGAAGTCTCTCCAAAAATTATTGATGTTTAATAATGCTACAGAAGTTACTAGGTTTGTGGTAAGTTTTCCACTTGGTTCTTTCCCCAGCGACTATCGACTGCGAAGTTTGCTATGAAACGCATTGCTGTGTGAATGTTGTCAACCCATTGCTGCACATTCATCGATTTTAAGCCAGTTTAATATGACACCATATACCAGCTCTGTATCTTCATTCTTATTATTTTTATCAACACTTGAATTTCAATGATTGTGTGGTCATTGATTGTAAGTACCTTATAGATGCTTCATTGTTTAAGAAACTGTAATGCTTGATAAATAAGTGTTTAACATTTTCTAGTTAGTTTACATTTACCTTTAAAATATTGTTAGTTAGTTTACATTTACCTTTTGGGTTGTTCCATATTAGATTCTGTAATACCCCGAAATTTTTTTTTATTAATTATATAAATAGCAGTTTTGGATTTTGGCAGTATTAATTGTACCTGTGTGTGTCTCATTGCGTGAGCTCAACACACATAAGCTTTTCTCACTAGAACTTGGGGACCAAGATTTCCTATTGTTATATATCTTGACCTCAGCCTCTCAAATTTCTCACAACTCCCCTCAACAGCCTCTCATTCTCTCCACTGCCTCTCTATCTCGGGGACACACACACACATATATTGTTATTTACACAACACACATATGATTAGTTATACACTCACATAACCATAGTTCTCCTGTGAGTTCATTTCAAGCTGTGGAATTGGATTTGGGTAAGCTTCTGTAAATTTCATGTTTTTGATTTCAGTTTATTTAAATTGTTAGTGTAGTTATATATATATATACATGTGTATACATATATATATATATATGGAGATTTCATATATATACCGTTTAGGGTCCAAAAATAGCGAGTAGAAAAACAGTCACAGAATCTTGATTTCATTATATCAAATGAAAGGTCTCGATCCCACGAGACTCCCTTTCAAATTTTAGAAACTAATTCGCAACGTTTGCGACGAACGGTCAAAGTAAAGTTTTGTCACCATTCGATTTTTCGATAAAATCAAGAGCTGTGTTTTGATTCATGAAAAATTGATTTTATATTTGGAATCTACGCAGAAAAAGGAAGAGATTCATATATTGGAAGTACTGTTTTAATTACGTTTTCAAAATGGGTCAAAACCAGTGTTGGATTTCAAAACAGGGGAAGAAAAGAGGAAGAAGACGATTCTGTGACAACTCGCGCGCGCGACCCGCGCGAGCGAGGGGTCGCGTGAGCGGCCCGCGCGCGCGACCAAGCTATTTGTGAAAAACTATTTTAAATGGCCACGTGGCCTTACTGAACTCATTCCGCGCAAGCGACCCGCGCGAGCGAGGCCTCGCGTGAGTGGCCCGCGCGAGCGACCTCGGGCAGTTTAATAAAATCTTCTACTTTGATATACTTAAGTCTGTTATGAGCTAAAGGGATCTTGTACCCTATGCTTTAAGAGTTATACTTTACTTTAATAGTAGATGTACTCATGCTTTGAGGTGTTGTACCTCACTAATATACGCGCATTATTGTATATTGAGATTTGTAACAGATTGAGCAGTTCCGGTTTCTATTCTGATTAATTATTCAGTCTATCCTCAGTGAACGGTAGTTCCGTATGACCCTCAATAAAGTTGTATAACATGTTAATAGTGTACTTACATGTTTACTTGAGCTGCTATACCTTAAGTGGTTACTTGAGTTGCTATGCCTTATGTGTTTACCTGGATAATTTCAGCATGTCTATTGTGTTGTTTTGAATTGATAACTTACCTTAATAATCTGCCTTATGAAATATTGAATATGTCTGAATGCTTAGAGCTCGCATATGTCATATCATTTCATAAGCATGAGCATGAACATGAAAATCACGAAAATGATTTTAGGATGAAAGACCTTAGAGGCTTTCAATTTTTGAAAAGGGAAGACCTTAGAGGCTTCCAGATTTTAAAAAGGGAAGACCTTAGAGGCTTCCATGCATAAAACCCTCTAGGAGGGATTTTGTTTTGAAAAGTTAGAAATCCCGGATTTGTGGGTAGGCATGTGAGATGGGTACCACTAGGAACTCGAATTGCGGGATGTGCTGCAAGAAACCCCCGTAACGGTAAAGGCTAGGCCTCCGTGTAATTCGTAAGGCCCAAAGTCCCGCACGTTTGAGGCTAGGCCTACGTGGACGGGAAGCCCATGGTCCGGGTAATGATAATGACGATTGAGGGTGAGTGTTTGAAAAGGGCATGAAAATGGTTTTCATGCATTGACATTGGCATTCATTGCACTCATGCATGTTATATAATAGATGTTATTGTGCGGTTATATGACTATACAAGCCTTTTGGCTTATGGACTATTAAACCTCTTTTTCAGGTGATATAGATAAGGGCAAGGCCCCGAGACTTGACAATGCTTCTGATATAGTTTGAAGACCCCGTGTGTGGGGATTATCATTTATTAATGTAATGAAATTTGGTTTCAAGGAACATGTTATGCTTCAATTGGACAAATGTTAGTCCACCCGCTTTTAAATAAAAGAATAGCTTAACTCTGATTTTCCGCTGCTTATATTGAAAACATTTTGTCTCAAGAAAGAATGTTTCAAATGAAAACCAGACTTCTGTTTTATAAATGCTTCCAAAGGATAAACATATATTTCATGTAACCCTCGGAGTCTAGGACTCGGGGAGTTACGGAATGGTGTCAAAGCCTATTACTGTTATTGTTGTACTTCCGTCGGTTGACACCCCGTCGCCGGAAACCGTGGCGGGGCGGGGCGGGGCATCATAGAATGGTATCAGAGCATAACCGGGTCGAATACCTTGGACGCCGGTTTATGTGCTCGCATATTTAATTTTGTTGACATGTTAGACATATTAGTTAGTAAACGACGTATGAATTGATATGTGTTAACTTGTTACTTGGTAACTTGAGATGTTAACTACCTACTTGACATATACGTGTATTGTCGATTACACTTCGTGATTAGATCATGTTGTGTGATTATTTTACTCGATTCGAACTTATTATAGCTATGTCGCCGCGTCATGAGAATCCCAGTATTGAACTAGAGGCTGACGAGCAGATATCAGCTGCGTCGGTACCAGTTAGAGGCCAAGGTCGAGGTCGTGCTCGAGGACGTGGTCCAGGTAGAGGCCGTGGTCGAGGTCGTGGTCGTGGTCGTGGTCGAGGTCACGCGCATGATGTTGCATTTGAGTCTGAAGCTTCCACAGGACTGGTTGATATTCCTGATGGACCGCAAGGATTGCAGAATGTTGCTGATGTAATTGCAAGGGCAGTCAGAGATGCTATGCCGCCTCCTCCCCCACGTGCTCCGAGAGGTGAGACGAATCCCGCTAGAGCTCGGGAGCTGCTGATTACCAAAGATTTCGATGCTAGGAAGCCGCCACAGTTCTCTGGTAGCTCTGACCCGATGGCTGCAGAGGATTGGCTTCAGCATATCACAAAGATATTCGAATTTATTGATCTTCATGAGGATGCTCTTCGTATCAAGTTGGCTACATACTTATTTTCTGGACAAGCTACCCATTGGTAGGATTGCACTGTGAGTGTTCATCCACTTGCTGGCATGACTTGGAAGTCATTTAAGAATCTTTTCCTCGATAACTACTTCCCAGAAGTACAAAGGGACGCAAAAAGGGCTGAGTTCTTTACCCTTCAACAAGGGGACATGTCAGTGACAGAATATGCTACTATGTTTTCCACCATGGCTCGTTTTGCACAAGAGCAGTTGGTCAGTGATCATTTCAAGGCTACACGTTTGCCTCTGGTCTTCGACCCTACATTCAGAAAAGTCTGGCTAGCACGCCGATCACCACTTATGCTGATACTTTGACAAGGGCGTTGGGTGTTGAAAGTGTAGATTTGGATCTGAAAAGGGCCGGGGAGATTATTACTCCAGCCAAGAGCACTGGTCTGTCTAAGAAAGCTAAGACAGAGACTAGGTCTCAATTTCAGTCCCAACCTCCTCAACAGCAACAACAACGATCATATTCACAACAGAGATCTTCTTATCGAAGTTCTCAACAATCAGGGTTACAGCGAGGTGTGAATGCCGCTGGAGAAAAAGTTTGTCTCCGATGTGGTGATCCGAACCATTTCATCAAGTTTTGTCCTCAACCACCACCGAAGAAATCTCAGTCGATTGGTTCAACACCGTATTATCCACCATCTCAGGTAGTATCCGCTCAGAGCGTGAAACCCTACCAGAACAGAGGTAATCAAGGTAATTATCAGAGGACAGAAAACCGTGGTGGTTTTCAGCCACAACAACACCAAGAACCCAAAGGAAGGAATTTTGCTCTCCCTATGTCATCTGCTTATCATGTTTCTGGAAATGCCAGACCGTCTGTAATCCGAGGTATCGTCCCATTGTTTAACTCTTGGGCATCTATATTGTTTGACACTGGTGCATCACACTCATTCATCTCATCAGCATTCGCATCAGTATTAGGGTTAGAGATAGAATGCTTGGAGCATGTCTTGTCTGTTGATACTCCAGTTGGAGGTGTTATTCATTTGAATCAGGTCTGCCGTGGTTGTATGCTTTTGATAGCAGACCGACAATTGAGTGTTGATTTGATTGTTATGCCAAATCTAGGATTCGATGTCATCCTTGGGATGGACTGGTTGGTCGAGTATCGAGCTTTCATAGATTGTTTTAAGCGTCGGGTTACTCTTTTCACTCCTGAGGGAGACAGTTGTAGATTCGAGGGCGATCAGTTGGATTTATTGCTACCCTCGTTGTTTTCACGGAGTAGTTTATATTCTTCTCTTGGAACTCTGGCTAGGTTATTGGCCATGGAGAGGGGCACTCCTCTTGTGGAATTGCCACCTGTTGTTTGTGAATTTCCTGACATCTTTCCAGAAGACTTATCAGAATTGCCACCTGTCCGTGCTATCGATTTTGCAATCGATCTTGTGCCAGGCACTTCGCCTATTTCTATTCCACCATATCGTATGGCACCAGCAGAATTGAAGGAGTTGAAAATTCAGTTGGAAGATCTCTAGAGTAAGGGTTTTATTCGCCCGAGTGTATCCCCGTGGGGAGTTCCTGCTCTCTTTGTTAAGAAGAAGGATGGAACGTTGAGATTGTGTATCGATTATCGAAAACTCAATCACGTGACGATCAAGAATAAGTATCCACTTCCTAGAATCGATGATTTGTTTGATCAACTCAAAGGTTCCACTTGTTTCTCCAAGATTGATCTGAGATCGGGTTATCATCAACTCCGTATTCGAGAGTCAGACATCTCGAAGACAGCTTTTAGGTCCCGATATGGACATTTTGAGTTTATGGTTATGCCATTCGGATTGACCAATGCCCCAGCATCATTTATGGATCTTATGCAACGAGTATTTCACGATTATTTGGATAAGTTTGTGATTGTATTTATTGATGATATTCTTATCTACTCTTCCTCTAAGGAACTTCATGAGGAATACTTGAGGATTGTCCTACAAGTATTGCGTACTCATCGACTATTCGGTAAATTATCTAAATGTGATTTTTGGTTAACAGAAGTGAAATTTTTGGGACACGTTGTCTCGAGAGATGGAGTGTCAGTTGATTCATCAAAGATTGAATCTGTTATGGATTGGCAGCCACCTAAGAACGTATTTGAGGTACGTAGTTTCTTGGGTTTAGCAGGTTATTACCGTCGCTTTGTAAAGGACTTTTCTCGTATTGCTTCACCGTTGACTAAGCTTACGCGTAAAGGGGTGAAATTCTTTTGGACTGAGGAGTGTGAGAAAGCTTTTCAGCTTTTAAAGACTCGTTTGACTTCTGCACCAGTTTTGATTATTCCGGAGCGTGGTGTTGACTACGCAGTTTATTATGATGCTTCACTTCTTGGTTTGGGGTGTGTGCTTATGCAAGAAGGCAAAGTTGTTGCCTATGGTTCTCGCCAGTTGAAACCTCATGAGCAGAATTATCCAACTCATGATTTAGAACTTGCCGCCATTGTGTTCGCCTTAAAGTCATGGCGTCATTACTTGTATGGGGAATGATTTGATGTCTTTTCAGACTACAAGAGCTTGAAGTATATCTTTACTCAACGTGATTTGAATCTTCGACAACGTCGATGGATGGAGTACTTAGAAGATTATGACTTCGAACTACAGTATCATCCAGGGAAGGCAAATGTAGTGGCCGATGCGCTGAGTCGCAAGTCACGAGGTTCATTGGCTTGTCTGGCCATTCAGGAATAGAACATGCTCGATCAGATTGGGGAGTTTGAGGTAGAGCTTGACGACTCCGAGGATCGTACTTCATTATTTTCTGTTATGGTTCAACCGTCGATCATTCAACAAGTGAAAGATGAGCAACAATCTGATCCTGTAGCATCTACTTTTCGTATGCAAATTCTTCGAGGTGATGTTATAGAAGGTTGGACTTTTGACTCGTTTGTTTGTGCCATTGGCAGTTCGTGAACAAGTGATGAAGGAATTCTATCATTCCCGATTAGCGGTGCATCCGGGAGGTAACAAGATGTACCATAATCTGCTACGTCAGTTTTGGTGAAAGGGCATGAAGCGCGATATCGCTAAGTTTGTATCTCGTTGTTTGACTTGTCAACAAGTGAAAGCCGAACATCAGAGACCTGCAGGGTTATTGCAACCATTACCAGTTTCAGAGTGGAAATGGGAGCACGTGACAATGGATTTTGTGACAGCACTTCCTAGGTCACCACGTAGTCATGACGCCGTTTGGGTCATTGTGGATCGTTTGACAAAGTCTGCACATTTTCTGGGAATGCGTTTGACCGATTCAGTTGATGTTCTTAGTCGCTTGTATATTCGAGAGATCATTCGGTTACAGGAGTCCCTGTTTCGATAGTGTCGGATCGAGATCCACGGTTTACTTCATTGTTTTGGGAAGGTCTCCAGAAAGCTTTGGGGACAGAATTGAGATTGAGTACGGCTTTTCATCCTCAGACGGATGGTCAGTCAGAACGTACTATACAGACCTTGGAGGATATGTTACGAGCTTGTGTTATGGACTTCAAAGGTAGTTGGGAAGAACACCTACCATTGATCGAGTTTGCGTATAACAATAGTTATCAAGCGAGTATTCAGATGGCACCGTTTGAGGCCCTATATGGACGACCGTGTCGTTCTCCCGTATGTTGGACAGAAGTTGGAGAAGCGTCTCTATTGGGACCAGATCTAGTAAGGGAAACTACTGAAAAGATAAAACTGATTCGTGCGAGGATACTTACGGCTCAGAGTCGACAGAAAAGTTATGCTGATAAGAAGAGGAGACCGTTGTCTTTTGAAGTTGGAGATCATGTGTTTCTCAAAGTTTCACCTCGTCGTGGTGTGCTTCGTTTTGGACAGGATAAGAAGCTTTCACTTCGTTTCATTGGACCTTTCCAGATTTTAGAACGTGTGGGTGAAGTTTCCTATAGGTTGGCTTTACCTCCGCAGTTGGCAAAAGTTCATAATGTATTTCATACTTCGATGCTTCGGAAGTATGAACCTGATCCGTCTCATGTGTTAGATTGGACTAATTTACCGTTAGAGCAAGATGCGTCCTACGAGGAACAACCCGTACAGATTCTGGAAGCTAAGGAGCATGTGCTTCGTGGTAGAACTATTCGTTTGGTTCGAGTACTATGGCGTCACCATGGTACTGAGGAGACTACTTGGGAGAATGAGAAGGAGATGCGCGATCGATATCCGTAATTATTTGCCTCTTGAGTTATTTGTTTTCCATGCTAATGATTATCTGTGTGCAAATTTCGCGGACGAAATTTCTTTTAAGGTGGGTAGGATGTAATACCCCGAAATTTTTTTTTATTAATTATATAAATAGCAGTTTTGGATTTTGGCAGTATTAATTGTACCTGTGTGTGTCTCATTGCGTGAGCTCAACACACACAAGCTTTTCTCACTAGAACTTGGGGACCAAGATTTCCTATTGCTATATATCTTGACCTCAGCCTCTCAAATTTCTCCAAACTCCCCTCAACAGCCTCTCATTCTCTCCACTGCCTCTCTATCTCGGGGACACACACACACTGTAGACACCCCAATTTTGACCAAACGTCGAATTAAGGGAAGTGTTACCTCTATGATCCGATGATGACGATGTCCGAACTAACCTAGGACTTCCACAGGTGATTCAAACTCTTCCGAAAGCTCTTTCAATTTAAAAATAAAAGAAAAAGGAGAGAAATTCAGCATGAACCCCGAAAAACAAAGTCAACAGTTGACCCAGTGAAAAGTCAACGGGTCAAAAGGGAGTCAATCATAAAATTTTTGAATTTCAAGATGAAAAGTCCCGGTAATTGTTCATTGGGTCTCCCTTATGCTAGAAATGATTTTTAAGAATTTTTAAATGAAAGGAATCATGGTGAAATCGAAAGGCTTTTAAGGAGAATTGTGCAGAAAATCGATATTTTGCTTTCGGAGGGAGAGTTGACTTTTTTTCCGTAAGGATTTTGATTTTTTAGATATTTTTATTGAATCCAAATGGGGGGTATTTCCTTAATTACATTTAATATCTTAAGTAAATACATAAATTAAACGACATTTACTTAAATGACATGAAATGAAATTAAGGTGCTGAATAGTGCTGAATTGCAGTGCAGAGTTTTTGTGAAAGTTTGTCCGAAATTAGGTCAAGCTTATACCTTCAATGTGGCGGCGGAAATTAGGGTTTTGGCTACGAAATTTCCAAAATGCCCCCCTAAAGATTGCCTATAAATAGAAGATGTATATCCCTTGTTTGAGGGGTAGAACATTAGAATGTTAGGGGAGAACATTAGAATGTTGGGAGTCCTTTATTGATTCTCACCCAAAATCAAGAGAGTATTAGGGAGGTTTGTTGGAAGAAAGAGCAAAGGAGGAGCTTAATCACCATTTGGAAGGCCTTAAAGCAACCAAGAAGTTGAGGATCATTAGAGGTAAAACTCTAAACTAATTAGTTCAATGGTTGAAGCTTAATAAAATTTTTGAAGAAAAGCCTTGGTCATTTTCTTTTGATTATGTTTATCTCCTTGGATTTATAAGACTTTCAATGTCTTACTTAAATCCATGTGTTTAGAGGCCTTCAATGTCCTTATAAACTCATGATTCATGAGGGGATTGAGGTTTTTTTTTAGTATGTTGAGTTAATGAGTTCAAACTTCATCCATAGTTTGAAATCATTACTTTGAGGTTTTATGAAGTCCTTCATACTTCGTTGAAACCCATGAGTTCAAGTGTTATTAGTCTCCAATGACCATCAAATGGTAGGAGAAGTAGCCTAGTTTAAGTCCGTCTCCATGGCTTAAGCTAATCTTTTCTTAGGTTTGAGGAGTTCTTCATACTTCATTTAAAACCTACATGTATGTGTGTCTTTAGTCTCCAATGACCATCAAATGGTAGGAGAAATAGTTTGAATCTAATCTAATCCCTATGGTTTAGGTTCATATGTCTCAAGATTTTATGAAGGTCATTCATACTTCAATGAAATCTCCAAATATCGATGTCTTTAGTCTTCAATGACCATCAAATGGTAGAAGAAATGGTTTGGTTTTAAGTCCAACTCATTGGTTTGATAGTTGGGGTTAACAAACAAAAGTTGAACTTGATAAATGAAAACAGTGAGTTCACAAACTGTTTTTGATCAAAGATTTTTAGTTCGAAATCTAACCGTTGAAATCAAGTGAAACCAACGGGAAAGTGTCAATAACACATTAATCTACCACTGTAATTTTTGTTTTAAGGTGGTTTTATGTTTAGAGGGATTTGATCATGAGTTTTGTGAGTCAACTACAATCTGCCCAGAGTTTCAGAATAGTTTCAGAACAGTAAAACATTTTTGAAATTAGTAAATCAGAGCTTTAATAAAGTATTTGTGACCCAAAATAATTTTTCCTAAGCAGATTAATGTGTTAGGAAACCACCCTAAAAAGAACAAAGCAATTCTGATCTTTTTACTATTTTTAAAAAATCAAACAAAATCTCTGGACAGAGAGTTGTGAAGTGCTGAGTGATGTTTAGTGTTTGCCCAATTCCCGGAGATCCAACCGTTCAAACCTTGATTTTCTTTTTGGGTTAGAAACTAGATTCACAGAGGCATATTGAGTCCAAAAATCATCAAGATCAAACAACGAGATCCATGCCTTTTATTTCTTTAAATTTCGGGTCTGCTCTCTGTAATTTACAAAAAAAAACTGCTACTATTTTTGTCCAATCTTATTTATTTCAACTCAAATGGTTCCCTAATGTCTTGGGACCCAAATCATGTTTTGAATAACTATAATTTAGCTTAAATCCAGAGGCTAAGTGATCCAAATTAGTGAATAAATCCATGTTTTATTCTTGTTCACATTCATTCATTCATGTACATTAATGCTTATGATTAGAACTAGCTATTGAATAAAGTTGGATTTCATGCTTATTAGATTTAAGCTAGAGGATCATGATTGATTGTTTTGATATCATATTATTATATGAAGCATGTGGACTAATCTTTGTTTTGTAGCGCATTTGAGGTGCAATTTCTCATCCCCTCTCTAGTTTATTGCATTTTTTGATTTTATTGATTTTTTGACTTAATGCGCGATACCTTAGAATTAGGAATTGTTTTACTTGTATATATGGATTAGAGACCCTTTTTCTTAGGTTTTACCTATTCGCATGCATTTGCACGTTTAAATATTCGCGGCCGGATCCCGGGTAAGTTTCCTAGTTCCTTATTCGCATATCATCTTGCTTGCTATTTGAACTATATGGCTTTTGAATGATATTTTGTCATTTGCAATCTTATACCCTTTGGACATGCTTTTGTAATGTATATCTAATACCTATGTATTATTTGAGGGCACATTTAAATTAATAATTCGATTAGAAGGATGTTGAGTAGAGGCCTATCGCAAGATAGGATGAGAGAGGGTGTTTTAGTCCGGCGGGCTCCTTCTTCTCTCATTCCATAATCCCCGGACCTAGTTAATCTCTGGTTTCTAAAAAGATCAGTTTTCTTTAAAGATGGTTTCTTAATTTTTCCTTTTAAAAATTAAGTGGCGACTCATTTGTTTTGAAATTGATTTTGAGAAAGCATTTTAAAAGAAAAGCTGTGGGTAAGTCAACCTGCGATATCCACAATCTGGCGACTCTGCTGGGGATCGAACCCAGAATCTCTGGTTTCGCAGGCCAGAATTTCTGATTTTGGGTTCACTCGAGGATTAGACTTGAAAAATATCCTTTTAATCGAATTAATTAATCTCTGTGTGCCTGTTGCATATCACTTGCATGTCCAGCCAGTCGATTGCACGGAACTATGACCTTGGAGGCTCGGGGCAACCCGGTCGGTCAAGTCATCATGGGACTGTGTGATCACCCTTGATCTCGTACCATGATTTGGTATATTAAGCATCCTATCGGATGCGTGTCAAGGGTCCCTTATTTGACCAAAACCCAGCTTTTGCACAGTAATTTCTATAGAACCTTTCAATCTTAGGAGTCAATTCTTGATTAGGATTATATGCTAGGACGTTTTGTATGCCCGGAAGGGATTACTTGAGATGATGACGATACTTACTTGATATAGGATGTGTAAACTCTTAATCACTTTTGAGCAATTCCTCTTCATGTCCCATGACATTTGGGAATATGTTAGACGTTGATTATAAGATTACATCTCTGGTATCATGATTTGCTAAGCATCATTGGCCTTGTATGTATCCAAATTTATGAAAAGTACAGTGATAATCCGATCGTGTGATCCTTCTACCCAAAGAATTTCTAATCCATCTTTGAAAGCAAACATATTTTTGCCATCATTATCCTAAAAGTTTTCAATCGCTCTTTCCAAAAAAGAATATTTTAAATCAACCCTTGTTAAGATATATTTTCACATAATCATTTTCTAAGGAAAAATCAAAAATTTTGGGAGCTTTTCTTTTGGAAGAAATGTTCTTTAAATGAATTTCAAAATTTCAACCCGATCATCTTTATCGATAAATCTTTGTTCTCGTTCAGAATCCTTGAGAATTGTTTTTGAAAGATCTCATCATTTTAAGAAATATTTTTCGAAAAATTTTGAACACCTGACCTTTGAAAGGGTAGTAAAGATCACAATGAGAGGTGAAATTACCACACTTGACATGGGTAAGGATTTTTATGTGCTTATATGCTTATGTGTTAGGATTGGGATTTTCTTTTCTTTGGCATATAGAATAGGCACACACACACACACACACATGCATCATGTCAGCATGACATATGATCCATTCACAAGAATTTTACCAAAGCATTTTCAAAAATAAATAAAGTTGTTTGAAAATTGATTAAAAATAAAAATGGTTGTAGGCAAGATAGCATTGAACGCCAGGACAGTTTGGGTCAGGGATTCGAGTGCAAGATTAGTACGAAGAGAGCCAGAGACAGAAAGAGAAATGGATCAGGAACAGCATGCTGCAGAAATATCACAGTTGAAAGAGAGGATGGACCAAGTGATGGCCATGTTAGAAACTTTGACCCGTCAGAGGCCGGTAATTGATCCACCAATAATCGACCCTCCTCTTCCACCTTTTCGGGGTGTAGAAGACGAATGGTTTGAGGATCCAGAACCACCTAGAGCTGATATACCCAGGGTAGAGAGAGAGAAAATTGAGAAAGCTGAGAAAGAGCGTATCGAGATGAAGGAGAAGGTGGAAAAGCTAGAGAAAGTTGTCCGCAAGTCCAATGGGGTTGATAGCTATCTGCTAGAGTTGGAGGGTTTGTTTGAGGGAACTCAAGAAAAATTGCCAGCCGGTTTCAAGATGCCCGAGATCGATAAGTTTGATGGTTCTGGCAACCCTAGAAACCACGTGAGGATGTGCATCGGGGCCTTTCAGCCAAGTGGTCTGAGTCCTGCCATGATGGCCATGATGTTTCAACAAACTTTGACTGGGGCAGCTTTATCCTGGTATTTCACATTAGAGCCAAGTAAGAGTCGCATATGGGAAGAAGTGGTGAAGGCTTTCGTCACCCAGTATGAATACAATCAAGAGCTTGATATAACTGTGAGAGATCTAGAGACGACTACGCAAGGGAATAGAGAGTCGTTTGCTGAATTCTTGACGCGATGGAGGGGGAAGGCTGCAAAAATGACTCAACGGCCATCAGAGAAGGAACAGATCCGGATTATAATCAAAAACCTCCAGAGCATCTATCAGGAGAAACTCATGTACCAGTGCATCCATACCTTTGCAGAATTATTTGAAATTGGAACCAGAATAGAAGATGCCATCAAAGACGGAAAGATCAAAAGAGAAGATTCCCAGGGGAACCGCCCTAGAAGACCATTCTATGGGGGGAATGCTGGAAATCAGGTAGCAACTGATGTTAATGTTCTAAGCCAGCCAGAAGAAGGGCAGAATTTTGCGAGAAAAGGGGGTGCGTCGAGACCAAAGTTGGAAGGGCAACTTCGTCGCTTTACGGATTTAGGGGTTTCTTTAACTACCATTCTCAAGCGATTAAAGGAAAAAGGATATCTCAAGCCTCTAGATCCAAAACCAATGCCTGATCCACTTCCACCGGGCTTCAATACAAGTCTCTATTGTGAGTTTCACCAAGCTCATGGCCATACGACTGACCGGTGTATGAGGTTAAGGCATGAAGTACAAGATTTGATTGATAATAAGACCATTTCCCCTCCGCCTGCAGCTCGACCGCATGTGACTCGGAACCCGCTCCCCAATCATCATGCTGTACCACCACCACGGAACATCAATCTCTTAGATGTTGGGAAGGAAATCTTCGACCCATCTGTATTGATCGTACCGGTAGGACAAGCTGCCAAAGCTTATGAGTTCCCAGAAGATCAGGGGATATGCCTTATAGTAGTCGAGGAAGAGGATTGGCTGATAGGAGGAGAAGAGGAACAAGCATTTGAGGAAGATTTGGATAATGAAATCATCCAAATCAATTGGTGGGATTCAAACAATCCTACTGATAACTCCATTTGGGAGGAAGAGGTGTACAGCGACACAGACGGTCTGTGGTCCGAAGGGGAAGAAGAGAGAAATGCTGAAGAAGCGGTCAATCATGCCAAGCTGTGTGGGTTAGATGGGAATGATTTGGAAAAAGGGAAAGGGAAGGATCTTAAAGAAGATAGAGAAGAAGGTCAAGCGTCACATTTCATCCAGAAAGGAGGATATTTCCCCTACTATGGCTTTCTAGAGCCATGGACGGACTGCAAAGGTAAATGCTTGGAGCAAGATTTTGAGATCTCTTTCTTACATGAATCCACTGACTATGAAGATCCATACTTGCAAGCACCTACAGAACTTATTATAGTCCAAGATTGGATTTGTGCACTGGATGGTCTGGCTATGAGGAACCTTTTTGATAAAGAAGGCAGTAAGACCGAGGAGAGCGGTCCAAAGAAGATCATAGAAGTGAAGATTGGGAAAGAACAGATGGAAGAAATACTGAAAGAAGAGGTCAAGGGTAATAAAGCAAGGAGAGAGAAGCCGGAAAATGGAGGAGAGATAGAATCAGGGAATTTGCCAAAATGTCCTTAAGTCTAGTGATAGTATTCCCCTACCCCGGAAGTCTGTAATGGCCAGTATGAGCCAGGCCTTTTAATTTTCTGTTATCAATGAAAGTGACTGATTCTGCTTACTTGGTTGCGTTTAATGATTATAATAACTTTGAAAAAAAAGAAGCAAATGAACCTGCATGCAAAATCATTGAGTAAACCTTGGCATTTGACTTGGAAAATGAAGAAGATTCTCAAAGTGATTCTCTCCATATTTCACTCAATAAAGATAAAAGCATAAAATTGATCTTGCTAAAAGAATACAAGGATGCTTTGCATGGTCCTATGATGATATGCCAGAATGAATTCAGAAATTATCCCACATCACCCCCTTTATACCAAACCTAAAAGGCGAACTCACAGTCCAAAGCCATGAACTTGTTCCTTAATGGTAGCTAGATATCTTAAATGAACTTCTTCTTCTTAAAAGAAAAAAAAGAAGAAAGAAAGAAAAAAGAAAAAAAAGAAAAAAAAAAAAGAGAGAGCTCGCTAGGATGAAAACCCGAAAGGGCGCCTAGGCAAAAGTTAGAGCAAAATAAGATGCGTGTTGATTTCAAAATCCGAATCCTAGCCAGTCAAAATCATGAAGAGAATAAGAGATAGTAAAAAAAAAAGAGAAAAAAAAAGTAGAGAATGAATAAATTCTTGAGTACTTCAAAGTACATGAATTATCCTAAGAAAAGAAATTGGAAATGAAAAGAAAGATTTGAAAGTATCAATTAAATTTTTGTGAGAGACTCAATGGATAAGTGATAAGTAGACAATGCAGAAATATCTTTGAGAAAGATAAAGAGTAATTTGGAGGGCTGATATTACTATGTGAATGTGATAGAGTATGAGTAAAACATGATGTATTATGAGGGTTGTAAAGATTGACTGGCTAGCGATAAGGTGAAAAGAATCAACCGCCACAAAAAAAAAAAAAAAAAAAAGGAAAGAAGAAAAGAAAAGAAAAAAAAAAAGGAAGAAAAGAGGAAAAGAAAAAAAATGCATAAGAAGGAGAAGTAGTTCATCGTCTTGTTCGAAAGCTGCCACGAGGAATATGTTTCAGAAAATCTGCCCAGAAAGGGCACCCATTGAACCTAAATGAAAACATGGCTCGAAAAGTCCACCAATTCTTGAAGCCTTATTCTTTCAAAACCTCCAGAGTCGATGAACTACGTTTTGACCTGATTCCCATTCGGGGATACGTAGGCAGCCTGCAAGGTTCGGTCACAACTACACACACAGTCAATCATCGCACTTCTTTCAGGCCTCGATCAAACTACTATAGGACCTGATGCCCATTCGGGGATAAGTAGGCGGGTCTCCCAAGGCCCTCGGTCCAAAGAAGAAACCCAATCAATTCATGAAATTACCTTGAGAACTAGGGGCAAACTATCGTTTGCACAGAGGCCGCGTCAACTTCCTCAAACCAGGGGCAAACTTTGTTTGCCTAGCATTCCCAAGCCCCCTGTCAAACTAGGGGCAAACTGTCGTTTGTCAAAAAAAAAAAAAAAAAAAAATATCTCTGTGTTTACTGGCTTTCAAGGACCAAGCTTAGGCATCCTAAGAATTCTTGAAGTAAAAAGTTGAAGTTTTCATGCATAAATCTAAAATTGATTTAAGATGGAAAGAAACATGAAAAGAAGAATTCTTCATTATCAAAAAGTCAATCATAAAGGAAGATACAATGAAAGAATATTATGGGATAACAATTTTTTCTAAAAGAAGCCCAAAGAAAAGAAAGCAGAATTGGTCACAAATTTGAAAATGTGCGTATCTCAACTCAGTTTGAGTCTACCTTCTTGAAATCCAAAAGATATATTCCGCAGAGGGATCAACAAGAATTGAAGATTCCAAAAGAAGGGTGATAGCATGAAAGATAGGAAGTCAGATTCTGCTCCATCAAGGAAAGGGCGAGTACTATCTTCAGAGAGAACAAAATCAAGTGAATATCCTCAGTAGATCAAGATGTACCAGAAAGCCTTTTTGACTTGTCCTTAATCAAAAGGGAAGTGAGTAAAAAGAGAAGTGGGGTTGTCATGAAGAACTGGCTCATACTCCTTCCTCTTCTTGCCCGAATCTCCCAAACTGTTGTTCATAGAAAGCAATCTATCAAAAGGAAATTTTGAAAAAGATCAATCCAAAATGATAAGCACATAAACATATCTTGAGCTAGAATAGCCCCAAGGCAAGTCTCTTAAGGCTGGACCAGCTCCGATCAAATTCCCGGTCTTGGTATAAGTCGTCTATCGCATCCTATGAGCCACCGATCAAATCTTCGATCTTGGCATAAGTCATCTACTGCAGCCTGGGGTTACCGATCAAAACAAAAAGGGAAGGGATAAAACCAAATTTAGAAATGCCGAAAAAAAAGTTGTCGAGTCTGCGCGACTCAAAGTCTTCGAAAAACAAAATGAATTCTTAGAAAATGAACTTTTGATCTTTGAAAAGTAGAAATGAATTTTCGAGTCCGCGCGACTCCCAATCTTTGAAGAGTAGAAATGAATTTTCGAGTCCGCGCGACTCCCAATCTTTGAAGAGTAGAAATGAACTTTCGAGTCCGCGCGACTCCCAATCTTTGAAAAGTAGAAATGAATTTTCGAGTCCGCGCAACTCCCGAATCTTTGAAAAATAGAAAAGTAAATTTTCGAGTCTGTGTGACTCCAGTTCTTTTTGAAAACGGATTGTTAAGTCCACATGACTATTCTGAAAGGAGAGAAAGAAAGGGGATTTACCCTAAGCAATGCCAAGCTTCTTTTCTGCTTTATGGGGTCATTGAATCTGGAGCGATTCTGACTTTTCTGCGATCTTTGGGGTCATTGAATCTGGAGCGATTCTGACTTTCTGGGGTCATTGAATCTGGAGCGATTCTGACTTTTCTGCTCTTTGGGGTCATTGAATCTGGAGCGATTCTGACTTTTCTGCGATCATTGGGGTCATTGAATCTGGAGCGATTCTGACTTTTCTGCGATCTTTGGGGTCATTGAATCTGGAGCGATTCTGACTTTCTGGGGTCATTGAATCTGGAGCGATTCTGACTTTTCTGCTTTCTGGGGTCATTGAATCTGGAGCGATTCTGACTTTTCTGCTCTCTGGGGTCATTGAATCTGGAGCGATTCTGACTTTTCTGCTATCTGGGGTCATCGAATCTGGAGCGATTCTAACTTTTCTGCTCTCTGGGGTCATTGAATCTGGAGCGATTCTGACTTTTCTGCTATCTGGGGTCATTGAATCTGGAGCGATTCTGACTTTTCTGAGATCTTTGGGGTCATTGAATCTAGAGCGATTCTGACTTTTCTGCTCTTTGGGGTCATTGAATCTGGAGCGATTCTGACTTTTCTACTTTCTGGGGTCATTGAATCTGGAGCGATTCTGACTTTTCTGCGATCATTGGGGTCATTGAATCTGGAGCGATTCTGACTTTTCTGCGATCTTTGGGGTCATTGAATCTGGAGCGATTCTGACTTTCTGGGGTCATTGAATCTGGAGCGATTCTGACTTTTCTGCTTTCTGGGGTCATTGAATCTGGAGCGATTCTGACTTTTCTGCTCTCTGGGGTCATTGAATCTGGAGCGATTCTGACTTTTCTGCTATCTGGGGTCATCGAATCTGGAGCGATTCTAACTTTTCTGCTCTCTGGGGTCATTGAATCTGGAGCGATTCTGACTTTTCTGCTATCTGGGGTCATCGAATCTGGAGCGATTCTAACTTTTCTGCTCTCTGGGGTCATCGAATCTGGAGCGATTCTGATTTTTCTGCAAAAACATCTCATTTCTTGAAAGACACCGGAGTATGAGGCGCGAAGCGCATCTCAGTCGATCAGATGATTCTTAGAAGACATCGGGGTATAAGGCGCGAAGCGCATCTCAGTCTTTCAAAAGCATGGTTCCTGATTCGACACCTGAGTATGAGGCGCGAAGCGCATCTCAGTCGATCAGATGATTCTTGGAAGACATCGGGGTATAAGGCGCGAAGCGCATCTCAGTCTTTCAAAAGCGTGGTTCCTGATTTGACACCGGAGTATAAGTCGCGTAGCGCATCTCAGTCGACCAGATGATTTTTGAAGACACCGGGGTATAAGGCGCGTAGCGCATCTCAGTCTTTCAGCGTGGTTCCTGATTTGCCACCGGAGTATAAGGCGCGTAGCGAATCTCAGTCGATTAGATGATTTTTGAAGACACCGGGGTATAAGGCGCGTAGCGCATCTCAGTCTTTCAGCGTGGTTCCTGATTTGACACCGGAGTATAAGGCGCGTAGCGCATCTCAGTCGATCAGATAATTCTTGGAAGACACCGGGGCCTAAGTCGCGAGGCGCCGCCCAGTCGATTATGTTGAAGAGAGAAAACTCAGGTTGACACCGGGGCCTATGTCGCGTAGCGTCGTCCAGTTAATTGCGTTCGTCCTTTTGGCCAAGACTGCCAAGCATCTTGAAGAAGAATCAACCTGTGGATTATAGAAACTCCAAATTCTAAAGAACAACTCCTCTTTAAGTAAAACGCGAGCGTTAAGTAAGGCATGGATTGCATCAAGAAATGTCAGGATAGCACGATTTCGAATCACATCATTTATAGAGCATGAATTTGCATTGACAACCATCATTGTATAAGCACGTGCATCACGATAGGATAGGTGCATTCATCCGTATGAATATTTGCGCTTGTGTGTTGGACCCTTGCCCGAACTACGTCTTGGTCTGATTCCTGAATGGATACGTAGGCAGCTCACCGTTGAGCACGACCAACATGAACCAATTGGAAAGCCGTTCTTTTTGCAACGCATTTTTGTTTTTACCTGAGTCCGACTGTATGGTCAAAAGGCCTGTCTTCACACAGGCTTCGACATTCACTTGTGACACGCGTTGCTCCACAAGCTCTGTCGAAGAGGGGCAAACTGTAGACACCCCAATTTTGACCAAACGTCGAATTAAGGGAAGTGTTACCTCTATGATCCGATGATGACGATGTCCGAACTAACCTAGGACTTCCACAGGTGATTCAAACTCTTCCGAAAGCTCTTTCAATTTAAAAATAAAAGAAAAAGGAGAGAAATTCAGCATGAACCCCGAAAAACAAAGTCAACAGTTGACCCAGTGAAAAGTCAACGGGTCAAAAGGGAGTCAATCATAAAATTTTTGAATTTCAAGATGAAAAGTCCCGGTAATTGTTCATTGGGTCTCCCTTATGCTAGAAATGATTTTTAAGAATTTTTAAATGAAAGGAATCATGGTGAAATCGAAAGGCTTTTAAGGAGAATTGTGCAGAAAATCGATATTTTGCCTTCGGAGGGAGAGTTGACTTTTTTTCCGTAAGGATTTTGATTTTTTAGATATTTTTATTGAATCCAAATGGGGGGTATTTCCTTAATTACATTTAATATCTTAAGTAAATACATAAATTAAACGACATTTACTTAAATGACATGAAATGAAATTAAGGTGCTGAATAGTGCTGAATTGCAGTGCAGAGTTTTTGTGAAAGTTTGTCCGAAATTAGGTCAAGCTTATACCTTCAATGTGGCGGCGGAAATTAGGGTTTTGGCTACGAAATTTCCAAAATGCCCCCCTAAAGATTGCCTATAAATAGAAGATGTATATCCCTTGTTTGAGGGGTAGAACATTAGAATGTTAGGGGAGAACATTAGAATGTTGGGAGTCCTTTATTGATTCTCACCCAAAATCAAGAGAGTATTAGGGAGGTTTGTTGGAAGAAAGAGCAAAGGAGGAGCTTAATCACCATTTGGAAGGCCTTAAAGCAACCAAGAAGTTGAGGATCATTAGAGGTAAAACTCTAAACTAATTAGTTCAATGGTTGAAGCTTAATAAAATTTTTGAAGAAAAGCCTTGGTCATTTTCTTTTGATTATGTTTATCTCCTTGGATTTATAAGACTTTCAATGTCTTACTTAAATCCATGTGTTTAGAGGCCTTCAATGTCCTTATAAACTCATGATTCATGAGGGGATTGAGGTTTTTTTTTAGTATGTTGAGTTAATGAGTTCAAACTTCATCCATAGTTTGAAATCATTACTTTGAGGTTTTATGAAGTCCTTCATACTTCGTTGAAACCCATGAGTTCAAGTGTTATTAGTCTCCAATGACCATCAAATGGTAGGAGAAGTAGCCTAGTTTAAGTCCGTCTCCATGGCTTAAGCTAATCTTTTCTTAGGTTTGAGGAGTTCTTCATACTTCATTTAAAACCTACATGTATGTGTGTCTTTAGTCTCCAATGACCATCAAATGGTAGGAGAAATAGTTTGAATCTAATCTAATCCCTATGGTTTAGGTTCATATGTCTCAAGATTTTATGAAGGTCATTCATACTTCAATGAAATCTCCAAATATCGATGTCTTTAGTCTTCAATGACCATCAAATGGTAGAAGAAATGGTTTGGTTTTAAGTCCAACTCATTGGTTTGATAGTTGGGGTTAACAAACAAAAGTTGAACTTGATAAATGAAAACAGTGAGTTCACAAACTGTTTTTGATCAAAGATTTTTAGTTCGAAATCTAACCGTTGAAATCAAGTGAAACCAACGGGAAAGTGTCAATAACACATTAATCTACCACTGTAATTTTTGTTTTAAGGTGGTTTTATGTTTAGAGGGATTTGATCATGAGTTTTGTGAGTCAACTACAATCTGCCCAGAGTTTCAGAATAGTTTCAGAACAGTAAAACATTTTTGAAATTAGTAAATCAGAGCTTTAATAAAGTATTTGTGACCCAAAATAATTTTTCCTAAGCAGATTAATGTGTTAGGAAACCACCCTAAAAAGAACAAAGCAATTCTGATCTTTTTACTATTTTTAAAAAATCAAACAAAATCTCTGGACAGAGAGTTGTGAAGTGCTGAGTGATGTTTAGTGTTTGCCCAATTCCCGGAGATCCAACCGTTCAAACCTTGATTTTCTTTTTGGGTTAGAAACTAGATTCACAGAGGCATATTGAGTCCAAAAATCATCAAGATCAAACAACGAGATCCATGCCTTTTATTTCTTTAAATTTCGGGTCTGCTCTCTGTAATTTACAAAAAAAAACTGCTACTATTTTTGTCCAATCTTATTTATTTCAACTCAAATGGTTCCCTAATGTCTTGGGACCCAAATCATGTTTTGAATAACTATAATTTAGCTTAAATCCAGAGGCTAAGTGATCCAAATTAGTGAATAAATCCATGTTTTATTCTTGTTCACATTCATTCATTCATGTACATTAATGCTTATGATTAGAACTAGCTATTGAATAAAGTTGGATTTCATGCTTATTAGATTTAAGCTAGAGGATCATGATTGATTGTTTTGATATCATATTATTATATGAAGCATGTGGACTAATCTTTGTTTTGTAGCGCATTTGAGGTGCAATTTCTCATCCCCTCTCTAGTTTATTGCATTTTTTGATTTTATTGATTTTTTGACTTAATGCGCGATACCTTAGAATTAGGAATTGTTTTACTTGTATATATGGATTAGAGACCCTTTTTCTTAGGTTTTACCTATTCGCATGCATTTGCACGTTTAAATATTCGCGGCCGGATCCCGGGTAAGTTTCCTAGTTCCTTATTCGCATATCATCTTGCTTGCTATTTGAACTATATGGCTTTTGAATGATATTTTGTCATTTGCAATCTTATACCCTTTGGACATGCTTTTGTAATGTATATCTAATACCTATGTATTATTTGAGGGCACATTTAAATTAATAATTCGATTAGAAGGATGTTGAGTAGAGGCCTATCGCAAGATAGGATGAGAGAGGGTGTTTTAGTCCGGCGGGCTCCTTCTTCTCTCATTCCATAATCCCCGGACCTAGTTAATCTCTGGTTTCTAAAAAGATCAGTTTTCTTTAAAGATGGTTTCTTAATTTTTCCTTTTAAAAATTAAGTGGCGACTCATTTGTTTTGAAATTGATTTTGAGAAAGCATTTTAAAAGAAAAGCTGTGGGTAAGTCAACCTGCGATATCCACACACACATATATTGTTATTTACACAACACACATATGATTAGTTATACACTCACATAACCATAGTTCTCCTGTGAGTTCATTTCAAGCTGTGGAATTGGATTTGGGTAAGCTTATGGAAATTTCATGTTTTTGATTTCAGTTTATTTAAATTGTTAGTGTAGTTATATATATATATACATGTGTATACATATATATATGGAGATTTCATATATATACCGTTTAGGGTCCAAAAATAGCGAGCAGAAAAACAGTCACAGAATCTTGATTTCTTTATATCAAATGAAAGGTCTCGATCCCACGAGACTCCCTTTCGAATTTTAGAAGCTAATTCACAACGGTTACGACGAACGGTCAAAGTAAAGTTTTGTCACCATTCGGTTTTTCGATAAAATCAAGAGCTGTGTTTTGATTCATGAAAAATCGATTTCATATTTGGAATCTACGCAGAAAAAAGGAAGAGATTCATATATTGGAAGTACTGTTTTAATTACGTTTTCAAAATGGGTTAAAACCAGTGTTGGATTTCAAAACAGGGGAGGAAAAGAGGAAGAAGACGATTCTGTGACAACTCGCGCGCGCGACCCGCGCGAGCGGCTCGCGCGCGCGACCAAGCTATTTGTGAAAAACTGTTTTAAATGGCCACGTGGCCTTACTGAACTCATTCCGCGCAAGCAACCCGCGCGAGCGAGGCCTCGCGTGAGCGGCCCGCGCGAGCGAGGTCCCGCACGAGCAGCCCGCGCGCGCGACCTCGGGCAGTTTAATAAAATCTTCTATTTTGATATACTTAAGTCTGTTATGAGCTAAAGGAACCTTGTACCCTATGCTTTAAGAGTTGCACTTTACTTTAATAGTAGTTGTACTCATGCTTTGAGGTGTTGTACCTTACTAATATACGCGCATTATTGTATATTGAGATTTGTAACAGATTGAGCAGTTCCGGTTTCTATTCTGATTAATTACTCAGTCTATCCTCGGTGAATGGTAGTTCCGTATGACCCTCAATAAAGTTGTATAACATGTTAATAGTGTACTTACATGTTTACTTGAGCTGCTATACCTTAAGTGGTTACTTGAGTTGCTATGCCTTATGTGTTTACTTGGATAATTTCAGCATGTCTATTGTGTTGTTTTGAATTGATAACTTGCCTTAATAATCTGCCTTATGAAATATTGAATATGTCTGAATGCTTAGAGCTCGCATATGTCATATCATTTCATAAGCATGAGCATGAACATGAAAATCACGAAAATGATTTTGGGATGAAAGACCTTAGAGGCTTTCAATTTTTGAAAAGGGAAGACCTTAGAGGCTTCCAGATTTTAAAAATGGAAGACCTTAGAGGCTTCCATGCATAAAACCCTCTAGGAGGGATTTTGTTTTGAAAAGTTAGAAATCCCGGATTTGTGGGTAGGCATGTGAGATGGGTACCACTAGGAACTCGAATTGCGGGATGTGCTGCAAGAAACCCCCGTAACGGTAAAGGCTAGGCCTCCGTGTAATTCGTAAGGCCCAAAGTCCCGCACGTTTGAGGCTAGGCCTACGTGGACGGGAAGCCCATGGTCCGGGTAATGATAATGACGATTGAGGGTGAGTGTTTGAAAAGGGCATGAAAATGGTTTTCATGCATTGACATTGGCATTCATTGCACTCATGCATGTTATATAACAGATGTTATTGTGCGGTTATATGACTATACGAGCCTTTTGGCTTATGGACTATTAAACCTCTCTTTCAGGTGATATAGATAAGGGCAAGGCCCCGAGACTTGACAATGCTTCCGATATAGTTTGAAGACCCCGTATGTGGGGATTATCATTTATTAATGTAATGAAATTTGGTTTCAAGGAACATGTTATGCTTCAATTGGACAAATGTTAGTCCACCCGCTTTTAAATAAAAGAATAGCTTAATTCTGATTTTCCGCTGCTTATATTGAAAACATTTTGTCTCAAGAAAGAATGTTTCAAATGAAAATCAGACTTCTGTTTTATAAATGCTTCCAAAGGATAAACATATATTTCATGTAACCCTCGGAGTCTAGGACTCGGGGAGTTACGGAATGGTGTCAAAGCCTATTACTGTTATTATTGTACTTCTGCAGGTTGACACCCCGTCACCGGGAACCGTGGCGGGGCGGGGCGTCACAGATTCTGGGGACACCAACCAAAGACGAAATCAAGTGCATGAATCCAAATCACCCAGATGAACAAAATTATTCCAATTGGTTCTTTTATCCGAAAGACTTGGGTCCTTTCCAACAGTATTGATATGATATGTCTCGATTTTATTGGTTGTTTTAGAGGTACAACCAGAGTCTTTCTATATGTATGACCATATTTGAATTTGTATAGTTTATAAACTTGTCGATACATGAAGACACAAGAAATGACCATGTAGTTGTATAGTTGGAATGTACACTCATCTATTCTTTACTCCATTTTCTTTGCATCTCCAGGAGGAGAGAGAAGAAGCACAAAAACTTCTCAAGGAGGCACTTGGAACCTTGGATGGACACTAGCCTGTGAGCAACTTGTTGGCTGCTAAATTTGTGGTTTACTTGGCATATGATAGCTTTTGTTGATTGATGAACTTGAAAATTCAATATCATAGAATAGAGTTATACTTGGCATTTGAGGCTGTTTTATATTGTTATTAGATTGATAAATATTTGTGTATAATTTTCCTATCTTAGAAATTTAATTCTATAAAACAATTGTGTGTATGATCAAATTTTAATCGGATTTATTTTTTAGAGGTAAATCGTAATGAATTGCAATTGTATTTTGTTGTGATCTTATAATTTGTGTTCATATGTGATTTTTATGGATTGCAATTATGTTTTGTGGTAATATTACAAATTGTTATAAAGGTACCAATCCGGCAGAGGATAGATTCTTGGAAAACACGATTTTTAGTGGTGATAAATAGGGCAATCTGGTACAGTGATAATTTGTCACTGTTTGAATGGTGACAAATTTCATATTTTGTCACAACAATTGTCACGGTTCATAGCAATGACAAATTTGTCACCGTTGGTGCAAAAGAGGGTAGATATTAACAAATTGAAGGATCAAATTAGCTACACACTTAACTCGTACAAATAAGTTCTTAGCATCTTCTTGAAAAGTATTAAAATCTAGAAGAATAAATAGATGTCTAATTAAAATTCTTTGATTTAAAGTATCTTTCAAGTGTTAAAGTGAAGTAGTCAAACACTTCCTGATTGTTTACTTTATTTTATGTCATAGTTTAAAAAAAAATCACAATTTTGACTATGTTCTGTTCTTGTTAATTGCGTGAACATATGGGTGCGTGTAGGAACATAAATTCTAAAACCAATTCTAAATGATTATGGAATTGTAAAATTAGGTTTGAAGTGCAAAATTAAAAAATCTCAAAAATTTTAAATGAATAAGTCGGATTCGAATCAAAATGTTGCTGGAAATTTTAAAAATTTTAATTTTAAAAATACTCCGAACAACTTTCGATCTGAAAATTCTGACATGACAAAAATACATCCCTCTATATTTATTTGCAAAACTTATGATATCAAAGGTTTATGTTGTTTTCAACTAAAATTTCATAATTTTTTTTTATAAAAAAGGAATAAAAATTTCAAAGAAATTTCTCATTTCCAAAACTTTTCAAAAAATTCAAAATTTTGGTATGGTAATGGAATTTTGATACTTCAAAGTTTCGAAATCAGAATGAGTTTCTCTATGTAATGTATCAATTCTGATCTGATCAGCCCTATGAGTTCATATTCTTTTATAGATTATGTTGAAAGAAAACTAATGTTTTTTTTCCCCTTCTTAGGTTCTGGAAGAAGAATAATTATATGATCAATATTTTTTTTTTTTTATCATAATTTAAGTTGCGAGAACATAAAGAGTTGTTTTGTTAATAATTTGTTTTATAAATGAGAGAAATTTATTTTACAATTTTTCTACTTTCAATTAAGAAAAAAGCCTAAATCTGATCTTATTCACTTCCATTGTTTGGTGTGCCAAAAATGAAAAAATAAATTAACATGAAATATTTAATTTATAAAACATGAAGGGGGATATGACTATTTAATGTATCATGAATAATTATTCAATTATATCATTCTTTTAACAAAGTATGTATCTTAATCATAATAGTTTTAAAAGAAGTGCAAAACCATAGACAAACAATAAACTAACATAGATAAATATAAAATCACATATGTTATTTAATGTCAAATTCCAAATTTGGTGCAGTGTTTTAACTTGCTAAACAACTTCAATGAATAAAGAATTCCATCACTAAGAGAGATACATAGATGAGACAATCGTAACAATAAATAAGAGATTAATTTGAAATCATAGATTCTCTATATATAGTATGTTTAGTTTCAAGTTCGTGCAGTATAACTTATTAATAATTTGATATGATATCTTAGAAATGACATTGAACTTAATAACAAAGAAGATGGAGATCTTTAACATCAATAAATATAACAAAAGCAACAAAAATAGAGAGAAGCATACCTCAAACTTTGGTACCGCAAAGAAGAATGTAGGTGGTTGGAGATATCTTTGAGAAAAGTATAGAGAGTTGTATAGGAAGTGAATTTTGGTGTGGTTTAAGGTACCGCAAAGGATAGATTGTAGGTAGTTGGGAATGTCATTGAGAAAAAGAATAGAGAGAATGTATAGGAAGTGAATTTTGGTGTGGTTATTGCCACATCATTTGGGATGAGAATTTGAGATTTGTATTTGGGAAGCATAGCATTACTCTAATTTTAATGCTCACTTTCCTTTCCTAACAATATGACCATGTTATTAAAGTCATATTCTTTCTATAAACTACACCGAAAGGAAAATAAAATTGTTCTAGAGGAACACCAAACATTTTTCAGTAATTAGCTAATGTAACAATGTAAATGACAGTTTTTAAAAACCAACAATACGTTCATAAAATGGGACTATAAGTACTAATCTTATTTTTATTTTTTCAACTATATTATTTTCTTCGTAAAATATTTATTCATATTGGTCTAATTGATCACAATTAAAAAAAACGAAAGTCCAATTTTCTTCAAGAATAACATGAAATTGTCACAAAATAATGTAGGCAACAGTACGATATTTTATAAAAGAGTAGTGCTACACATACACATTTTTTGACACAAAGTGTCATTCGGCAATTGACTGGCGCGGGCCCCACCACCGAACACATATCAGCCATTGATTTTCGATGGGCGAGATGCGTTCTGTGGTGAAGGCCCATGCCAATCAATGGCCAGATAACACTTGGTGTCAAAAAAAGTGTGTGCCAAACATTTCCCTTAATAAAATAAAAGTGTAAATAATTATCAAACATCTATTAATATAAATTAACACGATAAATTTGTTGAAAAAAAAAAAAGAGGTGTGGGGTGGGGTGGGGGGACGGAGAAATGTAAATCAGTAGGTATTGGTAGGAAAAACAAATCATGTGGATTAACATATTTTAGAACATTAAGGGGTTTGGTTCTAGTTGCAAATCAATAATAGTTAAAATATTTAATTCTTAAGATTTTTTATATCTAAAAAATAATTCGTCTAGTAGTCTGCTCAATCATCAATTGCAGGATATTATGGAGTTAAGGCGATGTAATAGAGGCGAGAGCCCAATATAATTAGTTCATGAGGGATGCATATATAGACACAAGGCGCATACAATTAATTTGAAGAGAAACATGACTAGAAAATTAAACTTAACACTAAAGAAGAGAAACATTCATAGAAAATTGAACCTAACGACAAAGAAGATCAAGATCTCGAACATCTATAATGCTGATAGTAGAATAATAAAGAAGATGAAGATCTCTCAGATTAATAATGATAGCAGAACCAATAATAGTAGATAGAAGCATACCTCAAAACCGTAAAGGAAAATGTCGGTTGAGTAAGAATTTTTTATATTTTTTTTTGAAAAAATTCTATAGAGAAAAATATATACAATAAAGGGTACTAATGCTTCACAAAGAGATGCTCACAAAAGGATGTGGCATCCCATGTGGTAATAGGATCCACCACACTAGCTACATGGTAATAGGATCCACCACACTTAAACACGGGATGCCACATCCCTTTGTGAGCATCTCTTTGTAATCCTTTTGTGTCCATAATATTACTCTACAGTAAAATACGTTTACTTACCTAGAGTCTTCTGTATAATAGTCTTAAGTATAAGTAGAGTACTATAATTGTTAGTATTGAGATTTAGAAGTTAGAGCAAAAAAAAAAAGTAATGAGATTGAGAAGTAATTAATCGTTATCCAAGTAGTCTACAAAAAAAAAAAGAAATAATAGGAAAGAAAACCAATAAGGAAAGTTAGTTCAAATTTATCATAGAGAAATGATAACCCTTTATTTATTTAAAAAATTTTTAGGAGGGGAAAATGATAACCCTTTCTTTTAGTCCAAAAAAAAAAAAAAAAATTTGTTATTAGGTTGTAAGACTTTGAGGACGGACCCAAAAAAAAAAAAAAGTGGCATACCAAACTTAATTCTAAGAAAAGTCACTTAAGTAAAAGTGCATCAATTGATAAAAAGTGTAAAACACGTATGACCATCCATGCACTTATATATATATATTATAGATATGTGTAGATTTATGTCTAGATCAACACTTAAGGTTCAAAGAGCAGTAGAAATACCACCAAAAGTTTATAGCCCACAACAAATACATACTTTTTATATTATTATTACTAGGCCAATTGATAATCAACAAGGCAGCTTCAAAGCCGCCACACAAAATTAGAGAAGAAGATGTTATTAAATCAACACATGAATCACTTTCAAATCCAACCCAATAAACGTTCAAATAGCTTCTTTTATAGCACCCTGACACGACTAAAAAGTTGTGCGCTCTTGTGCAACACCCAAGTGTAGGTGATCGTGCAAGTAATACTGGATAAGTCCAGGTCGATCCCACAGGGAAGGAATAGGAAGAATGTCTACTAAGCTACAACCTAAAGAAAAAGAAAATAAGAATATATGATTGGAGGTGTACTAACAAATCCTAACTAATTAAATTAAACTAAATAATAAACTAAAGCATAACGAAACATAGTAAATTAAATAAATAAACTAAAGGTGTTGGAAACACGTGAATCCACATTAATCCTAACCATCTACCATGCACATTCATTAACGTTCTATGGAGTTCATTCCTCTTCAGCATTCCGTATTTTTCTAAAGATAAAGACTCAGTAGCCCTTTCATGACCGAGACTACATCATCACATTTGAGTAAAATACATGAAAGACGGTTTAAAACAATGGTTATTACTTGCACTCTAAATGGTGTTAGCATTCAAAGTGGTTTTCAAAAGTCATTGAAGAAAAGGCCTTAAGGCTTCAAGTTCTAAAAACTGTTGTGACAAACTGAGCTTATTGGGACAATTTAATAACATATTTCTAAAACAGAAAGTCATGGAATACTTAAAAGAATAATCTCAGGAATTAACATGTTCGATCGATCGAAGCGCTCTCGATCGATCGGACATCATCATCCTTCAATCGATCGAAATGTCTTCGATCGCTTGACTATGGCTCTGGTTCGATCGATCGAAATACCTTCGATCGATCGAGCCCAAGGTTTTCTAAAGATTGCATGGCAGAGGTTGGGAATCGATGTTTCATCACATATTCCCAACGTCTAAACTACAGAAACATGATTAAACTAATACAGGAATAACAAACTAGAGTAATCATAGCATATAAACTAATAGCAATCAAATAACAAGGATTGGAAAGAAAAACCTGGATATAATCTGAAATAAACTTGAAATAAACATGAAAGAAACTTGAATCTTCAATAATCTTCAGTAAATCAATGGAAAAGAGGAAGAAAAACAAGAATCTAACCTAATCTACACCTAATCTAACCCTAAAACTACCCTAAAACTGCTATTTTCTGCGTTCTGGAGCGTCCTCCCTTCGTCTGGCATCAAAACGACGTATATATAGGGTTCTCGCAGAGTTTACGCAACTTTTGGGTGAATATAAAGTTCGATCGATCGAAGGTTCGATCGATTGAACTCTGCTCAATCGCTTGAACTTCTCTGATTTTGACAGCTCTGCGCACCGATGGGAGAATGACCATAACTTTTCACTCGGATCTCGGATTGACCTCCCGTTTACGGCCACGCGACCGTAACTCAAAGATCTACATTTTATATCTCCGGGAAAATCTTCCAAATCTGAAGTCTTCATTGTCAAAATTGGCGTTTTCTCAACTGCTTCTGCTATTCTCTTCACCAGAATCACTTTCTATGCAATGTTTGCTTTCCATGACCTGTAAAATAGTGTAAAAACACATGTTTGAGTCTCCACATCATAGAAAACACTTAATCATTGATATGCATCTAAATCTAGGGACTTGGGGATAAAAGTATGCATAAAAAGACCGTGTAATACGCTATAAATATGCACTTTTCACCTCGAATCACACCCTTTTTATGTTGTTTTGGCAAAAGCATCACTGGGTTCAATTTTTTCGGTCTCGTTATAGTGATCAATTATTATTTTTATTTTAAGCCAATTAATTATTTGGCTTGGATTGATCTACATCCACGATGGCTGAGTGGATGTCACCAAAAGCTAAATGTTATTTGGTGGCTATTTTTACAACAATGGTATTATCAAAAGACTGAAAAGGTGTTGAAGATCGGACTGAATTAATTCAGTCAATAGGCTATTCGGACTCACAAGACCGAAAGCAAGAAGAATAATAATAAATAAAGTAGTGAGAAGGATGCTAGTGGCGGTCGCCGGAGGTCGTCGGAGGTCGCCGGAGATGGTAATGGTGGTGGCCGGAGGTGGAAGTGGTGGTGGTCGGAGACTAGGCCTGGGTAGTGGCAATTGGTGGCTAGGGTTTGATAGTAAGGTTAGTAATCAAGATGAGGATATTTTGGTCCAAAAAAAAATTATGAGTAAAAATCAAGTTGTTGTATTAAGTGTCCTTCATTCCAATTTCACTTGTCTTAATGCCCTTTTCACCAAATTTTCCAATTATTTTCTATAACTTACTACTGATCTTTACTATAATAACTATTTCAATAAATAATGACATTTACTTTAAGCTAAAAATTAAATGTTATAAGGGATAAATTACACTTTTCACCCTTGTATTTTGGATCAATCTCAATTTAGTCCCCAAAATTTTAATTTTTCAATTTACTCCACCAAAATTGATAAGTGTTCCAATTTGGTCCAATGGCAAACATTACGTTGCAAATTTTCTCCATCGCTAAAGATCACTCTTTGCATAGATAAGTTTGATATTGGACCAAATTGAAACGCTTATCAAACTTGGGGGACTAAATTAAGAAAATTGAAAAATACAAGGACTAATTTGAAATCGAACCAAGGTTGTAATAAAAATAAATGGAGTTTTTTTTTGGTAAATTAGAATTTCACAGTTTCTATTAATCTCTAAGGAAAAGGCCAAAAGGTAGAATTTTAGTAGTTCTAAATTTCACAGTTCCTTCTATTAGAAGGTAAAATTCGAGGTCTTTTTAGCATGGAATTTCCTGATGGAAAAGGAAGAAAAAAGAAAAAGAAAAAACAAGTACACACATTTGGTTTCACGAATTAGAGAGGCACAAAAGAAAACAATAAGAAAAACACTTTTGTCGATTTATGAAAGAAAAGAATAGGAAAATAACGCCATTTCCTCAGTGATTTCCTAACGCTCAGATAATACATAAAAGTTAAAAATACTGAATATATTAGAAAAATCAGGGGTAAATTAGTATTATATCCCCCTACTATAGGCATTTTTGGCTTTGGGTCCCTTGGTTAAAATACTTTTGGATCAAGTCCCTTTGATATTTTCATCCCCAAACTACCCCCAGACCATTTGCACATGAGAGATAATTCCTCACACCATTCTTTCAATGGTAACCCCTTCCAAAAATGTTTCTTCCCCAAATTTCTCCCCTAATTTCATCATTTACCAATTGAAAGCTGATAAATCTATCATAAATTGCCAATGAGACTGTCATTTAAAATGAACCACCACAAAACCCAGGGTTTGAGCTGCAAAAGTCCAGCGACCCAGTTTAGGATGTCTTCAAGATTTCGGCGGTCTCCGGAGCTCGATTATCTTTGAAGTTAGGGAACCACTCACAAATTCTCTAGAAGTACATCTACATATCAAAAATGGGGAAGAAAGGTAGGCTTTGTCTAAAATTTGGGGTTTGATTTTATTTTTGAGAAATTAACAAAATCCCAAATTTGTGTTTGTAAATTTCATCATCCAAATTAGTGTTTGCATATGTGTGTGTTGCACTTTTGTTTGTTTGTTTGTTTGTTTAATTTTTTTTTTGTGCCGCAAGGAGTGTCTGATTTGGGGTTTTCAAAATTGACACTGATTTGGGATTTTGAAAATTGAAAACCTATCCTCATTCAAATCAATGTTTGCAAATGTGTGTGTTGCACCATTTTTTTTTTTTGGCCACAAGGACTTCGGATTCAAAGAGCCCAGGTTTGTTGGTTTTGTAAATTGGAACCTAATCCCTGGAGCGAAAACACACAAACAGAGCATAAGTTTTGATGTATGGATGTTTTATGTAATATTTCTAACACACTAGAACGGCGTGTGTCTATAAATTTGTGAAACTTCACTATTCAATGGAAATCAGAGTTCCATCTTTGGGATATTATTGATGGGTGGAATGTAGAATTCACATATGTACGTAAATGTGATTTTTGTTGTTTTTGTATGGGTTGTTGACTCAAACCCAAAAGCATAGCATGTTACATATTTTTTATTTCCTAGAATCACAATGCGTAGGATGCATCAATTCCATATGGGAATTTTACATAACAAAACAGTCAGCTCATTGAACTTCTCTAAAATAATTAGATTTGCAAACCTCTATTTTTCACAATGTGAGTTTATTATAATAAAATAAAAACAGTCAGCTCTGTGAATTTCACAGCGCTAAGCAAAATAGTCAACTCAGTGAATTTCACAGATCTGGTTTTTAAAGTTTAAAAAAAATACTTGAATCAGACCAGGAAGTTTAGTGAAGTTCACAATGTTGTAGTTAGTGAATTTGTGAGCTTGTATAAAGAAAAACAATATGAGTTTAGTTAATATCACAGGTATCCTGTTGAAATGAACACCACATGTATGAGTTTAGTGAATTTCACTCTTCTCAGGATTCAACCCATTAATGACAGGGTTTACTTTCTCAAATGGTACATCAGTGGGAGCAGGAGTAGCCCAAGAAACTCTATAAATTCAAGGTTATGGATTTTGTTCGTGGGAGAGTAAGAATAGTGTTTGTCTTTGAAGTCAATTCATGTGGTAGTGGGTATTTTTTTTCTCCATCTAAAAGATACTTAAATGGGACTTGAAAACTTTTTTAATTTTCTAGATTATATTTTTACTCTTTTGGTCATGTGTGTTAAGAAAATTGTAGAATTTGAGTTGACTAAATGCTTACAGTTGTTCTTTCTTAATCTTGTCCACACACTTCAATTGTTTATCTACTCAAACTCAACAAGTTAGTTTTTGATGCTCACTTCCTGGATGCGAATATTAACACCAGAGCATGTGGTTCGTAAAACTGTCAATCAATGAATTTCACAATGCGCTCTGCTTTTCAACTTAATCAGTTCTACATGTGAAATTCACAAACCAACACAACAATAAAATCTTGTACAACTATTTCCAGAATAAATATGGTTATTTTGGACTTTAATCACAAGTACTGGTTTTTTATATGCTTCCTTTCAAGTTTGGCTGTGAATTTTACAAACTGCAATTATTGAATATCATAAGAAGATAAGGGAAGCATTCTTAGTTTTTTTGTTATTTGTATAGTTTAAGTTGTGAAATTCACAACTCAAATTGTGAATTACAAAGATTAATATGCATAATCAGAAGGGCTATCCATATAAATGGTTGGTGGGATATATATGTAACTGGATGGGATGTTCATTTGTGAACTTCACTGTGATATTATTTTGATTGAAATCATTATATATTGTTAACAAGTACCTTTCATGATTTTGAAGTGCTCGAGTACTTGTGGTAAGTCATGTTACTCACAAATTATCTAATGAAAAGTTAGTGATTACAATGCACTGATAAAATCAGTTCGTGATTTTCACAAGAGACTTGTTTAACTCACCGAATGGGGTTGTCTTCCACAACTTCTCGTGAATTTCAAAACAAAGTAATGTGTCAACCCATTTTATCAAACGAATAAGTGATTTTCACAGATTAGTTTTTATCTCATCAAGCATTAAATTGACCTGCGAATATCACAAGTAAGATTGAGAAATTCACCGATGAAATTCTCCTTTTATTTTTTTATTTTTTTTTATTTTTTTATGAATCATCGGTGAAGTTCTCAATCATAGACTATTCGTGAATTTCACGAACCAAACTGTCAACATACAAGAAGAAACTGCTGCAATTCAAAACAGTAATGTTAGCTAGTGAAATTCACAAATGTCAAAAATTGTAATGTCTATGAAACTCACTGGTGTCAAACAGTAATGTCAGTGAAATTCACAATGCAACATAGTTTAAAATTGAGCATGAACCCCTACAGAGCTCGTCATTTAGATATTCTTAAATATACTGCCATCCAGTAGCTTTGCTTGTGAAATTCACAAGTGAACTTGTGAATAATATAGATTATCGTGTGGATTTCACCAAACCCTAATCATTGAGCAAAAAATCTTTTCAAAATACATATAAGTGTAAAAACTTGTATGTAATTGGGTTGTAACAAGTCCCTAAAAAAGTAGAGGTACTAAAATACCCTTGTTTTTTAAGTTTTGAAATTCACAGTTTGAGTTGTGAATTTCACAATTTAAACTATACAAATAACAAAAAATTATAACGTTTCCTTTATCAGTTATTCAATTTTGAAATGCCGCTGGCGCGGACACAACTGAGGTACATGTATTTGTGAATAACGCAAGTCCCACTTCAGAAATATCAACTCTACCACATAGTTGGCAACAATTTGTCTCACTTGTGGAACTTAAAATCCTTTTTTTTTTTGCTTCATATACCAACAACTTGTTTTGTGAATTTCACAAGCAAAGTAATGATCAAAAAAATTGATGATGTTCTTCTTGTTCCAGGTTGAGCGTAATGATTGTTGGTGAAATATATTGTTTAACATGTATGTATTTAATAAAGATAAATACCCCAAGGGAGATTGAAGGAATACTCAATTAAAGAGCCAACATTTTCTTTGACAAATTTTTTCTCTTGCAAGGAAGGTGAACAATCAATCCTATGGTAGTGATATTAGCCAATCTGTATGGAATAACGTGTATGGAATAACGTGTATGTAATTAAATAAGGTATGCCTCACATCCTGTGAAATATGAAGAAGAAAGAAGACCAAAAGCAATCATTAAAAAACAAAAATGATCCGCATGAATACACAATCAAAGAGTCAAACATTTAATTTGACAGATTTTTATGATGTAATATGAATGATCAATCAGCATATGTTAAGGGATGTAAATGGTAGAAATAATTCTAACATTCAAAATACAAACAAACATGGCAATAGTGGGGAATAAATACAATTAATACTCCCAAATTCCAATTAATGACTAAATATATATTACATCTATATATATATATACATATATTGTAGAATATATAAAAGGGTAAAGTGGGGACAACAAAATCATTAACCATGATTAGGTGTGTTAACTATGATCCTAGGGATCTAGTATTAAATAAAAATATTGGGTGTCCTCCATCCATGAAAGTACATTGATGGGGGATTTAAGGGCAATTGTCTAAAAAATCAATAGGGAAGGAATGAAAATTCATGACGTTTAAAGGTTTAAATACAAAACATACCCCTGAAGTTTTCCTCAATGTTTTTCTAACACCCGGATAATACTAAAAAGTTAAAAATACTGAATATACTGGAAAACCAATAGGGAAGGAATGAAAATTCATGATGTTTATAAGGCTTAAATATAAAATATACCCCTGAAGTTTGGTCTCTGTCTCAATTTAGTCTCTGTAGTTTTAAGTGCATCAGTTTGGTCTCTGAAGTTTTTAAATGGAAGCAATATGATCTAAATGTTCCATTCTATCAGAAAATTTGACGAAACTCACTCACTGCTATGCACAATTACCCCGATAAGTGGGTGGGGAGATTAGTAGTGTTCCATTTTTGCCCCTAAAAACGGTGATTGTGCATAGCATGTGAGTAAGTTTCATCAACTTTTCTCACAAAATTGGATATATGGATCACATTGCTTCCATTTAAAAAATCCAGGGACCAAATTGATGCAATTGAAACTACAAAAAGTAAAATGTGACAGGACCAAACTTCAAAAGTATATTTTTGTAATTAAGCCTGGTTGAAACTAGTATCAAACAAAAGCAATTGTACAAGACAACAGAACACTTAAAATACCAGTGACGGAGAGTATTGTAACTAGAATACTGATATGCAATCTGTACAATTGCTTATCAGTAACATAAATGTAGTTGGAAAAACACCATAAACAATCCAGTGTTTGTATAAAACAAATAAGGGTAAACTACACTCTTCACACTCCAACTTTGGGGCTCACTTCAATTAGTCCCTACTATTTTCAAATATATATATATATATATATATTTAATTCAGTCCCCCAAGTTCTAGAAGTGTTTAAATTGGTGCAATCGCAAATAGCAAACATTTCGTAAAGACCACTATTTGCGACGAAATGTTTGCCATTGGACCAAACTTTAACACTAGGGACTAAATTGAGAAAGTTGAAAATAGAGGGATTAGTGTGAAATTGGTCCAAAAGATGGATGGTGAAATTGTAATTTACCCAAAGTAATGCTAATTTCGTTATCAGAAGTACATAGCAATCTATTGTTGATGGAAATCTAGCCATAGCAATGTACAGCAAAAAAGCCAAAACACAAGACAAATTGATAGGATAGTAAAACTATCACGTGTTAAAAAAGATGGAACCTGGTAGACCAAACTCAATATTGACACCCAAGTCCCAACTTATCAAAAGTGCTTCCACATTCTTCCAAGATTGCAACCTGATTCCAATAACAACCAAGATAAGAGCCAGCACTTCCTTGGTCTCCTTCTTCTACCTTGTTTCATTCTCTCTCTCTCTCTCTCTCTCTCTCTCTCTCTCTCTCTCTCTCTCTCTCTCTCTCTCTCTCTCTCTTTTTCCTTCCAATAATGCTATGGTTCCCAAAATTTGGGATTATTCCAAATGCTATATATGGGAATAATACAACATGCAGTGATATGAGTGGTACCACGACCATGACCACGACATGTTGGTACAACTATTAATACATTTGAGAACCAAATTTGGCATTCAAATTTGGAAACTATAGCATTTTTTTTAATTCCACATATTGTGTAAAGTGTAATCAAATAGACAAATACTATTAACAAGTTACTTCAGAAAGTTGTCCAACAAAAACCATAAAGAAATTTTAAGATGTTTCTATTCTCTACTAGATATAAAAGATGGAGAGCGTATAGATATGAGGTTACTAAGTCAAGGCAAATCAAAGCTTCTGAGATTAATTTTATCTAGTGTGAAAAGCAAAGATAAGAGTTTTTTATTTTTTCAAAAAAAAATATGAACCTAACAAGCAGTGAAAAAGTTAATTTAGAAATGCGTTATACAAAAACCATACAAGAAATCTCAATTTTGAAAAGAATATACTTTCTAATCGGATCAAAGCCCCGGAGGTAAAAAGTGCATTAAAGAGGATGAAAACAGTAAGGACAGTAGGCAGACGACCATTTTGACACTTAGAAGTGTGTATCCGAAGAGGGAACATCCTTACCTACAAAATTACTTAATAAGATCACAACAACTACAAAATGCTTTAAAGTAGGGAAAAAAGTAATTTTGTACCTGTATAAAAATAGATGTGATGTTTAAACTAGTACAACTTTGCATTGTGCTACTCGGTTAATGATCACAACCTAAAGAGGTGGGTGATCGAGCAACGACTATGACTTGAGATAATAGTTTAAGAAGATCAAGTTGGACTTACACCAAGATAATCAACTACGAAGCTATGTACTTATCGAGTTGATCATTGAAAAGATATGCAGAAAGCAAGAAGGATCTTCATGTGGTATCTGTAGACTTGAAAAAAGCATAATTAAGATTTCTTAGAGCTTTAATACAATGGGTATTTTAATACTACTTCAGTTTCATCCATTGAAAAACCACTGTAAGCAATAACATGATGTACGGAATCTTCTTTTGCATTTGTCAATTTAGTTCATCCATAATTACAACAAATAGATAGGGCCTACTGTTAATCTATATTAAACTTACCATGCTGTAGTTTTTCTTACTACACTCACAATCTCACATCTCCATCTTATCTATCCTTAATCAAATTAGTGTGAATTTTGGGGAATTGTCTCAAAGCCAAAATGTAGTAAAAAAAAAAAAAGAGATAAAAAACTGCACGTATTGGATATAAGCTGAGTAAGAGAATATAAATGGAGAAAATAGAACATATCGTGCAACATCGGCCAAACTTACAAGTGCCACAGAATAGTCTAGATAAATAAGATATCCATTCATGGTTGCTTGAAGAAGAAGTAGATAAAAAAAGATATTCATTCATTGTTGCTTCAGATTAGAAGATGAAGAAGAGGAAGAAGAAAAGAACTAGAATCACAAATCAATTATTCCAAGGCTATAAACCAGTTAAGTACCCTCTAGTGTTAGCGAAGTTTTACTTTGTGCCCTGCATTTTCAATTGCAACACTTTGGTCATCGTTTCAATGTGGGACTTTGGGCTATTCCCGTCGGTGAAAGTAGATATGTGGCTACTGGAAATGCAGGCCACTCTGTCAATTTTCACTGGCGGAGTTAGCCTCAAGTCTGACATTGAAACTATTTTGAAAATTGACGGACCAAAGTGTTGCATTTGAAAATGCATGGTCCAAGTGATGCTTTGCTAAAACTAGAGGGTACTACAATATTTTTTGGCCTTTTTCTAAAAGACGAAATAATAAAAAATACTAGTGCAAAGATGGAAAATAGGAAATATTAGCAAGAACTTAAACATTTTATTCAATCAACTGACTTTTACTCCTCTAGACCTTTCTTTAAGCACATTGCTCTTCCCACTAACCAGAAACCATAGAATGAAAACATTTGTAACGTGATTAGACCAAATAAAAGTCTTTAAACCTAGTGAAAATTGCGAAAAGAGACTAAAAGCATTAATCTCTCACATCTCTAGTAGATCAGCAAAAACTTGTCTTGGTAATATCAAGTACAATACCATTACTAAGCTTATCAATAGAAAGACAAACTCGGTTGCAATCGGACCATTCTTCTATCAATTGGGACGACTGTCACATATGGGTTGTCCTCTTCTATTTGCTCTGTAGCTTTGTTTGCGCTTACTCCAACCAGCTTTGGCCATTCGATTTGAGTCCTTCAAACACTAAAACAAGGTCTTTGATCAGTCGTGGATAAAACAAATGCATATGCGACTGAGAAAACAAATGCATATGCGACTGAGAAAACAAACTTAATTCTTAAAACATAAATCTTAACAAACACTATATGGAAATTAACATCCCAGGAGTCTTATCATATTGGAATGAATAGAGCCGAAAAAAGAGTTGTCAAATTATCTTGAAACAGTCATTAACCAAAACTTTAAAACATAAAAAATGGAGAGAAATCAAGCCTTAAATACCATGAAATTTTGAGAGAATGTGACACAGAATTCCCAGTGCATGTACAACTCTAAAAAGAAGGGTGGTGTATCTACATATTTGCACCTCTTTGTTTTGTTATCAATCCAAAATAGAGATGCAAATCCACATTTTTATAGTTGTGACTGAGCATCTTGAATTCTGACACAAGACTCTTTCCAACACCCTTACCTATTGAATTCCAACATAGGACTCTATCCGACACATCTTTCACCAGCCCTTAAACCTTTTTGCAATAACCTTAAATCTCAATCCTGCAGAAATGATAAAATTCAAATTAATATTCCCATTGAGTAGTGATGTAAAAAAGAAAAATTGCACAAACCATAAAGTTGACCGTTCTTGCCGAGTGTTATGAACCAGCAGGAAAATCTAAAACTAGGACAGATTGCTAGATTGATTGTCAAGCATGCCATTGGAAATTGTCAAGTATGCAATTGGGATTACTCTGAGTTCTCTTTCTGCCCAGAAGAATGTTATATCTGCTTCTTGTGTTGTCTTTGGCTCTTGTGCTGCAAATATAAATAATAGGATCAGCTGTGTGTTGGTTTGGATGGGGTTGTCAAAGTTGTGCTCCTTTGTAAATTCGGGGGTATTCCACTTTGCTTTTGTTCATTCTTTCCAGGGGTTTTTTGTTTTGTTTTGTTTTTGTTTTTGTTTTTGTTTTTTTTCTTTCTAAATTCTGAAAACGGAAACTAGTTTTTGTTTTCTTTTGTAAAAACGAAATGTGAAAACTAAAAACCACTTTTCCTTGTTTTTGTTTTCTGGCCCAAATCGAGTGTTGTTTTTTCTAAAAAAAGAAGAAGAAGAAATGGAAACGATTACCGAACAAAGTTTCAGCTTTCCCCCAGTGAAATTCACTTTTTTTTTGGTTATCTTCCCCAATTCCATTATCGTTTTACAAAAAAGTAAAGAAAAAAAAGAAAAGAAATGAAAAAGAGAAAGTAAAAGGGAAATGATTATCAAACACATACCAAACAGGGCCTTAATTTTCCAAAGAAACAAAGAAGAATCGCAATTTCTGATGGTAATACTGAGATTTTCCAATTTTGTCTCACTACAATTTCTATCTGACTGCATTAAGTTCAAAACTTAGTATTAAAAAAAATGGACAGGTACAAAATAGCAGTTTGTTAACATAACATTTACCGGGTGATTTGGAAAGAAACTCTCTGCATGAGATATTGCTGATTCTTCAATGCCATTTTGTCTGAGCATATGTTGTGTTCCTGAAAGATAACACATAAAAGGAAGTAGTGAAATTGCAATTTACAAATGAAAACCCAGCATCTTCGGCACTTGAAATTTTGAAAATATATATATATATATATTTGCTCATTCACAAAATCTGAATAATTCCGTTACTAAGGACTTTGTTCATTATGCTGCCAATTGATTCATCCACTTTCTCACAATGTGCAGAAAAATGTTGCAAACAAGATAAGCATTGGTCTTAATATCCTAAAATCTGAATTCGAATTTTCGATATCTTAGACATAGGGCCTGGCTGTCTCTTGTGAAATTAGATCATGACTGAATTGCTTTACTATGGACCCAATTCTTATACATGCTATGTCTGATGAATGAAGCCACCAGCAGCAATCAGGACTAAACGAGAGAGAGAGAGAGAGAGAGAGAGAGAGAGAGAGAGAGAGAGAGAGAGAGAGAGGAGCAAGTTTATGTCTTCAAAAGAAAGGAACACTATAAAATCAAAGTACTCCATTTTTTTCTTCCAGAAGTGTTTTTTGGGAAATAGAGAGTGGTTTAGGAAGAATACTTGAACTAAAAATAGAGTATTTCACAAAGAGGTGGAATGCTCTCAAATGATAAAAGAGACAACAGACATGGCACTTACGATGGACTTAGATATAAGAAGTTTTGATGATTAAGAAGGTATAGTTGAAGAATTAGATACTAACTTCCAACTTCAAGTAATTTAATTTCATTGCAAAAGAAATAAAAAAATTCAATTTCAGATCTGAAAGTAATCAAACCTAGAATGCGGGGCAGAGTGCAGGGAAGAGAGAGAGAGAGCACAAAATTGAACCATGTTGTAGTCTCTTACGAGAAAAAAATCATCTTACTTGGGATGGAAAAAGATCATCATAACTGGAGTATAATATTATTTTCTTTTTTTCAATATAAAGAGAAAAAGAAAGAAGAGAGAGAAAAAGAGAGAGACGATACCTACCTGGATAACAATATAAAGAGTCTGGCTGGCTGTTCTTTAATTCACTTTTCTATCCTCACTCATTCAACAGAACACAGAGCTTCCCCCCCGACTGTAAATCATAGTTCGTGAATGTTTCTATAATCTATCCTCACGCGGGGGATTGGGGCTATCCATTGCCAATATTCTCCTCTTTCCTTCATGCACCTTGGTCTCAGTAATGGACATTCCCTAATATACAAGAATGAAAGAGTGGAAAGCAACGTGTTTGGCAAAGATTGAAGCTTAGGGCAACGCCAAACTGATAGCTCTTCAAGGGATGTAAGGTGGTTTTGGACGCCAATGGATAGGGATTCCAAATTCACAGCTCCATAGACATGAAGACGTCTTAGAGAAGTAGGAAGCAGACACGTCTCACCTGGAAAGCAAACCACTTCTGGACACTTTCCTCGAAGCCCAAAGTAAGCAAGATAGGCCAACCTTTGCAGACCCCGCCCCCACTCTGAGATGGGCACTCCGATATCTCCAAGCGTAAGTTCTTTTAGGTTAAGAGGAAAACCCCCTTGGGGAAAGGAATTGAGACTTGGACAGCCACGTATTGAAAGATCTTCCAGAGATGTGAGAGATTGCATCTGATCAGGCAACAATTTGAGATTCTCACAGTCATCGATTTCAAGTTTTCTCAGATTGCGGGGTAAACCACGTTCCGGAAAAGACTCCAGGCCAGGACACTTTTCTATATGCAGACGAGTTAGATGTAGAAAGTTGAACAAGCACTCAGGGAACGTTTTGAAATTCAACCAACCACTAATACGAAGAAATTCAAGTGATGACATGCAGTTGTGTAGTGGCTTCTCCACATCTGTCTCCAACTTCTTGCAATCGTAAACAGTGAGTTTCTTGAGGGTGCGAAGATGTAAATCCCCAATTGGAAAGGACGTCAAAGATGAACACTCCCAGATAGTCAGTGTTTCTAGATGAGAAATTGTTTTAGTCTGGTCATGATTGTTGCTTTCCTCAGTAGCATCATTCTCCGAGTTAATCGCTCCGCAGTTGCTTTGCATCATCATTCCCTCATTATTACATCTTCGCACCTCCAGAGCCTTGCAACGTTCAATATGAAGCTTTGTAAGATTGTTAAGGGTGTTCAAACCACTTGGAAGCTTCTCCAGATTAGATCCTCCCATGCACCCTCCTCTTGCCACAATGACAAAGATTCAAGTTTCCGAGGCAACGCACCATCCTCACCAGCCAAGGATACAAGTTGTTCACAAAAATCGACCTTTAATTTTCTCAAATTGATTAGATCCTCCCATGCACCCTCCTCTTGCCACAATGACTTCATTTCACTGCAACTCATAATATGGAAACTTTCAAGTGCTCCCAACAAATGTAGAGTTTCCTTTTGTAGTCCGGTAAGACCTGAGACTGTATCAATAGTCAAGGTGGTGAGTGAGGCAATACCTACCATACATCTCAACACAACCTCAGGACATTTTTCAAGACTTAGTAGTCGAAGAGATGGAAGCCTTGAGATTGAAACTTTCGTCAAACTCGGGCAACCCGACATCCTGAGCTCACTCAGGCGAGGGAGTAACTCTACACCAGTCAAGGTAGACCATTCCTCCCAATTTGGCATGTCCTGAAAAGTCAGAGTTTCAAGTAACGGATAAGCAATAGTAAGAGGACAACCAACTCCATAAAACTCAGCGCCCACACTTTTTACCCCGATCATCCCACCGATTTTCAAATTCTTGAGTAAAGGTAGTTGCCCAAGAGATGGTAAAGATGTGCATTCTCTACAAAAACAAAGTTCTAGATTCACTATGTTGGAGAATGAGGTATCTCCAACCCACCCGGGAAATTCCGTTCCACCATAGGATTTAATTTTGAGCTTCTTCAAGTTTCCATGAGGTTGTAGGACGTCAAGTACTTCCTTTTCAAGACTTCTATTTCGGGAATCATCAAAACTATCACTCCATTCCATCACTACCTCATCAAGCCTGTGCTTACTCAATAAATTGGCCTCCTTCGCATCCTGGATATTTCTCACAGTATCCAACCCCACAATTATAAGTGCCCCTTGGATATATGAGAGGCTCCCCAACTCCCTTACTTGTAATCCATTGATTTCGCCCAAAACAATCTTCGACAATGTTCTCAGACTTGCCAACTTCCCAATGCCTGCTGGCATCTCTCGTAATTCATCCGTACCAGAACAGTCAAGATGTCGTAGATTAATTAAATTTCCAATACTTGTGGGCAACTTAGTAAGCCTCTTGCATCTACGTAACAACAAAGTCTGTAGATTATCGAGGTCAGTCACAGATTCCGGTAAACTTTTGATCCAAGTCTGAGATAAATTCAGATATCGAAGTTGTTTCAGATCGCTAATTGATTCCGGTATCTCAATAATGCAATAACCACTCAAAGAAAGAACTCTTAAACACTGTAATTTGGGTAACAAGTCAAGTAAGACCTTATTAGATAGATAGAATTCTTGCCATTCTGTAGTTTTATGAATTGGGAGAGGTAAGAAGGTTCGCAAACCCTTGACTCCGTGAAAAGCCTTGAATTTTTTGAAGACTTCATATCGCTGACGAATGAATGATGAGTGACGAGCCTTTTCGAAAACCTTATTCTGCTCAGTACTTTGTATGTTGCTGTCCAATCTTAAGGATATTTTTCCAGCAATCACTTGAGCAAGGTCATTCATAAGATCATGCATCACAAATTTTGATTCACTTCCACTTGAACATTGAAAAAATGACCTTGATAGAAGTTCATTAAAACACTCGTAACCTAACTCTTCCATTGCCTTGTCCCTTTCCGATAGTTGCAAAAACCCCTCCGCCATCCATAACAAAACTAGCTCATTCGTGTCAAACTCATAGTCTTTAGGAAATATAGAGCAATAGGCAAACAATTGCTTCAAATGGGAAGGAAGATGATTATAGCTCAATCTCAAAGCTGGAAGAATACCACAATTTTGTATATTCCATATATTGCTATTCATTATTTCCTTCCAATATTCTAGACTTAGATCAGTGCGCAAGAGGCCTCCTAGTGTCTTTGCTGCCAGAGGCAAGCCTTTACAATTTCTCACAATTGCTTCTCCAGTCTCTTTCAAACTTGAATGTGCATTAAAATCTCTTCGACCCAATGCATGTTGAGCTAATAGAGACAGGCATTCTTCACTCTCCAAAACATTCAGAGTGTAAGCTGGAAGAGAGCTCATGGTTGTTGCAACACGTACGTGGCGAGTTGTTACGATGATCTTACTTCCCGGTGCACCAGCTCGTAAAGGACCACAGAGCATATCCCAATCCTCATAGTTCTCATTCCAAACGTCATCCAAAACAAGAAGAAATCTTTTCTTGGAAAGCTTCTCCTTTAGACTTACTTGAAGCTGATTCAAGTCGCTGGAAGCATGGCTGCCTGGTGCCACCGACTTGAGCATAATTTTGGTAATCGCGAGCACGTGAAATTCTTCGGAGACACATACCCATGCTTTTAAATCAAAGCAACCCGTCACTTGTTGATCATTGTAAACAAGTTGAGCCAGTGTGGTCTTGCCAACTCCACCCATGCCGACGATGGGAATTACAGAGAATACTTCTGGGATGGCTTCTTCATGATCTTTGAGTAACATTTCTAGTATTACCCGTTTATCATTATCCCGACCAAAAACACGATTTTCATCCACCAGGGAAGTGGTTAATCTGTTGGACCTCGTCTTCTTGATATTAATTTCTCTCAAATCCAAACTGTTTTTCTGTCTAAAAATGTCTTCTAATCTAGTTGAGATGTCATCCATCTCAGACCTCATTTTGCGATCAAGCATAAACGAACGCGGACTGAAGTTAGTACAGCAAGTGGGAATCTTGAAGCTCATAATTACCTTAGTACTAGTGCTAGCTTGGTCAGTCCTACTCCTGGCCGCCATGAGATTACGTCTGGAAGCTTCGCTGGAGATTTTGTCGAGTAGATCATCCAAATCGTATGCCAAATCTCCAAGATCTTCAAGCCACAACTTCACAGCAGCATCAGTAATTTGCTTCTCCTCAGCATCATTTAGAACTGCTTGAATTTTAATCAAAGTCCTTCGCCATTTGTTGAGCTGAGTATAGATCCCCTCTTGGCGAGCAAATGTGAGGAGATCACCGGAGGCCAATCTCTCGAACAGCACAGTGATGAAAGCGGAAAGAAAGATCTCTAACACAGGCATTTTATTGGTTTCCTTTCTCTGCTAATTAGTGCAAATGATGGATGGAATTTCAGCAGAAGAGAGAGATCTGACTATGATCGATACGACCATGTTTGACTATGATCGATAACCGTGGGATCAAATAGTGGAATGATGTGGACCATTGATTCAAAAGTCAATTGCTTTAACAAACACCACTAAAGAACCTATAATATATTCGGTTACCATTTACCATATCGATCAAAACAAACTTTCCATCTATTCAAGATCTCTTGTTTGGTTACTAACTATTCAACCTTTAACTAATTATTTTAAATTATGTATCATTAATAAAATTAATTTTCTATTATTTATATTTTGTAATTTCAATTTATTCCTAATTTAATTGTAATTTTAAAAGTATAGAAATTTGGTATTAAATACCCAATTAGGAGAATTATTTGGTTTAAAGACACAAAGAAAATCTTTTTGGTAATAAGGACATTATTCAATAAGTTACTTTGGAATTGGTCATTTGACCAATTGACCACATATTTTTGGGACATATTTACCTTTATTTGTATTTGTCATTTTCATTTCTCTTTCTTCATCTCTCTCTCTCTCTCTCTCTCTCTAAGCAACATCACCGACCACCACCAACCGAGACCACCGCCGTCGTCGGGGACCTTCGTCATCGGCACCACTACTATCGTCGGCGTCTCTTCTCCATCGCCGATCAATGGCGATGTTGTCCTCATCACCAGCAGTGCCATTGCTCACCACCACCATTGTGCACCATCCCCGTCGTACACCACTGCCATCGCGAGCCAAACACCGCCATCTCGCGAGCCAATCACCACCATCTCCGAGCCAACCACCACCATCTCAGAACCAACCACCACCATCTCGCGAGCCAACCACCACCATCTCCGAGCCAGCGGCACCATCGGTCACCACCACCAAAGCGAGCATTTTCACGAGCAAATCCGCCACCAGTGCACCGATCCACCATCTTCTTCTTCTTTCTTTCTTTTTTTTTTTTTTTTAACACATTTTTTTGTGAAATTTATCAAAAAAAAGTCAGTAGCTTTCTCAACATTTTTTCCCAGAGTTTGATATCAACAGTAGTAGTTGTTTGATAGATCTCGTTGAGTAGGCTGTAAACATATAGATTTTATGCAAAAAAACAAATTACAGATTGATATGAATGCTCAAATTTGTAAAAAGTTTTTTTAATGTTTAGCAGAACACTTTTTTTGTGAAATTTCACAATCTTTGTGAAAATTTCACAACTTTTTTTTTCTTTTAAAATTTTCACAACTTTTTCGGTGCTGGTATGAGAAATTAAATTTCAAAAACTTGTTTTGTGATCATTTCATATTAATGTGGTAGTTTGGTTGTGAAGAGATCGTCAGGTGAGGTCGTGGTGGTGATCAGCAAAGGTTTGGTGTGACTGTGGTGGTTTCATGAAATTTCACGAACTCTGTGAAATTTCACAACTTTTTGTTGATAAATTTCACAATTTTTTTTATATTTTAATTTCACAAGTTTTTTCGGTGGTATAAGAAATAAACTTTCAGAAAGTTATTTTCTGATCATTGTATGTTGATTTGGTGTTTTGGTTGTGAATGAGATCAATCAGGTGAGGTGGTGGTGGTTGGTGGAGGCTTAAGGTCGTGATGGTGGTCGTTGGAAGTAAGGTGAGGTGGTGGTGGTTGGTGGAGGCTTAAGGTCATGATGGTGGTCGTTGGAGCTCAGGCTAGGTCGCCGGAGGTCAGGCGAGGTCGCCGGAGATGCAGGAGGTGAAACTCTCTTGGTGTAGACCAATATTAGGGTAGATTTGTCAAAATACCAAGGAGTGTACCTTCTCCCAAATATTTTTACTAGTTATACCTAAACCACTATACTTTCCTTAATTTGGATTAATTGCTAATTGCCCCTTAAAAGTATTAAGTGTTAAAAAAAATATAATAATGATATGCTTTCTAAATTTTGAATTCAAGATGTTTTCCATATACATGTGGCAGTGGGCCCCCTTGATTTTGATTGAAAAATGTTAGAGTGGACCCACCCACCATTTTTGAAGGCGATCCCACTGTCATATGTATTTGGGAAGCATTTGAGATGCAAAATTTAGGAAACACAACATTACTCTATAAATGGAAAGTCAGACAATAATTTTGAAAAAAAATAGAATAATGCTATGCTTTTCAAATTTGAAATCCCAAATGTTTTCCAAATCAACAATGCTAGGGGCACAAATATTTTACACAAACACACTCTACTTCTCTCCTGGGTGGCACGGTGGGGTCCGAATAATTTCAGTGGGCCCCACAGTGCCACTCAGGAGAGAGATAAAGTGTGTTTGTATAAAGTATTTGTGTCCTAAATATTACTCTTTCCAAATACATGTGGTAGTGGGCGCCCTGATTTTTTGATTGGAGAACGTTAGAGTAGTCCCACCATTATTGAAGGTGGTCCCACTATCACATATATATATATATATATTTTATATACTTACCTAGATTCGGACTGGATATATACACAACTCACACACACACGCGCACACCACAGTCCCAACCCAATCCAAAAGCCCCACACTGGCCCACAGTAAAGCCCAACAAGAGCCACTCATTTCGACTAAAGAATAACTAGAGGCCAAGCAACTAGAATCCCCTATAGGGATTCGAACCCTTTCCCTAAAGAACCTAATATATTCGGCTATGCCAATTGGGTTACAGCTCGCTCGATAGCATTTGTGATGCAAAATTTGGGAAGCATAATGTAACACCCGTACCCGGAGAACGAGTTAATTATTGTGTTAATATGCATTAATTAGTATAATTAGTGTATAAACGGATTAAGGGGAGGCTTGGACTCGCCCATGTAAAAAAAAAAGTGTTCAGAGAGGGATACTAGTTGGAAAAGTCCCCAGTGAGGTGGGACAGGTATTGAAATGGAACCCAGCGAAGGGTAAAATGGTAATTTGCATTTGAAATGATTAAATGCATTTTATGTGTTTATATGAATATGTGTTTACATGCTTTCATATTACATGTTGATATATGTGTAGTATTGGTGTTATAAGGGTATAAATGAAATGAATTTAAAATTTGCAGGTGCGATAGCAATTTCACAAAATATGTGGGACCCACGTTGGGACTCATATGGAACTTAGACAAACACTCATTAAATAATTGGGTAGTTAATGGAATACTTGTGGGATTTCATAATGAGAACTTAAGAAAAACCGGGGGTGTAAACGAGAATAGAAGAAAACTAGTGACACATCACTTGCATGTGATGTGTGTGTGTCACTAGGAGAGTTAAGACTCTCAAAATCTGCTGGAAATCAAAAGAAAAGAAAGAGAGAGCTCGGGAGAAAGACGGAGACGAGACGCCGACGTCGTTTTTCCGCCGTTCCGTCGCCGCCGTTCGTCGGATTCGCGAACCGAGGCCATTTTCGGACTCGTGGACGTGAGACGAACGTTTCTATACCCTTAATTTACGTTTTAATTGTCGGATTTTGGTAGCTCATATTTGACGGTGAGACGTCATCTACCGAATTCTTGTAGGATTCTTGTTGGAGTAGAAATTGAGCTTCAATTTGGGGAAATTCTGCATAATTTTGCTTAATTTGGGTAAAATCTGTGGGAGGTGAGTTTTCTAGCCTAAAAATGATTGTGTTTAATGTGTTCAAGGCTTCAAGTGGTGTTAGAGATATTAATCCTTGTTTAGAAGCTATTATATCGTTGGATTGATAATTTCATATCAATTTTATGAGAATTATGTGTTGATACATGTATATGTGCTTATATGTCTATGTGGTAGTCAATGAGCACCGGGGAAATGGTTCATTGTTGGGAGTAATAAGAGTGGTGAAGAGGAAGAATCCGATAAATACGGAAGTCCAAGGAATAGAAGTGGCCACGGGACCAAGGGAGGTCTTTGGGTCTGAATGAACCATATAACCGGTGACTCGGCGACTACGGTTGTGTTTTTATATGTTAATTATAGCATTGCACGTGTTAAACATTCAGTCATGTTAGAATGCTCACTAAGCAAATTGCTTAAGAAAACCGTTTTCCTATTTCTGTTGTGGTACATAACAACCACCGCAGGTACGGAGCAATACCCGGAGAGAAAGTGACGTGCTTGGGGAAAAGGGGAGAAGGGTTTTGGAGCTTGTAGATATGTTTTTGATGTTGTCAGAATCAAGATATAAAAGTATGCTTTACTTTTTTAAAGATTTGTAGTGTGGAAGTAAAGGTCGAACCCACAGAGATTGGTTAACTACAGCGACTTAATTTTAAAACCTAACTTTAGTTAATTATGAAAACGGATTTTGATTTGATTTTAATTAAACTAATAACAATAAAAATAAATCTAAACTATGAAAGCAATTAAAAGTGTTTTTATAATATGTTTAAAGGAACCTAGGATTGCAAATCCACCACTAGCTTCATAATAGGAATATTTATGCATTCAATTAGATTATTAAGTTGGATGATAATGGGGAATTGTAGCTACAAGCCCAATTCCTCCGTCAAGAAAATAACTATGGTTCAAGCACCAACATAATCCATCTTCGGTTAGCACGAATTATCCCACACTAGACTAGGGTTGTGGTATAATCCGTCTAATCTAGGCATGGACTATTCGGATACTTGATAGCACAATTCAATTTAAGCACCATTACATGTAAATAATCTATATAAGCACAGCAAACATAGATCATTGAGCACATCACAGTCAAAATAGATCTAAGACAAGAATAAACTTTGAAAGTAATGATTTAATCAATAGAAGTACGATTTATTTATAAAAATCCTCTAAACATGTAATCATCATTCATACATAATAAAACTAAAATAAAAACATAAATAAAACCCTATTACTTGGCTAGGGTTTCATTGAAACCCTAGATCTAGATTTAGTTGGCCATAGAATTGATGAATAACAAGAGGTTGATGGAGGAGGCCATGGGAATCCTTGGTCTTCTTCTTCTTCTCCTTGCTTTTCTCTCTTCAATGGCTGAAATTATTGTTGTATATGGCTGTATCTAATGTTGTGTAATGATGTGTAACCACAAAATTGATTTATAATAGGATTTATATAGAGTTTGGAAGGATTTAGGAAGCTTTCCTAAGTCAAATCGCACTAAAACAGCTATATTTTGGTTTCTGGACGTCACATACACAAACCACCTTCGCTGGGCACTTTAATTTAACAAAATATGTGTTTTTGGTTTTTTCAAAGGTCGCTCGCGCGAGCTCCTTTTCGCTGCACTGCGCGACTTTCGTAGAATTGCGATAACTTTTCGCCCAAAACTCGGATTAACCCGCCGTTTGAAGCCACGCGTCCGTAACTCGAAGATCTACATTTTATATCTCTCGAGAAATTTCTCAAATCCAAAATATTCTTTGTCAAAAATACGATTTTTCGAGACTGCTACTGCATTTAGCTTTCACCGGAATCACTGTTTGAGCCCAGAATGACTTCCAAAGCCACTAATCATTGGATTTTTGTGCATTTTCAAGTTAAAGCTCCAAATCCTACAAAATTTAGAATACTTATTAAAAAATAACTAATAACTACATGAAATGGGCTAACAAAGCGTATTTTTAGGACTATAAACGGCAACTATTCGTCGCCGATCACACCCCCAAACCTACTCTTTGCTAGTCCTCGAGCAAAAAGAAAATAAAAATAAAACTACGAACAAATACTACTCCATTTTCGCATGGATCACGATTGCATTTAGCATATGCAACAAGCCTTTTAAACCTCTAGGTGTCCCTAGTCGGACGAGTGAAGTCTCGTGAGGGTTCTCGTCAACAAGTTACCCACAACCATCTTTATTAACTTATCAATTTAAAAACTTTTATTAAAAACAAAGAACATAATATTCAATACTCCTTCATCATATAAAAAAGATCTGGAATAGAATAATGAACATAAAGAAACATAATAAAACATCCATCTAAATCATGAAAAATAATCTCAAGCACATGCATCGTATAAATCAATAGAGTTCCTCATACAATTGCACGTGTGTGATATGGTAGTCAAATAAACACGCGCATGTCATGAACTTGGAATATATTTCGGATAACCAATTAACTATGCTTCGACTACGAATCTCACAATGTTAATTACACTCTAAAATGAAACACTCAGAAACAAGTGTAATTTATCGCGTATATGCGAGCAAAGAAAATATGTTTTCAAAACGAGAAATGCTCACATATGACTCGAAAAGGACGCATGACACGAAAGAACAGTAGTCTCATTGATAGGACGCCAACAGTCAAGAAAAATTAATCATTAGCATGTTTTAATCCCCTTCCCATCGTTTTCATATCCAAACCATGTTTCCTAGGATCAAATAGGACTTTTCAAAGGTTGTAATGTAGCTCGGGTAATGAAAAATGATAGCAAGGATTCATTAGGTAGTTTTAGAATGGCATTGTAAGGCATGTTCGATCTCTTTCATTCTTCTTCTACAAACTTTCATCTTTTCTTTCTCTTCATTCCTTTTCATTCATTTTTCTTCTTTTCTTTCATTTGTTTTTCAACCTTCCTCTTCTTTATTTTGTTTCTTTTCCTTTTTCTTTTCTCGCTTCTCAAATGACTATGCATTGAATACCAAGCAACTACCCCGATAGCATCTTGTCTTCTTCTTCTCAATCACACATCGCCTTAACACCACTAAAAGTTGACAAATCTCTCAGTGGTGAACTCCAAGTTTGTCAAGTCGGAGCAAAAACAAGGATAATGGTAATTAAAGAAAGAAATGGCATTTTAACGGCTCAAAGGGCGAACTAAGGAAATTTTTCATTTATCGGTCGGTAATAAACAAAGAAGGCCTATAATCATGTCCTAGGATGATACGATTTTTCAACATGTACGACAGAAGATTATTTAGCATGGTAGTAACTATTTTAACTTGACTATCAACCAAAACAAGAATAATGAGACTAAACAACGAGTTAATGCGCTATTTCAATGAAATTCGATAATATGTACTTATAACCCTCGAAAAAGAAAAGATAGGCTCAAAACCTCACCGGGTCTAGTCTCCACCATGTGTTATCTAGAAATCCGAATCATATTATAGTTCACGTCAAATATGTATTCAAGTGACTACGTGCAGTGCATAGGTTTGTGTGCAAATCTATGATATAAAACTACGATTCGAACGATACATAACTTAAAACATTATATCATAACTTCAGCAAATGTTTAATCACATCTTCCCTTGTTTACCATTCTATAACAATTCAAAGTTCTCTATCAAAAAGTATCAAATTGATATTGCAAAAACGTCGGTAACATCGTTTATTTAAACACACTTATTGAAAAATTTTTAAATTTTGCATAAACTAATGTGCATGTGTGAGTGCATACCCCCAAACCTAAACCATTCATTGTCCCCAATGAAACAATAAAACGAAAGAAAGGAAAGTAGGTAAGGAAGGAACGATAGTACCTCAATCTCGGCAATGACACACAGGTAAATGTATAAAAATATGGCGATAAAGTTCAAATGTACCTGTTAATACTAGATAAAAAGAAATTAACAAAAGAATATTAAAAGTAAATGAAACCAAAATATAAAATATAAAATCTAAAAACTAAGCTAAACTAAACTAAACTAGCAAATGGAAAAGAAATAAAACGAAAAAGTATAAATATAACAAGGAAAACAACGAACACGAACTAAACTGAACCAAATAAACAAAAACAGAAAAGAAACACAAATAAAATAGGTAGAGGGAAGGATATAGAAAACAAAAGGGAAAAAACAGGAAAATGGGAAATCGCGCGAGCGGCCGTCGCGCGCGCGAATTCCCAATTTTTTTTTTTTTTAGAATCTCGCGCCTGCAAGCTACCTCGCGCCCGCGAACTACCTCGCGCCTGCGAAATGAGGCGCGAGAAAAAACTGAGGCATCAAATAAGAAAAATAAAGAAAATTCCACTAAGTCACAAACTCGCGCCAGCGGACCGCGCGAGCGAGGCCTCGCGCGAGCGGGCCGCGCGCGCGAGTTCAGTTTTTTCCATTTTGTGGCTAAAATTATATATATAATATTAAAATAAATTAATTATGACCCCCAAACCTGTCCAGAAAACTCTAAGACTGACCAAAACGACTCAAAAACAAAGAGAACCGACGAAATTAAGCTTGGGTTGCCTCCCAAGAAGCGCTATCTTTTACGTCTTTAGCTAGACCGTTCTAGCTCAAGATTTATGGATGCCGTAACTCGGATTTTGTACCCTTTAGGGCATTAGGGAGATTCTGGTGAAATGTCGAAACGAGGTCGCTATGTGTTAATTCATTTGACGGCTCACCTTTATCGTTATTACATCGATTCTTTACCTTTCGAGTAAATTCTTCACTAGGGGCCAAGGTATTAGGATTCATCCACTCATCATTCACTATATTATTACCCGCACTCATATTTATTACGTTCTTAGGTTCAATATTCTGTCTCACATCACATTCCGCCTCACATAGATTATCGTCGTCTTTAGGAGGTTGATCAATAGCGTTAAAGACGTTTAGTTTTAAGTTCATGTTCCCAAATGACACTTTCATTACTCCCGTCCGACAGTTAACACGTGCATTAGCGATTGCTAAAAACGGACGACCTAGAATGACAGGAGTGTGCTTCCTAGCATCTAGTACCGGTTCAGTGTCAAGGACCATGAAGTCAATAGGGTAATAACATTTATCAACTTTAACAAGAACGTCCTCGACGATTCCTCTAGGTATTTTAATTGAACGATCCGCTAATTGGATGGTAGCTGCCGTAGGCTTAAGTTCACCTAGTACTAGTTGTTTATAGACATGGTAAGGTAAGAGATTAACACTAGCTCCTAAGTCAAGGAGAGCCTTATGAATGATAGTGTCGCCTATGACACATGAAATCGTAGGCGTACCTGGATCTTTATATTTCGGAGTAGCGTGTTGAAAAATTGAGCTTACTTTTTCCGTGAGGAAGACCTTTTTCGGAGTATGACTGCGCAATTTGCGCTTTTGCGTGCATAGGTCTTTAAGACATTTAGCGTAAGCGGGTATTTGTTTTATAGCATCGGGGAATGGAATATTGATTTTAACTTGTTTAAACACCTCGAGTATATCTTCCGTTTTTGAATTTTTCTTAGAAAAATTTGACAGTCCCTCAACGCTTGGTGGATATGGCATTCTCGGAATATAATTCGTTGGGACCGGTTCATTTTCTTTTCTCTTCCTACTCACGTCCTCACCCATTTCTTTATTCAAATCTATACTTTTATTTTTCTCACCCTCATCCGGAATTACAACAATCTCCTCATCTCGAATAGTCATCCTAGTCGAGACAGCATTTACTTGTTCATTCGAACCCCCCTTCCCACATTGTCCCTTAGGATGTAGACTAGGCTGACTTGGCAACTTACTCTCGGTCAAACGATTTAGTGTATTAGCTATTTGTTCCACTTGGGACTCTAGCTTTGCGATGGACTGTGTGTGAGAGTGTACTAACTGAATCACCGACCCAAAATTTTCAAGGGAGGCCAACACCTTCTCCTCAAATGCATTATTGCGTGGAGGTGGAGGAGGTAGAGAGTTGGCTTGTATATATCCATATTGTTGAAATTGGGGTCGGTACGTATTAGGAAAATTAGTCGGCATAGGAGTAGAATTATTTTGTGGGAATTGTTGAATAGAGTTTAGGTGTTGCTCTACGAATTTTGGAAATTGAGACGCAGAAGGACATGCAAATATATTATGAGAAGGTTCAGAACATAATGCACACACTTCATGAGCGGGTGAGGCTGTCGTTTGGTTCATTGTCATTAGGCGGTCAAGTTTTTTAGATAATTCTTGAAATTCAATTGAATGACTTGACTCTAACCTTACCTCACGTTTGGGTGGCGGAAGATACCCCTCAGAACGTACCGACACAACCTGATGCATCGAGTTCTCGCTTAACGTTTCAAAAAATTTTCATGCCTCGTCGGCGCTTTTGTGTAGGAAGGTACCCGCACAAACAGCATCGACGGTGTTACGGACAGAGGGAATAAGTCCCTCGTAGAAAACCTGTACCAACTGCCACTTAGGAACCTGATGATGTGGGCAAGAGTATAATAGTTCTTTAAATTTCTCCCAAGTGTCATAAAGTGTTTCCCCATCTTGCATCACAAAATTAGTTATAGATTTTCTTATTCGATTTGTACGCATAATAGGAAAAAACTTTTGTAAAAATGCGGTGTGTAAGGCTTCCCAAGTTTTAATTGTGTTTGGCTCAAGAGATTGGAGCCAATACTTTGCTTTATCTTTTAAAGAGAATGGAAAGAGACGCAATTTTAATTCATCATCATTTAAGTTTTGAATTTTCAAAGTAGAGCAGATATCTTGAAAATCTCCCAAGTGTTGGTAAGGATCTTCATTTAAACGGCCATGGAAAGAAGGAAGTAGCGAGATGGTAGATGACTTTATCTCAAAGTGAGATGCCGTCGCCTCCGGTAAGTCGATACATGTTTGTGGCGTGTAAGTCGTAGGAATAAAGTAATCTTTAAGCGGAGGAGGTGGCGGTATATTAGGGTTAGGGTTATTATTGTTATTTCCGTTGTTTCCGTCAACCATTTTAATCGGTTCGATTTTAAAAGTTCGAGTTCTCCTTAACCGTTTAAGGGTACTTTGAATTTCGTCCTCAAACAACGATGACGGAATCGGCGTTGATTCGTCGTCTTGCAACCTAGCTCTAGAAGCTTGAGTTGCGGACTTATTAGTTCTTAAGGTACGTTCAAGTTTAAGATCGAAAGGTTTTAATTCTGGTTTATTTGAACGTGTACCAAACATAAACTAAAATAAAGAAAAAGAAACTAAAAACAAAGACTGACTAAACAAAAGAAACAAATAGCAATCACGCAAATAAGAAGACAAGCAAGCACACAGTACTATTATGATGCATGAATATTATCCTGTAATGCAATGACCGCGTCAAGCCCAGCGCCCCGGGTTTCCTAGCTAATGCAGTGTTCACTCCACAACTAACCTAATGCAAATAATTGCGTCTCAGCGCCCTGACTTACAGTGATTTGATGCGAAGTTAAAGCGAGCAATTTACTTAATTTTTATTTATTTTATTTGCGTAAGCTCCTTTGATGCGCTAAGCTATTCCTCCCGGAAACGTTAGAATTTGATGACTCGAGAAACTACAAAATAAAAAGAAAAGTTAGTGACTCAAAATAAAATGAAAAATAAGAAAAAGAAAACCTAATCTAATATTTACGAATTAACTAAACTAAGATTCTAAAACTAAAGGTAGTAATTTGCAATCCCCGGCAACGGCGCCAAAAATTGATGTTGTCAGAATCTAGATATAAAAGTATGCTTTACTTTTCTAAAGATTTGTACTGTGGAAGTAAAGGTCGAACCCACAGAGATTGGTTAACTACAGCGACTTAATTGTAAAACCTAACTTTAGTTAATTATGAAAACGGATTTTGATTTGATTTTAATTAAACTAATAACAATAAAAATAAATCTAAACTATGAAAGCAATTAAAAGTGTTTTTATAATATGTTTAAAGGAACCTAGGATTGCAAATCCACCACTAGCTTCATAATAGGAATATTTATGCATTCAATTAGATTATTAAGTTGGATGATAATGGGGAATTGTAGCTACAAGCCCAATTCCTCCGTCAAGAAAATAACTATGGTTCAAGCACCAACATAATCCATCTTCGGTTAGCACGAATTATCCCACACTAGACTAGGGTTGTGGTATAATCCGTCTAATCTAGGCATGGACTATTCGGATACTTGATAGCACAATTCAATTTAAGCACCATTACATGTAAATAATCTATATAAGCACAGCAAACATAGATCATTGAGCACATCACAGTCAAAATAGATCTAAGACAAGAATAAACTTTGAAAGTAATGATTTAATCAATAGAAGTACGATTTATTTATAAAAATCCTCTAAACATGTAATCATCATTCATACATAATAAAACTAAAATAAAAACATAAATAAAACCCTATTACTTGGCTAGGGTTTCATTGAAACCCTAGATCTAGATTTAGTTGGCCATAGAATTGATGAATAGCAAGAGGTTGATGGAGGAGGCCATGGGAATCCTTGGTCTTCTTCTTCTTCTCCTTGCTTTTCTCTCTTCAATGGCTGAAATTATTGTTGTATATGGCTGTATCTAATGTTGTGTAATGATGTGTAACCACAAAATTGATTTAGAATAGGATTTATATAGAGTTTGGAAGGATTTAGGAAGCTTTCCTAAGTCAAATCGCACTAAAACAGCTATATTTTGGTTTCTGGACGTCACATACACAAACCACCTTCGCTGGGCACTTTAATTTAACAAAATATGTGTTTTTGGTTTTTTCAAAGGTCGCTCGCGCGAGCTCCTTTTCGCTGCACTGCGCGACTTTCGTAGAATTGCGATAACTTTTCGCCCAAAACTCGGATTAACCCGCCGTTTGAAGCCACGCGTCCGTAACTCGAAGATCTACATTTTATATCTCTCGAGAAATTTCTCAAATCCAAAATATTCTTTGTCAAAAATACGATTTTTCGAGACTGCTACTGCATTTAGCTTTCACCGGAATCACTGTTTGAGCCCAGAATGACTTCCAAAGCCACTAATCATTGGATTTTTGTGCATTTTCAAGTTAAAGCTCCAAATCCTACAAAATTTAGAATACTTATTAAAAAATAACTAATAACTACATGAAATGGGCTAACAAAGCGTATTTTTAGGACTATAAATGGCAACTATTCGTCGCCGATCAGTTTTAAACTTATGTTACAGTGTAACTAGTGGCTTGAGGTCCTCGACTTGAGGCTTGAAGTCTTGAATTGTGGATGGGAGAGATGGGAGAGATGGGGGAGATTTGAGCCTCATACTTGTGAATTTCTTTTGAACTTGTAAAATGATGTAAATTTATGGTTTCTTTTATGTTAATGTTCATACTTGGGTTGTTGGAAATAAATTTGGATCATAACTATGTATTTGGAAATGAAAAGTAGAATCTATGTATAATCTCTTTTGTTTTGCTCAAATGGTGCAAGTTAGTAATTAAGACCATCTCGGCATGTTCGGATGTGTCGCAAGCGTCGTGGACAAGTTTGGTTGTGTAAATGGTGTTGGTTGTAGTTTGAGTTGATTCCCAATAAATCACAAGTACTTTGGATAAGAATTGAGTTTCAAAGTTGAAAAGTTTGTTTTGGATCAAAGGAAATGAGTTTATGATTGATTTGATCAAATTTGTGAATGTGTTTGTGTGATCCAAGCTTGATTTAAGTTTAAAAGTGTTTGAAAATGTGTTGGATATGTTTTCTCAAAGTTTCATAAGGTTCCCATATGAATTGGTTGTGTTTTGGAAGTTAGAACTTGTTTTGACAGCAAAAAAATTTAGCAGCAGAATTGTGAAGGAATCGATCCGCGATTTATGAAGGGATCGATCCGCCCTTTTAAGGGAACATTCTGCGAGAGATTCATATAAATGGATCGATCCGCGATTTATGAAGGGATCGATCCGCCTTGTATTTTTCACAGCATGTCCGCTTTTACGGAAACATGCATAACTTTTTCTAGAGAATTCGAATTCGCGCGCCGTTTGTTGCGTTGGAACCGGGACTCAAAAATCTAACTTTTGGTATAAAAATTTACATACTTTCTTAATGACCATTTTGCCCTTGGGGCTATTTTGGCATAATAGAATTCTTTAAAGTGATTTTATTCACCTTTCCTCCTAATTAGTGTATATTTTGGGTGTGTTTACTCTTGTTACACGTGTCCTAATCTGCACGAGGCGGGTTGGGGTGTGACACATAACATTACTCTATAAATGGAAAGTGTGACAATAATTTTGAAATGGAGGGATTAATATTTTATATTTATAGTATGGTAATTATTAGAAACAATGAAAGGAGACTAAAAGTATTGAAAATATTAAATATCCTAGACAATGTGTAAAAACCTCCTGCCTTATCTTATTATTGTTTAATTATATTTTATTTTCTCCTGTAAAAATAATATTTTTAAATTATCACTTTAAAAATAAAATGCTAACTTATTACATATCTAAGGTTTTGTATTTTCTTTTTTGGACAAATAAAATCTCTTTCAACTCATTAAAACAAGGACAATAAAATTATTTTATAAAAGAGACGAAATAAATTAATTTAGAAAGACCTTCTTGTTCCATTGACACCAAAACACTTATTGTTGCCTACTCACCAAAATCCTTATTGGTGCCTACTTCTTCAATGATTCTTTAACAATATAATCTTTTTTAATTAATTAAAAATTAATTTTTACAAAAACTATAAAAGTGACACATCTGAGTGAGTTGTAGGGATTTAATTGGTGATCAAGCAATATACCCGCCCAAGGCCTCTCTTTGTATGGTTCACGATAATAAAAAAACAATCACACAAACAAGACAATAGAAAAGCAAGCAGAAGAATTAAGACAAAAATGGCTCCTCTCTATTGATAATAAACCCTACAAAATAACTAATCCCTCACCTCACTCTCCTCTATTGTTTTTTCTCACTCTTTTTCTAGAGTCTCTCTCTTCTCTTAGGAAAAAACAATGTGTTGGATTCTCTCACCTCTACAGAATTGGGATCTCCTTCCCCTATGGATTTAGCCTTGTATTTATAGTGACACAAATTCTAGTCCAATAATAATAGGAAACTCTTCTTCTACAAGAAACCTTATAGGAATAGGAAACTCTCTCATAAAGAAACCTAAGCCTAATTGGAAACAAGAGAAACTGATGCTCCTCCCGGTTATCGCCCGGGCGACCTCTCCAGTGGGCGACATTCCAGAGTGTATAGCAGCTGCTCCTTGCCCTTGTCCGCCTGGGCAGTCACCTCCACCTTCAGCTTCTTGTCTTCATCTTCATCTTCTTTTTCTTCTGAGTTTTTGTCACAATCCCAACATTCTTTGCCTTGACAAAAATCTCATCACCATCATCGCCTTTGTTGTCTTCGGGTTATTTATCAATCCTCATCTCCGCGTCGTCTTTGCCACCTCTCCATCATTATCTATGTAGACTTGTCGTTTCTCAAATTCTCATCATCTATGGATTCAAGAAACTTTGAAGCTACATCAAGGCCGTCGCCAACATCATCATCTTTATCATGGTAGCCATCACCACGTTGGGCTTAGAATTTAGCTCAATATCTCGTCTCACCATTGCCATACATACGAGTGCCCAACATATCCTCTCATCATCTTCTTGGGAACATCGCACGATTGCCCAAGTCTTCTTCCCGCCATCTCCATGGGAATGACGCACAAACTTAGCCTCATTGTTGTGACTAGGGGTGCAACTCGGGCGGGACCCAAAGGGTTTTGGCTCTGCCCAGGCCCGAGCCCGAATTCAAGCAGTCTGCCCAAGCCCGAGCCCGAGCCCGACATAAACCCGAACTTACCAACCCGAGCCCGGTTTGTGAATTAATTCTCCAACCCGAGCCCGAGCCCGAGCCCGAATTGAGCCCGAATTACAATTTTTTTTTGGTGCAAATTGATTTTTAGTATGTAAACAACAATATGTAGAGTATCAAATCTATTTTTTTGGTTTAGATTTGAGAAAAAAACATTCATATATTAATTTAGTGCTAGAATAATATCTAATAGTGTATTATTATCACTAAAAAACACTAGAATATAATGTAAAAAATAATACATATATAGAATTCGGGCTCGGGCTCGGGTTCCACGGGTTAGCAAAATTCTGCCCAAGCCCGGTCCGAATTGAATTCGGGCTTGCATTTTTCTGCCCAAGCCCGCCCATGGTAAAAGTATCACGGGCCCAAGCCCGGTAATTTTCGGGCCGGGCCCGGGTTGACCACGGGCAAGCCCGCCCGAGTTGCACCCCTAGTTGTGACCCACAACTTCACCTCTTGTAGAAATGGTTGGTGTCACTAAGGTTGTTGTTGGAGCCTTCTTCACTGGCTCCTACGTCTTTGAAGGAAACCATATTATTATGGGAATGTAAATCCCTTAATTATGGTAATATTTATAATTGTGGGATATGAATTAGGAAGATTTGATAAGTTTCGATCATATTGTGATCCCATGACTTATGGGATATGATATTATTTTCTCAATCTCCACCCTATAAATATAAGGGTTGGGAGGCTTGTAATAGTATCTCAATACAGTAAGATCAATATGTAGCCTTTTGGGGGCTTTGGGTGTGGATGTAGGTCTTAGGACCGAACCACTGTAATTGCTTTGTCTTCCTTTATACCCTCTTCCCTATTTTCTATGTTTTCCTCTATTATGAAATTTTACTTGGTATCAGAGCCAACCCTATTCTGCGTTTGGAAACTTTTGCTGCTATCAAACGCGCCCTTGCCGGCCTTGTTTGGCTTTTGCTCTTTGGGTATTGTTTCTGATCCCTAAGGGTTTGTTTGGTTTGTCTTCCCAAGGGAATGTTAAAGACATGTATGTTTACTGGTGTTTTTCGGTGCCATTCTTGCTTAGAGTATGGCAACCAGTGTTTGCTTTGAAGGTTGGATGACACCCTTGCGCAGTCGGTGTGCTGCTCCTTTTCTTTGGACAGCGTTAGTGCTGCGCCTGTCTTCTTAAGGGCATGTTAAAGGCATGTATGGCTACCGATGTTTTTCCGGTACCATTCTGGTTTGGGATTTGCTTTCGGTGTTTTTTGGGAGCATTCTTATTCGGGCCACCGGTGTTTTTCGGTGCCATTCTTGTTTGGACTTCTGTGTGCATTCTTCCAAAGACTTTCAAATTCTCATCTTCCGAGGCTTTCAAGTTCAAGTTGGACACTTCAAAAGATTTTCGGGCCTCAACTTAAGGGGGATTGTAGGAAACCATATTATTATGGGAATGTAAATCCCTTAATTATGGTAATATTTATAATTGTGGGATATGAATTAGGAAGATTTGATATGATTCGATCATATTGTGATCCCATGACTTATGGGATGTGATATTATTTTCTCAATCTCCACCCTATAAATATAAGGGTTGGGAGGCTTGTAATAGTATCTCAATATAGTAAGATCAAGATGTAGCCTTTTGGGGGCTTTGGGTGTGGGTATGGATGTAGGTCTTAGGACCGAACCACCGTAATTGCTTTGTCTTCCTTTATACCCTCTTCCCTATTTTCTATGTTTTCCTCTTTTATGAAATTCTACTGTCTTCACCTCCTCTGTGACCACTCTGCTCATCATTGTAGTTCCCAAAAGGATATACAAGTTCCCAACCTTTCTACCCATCAACATGACCCTTGAGTTCCTGTTCACCTTCATCAAACCTTTACCCACTACAATGGAGCAGCCCTTCGAGTCCAATACACCCAAAGATATTACGTTCCTATTCAAGCCCGGAACATGGCAGACATCATTTAGCGGCCTCGTCAAGCCATTGGTAGTCTTGATCACGACAGTGCCAATTCCCTCACCTCCTCAACTGCGTTGTTCCATAAAGACTTTTCCATCCATCGGTTGATAGGACGAGAACCAATCTCTATGTGAACAACTATGGAAAAAACAAGTTCAATTAAGTAACCACTCATTCGCCCTTCTCTTCTCTTGCGATGGACATGGCATCATTGATCGGGGATGAATAGTTCCCGATTACTAATCCTAACTCACCTTTATTAGTCTCGGGTAGTTATTATTTAGTGGGTATTATGTTTGTTTTTTTTTTATTTTTTGTTTCAGGTTTTACAAGTATACAATCAAAATAGATCAAAAAGGAAGTCTATAAGATGAAAACAATGTAATTAGTGGTCAAGGAAAACTTTCCTTCCTCAAAAGGTGATTCTGATAACAGCAATAGCTCAGAAAAGAGCATTTTTGACATGGAATACTTTGGAATTTTGAAGTTGGTCCTGATATAGGAAATGTAGTACGATGAGTTACGGTCGCGTGACTTCAAAATGTGCGTCAATCCGAGGTCTGGGCAAAGAGATATGCCAATTCTACCATCGGTGAGCAGAGTAGAAAAGCGGAGCTCTGCCCAGCAGAAAAGCAGAATTAGGATGTGGAAAAGACGAATTCTAGTATTTTAAGGGTTTAGAAAACTTCCTAAACGTAGGAAACACTTACATATAAGATATATACTCATTGTATACAACTTTTACTCATATATATATATGTATTGAGAGAGAGAGAGAGAGAGAGAGAGAGAGAGAGAGAGAGAGAAAAGAAGAAGAAGAAGTAGTCCAAGGTTCTCCATGGATTCCTACAACTCCAATGCTTCAACTCACTCCATGGCCAACTAATCATCCATTCTAGGGTTTCAATAAAGGATTCCTTTTTAAGCTTTTATCTTAGATTTACTTGTAATCATGGATGATGATCGTATGTTTGAGGATTTTTATATAAAATCATACATTATGTTTAAATCATTGTTTTTGAGATTTATTCTTGTCTTAGATTTATTTTGAACTCAATGTGCTCAACAATTTATATTTTCGGTGATTATATGAATTGTTTGCATGCAATGGTGCTTATGGAATTGTGATCTTAATTATTGAATACTCCATACCTAGGGAAGATGGGGTGTGCTACAACCCTAATTTAGTGTAAGATACTCCATGCCAACCGAAGATGGATTATGTTAGTAATTAGGTTGTGATTATTCCCTTGAAGGAGGAATCAGGCTAGTAACCACGATTCTTCATGATCATCCAAATACAGTAATTTAATTGAATGCATAAATAGTTCTTTTATATAGTTAGTGGTGGATTTGCAATCCTAGAACCCTTCTCTCATACTTTTCACATCTTATTAATATTGTTTTAATTAGTTTAATTGCTTTCTAGATTAGATAGTTAATTCAATTCTTTTTAGTTATTCTTAATTCAAACAATCAAAAATCTATTTTCTCTAAATCAATTAAAATTAGGTCTATAGAATTAAAGTAAATCCGTTTTGCAGTCCCTGTGGATTCGACCCCCTGCTTATCACTATCTCATTATTTTTAGTAGGGTAATTTTATCTTGATATTGACAATATCAATTTTTAGCGTCGTTGCCGGGGACTGCCAAAATGATTCTTTTTTATTCTAGGGTTTTAATTTTATTTGATTAGTAAATATTAGTTTTTATTTTATTTGTCTTGCTGAAATTGTTAATCCTATTTTGCAGTTTGATTTTATCGAAGCACTCTAGTAGCTTATACATTTATGATTAATTATTAACCTATTTTTGTTTTTCACTCCTAGAATGGGTTACATCAATGAGCTTTATTGTTTTGGATTCACTTACAGAATTCGGGCCAAAGGGCTTTAGAAAGCCTAAATCTTTAGTTAAACTTGGCCAGCAAGTTCTAGGATTCTAAACAACGATGCAGTTCGTTTGAGAAATAACTATACAAATATACAAATCTTCTGAAGCTACCTTGTGATGTAATATTCTCTTTAGTCACTTTCTTCTTCATTTCCTGCAGTGTTAGTCATATTAGCCACGTTTTCATCGCACTGAACATAATAATTCATACACTCCCTGAGGAGCAAGATTGCTTAGGCTTACTTAACTCTCAGTCATGCAAATATGAGAACAATTCTGCATCACTAAGCCTCTGTTTGGTTTGTGTATTTAGAGAAGGAATAGAAAAGGTAAAGGAAAACTTGTTCCCTCGAGTTTTCTATTGTGTTTTCCATGCTTAAGCCCGGTTGAAGTCACCTTCTAAAACTTTCGGTCACTCTCGGACTCGGCTAATGTTGCACAGACACATAAACATATGCGCTGACTAACCAAGAAATCACAAATTATAATCATCCCATCAGAAATCGGAACACACTGATATGGTTTGAATCGTTTGATAATTGGAATCCTCTTGGATTTACTGACTCTCGGATTTGGAGAGAAGACTATCCAAGATGGTTCTAGAGGCAGCCTTTAGACAAGGTTTATGTACTAAAGCAGCCTGGGATCATATTACATGCTATTGGTTTCTCTAGTTAATATGTAAAGAACAAACTGAAATGGAGATGGACTATAAATGATGAATATGTTTCTCTGCAACCAAGAGACTGGTAGAAGAAATCACTTGTTTTTCGAGTGTATGCAAAGAGGCTCTCAAGCTGTGCACTACTCAGAGCCCAGCATAAGACTTGGTGGAAGTCCTCTTCTTTCGATTGTACGATATCCATTTGGCTTTGTTGGAATTTTAAGGCTAAGAGGCTCTTACCACTTTGTTTTGGAGAGCAGAGAACACCACACACACTTAAAAGAATGGAAAAGGGGAAAATGTGAAGAAGATTTCAAATTGCTTTTCTCTGGACTTGTTTTAAAATAGCTAGAGTACAAGACTAGTCACATACACTTGTTACGTTGTTAATAAGCTACTTTCTTTAACTCTTGAAACTCCTAACAGCAATGTAACAAATTGTGGTCGGGCCAAACGGGCACCCACATGTTATTGGACTGGGTCCAAAGAGGCTTGGCTTGGACACCAAGTAATGGGCTTTGGAGTCCTAAGCCCTGTAGGTTTTTATGTGCCTATATATACACATATATACTACATGAAAAACCTAATGAAAATAATTTTCACCAGCCTCTCATTCTCTCTCACGTTAGTTTCTCTCTCTCTCTAGATACATAATTTCTCTCTCTAGCTAATCACCAAAGGGGCTAGGGATCTAGAACGTGGCATCATCGGGGATCGCTCAAGAAGCATCTCTGCGACTATACGAGACATAAGGGAGTACACGGAGGCAACATGGAGCAATAGTTCGTGGGTGAAGACGCTGGGCTCGTAACAACACCGTTCGGCGATCCGTTGGGTTATTCCGCAAGGTAAGTGACCTAAACCCGACTCGTATGCTTGCGTGCATATTTTTCTACATTGGTATCAGAGCCTATAGGTGTTTGATTCACCCGTTTAATCACTCAAAACGAATCTGCCATTGGAGTTTTTCAAGCTTTTTACCAAAATTTTGAAATTTTGATTTTGAAGTGGGTCTACATCGAAACTCCAATGTGGGTCCAATTTTTTGGCATGGTTGTGTCCCTCATGGTCCCTAGAGTCCCCCCACAAAGTCACATGGCCTGATTATCTCAAACGAGTGAGATATTGCAAAATCTAATTTTTTGGATCAATAAAAACGAATTTTTTTTTCCAACTTTGATCCAATTTTCTGGAAGATTTACTCGATCAATGTCTCTGTTTTTTGGTTCAAAGTTCAAGTACTCCGTGAGAGCTTTCCAACGATATAAAATATGTGAGTTTTCGATGAAAAACGAGTGAGATATGAGCTTGCAAAGTAGGAGGGTTGAGCAGCCCCCAAAACCCAGATTGGTTTTGTTTTGGGGAAGATGAAGCAGAGATTGACCACGCCCACTCTCGCTGAAGAGAGTGGGGCCTACTCGCTGGCCGATGTTGGTCCGGTGACCATGGTTCTGGAGAGTGGAGGTGTGTCTCTTGGCCCTGGTCCATAATATATTTTTTATATATTTTTATTGAAAAATTATTTAATTATTTTATAATTAAAACAGTTTCTGCTTTTAAATTAAATAGTTTTTTAATGTTTCAAACTGTTTTAATTGCTTTAAAATTCTGAAAAAATGTGAAAAATTAATTTTTTATTTTTTCTATCTTATGGACACTATGTGAGACCAGAAATAATTTTATGGTAAATTGTTTCGTCATTTTTGGTACTTTAGAGCATAAAATATATGTTTTATATATGTTTTTAATTGCTTAAAATATCCAAAAATGCATATTAATTTTTTAAATTAATATAGAGTGTGTAGTATACTGTAAGAGACTCATAGATAATTTTTGTGTAAATTATCATGTATTTATGGTATTTTAGAGCATATAATTAATGTTTATGGACGTTTATTTAATTGCTTAAAATAGCCATAATACATTATTAATTTTTGAAATTAATATGGGACATAAGGGACACTGTTTTAGACCATGTAAAATTTTTGTGGGATCCATAGATAATTTTTGGTGAATTATCTAAATCATATTAATATTTTAGAGCATATAATTATGTGTTTTTGTACACGTATTAAATTGCTTAAAATATTTTTATTGATTATTAGTTCAGGGAATTAACACAATGTGTTTAGAACACTAGTGGTAGCTTGAGAAAATTAATTTAGTATATTTTTCTCGCTCTTTGGGACGTATTTTAGAGCATATATGTTGTGTTGAGCATGCAATATTAATTGCTTAAAATATAACCAATTAAAGTTGTTAATTCTTGAATTTAATGTCTAGTGTGTTTTGTACACTGATTGGAGATTTGAGAAAATTTTATGAATTATCTCAATTTTTTTTGTTTTGGTATTTTAGAGCATCAAATTTATGCTTATGGGCATTTTTTAATTGCTTAAAATAGTCAAAATAGATTATTAATTTTTGAAATTAATATGGGGTGTTTGGAACACCATATTAGACCACAAAAAATCTTTGGAGAACAAATTCCTTGAAATTTTTGTATTTTTGGGAATTTTTGTTGCTCAAAGTTAATTTTTGTTTAACTAGATCAATTTATTATGTTAAATTGGTTCAAAATATTTTTTGGGCCTTGGTGAAATTCCGGAAATTTTTTTTTATAATGAAAAATTTGTTTTTCAATTAATTAAATTTTCCATAAGGTTTTAAATTAATTGTTAATTTAAAGGGCCCTTAATAAATTGGTTTTAAATTATGTTTTAAGACCGAAAATTGTGTTAAAACTAGTGAAAAATTCAGGATTTTTTCATTGATTTTACTTAGCTTATGGGAGCTATCCGGGCTGTGCAATAATCATTTTATTGCACATTTTATTATTTTTAGAGGCTCATTGCATTGTTGGTCACGTTTAATTACTGTTGTTTGTGATTGGTTGACCCTATGACCTCTAATTCCTCCTCCTTAAGTGGAGTGACGGATGAGTCCATTCATTTTATAATAAGACCGCATGAGTGCTTGATGTGTGTAATTAATACATTTTAATCTGGCTTAAATGAATGGACAATAATTGACAATTTATAGAGCTTGTGTCCTCACGATGTATGTTTAAGGCTGTTCTTGTATATGTTTATGAACAAAGCATCCCTATTTTTTATGGGCTATAAATGTAATGTAAGGACGAGTGTTTACATTTCTTGTATTGGAAAAGCCTACTTGTAAATGGATGATTTTCTTTGTTCATAAATCATACACTTGAATTACCTTAACATTAGCTCTAAGTTGTCAATTCGGACCCACGTGGAGATCCATGGGCACTTTTGTTGTATGGCGCACTTTATATTTTGTGGATGATCTTAGATAGGTAATTGTACCATCTAATTGATGTTTGTTTAGAAAAATCAATTATAAAAAGTTTTTCTTGATTTACAAAATTAAGATTTGATTAATGAGCAATAGCGAATTTTTTGGTCTTAAATTGTAGAAAGGGGAAAACTCCTTTGTAATTGGATTTTAAAACAAACCTTATAAAATGTGCAAATAATAATGTCAATCCCTTGCGCATGTTCTCAATTATTATTCTTCAAATTTTTTGGATTCACAAAAACAAATGTTTTCCAAACCACACTTTGTCGATCTTTATAAAAGTAACAAGTTTAAAAAGGACTAATTTTTGTAATATGGCACTGCAAAGTAACACACCGATAGAATGAGTAAGAGCTTATGGGCTTTAGGCTTATTCTATGGTCCAACCCATTAAACCGAATAATGGGCCTCCGGCCCAATATCATTATAACCTTAATAGCCTATAATACTTGGTTCGAGAAGGATCAAAGCACGCGCTTTGTGATAAGCAGCATGCAACATGATCTTGTTGGGAAGTATATGTACTACCCAATAGCCAAAGTATTATGAGATCAGCTCAAATTTGTTTTCAATGGCACATTCACTACTAGATTAAGCATCTAGTTATGAAGTTTGGGAAAGTAAAGAAAACGTTCCAAGTACACGATGATTGGACATCTAAGGTCGATGACAGGTATGATTCGTGATTTTAGAATACTCGGAACATCTTTACTGGCGAACTGCAGTTTCAGGCTATGATTAGTTCTTTGCCTGATTCGAGGGTCCATAGAAAACAAATCATGATCCACAACGGAAATGTTAAATTTTTGGTTTTGACATTTTCTGACATGTTGAGCTGAATACGGAGCGCTAAAAAGGTGAGGCGAACCGTATAGCTATACTCTTGACCACTACTTCCATAAGTGGAAGTAAGCGCAAGGCCAGTGGGCCTAAACGCAATGGTAAGGGTAAACCCACCTGGAGGTAGGGTGGGGCCAGCAAGTTTGCGCCCAAGGCTAGCAAGGTGGAAGAGCGCAATCGAGGGCGTTCTCCAGTTCGGTATTAATAAGATGGATACTTTTTGGTGGTAGTATTACTAGGACATGGTTATCTAGGGATAACTACTTAAGAGTTGTTTTATATAATTCTAGTTTCCTCTGTTATTAATTTATTCTGAGACATGTCATGCTAGACTTGAACGCATAGGATGTAATAGGATGACTTGATTAGCTCGAGAAGCCCTTTTGGGCCCACTCGCTAAGGTTGACCTACCTATGTCTGAGTCTTGCTTAGTTGGCAAAGCATGCCGAAAGCCTTTTAGAGAGGCTATTAAAGCTACTCAAGCATTAGAGCTAGATCACTCAGATATCTGTGGCCCTATGGTTATAAAGGCACGTCATGGCGCCTCTTATTTTCTCACTTTAATAGATGATTTCGCGTGATGTGAGGATCGCGAGTATTTATCTAATCAGTTCTGGGAACTATGTGAGGAAAAAGAGAAAACGCAGACAACTTTCTGTTCCGAAAACTTTGCAACAATATGGTGTTGTAGAAAGAAGGAATAAGATATTCCTAGATATGGCTAGGACTATGATGGCGCAAGTCAACCTCCCAAAGTTGTTTTGGGAGGATGTACTCTTGATTACTTCCTACATACTAGAGTGCCCCCTCTCAGTCGTTTCCCTCTACCCCCTTATGAGCTATGGAAAGGCGATATTGCGCCCGTGGAGCTCAGGAGGTTATGTTCACTATACCTCGTATAAGTGCGAGAAACTATGCTCAAGAGCTGGAAAGTATACCTTTATAAGATATTCTAATAGCTCGACAGGCTATGTCACGTGTAATGAACAAACGGGTATAGGAATGACAGAAATGGTGCCAATAGATATTGAGAATGACTTCCCCAGATTTGTATTACTAAGAGATATCTTGACCTCTATGAGTTGGAGGATGTTGAAGACAACATACCATCTTTAAGCGAGGGTGGGGAGATTGAGAATCCACATCCAATAATCGCTATAAAATGGTACTAGTCTCCACCCGAGTGGGAGTACACCGCTAGACGCTAGTGGGACCCGAGTGGGAGTACACCGCTAGACGCTAGTGGGAGTGTACCAGATAGTGGGAGTGCACCACTAGGCACTCAAGATTCTCAGGTAGTATACTGTATGGTGATGAGGAAAAAGTTCCCTATCGCTCTTTTAAAATTGAGGAAGACATTTTCATATATGTGCAAATGTGTGCACAAGTGGATGAGGATGAGCCTGCTTCTTTTGTTGAAGCATTTTTCTTCGTCTGCTAAAGCTGAGTGGATAGTTTCCATACCAGATGAGATGAGCTCTATGGACGCGAATAAGGTCTGGGAGTTAGTTGACATTCTGCTTGTGCGTAGGACTATTGGAGACAAGTGTGTTTTCAAAATCTAACGCAAGGCAGATGGTTCAATTGACAAATATTAGGCGCGCCTTGTGGCGATAGTTTGTACCCAGAGAGGGTATAGACCATGGAAACATGTTCTCCCAAAGGGTGAGATCTGACTCCATTCGCCTTATCCTAGCAATTGTCGCATATTTAGTTTTGGAACCCTTTTAGTTGGATGTTTGAACTGTTCATTTCTCAATCGAGAACAAGACGACGAGATAAATATGGATCATCCCATTGGTGTTGTGACCAAAGGGAATGAGCGCAAAAAGTGTGCTGTCGCAAACGATCTATTTATTATCTCAAGTTAACAATCGTCTAGGCAGTGGTACAATGTGTGTACATTAAACGGTCCAAGAAAAGTGTTCTAATTCTTTGTATGTTGATAGTTGGGAGCGAGATGAGTTCCATTGTCGCCACTTGAGAGTGGTTGTCCTCTCAGTTTGAGATTGAGGACATAGGTGATTCCAACTATGTGTTGAAAGTTTAGACTGTGAGATATTGTTCTAAGAAGCTCCTCTGTTTGTCTCGAGCGACTTACAAGATGTAGATTCTTGAACGTTTTCACATGAAAAACTGAAAATCCATAGACATCCCATTTTTGGGGGACTCACCTTGACCTTAGATCAATGTCTTAAGAATAATGAGAAGAGGAAACAAATGTCCAATTTGCCATATCCGTCCGCAATAGGGAATCTGAAGTATGCTAATGTGTGTACTCGGTCAGATGTCTGCTATGCGGTTGGTTTAATTAGTCATTGCCGTAGCAACCATGGTCCTGTCACTAGAGAGTAGTGAAGAGTATCTTGCGATATGTTCGCAGGAGTACTGTGGACCTTGCCTTATGATGTCCACGATGGAAGTATAATATGTGTGGTGTGCTTTGCAGCTGTTAAAGAAGCTGTTTTTGGTTGAAGAGTTTTTGCAGTGGCTAGGCTCTTTATCTCATAGTGATGAGGTTGTGCTCATCGAAGGTGATAGCACGTAAGCCTGAGCATATGCAAAAGATTTCAAAAACCATTCTAGCACGTGTCACATTTGAGATGTGGTTTGCGCAAAGGGAAGTTGTCTTAAGGCACATCTCCATTGGGGGATTTGATGTGCTTAGACATTTTATTGTGGTTTTGACATTATTATTCAAGTTTTTATAAACTAGTTGGTTTCCATATATATTTTTGTTATAAGTGGAACGAATGCACATTTCTTATATGTCACCGGGCTTGAATCGACCTGCTCACACGGATGATTCACCTTGGCGCCGAGATAGCGAACTAGGACATGCGTGTCCATGGCGCTTAGATAGCGAGCAAGATGAGACATTTGTGTTCATGGCGCTTAGATAGCTAGCTAGGACATGTGTGTCCATAGCGCTTAGAAAGCGAGCTTGAACACTTATATCTACGCAGTATAAGAACAGTGAGCTAGATATAAACCCTATTATTTCTATATGTCGCCTTAGATGGATCTAAGATGAGACCTTATACTTGGTCGAACATAGAGATATCCCACGACTCTATGTAGCCTGTTTACAGCCGAATGTGAGTTTTCAGACAGGCGCTAAGAGGAACGACTGTGCTGGGAGACTCAGGTTAGACGTTTTGTGTAACGTCTAGACTAAGATTCGTATGGCGTTACTTGTTTTTCCAAACACAGAGTGACATGCCCATTTTGATGGAAGAACGCCATAGTATACATATCGTACTGTATGTGTTTTCGCGATCGACTGTGGAGCAGTGAATGGATTCCTCTTCATTGCTGTGTGAGCCATGTAGCATATCCAAGACATTGGTTATCCTACAAACTGGTTGCCTTCACGACTTGAGACTATGTCATGAAGAGGACGCTTGATGACAGTTACTTTAGCATGCTATCCTAGGGGGTGTGTCTGGGCAAGCGGTCAAGTTAGTCGGATTGACATGTGGGCTCAGGGAAGACCATTCAATAACACACCATGTTTTTGTGACTCATTAGCAAGCCTGCGACAATCGTAATTTGTTACTGATATGTCATGAGTACATTACATTGAGGTGGTGCAGCAATTCTTTTCACCGAGGAATTGAGAATGCTGTGTCCGGTGTGGTTGAATCGTCTAAGGCATACACGAGAAGCTTCCGAGTGATGTGTCTTGCTGGTTATGGTGATGATTTGGCATTACACTCCTGTCGCTGTACTTTCTTTTCGTAAGGTCGCACGTTCTATTTCCCTGTATGAAGAGTTGAGAAGTTCCGTTGTGTTGAGAGATTGATTTTAATACTAATCCTATGTGGGTGAATGGGAGATGTAACAAATTGTGGTCGGGCCAAACGGGCACCCACATGTTATTGGACTGGGTCCAAAGAGGCTTGGCTTGGACACCAAGTAATGGGCTTTGGAGTCCTAAGCCCTGTAGGTTTTTATGTGCCTATATATACACATATATACTACATGGAAAACCTAATGAAAATAATTTTCACCAGCCTCTCATTCTCTCTCACGTTAGTTTCTCTCTCTCTCTAGATACATAATTTCTCTCTCTAGCTAATCACCAAAGGGGCTAGGGATCTAGAACGTGGCATCATCGGGGATCGCTCAAGAAGCATCTCTGCGACTATACGAGACATAAGGGAGTACACGGAGGCAACATGGAGCAATAGTTCGTGGGTGAAGACGCTGGGCTCGTAACAACACCGTTCGGCGATCCGTTGGGTTATTCCGCTAGGTAAGTGACCTAAACCCGACTCGTATGCTTGCGTGCATATTTTTCTACAAGCATGTTTATATCACAATAGGCTTTGGGTGCCCTGTCTTATGAAATTTACAGTGAGGGGAATGAATAGAAGAGGCCAAACCAATATCTTGATTTTTTATCCAAGGTAAAACCTAGCACATGGAGAGGTCAAAAAGTCTTTCTGCCCAGAAGAATGTTATATCTGCTTGTTTTGTGGTTTTAGCCATTCTGGTTTCTGGCATGCTGCAAATATAAATATTAGGATCAGTTGTGTGCTGGTCTGGCTTGGGCCGTCTAAATTGATTTCGTTCATTCATAGATTTTTTCTTTTAACATGCTTAATTTAGCAAAAAATAATGAAGAATAGCAGTTTTCTAATTGTAATCCTGAGAAATTCAAAATTTGCTTCACCAGCCTTTCTAGCAAACTGAATGCAATTTAATACTTAAGATAGAAGAACAGCAAAGAAGAAAAAAAGGGCAGATACAATATAGCAGTTTGTTAACATAACCCAAACCTTAAAAGTTCCTCGTTTAATGTACATGCATGATACATCCACAAGATATTGCTGATTCTTCTACATCAGCTTGTTTAAATAGATGTCATGAGTGTGAAAGAAAAGAAAAATGCAAAAACCAAAAAAAAAAAATAAAAACCAAGAAACTAGCAAATAAAAACCCAAAATCTTTACAGAAACCAAAATTTAGCACTAACACCCGAAAAAAAAAATTTGATTTTTTTTTTGTAGCAATTTCTTATGTAATTGTCTTTGTTCATTTATGTGATTCATCTATCAGGGAAGAGGTTGTAAAATTTACTACAGGGTTGTTTTCTAGTAATGTGCTGAAGAATTGCTGCAATCAAGGATTTTTCTAACTAGAGGGGCATGATACTAATATCCTAAAAAATTTAAAATCAGAGTCCAAATGCAATCCTTGTTCATACATAGACTTTTCTGGTAAGACTTGAACCACTTAAAATAGGTTCTATGCCGCCCTCAACACATAGAGCCCATAAGAAGAAAAGAAACAAGTTTGGAAACATTTGTCATTACTAGGCAATAGTACAACTATCTCTATTCTTTCGTGTAATTTATGTTCTCCTGGAAATTGGGATTTCATTAAAAACCAGATTTGGGGGTAAAGGGAATTCAGCCCTTGATTTGCCCCAAAACATGGGGTTCATAAAAGATGGTTGGTTCGTTTAAATCGGAATTGAAAGAAGAATTTATAGAATTCGAAAGGGAAAGCCGAAGAAGAAGAAGAAGAAGAAGAAGAAGAAGAAGAAGAAGGAGGCTGCTTGTTACATATTCTGATGTTTAAACATATACTTGGTTGTCTCTGATGAAACTAAATCCTGATTGAATTGCTTTACTACCTGGTTGATCTATTCGTTTGGAGTATCCTTTTGATGAAACTAAACCAGATTTGGTGCTTAATGTTGTTTGTGTCTTAAAAGGAGACAAGCACGTTGAAAAGAAAGTGGACTCTTACACATAATTTTTGAAAATTTCTAAGCAAAAGCTTTAAAATTATGTTTTTGGAAATAGAGACAGTGCTTTAGAAAATGAGAAAGTGTTTTTGCAGGAGATGAAATGCTTAGGTACATTTTTCTAGCTATAGTTCTTCAGGTAAATTGGTCTTATAGATTATTTGGCTTTGCCCAGCATAAACAAACCAGATATGCTTTTACTTATCATTGTTATTATAAACACATTGTATGCTTTTTCAAACATGTTTTAAAGAAAGCAAAAATACGTTGGAAAATTTTGAAATTTTTTAATAATGGAGTAATGGATAATACTTTAAAAGCACAGATACATTCTTTTTTGATCAAAAGTTGAGGACAATCAGCTGAATCTAATATGAAGGAAAACTTTTTTGTTGCACTAATTTCAAGATCTGCTTCAGATTCTGGGAAATTGGGAATCATCATGTTGAACAATAAGGGTTCAACTTTAATCCCACTTCTAAAGTTCTAAAATGACCAACCAAGTTCTAAGCCACCAAAAGGGACCATGGACATTGGATTTGTATAAATACTATTTTGAAGATTAAGAAGGCTTCCGATAACAAATAAATTAAGGCAGCTATAACAACAGGTTGAAAATTGAACAATTCTTGTAAAAGAAGTGTTAGACAATATGTCCCACATTGAATAAATATGGGATTGACTATGGCTAGATATACATGTTGGGCCTCTCCACCTAATAGCTTAAGCTTTTGGGTTGGATTCAAAGTTTCTTCATGGTATCAAAGCCAGGCCCATTCCCAACCCTTTGAAAAACAAAACAAAAAAATAGCGCACACTCCCACGATGACAGACCCAACAAAAGGCTGCACGATGATAAGACCCAAAGAGGCACACGTGACAGACCCAAGAAGAGGCTGCACGTGAGGGGGCGTGTTAGACAATATGTCCCACATTGAATAAATATGGGATTGACTATGGCTAGATATACATGTTGGGCCTCTCCACCTAATAGCTTAAGCTTTTGGGTTGGATTCAAAGTTTCTTCAAGAAGTAATAAAAATCAAATTTATATCTAAAAAGTCATCTAATTTAAGTTAGATCTTAATAAGTAGTCATCAAATACGAAGAAACTTGGTTTCTAAAATATATATTTTATAAAAGGGATTATTTGTATTAGCCTGTGTGAGCTAAGAATATGGCGTTGTCCGAGTTTGATTAAAGTTTCACTCTCAAGGCTTCCAGTTCTTCGAGTACTAAATCTAGCAAAATGTCCTAGGTGGTGTTGAGATGTATGGTAGGCATTGCTTCACTCACCACATTGACTGTTCAAGGAAACTCAGGTATTACGGGAGTGCAAAAAGAAACTCTACAATTCTTGGGAGCACTTGAAAATCTGAAGATAGTGAAACGCATGAATTGACTTCTTTGTGGCAAGAGGAGGGTGGATGAAGGAGTCTAATCCATTTGAGAAAATTAGAGGTTTTGTTGTGTTACCAACTTTTATCCTTGGCAGGTGAATCAGGAGCACCTCAAAATCTTAAAACTTTTGTCATTATTTAATTGTCCTAATCTGGAGAAGTTGCCAAATGGAGTGAACAACCTTACATCTCTCCAAGATTTTCGCATATCTGATTGCCAAAGAATTGTGTACTTTCGAGACACATGTTTTCCACGAATGCTTACAATGCTTGAGATTACAAGATGTGAAGGTTTGGATGTGCAAACTTTTAACTATGAGTGAACGGTGATGCAAAGCAACTGCAAAATGATTAACTCGGGGAATGATGTTGACGAAAACAACAATCATGAGCATACTGGAACCTTTTCTGATCTTGAAAGAATGAGAATATAGTATTGTTCATCTCTAATATCCTTTCCAACTGGATATTTACCCAGCACCGCACCCTTAAGGAACTTTGTCTTCGCAAATGCAAGAAGTTGCAGTCAGATGTAGAGAAGTCACTACATAACTGCATATCGTCACTTGAACTTCTTATCATCGATGGTTGGTTGAACTTCAAAACCTTCCCCGAGTGCTTTTTTAGCTTTCCACATCTAACTCATCTGTATGTAGAAGAGTGTCCCGGCCTGGAGTCTTTTCCCGAACGTGGTTTACCCCTCAATCTGTGAGTACTTGATATCCGTGACTCTGTGAATCTCAAATTGCTACCTGATCAGATGCAATCTCTCACTGCTCTGGAAGATCATCATGTACGTGGTTGTCCAAGTCTCAGTTCCTTTCCCCAGGGGGTTTTCCTACCCACCTAAAAAAACTTTTCCTTGGAGATCTCAGAGTGCCCATTTCAGAGTGGGGCTTCAAACATTTGTCCAGAACTGTTTTTTTTTTTCCAGGTGAGTGTCAGCTTCCTACTTCTCTAAGATGTCTTGATGTCAACGGAGCTGTGAGTTTGGAGTCCCTTCTATTGGCCTTCAAGACCTTGAAAAGCTATCAATTTTGAAGTGCCCTATGCTTCGATCTTTGGCAAACATGCTGCTTTCCACTCTTTCATGCCTGAATATTGGGAGCTGTCCATTAGGAAAGAGGAGAATATTGGCCATGGACAGCTCCAATCCCCTGCGTGTTCATAGACTATAGAAACATTCATCGACATGTACAACCTTACAATGCAATTTACTATGATTACTCAGCCATCACAAAGTGCCAAAGGTACTACAAGTTGCAATGGACAAATGTTTCATAATAAATTGCATTGTAAGGTTGTACATGTCGTAAATTGATTTTTTGCTGAAAGATTAGTATATTAGAGATTACAAGATGGTACAACTTTATGTTTTCTTTTTCCACGTTCAACACTGGCTTTTAATTTTTCTTTTTGAAAAGTAATTGCTCTTGGTAAATATATTTTCATGGTATAATGACTTTAAGAACTGCTTCTATGTTGTCTTTTATCTTGTGTTTAAGTAATTAATGTTTGTATCTTTCCTTTGTATGAAGAAACTGAATCAATGTGTCGGACACTAATGGGGAGAGAGAGATAGTTACCCCTAAACAAATGGTTCTGCCTCTGAATTTACCTGGTCAACTAAACTCTCAAAGGAAAACGTAGCTTGCCATGTCTACTCTCTTTTATCATTTGAGAACATTAGAAAGTTGAACCATTATCATTCACCATCATAATCGTTTAAATCTGAAGCAGATTTTGGAACTAATGCAACAAAAATGTACTCTTCATTTCCTCTCTTTCTCAAATGCTCTCTTTTTTTGTTAAAAGTATTCTTCCTAAATCACCGTCTCTATTTAACATACTTTTAAAGCTTTTTCTTAGAATGTATTTTACAAAAATATATGTTCTGAAATTGTTTCTTTCTTTTGAAGAGATAAACTTGCTCCAAATCTACTCCATCAACCACAGTTTATGGCTTCATATTGAAAGTATTAGCTATGATCTCTCTCTCTCTCTCTCTCTCTCTCTCTCTCTCTCTCTCTCTCTCTCTTGTTTAGTCTTGACTCCTGATTGTTGCTGGTGGCTTTATTCAGAAGATGGAGCATTTGTTAGAATTGGGTGCACAATTACGTTAGGAGCACACATTCCAAAAGGATACACAAAGCAAATCGATCATTGTGGGAATAAAGCAATTCAGGCAGTATTCAACTTCACCAGAGACAACCAGGCTGCCCCTAAAATTTTAGGATAGTAACACGCCTACGCCTCAAAGATACTCGCTTGCAACATTTTCTGCACATAAGGAGAAATTAAAGGATGAATAACATGACAGCATAATGAACAAAGTCCGTAAGAAAATAAATGTCTTATTAATAAATCTATTAAGCGTAAAAGTGCCAAATCTGTTTTTTTTTTTAATTTTTTTTTTAAAGGAATTCATAAAGAAGTTGGGTTTTTCATTTGCAATTACACAAATTCCTTTTTGGTGTTTTATTTCAGGGCCCACATCATCTTTTTAGACAAAATGATAACTGGAACCAGTGTTTGGTGTTCAGTTTGTTTAAACAGAGCAATCTTGACCCACTCAACTATTGGTCCTGCCTCTATTATTATGATCCCAGGTTGCTTTAGTACAGAATTTTCCAGTAAACAATGCCCACATAGTCTTAACTTCTTGTCTAGATAAAGATATCATGTCCTCAGGAATGTGTTTCTTTAACTACTTTTCAGCAAAAAAAAAAGTGTTTCTTTAACTACTATAATTTCTTTGCTTACACTTCTAGACCAAATCCACTAACCCCTTCCAATAAAGTCCGCCGGTGGATCCATCATTGAGCTTAACTTGCAGCCTCCTTGACAAACTTCTCCCAAAGCTGACAAATTCGGCATGGTTGACCATCAATCTAGCAATAATATTTTCCCCCTAGTCCATGAAGACTTATAATTTCTTGATTTTTTTTTGTTGCATTTGTGTATGTCTGTATATGTGTGTACAAGCAACTCATAAAAAATGACAAAGTTTTAACTGTTTTAGAAGGTGTCCTCAATGGGGCTTATTTATGACGGTTGATTATGTGAGGTGTGCCAAATTTTGTTAATCAAATCTGCATGATTGGTGTTTAAGTTCTGTGTAAGAAGGTTCAGGTGTGGTAAGAGATGAGTTAGATGAATGTTGTGTTCGATTTCAAAACGTAGAGGTTTTGGGGTTTGTTCAAAGGTGTTCATGTTGTGAAGATTAACCTAGGAATGGTAACTTTGCTGCTCAGGAATTGTACGAGGTAGTGTCTGTTTGGTTAGCAATTGTTTGATATTATTGAAGAAGTTTAGACCTTGGGCCTTAGCCCGGTTGGTCTACCCTCCCCTCTCCAAGTGAGAGGTGGGGAGTTCAAGTCCCCTTAGGGGGGTTTGGACTGGGGGATTTATTCCCCTTAGCCGTCTATGGAAGGAAGTCCCTTTGAAGTGGGCCATGGCCCCCCCTGGCTACTTGCAGTCTGACTGCAGTGTGTGTGTGTGGCGCCTACGGGTGCTTTGACCATTAGCAAAAAAAAAAAAGAAGAAGTTTAGTCCGTTTGGCAAACAACTTTTTACAATTCATTTTTTTATTTTTTATTTTCTTTTCAGAAAGCTAAAAAAGAGCTTTGTTTAGAGGCCACTTGGTAACCAATAGTTTTGGGATTATAGAAAAGGTTGAGTACTTTGGCAACCAACTTTTTTTTACAGCTTTTTGAAAGAGATTATTTTAAAAGCAGCAAATTGAAGCTTTTAAAAAAATCTCTGATATGCCCAGAAATATCCTTCAGCAGTCAAACCTCCGTGTCAACAGCAAAGGACCTGGATTATCCGGGAAGAGAGCTAGTGGCCCACCATTCCCGATGTCTATAAGTGCGACCGCTCGGGATGCACACATAGCCCTTGAGTGCGACTCAGCAGTTCTCCACCAGGTGCAGATTGGCAGCCAAGCTGCTTAGCAGTTTCCTAAATCGGTCAGAAGACTAATGGAAGGTGTATACAGTTTCCTAAACCATTTAGGAAACCTCCCATGATTTGTGCTTATCAACTTGTAATTAGATTAGGTTTCCTTATCTAATTAATTGCCTATTGCGGGTGGTCTCTTGCAGATATGAAGGTGCACTCGAGAGAACAGCAGGCCAAGCTTAGCCGATTTGAAGAGGACACGAAAGCAGGCCTGGCAATACTAGAGGCTCAAGGGCAAAAGATCGAGCAATTCTTAAAGTCACGACAACGGCCCGAGAAGGCCGATGTTACCACTCCAAATCAAGAGGCCGATGTCTCTGGTCGTTTTGATTCCACGCTGTCCAAGCCGCTTGGGGGGCAAGACGGCGAAAAAATAGATAAAGAGCCGAAAAAACTTGTATCGGCCATAGACCCTCCTGGTGATGAAGAAATCGGCGATAAAGGGCTCGGGGGGCAAGCGCCGTCAAGACTGATTGAAACTAAATCGGTCCATGAAGCTTTTGAAAATATTTCTTTGAGGAAACTTAGCCTCAAGGAATTGTTCAATTTTTTCGGTCTCGTTATAGTGACCGATTATTATTTTTATTTTAAGCCAATTAATTATTTGGCTTGGATTGATCTACATCCACGATGGCTGAGTGGATGTCACCAAAAGCTAAATGTTATTTGGTGGCTATTTTTACAACAATGGTATTATCAAAAGACTGAAAAGGTGTTGAAGATCGGACTGAATTAATTCAGTCAATAGGCTATTCGGACTCACAAGACCGAAAGCAAGAAGAATAATAATAAATAAAGTAGTGAGAAGGATGCTTGGGATGCTGATTTTGTATAATAGTCAAGTGGGGGAGCCCGATTATATGAGGTTGTCTCAGTCATGCTACAAAGTGAGATATTATATACGGAGGGCCCGATTCATTCAGTTTATTTGAAGGGGTGTTACATGGTTGGCAGCTGACAATTATAATCGGTTTCTTGGCCAAGCCCGATGATAGTCTAAAGATCATCGCTCTACATGATGAGCCCGATACTGTGAGAAAGGTAATCGGGCTAGGTAAATATGGCCATTCAAAATTTCACTTGCTTTTATTTTAAACGCCAGGGGGGCAAGTGTTTGCACCTAAAAAATACATTTTTTAAATCAAAGTTGGTAGAGGCCGATTGAAATATTTTAATCGGACTCATGAGACCGATGGCAAAATCAATGGCTAAGGGGTTACTTCAGAAGTTAATCGGGCTAACACCTTTGCTTAATCGGACTAACCACTAGTTGATCGGGCTAGCACCAGTACTCAATCGGGCTGATCGTCATTTAATTGGGCATCACTGTGATCGGACTGACCAACTTTGGGTAGCTAGACCTTATTTGGCAGCTCAGTGCCATCGGACTGTGTATGTGATAATATCGGGCTTCCATTAGGTTTGTCCTATTGGGTTGCCACTCCTTGACAAGTCTGCACAAGCATGGGTTATGCAAACAAACAAGTAATGACACCTCAAGTGTTATCATTGCCTCGTGGTTGGCAATTCACTTGGTTCAGTCATGTTGGGTGATATCATGTAAAGGTGGGCCCAAGGAAAGCTTTGAATGTAATTCGGTCATTTAACACTCCAGCCGGTCTATGAGGATCTCAAAGCTATCGGGTCCCTTGGATTGAAGTACACTGCACAATCGGGCTGTACATTCGGATTGAAGTACACTGCACAATCGGGCTGTACATGGTTGTTCCAAATTGGCAACTTATTTTGTGCAGTCAGTATTCTAATCAATTTTGGAAGTGTATCACCTACAAATTCTCAATATGATATTATCATATTAGGGAAAATCACTTAAGGAAAGATAATATTATCAAATTATGGAAGATATTATCTGATATGGGAAGATAATATTATCACTTAAGGGATAATATCAAATATTATGGTAAGATATATCTTTTACTTTGAGGGGAAGCAAGCTGAATCTATACCAGATTCGGACCAGATACAAGATATATATGCATATACATATATGTATATACGTGAAGATATGGAAGGCTTTATCAGTTTATGGGAGATAAATCCGGTATATTTTAGCAGATTATTTTGAAGATAATTTCTACTTACCTTATCTCAACCAGTCTAGGCCACTATAAATCAACAGGCTGGCCTAGCTATCAAGGCACCCCGCGTCACTTCGACAACCGCATCCAAAAAGCATTCAACATGCATTCTTAGTTTTTTAGGCAAATAAAAAGCATCCTTTTTATTTTCTTAGGCTTTCTTAGCTTTCAATTACATTATTGTAATTTCATTTCTTTTAATTAAATAAAAGTCTATTTTATTTAATTCTTTCTTTCATCACTTGTATGGCTTGTATGCTTCAATACTGCCATAGGACCTTAGGCCAAGGGTACTTTCCTACTTGGTCATCACAATCACCCGTTAGAAGTCAGATCTAAAGCCTTGTGTATCACTCACACAAGCAATATAGGAAATTAGTTTGCACACACCGAACCACTGATTGGTTCTGGCACGCCCGCTCAAATTACAAGCAAACAATTTGGCACGCCCGGTGGGACAGCCAGGTGATGAGCCATGCATACACTGAAGCATGGCTATACTTCTACAACAACCAGATTGGTTGGCGGAATGAGTCAATACGCCAACTTCGCGAAGAAATCTATCGTCTCTACAACGATGGATATTGGAATGAAACGGGTCATCTTTACAATGAGATAGACCGTTTTGAGGCCGACATGCAATTTTTTAATCAAGAAATCGGCCTCCTCAAAGCTTCGAGTGGAGCTGATGAACCGCTGCCCAAGGGAAATTCGTTCATATCTCTAGACGATTTTCTATACGGTGACTGGCGAAAGAATCTAGTTTGTGACAACATTCTTCGTGCTCTTGAAGATATGAAGGCGCACTCGAGAGAACAGCAGGCCAAGCTTACCCGATTTGAAGAGGACACGAAAGCAGGCCTGGCAATACTAGAGGCTCAAGGGCAAAAGATCGAGCAATTCTTAAAGTCTCAACAACGGCCCGAGAAGGCCGATGTTACCACTCCAAATCAAGAGGCCGATGTCTCTGGTCGTTTTGATTCCACGCTGTCCAAGCCGCTTGGGGGGCAAGACGGCGAAAAAATAGATAAAGAGCCAAAAAAACTTGTTGTGACGCCCCGCAAAAATAAGCGTATTTCCATTGAAAAATTAAATAAATCACACTTGATTCTTTAAAATAAAAATACAAAATTTCTTTAAAACTCCCAGCAGGTCCATATTCTCCACGGATCTCCTATATCATCCTTAACCTTATCTCCCTTCTAGGCTTCGGTTACCGGCACTGCCTGCATCTAAAAACCATACCGGGAAGTATACAATATGACATGAATAATAAAGGCTCAAAAGGATAATGACAATCAAATACATAGAATGACATCAAATCAATTGACCAGTCTCACAACCCAACTGCTCACACTACCCAAACGCTCATACCAATAGCATCATACCAGGTTCCTCTTGATCACATAGCAAGAGACACCTCACCTCACCTCACCCGTCTCCAGTACGTCGGTCCCTGAGGCCTGTTGGACTGTTGGTAGGTGCTCCTTGCTCATGACCCTTTAGTCCCATAGCACTTAGCAATAAACACATACTCATTGATTCCAAATGAAAACACAACATAACTGCAAAAAGAGTACAAGTAGAGATAACAAAGAAATACTCCGGAGAATTTAGAAAGCATATTGTACACAACCCGGTACCTATAAATGATGTTGAGCAACTCCCAAACACTTCTCTTCTTCTTCTTCTTCTTCTTCTAACTCGAGGTGTATGTATATCTATAATTGTGTATATATATATAAATCTCTCTCTATGTGACTCTCTCAAGCTCTCTATGCTAGAAGTGTAGAATGTGTGTGTTTGAGAGAGTATGTGAGTGTATAAATAGCCAAGCTTCCACTTGGAGACAATGGCCTAACAATCCACTTATTAACTACTAACTTCTAATTAATGGGTAGTTTATAAGGAATATGCAAGATGATGTAAACATACACTAATGCACCTATAACTCCACTAATATTAGTGTATAAATAACCAAGCATAATGGCCTAACAACCCACTATCTTCTAATTAATTGGTAGTTTATAAGGAATATGCAAGATGATGTAAACATACACTAATGCACCTATAACTCCACTAATATTATAAATAACCAAACATAATGGCCTAACAATCTAATTATTAAAAGAGAAAATATTAGATTTAATTTCTGATACACTAAAACTGCTACTGTAATCCTCGTTTTCTGCCCAAACGGTGCAGAATCTGAGAAAATTGCATTAGACGAAAATTGTGCAGAATCGAGTTTTGCTTGGGACATCGCGAGCAGAACCTTAAATTTCATTCGTTTTCCTAACAAAAATCTGAAAACAAAATTCTGCTACTGTTAAAATTAAAAGAGAAAATATTAGATTACACAAGAAATAACTGAAACTTACAGATTATATTACTGAGCAAGTACTGAATGATACATCAAGCTTTACAGACTATGAACTGGATAAATATGAGAGAAGTAGAAGAATTAATTCTCAAAGAGAACCTCACGTCAACTCTCTAAAACTCTCAAAGAAGTCTTCAAAGGAAGTTTTTGTTCCTCAATTGAAGTCTGCCTCTAACTGAATGCTGAGGGGTTTACTTATAGCCTTCAAAAGGATCCTGTTGGGCTCGTGAATGGGAAATGAGCTGTAAAGGTCTTCTGAAAAGCTGGAGTGTCACATGGGATGACTGTGGATAAGCAGTGGACTGTCTTGTAACTGTTTGATCACGCGGAATCTAAAAAGCTGTCTGTTACTGTGGCCGAAAGGCTGAATTGACTGATGTCCTTTTCACCTCAGAATTTACCAGGTGTTAATGGGAGTTTCACCGGGAAACTTTTGCATTAACCATGGTAAATACTGTTCTATGGAATCTTTTACTGTATGTATTGGATGCCTTCAATCTTCCATTGCATTGGAGATATTGGCTTCTGATTCATTATCGAAGGGGTAATCATCATTGGGATCACTGTCATAATGGAGTAACCATTCACCATTGTGACTCTTGAGCATATGGAATTCATTGTAGATAACATCTCTTGGTTCTTCAAACTTTGGATACCAAAACTGTGCTTCTTCTGACTGGACATTGACATCAGTAATTTCTTTACCAATATCATCATAAGAAAAGTGACCATTGTCAATTTTTGAAATCCATGGATCTCTCCTTGGATTGCAGACTTGAACTATTATTCTCTTAGTTTTGTTCCAAGTAAACCAATTCCTATCAGAAAGTTTCATCCTAATAGTATTGATAGCCTTGGCTCTTCTTTTACTATGATCAAGGAATGAATTACTGGTATGAATTGCATGACTGAAATTCGTCTCGAAATCAGGAATGTTGACAAAGGTGCAATTCCAAGCATTAGCACCAAATATTCTTACTAGGTGGACTGATGGATATAAATCATAAAAGGGGCGGATCCATTCAGGATTGGCTGAAGTGAAACCAAGAATTGCTAAATAACCAAATCTTCTGTTATCAACTTGTTTGACATATTCTTTGACTGTTTTGTAAATGACTTTTGGAAGTAACTGGAGTTGTCTAAAAGAGGTGACTACCAAAATTTTTAAGAATCCTTTTTCAAAAATTTCAGAAATGACTTGGGGATCCTTGGACTCAAGGCGAACAGTTCTATAGATTTCTCCACAACTGAATTTTTCAGTACAGATAAATCCTTGAGGAATACTGGGTACTTGGCAGGAGGTTGATTGGTGGAGTAACTGGTGGAAGCTTAACCATGACTTATAATCTTTGGACAGAAAGGGTTCAAATTGACTCATTAAATCAGTATTGTGAGAAAATAACTGATCAAATTTGTACCTTAGGAGGGTTTTAACTTTGTTAGAAAGAGATATGGCTTGGAGATTAAAAATATAATCCTGTTGGATTATTGCTTCAAGCCATAACTTGTTTTGACTAGCAAAATGAATTTGTAATTTTGAAAATGTATTGGGAGGTGATGATTCCTCCCCCCCAAGGAAAGCAAAACATTCCATGACAAGCAAGGAATCCTTTCTTTGGGTTTTACTGGGATTAATACTCCTATGGAGTTCAAGAGCCCTTAACTGGAATTCTGCTGCTCTCATTGTTTTAATAAATAATCTCTCATTACTCTTTTTAAATGCTGAATGTAAATTATCAAGAATGACAATGGATTTTTCAGATAAATCACATGTCATTCCTGGATATCTATTTATAGGAGCAAGAATTGACTGTAAAATAACTGGAGAAGTTTGACCATCAGACTGATTATGAATAGGGGCAAAGGTAAAATCTTGCCTTGGATATTCATCCGTAGCAACAACTTTTTCTTTTCCCTTGGATGTAGACATTGCTGAAACATCAAGAATGATGTTAGTAAATTGAGGAAAAGGAATAGGAATGAAAGAATATGTCTTGAGGACATAATCATTATAACTTTTTAAAAATTTGCAAAAAGGGGTGAAAGTGATGACCAAATGAATAATTATTTTGTAAAATTTTGACTTTATAGGGATGGGTCTAAGGATGGGTCTAACTTGGTAAAAATCTCTAATAAAAGGAAGGGTAATTATATGCCAAGTTTCTAACATCAAATCTATTACTAAGTTACTTTTGGCTAATACATTAACTGTTTTATTTCTACAACACTCATCTTGGCAACCTAACATTATATTAGGAGAATCTGATTGTTCTTTATTAGACTCATAAGGGGATGAACTAAATTCATTGTCTGACTGTTCAGAATCAGTATTCCTTAATTCAAAAATTTTATAAATATTTTTTGTGACTTCTTCAGATAATCCTAAAGAATTGACCTGAGTTTTGACTTTACAATTAGTAGCATAATGACCAAATTTTTTACATTTGTAACATTGGACATTTTTAAGATCAGGTTTACTTTTGTTGTTATTGGGGTTTTTCCCTTGACTTGGTTTATTTGTTTTGTTACTAGTGTTATTGGGTTTTGCATAAAATGGATCTTTTGATTGTTTTTGACCTATGTGTTTTCTATGATTTATCCTATTTTGCCTAGAAGGGGCTATAGGTGGTAAACCATGTTGTTCACAAAAATTACCTAACTCATATTTAGCTTTTTGCTTATCATTTTTAGCTTGATTACTGATTTTCATATCTATACACATTCTTAATCCTTCTCTTTGAATTGTGCTAACTATTTCACCATATGTTAAATTTTTATAATCTATGATTCCTTTATCATTACTAAGTACTTCTCTAATTTTATGTGCAAATAAACTTGGTAATCCATTTATGAATTTTTCTTTCCAAAATGGTTCATTACTATCATCTCTAAGCATGACTCTATTTATGAAAACTTCTTTATACCATCTAAAATCACTTAGAGTGGGACAGGTTAAATTACTTAACTGATCATGAATCCTAGCAGTTATGTTACTAGGGGTACCAACAAAGTGTTTTACTATGGTATATAATAATGTATTAACTCCATCAGGAACACCGCAATTAATCTTTTCATCAAAGATGGGGATTCCTTCATCATCTTTTTGAACAGCATTTCTAATTTTTTCTTTGGAATCTTCAGTGTAATAACCTGCATTTTCATGCATTATCATATTTAAAATTTTCATTATCATTGGCATTATTATATTCAAAATTTAATATATATTGTCTGTTTATATGTTAATTTCGATTCTTATGTGAAAAGTTTAATTCTTGAATAATTGAAATTACTTTTGGGGTCAAAATGCAATTTTCATAAAACTTGCAATACCTGTGTTAAATTTCAAAACTGTATTTCAAGACGGTGGAATTATTTCTTTTAAACTCAAACTGTATTTTTATAAAATCAGAAAACTATTTCTAACGTTAAAATGAATTTTCTGTATTTTTGTGATAAACACCGTGTCACGAAAATACTAGTTTAGGTTTAAAAACTGTCCGCGCAGTGTTAAACTTCCACAGAATTTTGGGAGTAACTGATTGGACAAATTTCTTTATACCCAATTATTATTGCTAAAGTTTTCCCTTAGGCCTTGTTTGGCAAATGCTTGTAGTATGTGTGTTGTCCTAATGCCATAAGCTTGATTCCCAAACACACCTTGACCCACACCAACTCCACCTACCCTTTCAATTATCAATGGAGCATTATGAATTGCAAGTGTATATTTACACATCATTGCTGCACTTTCTTTGTAATTAGTGGAGATTAATGGAGAATGAGTGGGATGTTAGGCAAATGTTTTCTAAGTGGGAGTTTGAGTATTTATACACCCAACCACACTACACATTCTACACTCCTAACATAGAGAGTTTGAGAGAGTCACATAGAGAGATAATAATTTCAGAATTTGAAGAGCTCAATCCTCCATAGCCAAGCTTGAAATTGGAGATTCTTAATTCTTGTATTTCTTTCTCAACAACTTCTTCAATCTACATCACGGTGAGTATTACTAACTCACTCCAAATGTAACTCATTCCTTATTTACTGATTTAGGTAGTTAATTTTAACAGTAGCAGAATTTTGTTTTCAGATTTGTGTTAGGAAAACGAATGAAATTTAAGGTTCTGCCCGCGTTGTCCCAAGAAAAACTCGATTCTGCACACTTTTCGTCTAATGCAATTTTCTCAGATTTTACACCGTTTGGGCAGAAAATGAGGATTACAGTAGCAGAAAAAGTATATTAGAAATTCAATCTAATATTTTCTCTTTTAATTTTAACAGTAGCAGAATTGTGTTTCCAGATTTTTGTTAGGAAAACGAATGAAATTTAAGGTTCTGCCCGCGTTGTCCCAAGCAAAACTCGATTCTGCACACTTTTCATCTAATGCAATTTTCTCAAATTCTGCACCGTTTGGACAGAAAACGAGGATTACAGTAGCAGTTTTTAGAATGCTATTAGTTATGTTTAAAATGATTAAGGCAATGAATTACGAATTTTCAATCCCCGTACGCGTATTATTTCTTTAATTCTGTGAATTCCTTTATGTTTAAAGTTTGATGACATTCATGTGGAGTCAATTGTACATGCATGGTGAGTGTTGGTAGTGTGTAAAAGAGTAATGGTAGGGTGGAAAAGAGTATTGTTAGTGTGGAAAGTGTATGAGTTTGAGTGTTGATTGTGGTTGTGAGTTGTGATTGTGGTTGTGGTTGTGGTTGTGGTTGTGGTTGTGGTTGTGGTTGTGATTGTGGTTGTAGTTGAAAAAGAGGATGAGGGTGTCTTTGAAATGCGAAGGTGGCAAAAATGGACACTCCCTGACGCCCATGGAAGCGTTAAAGTGTGTGAAGCCGAACTTGGACACTCACTGGCACCCATGGAAGTGCTAAAGTGTGGCCTATGGACACTCCCTGATAACTCGAGTCTGGATACCTGTGTGGGGGTTGCCCCGGTATTTGCATGGCGGTTAGGGTCTTCAAAGTGTGAGGCATTGGACACTCCCTGGTACCCCGGACCAAAGTGTGAGGCAAACTGGACACTCCCTGGCGCCCCGTTGCTAAAGTGTGGCTATCTTAGTATTTCAAAGATACCAGGAGTAGGATAGAGGGTTGTTGGGTTTTTGTCGAGAGAAAAGAGTCGGTTAGATGAGATGGTGCATTGTTCTCATACACGGTCACATATGTGTGAATTTATCTTTTAATTATTGTTGTGGTTGTTTTCTAACAAGCTCTTTATCATAAATATAAACTTGTGGTATTTAAATGGTAATGGGAAAAAGGTAAATGAGTATGTTTTTACATTCAAAGCTATGTTTTTAATACTCACCAGCTTCTTGAAGCTGACGGCGTTGATGCGTCCTGGACATTCGTGTTCAGGCTTTGCAGGTAATAACCAAGAAGAACCTTATGATTATGCAAATTAAGATCTGTTGCTGAGAAGAGATGTTACTTTTATATGCTTTATGATTATGTGTTGATTTGGTTTTGAGGATGACTGTAATAGACTGTAAGTTATTGTTTTATTTTCAAGGCGGTCTGTGCCTTAGTAAACCCTGTACTATAGGATGTAATAAGTTAGAGATTTAATTTTTATAAGCCCAGGTTGCCCTACTCTGATTAATGGTTTTATGTTGTTCGACGTTTGGGACGGTATCGATCCTTCAAACTGTCGCGACCTACGGGTCCATAAAGGAAATTAAACGCTTTCCATATTTATGCTACGTCGGGGCGTGACAGGATTTGGTGGTATCAGAGCCAGGTTTTCTAGATTGACCAGGCTCAGTTATTTCACGCCATAGATTAGTGACATAGGTTACCCTTAAGTTTTACTAAGCTATACAACCAAGTTCTAGTGTTAGTTTAGTACGGATTACCCTTAGTACAGAAACTAAAATTCTAAGTTGGTTTTATCATAGAAATGATTACCCGTTTGTCTTGTCACATCGACAAGAATGATAGCAATTTCCATATACCTTCAGACATATCCATTTAGGATTAGCCGAGTTAACCATAACTTATGATGCCCCTACAGACATATAGTAGCCGAGTTTTTAAGGAGTTAAAGCATACCATAGCCCTCATCAATAGCTTAGGCACTGACGAACTTCCTAAGTCAAATCTTGGAAAAGTCAGTATGGCCCACAACCAGAGTCTAGAGGATAAGAATACAACCTCTTTGCTATTAGACAGCCCTAGTTCGAATACGTGTTATATGTACTCAATATATATTTTATTGTATGCTTATGTGATAATACGAGTATGTGTTATAGTGATATATACTACTTTGAAAATTTTCGTCATAGTACTGTTGCATGCATGTTTCTCATTCTACTACCCCTATCATGCATAGAATGGCTGGAAGACCAAGGAGGAACAGAAATCTGATTGAAGGAGCGCCCGAGGCTGCCGACCCCACGGGAATATTTGAAGCTTTTATCAGACGTCTCGAGAGGGTTAGTAATGCGAATGAAAACCAACGAGACCGCCAGACGGGAGATAAGCTGCTGGAAAGATTCCGTGCGCTCAGACCCGAGCAATTTGCGGGTACCACGGATCCCTGGAAGGCAGAGCAATGGTTAAGACAGATGGATCGCATGTTCGAAGCTGTCCAATGCAACGAGATGGACAAGAGGAGGCTGGCTACATTTCAACTAACCGACGCCGCTGCAGATTGGTGGGACTCGGTCATAGCCACTATCGGAAACACAGCTGCGATGGGGATGACGTGGACAGCGTTCAAAGGGAGATTCCTGGAGAAGTACTTCCCGGCTACGGAGAGGCACAGAAGAGAGAAGGAATTTATGGATCTGACGCAAGGAACCAAGACGGTGCAAGAGTATACCACACAGTTTGAGAGGCTGTCACGGTTTGCCCCGCACATGGTTGATACTGAGGAGAAGAAGATCCGGAAGTATAATCAAGGGTTGGCACCGCAGATTCGTCGCTTGACTCTCGGCCACCTAGACAAATCATTTGAAGGACTAGTCGGCCTGGCTACCGACCTGGAAGAAGATGCTCGAGTATATCGCAAACAATTGGAATTCCGACCGCCTCAGAGGGGTAATTTTGGAAATAGACCACCAATGAACCATACCCAAGGGCAGAAGAGGAACTTTGATGGGAGCAAGAAGGCACAAGCTATTACCCATCCGACTCAACCCCGAGTAGGAGAAGGAAGTAGTGGTGTAAAGTGCTTCAACTGTGGCAACCCTGGACATGTGGCTCGGGACTGCAGGGCACCAAGGCGTGCTGCTCAGCCAGGAATAGTCTGCTTCAACTGTGGAGAACCAGGTCACATCAGCAGGTTCTGCACTGCTCCTAAGCAAGCAACTTATGGACAACAGGGTCAGACCCGCTTGAATGCTGTTATTCCTGATGCCGCTGGATATGATGGAGCTGTATATGAAGAAGGAGATCTTGGAGAAGTTCAACCTGATCAGCAAGCAGTGGAAGGTACATTGACTCTATTTAACTCCCATGTTAGAGTATTATTTGATACGGGTGCTGCTCTATCATTCATATCTGTTAATACAATTCGGAGATTGGGTATCTTACCTCATCGCTTAGAGACAGCTTTGAAGGCTACATCACCAATAGGAGCTGCGGTCAGTTTAGGACATGTATGCAAGGATTGTCCTCTACGGATTGGAGACCGAGAAATCCCTGCAAGGTTGATCGTCCTATCGATGAAGGAGTTCGACATAATCCTAGGAATGGATTGGCTGTCTCAGAATCAAGTGAAGTTGGATTGCGCGAGGAAGAGAATTACATTCTCCGACAATGAGAATCAACCCTTTGATTTTCAATGTAACCCTTCGGGAGATATGTTCCTCACAAGATGTTTAGCCAACATCGAAGTCGTCAGTACAGAGGTGACAGCATCATCTATACCTGTAGTCAAGGACTTCGAAGAAGTATTTCAAGACATTTCTGGATTACCGCCCGAGAGAAGTATAGAGTTCTGTATTGAGCTTATACCGGGTACCGTACCGATTACCAAGGTTCCCTACAGAATGGCCCCCACAGAACTACTAGAATTGAAGGGACAAGTACAAGAGCTCGAGAACCTAGGTTTTGTACGTCCAAGTACATCGCCTTGGGGAGCACCGGTGTTATTTGTGAAGAAGAAGGACGGGACGCTCAGGCTGTGTATCGACTACAGAGAATTGAATCGAGTGACAATCAAGAACAAGTATCCTTTGCCTCGGATCGACGATTTATTTGATCAACTACAAGGAGCTACGATATTTTCCAAGATAGACCTAAGGTCGGGGTATCATCAGTTGAGGGTACGGAAGGAAGACATACCTAAGACTGCTTTCAGAACCCGATATGGTCATTATGAATTTCTGGTGATGCCGTTTGGATTGACGAACGCCCCGGCAGTGTTTATGGATCTGATGAACAGAGTATTCAAGCCTTATTTAGATCAGTTTGTCATCGTCTTTATTGATGATATTTTGATCTATTCTAAGTCAAGAGAAGAACACGAGCAACATCTTCGGATTACGATGCAGACGCTTAAGGACCACCACTTGTATGCCAAGTTCAGTAAGTGTGAGTTCTGGTTGCAAGAAGTGAAATTTTTGGGACACAAGGTGTCATCTCAAGGAATTTCTGTGGATTCGTCCAAGACCGATGCTGTATCCAACTGGGTTAGGCCAAGCAACCCTACAGAAGTTCGGAGTTTTCTTGGACTCGCAGGCTATTACAGGAGATTTGTTGAGGGATTCTCCAAGATAGCTGCACCATTGACTGGGTTGACGAAGAAGAATTTGAAATTCGAATGGACAGAGAAGCATGAGCGAGCCTTTCTAGAGTTGAAAGAGAGACTCACTACCGCACCAGTACTAGCAATACCCAAGCCTGGTGAGAAGTTCACTATCTTTAGTGACGCATCATATCAAGGACTAGGGTGTGTACTTATGCAAGATGACAGAGTTGTAGCCTATGGATCCAGGCAGCTGAAGCCGAATGAGTTGAATTATCCCATTCATGATTTGGAGTTGGCAGCAGTGGTATTTGCACTCAAGATTTGGAGACATTATCTCTACGGTGAGAAGTTTGATTTGTTCTCCGATCACAAGAGTCTGAAGTATTTGTTCACACAGAAAGAGTTGAACATGAGGCAGCGCAGATGGATGGAGTTGATCAAAGATTACGACTTCACATTGGAATACCACCCTGGTAAAGCTAATGTGGTCGCTGATGCTTTGAGTCGGCAGACTCGTGAGACGATCGCCTCCTTAATGGTTAGAGAATGGCGAGCATTGGAGACGTTGGCAGAGTTTGATATACAGAGTGCTGAAAGAGGAGAAGGACAACTTTTCGGATGTCTTATCCTACAGCCTGTTCTCATTGACCGCATTATTGGAGCTCAGAAAGAAGATGAGAAGTTTCAATCATGGTTCAAGAAGATGTCAGAGAAGGACCCGACAGAATGGAAGGTGGGAATCGATGGAGGGTATCGGTGCAGGAATAGATTGTGCGTGCCCGGTGATGGAGAGTTAAGGAAGGATATCCTGGAAGAAGCACATAAGTCAAGATATACAGTTCACCCGGGAGGAACGAAGATGTATAAAGATTTAAAGAGAAATTTCTGGTGGGAAGGCATGAAGAAGGATGTGGCCGAGTTTGTATCCAAGTGTTTGACGTGTCAGCAAGTCAAGGCCGAACATCAGAGACCGTCAGGATTGTTGCAACCGCTACCTATCCCTGGTTGGAAGTGGGAGCACATTACGATGGATTTTGTAGTAGGATTGCCCCGGTCGCAGCAGAATCATGACGCTATTTGGGTAATTGTGGATCGACTGACGAAATCAGCCCATTTCATTGCTTATAGTATGACATACCCGGTGGAAAAGATGAGCCGGATGTACATACAACAAGTTGTGCGACTTCACGGTGCACCTGTGTCGATTGTGTCAGACCGTGACGCACGTTTTACTTCTGGATTTTGGGAAAGTCTGCAAGAAGCTATGGGAACTTCACTCAAGATGAGTACTGCGTTTCACCCTCAGACAGATGGGCAAACTGAGCGTGTTAATCAGATCATGGAGGATATGCTTAGGGCTTGTGTGATCGATTTTGAAGAATCTTGGGAGACACACTTGCCATTGGTTGAATTTGCCTACAACAATAGTTATCACGCGAGTATCGGTATGGCTCCGTTCGAAGCACTGTACGGACGACCGTGTCGTTCTCCATTGTGTTGGGCAGAGGTTGGGGACACAGATTTGTTGGGACCAGATTTGGTTAGAGAAACCAACAAGAAGATCTCCTTGGTCAAAGAAAGGATGAGAACCGCTCAGAGCCGGTATAAGAGTTATGCTGATCGACGCCGAAAAGATTTGGAATTCAGTGTTGGAGATCACGTACTTCTTAAGGTTTCACCAACACGAGGAGTAGTACGCTTTGGTCTCAAGAGGGGGAAGTTAGCTCCGCGTTTTATTGGACCGTTTGAGATTTTGGAACGTATCGGGAAAGTGGCCTATCAACTGGCGCTACCACCAAAGATGTCTGGGGTTCACAACGTGTTTCACGTGAGTATGTTGAGAAAGTACATACGAGATCCCTCGCATGTGGTTAGTTATGACGACATTGAGACGAGTCATAACGTTTCTTACAAGGAGAGACCGGTGAAGATTCTGGATCAGAGTATCAAGAAGTTAAGGAATAAGGATATCCCGTTGGTGAAGGTTCAGTGGAATCACCGTGACGAGAATGAAGCCTCGTGGGAAGTTGAAGCTGATATGAGGAAGAAGTACCCGGAGTTGTTTCATGACTAGTTAGTCTTGATTTCGGGGACGAAATCCTGTTTAAGGGGGGAAGGGTGTAATAACCTGCATTTTCATGCATTATCATATTTAAAATTTTCATTATCATTGGCATTATTATATTCAAAATTTAATATATATTGTCTGTTTATATGTTAATTTCGATTCTTATGTGAAAAGTTTAATTCTTGAATAATTGAAATTACTTTTGGGGTCAAAATGCAATTTTCATAAAACTTGCAATACCTGTGTTAAATTTCAAAACTGTATTTCAAGACGGTGGAATTATTTCTTTTAAACTCAAACTGTATTTTTATAAAATCAGAAAACTATTTCTAACGTTAAAATGAATTTTCTGTATTTTTGTGATAAACACCGTGTCACGAAAATACTAGTTTAGGTTTAAAAACTGTCCGCGCAGTGTTAAACTTCCACAGAATTTTGGGAGTAACTGATTGGACAAATTTCTTTATACCCAATTATTATTGCTAAAGTTTTCCCTTAGGCCTTGTTTGGCAAATGCTTGTAGTATGTGTGTTGTCCTAATGCCATAAGCTTGATTCCCAAACACACCTTGACCCACACCAACTCCACCTACCCTTTCAATTATCAATGGAGCATTATGAATTGCAAGTGTATATTTACACATCATTGCTGCACTTTCTTTGTAATTAGTGGAGATTAATGGAGAATGAGTGGGATGTTAGGCAAATGTTTTCTAAGTGGGAGTTTGAGTATTTATACACCCAACCACACTACACATTCTACACTCCTAACATAGAGAGTTTGAGAGAGTCACATAGAGAGATAATAATTTCAGAATTTGAAGAGCTCAATCCTCCATAGCCAAGCTTGAAATTGGAGATTCTTAATTCTTGTATTTCTTTCTCAACAACTTCTTCAATCTACATCACGGTGAGTATTACTAACTCACTCCAAATGTAACTCATTCCTTATTTACTGATTTAGGTAGTTAATTTTAACAGTAGCAGAATTTTGTTTTCAGATTTGTGTTAGGAAAACGAATGAAATTTAAGGTTCTGCCCGCGTTGTCCCAAGAAAAACTCGATTCTGCACACTTTTCGTCTAATGCAATTTTCTCAGATTTTACACCGTTTGGGCAGAAAATGAGGATTACAGTAGCAGAAAAAGTATATTAGAAATTCAATCTAATATTTTCTCTTTTAATTTTAACAGTAGCAGAATTGTGTTTCCAGATTTTTGTTAGGAAAACGAATGAAATTTAAGGTTCTGCCCGCGTTGTCCCAAGCAAAACTCGATTCTGCACACTTTTCATCTAATGCAATTTTCTCAAATTCTGCACCGTTTGGACAGAAAACGAGGATTACAGTAGCAGTTTTTAGAATGCTATTAGTTATGTTTAAAATGATTAAGGCAATGAATTACGAATTTTCAATCCCCGTACGCGTATTATTTCTTTAATTCTGTGAATTCCTTTATGTTTAAAGTTTGATGACATTCATGTGGAGTCAATTGTACATGCATGGTGAGTGTTGGTAGTGTGTAAAAGAGTAATGGTAGGGTGGAAAAGAGTATTGTTAGTGTGGAAAGTGTATGAGTTTGAGTGTTGATTGTGGTTGTGAGTTGTGATTGTGGTTGTGGTTGTGGTTGTGGTTGTGGTTGTGATTGTGGTTGTAGTTGAAAAAGAGGATGAGGGTGTCTTTGAAATGCGAAGGTGGCAAAAATGGACACTCCCTGACGCCCATGGAAGCGTTAAAGTGTGTGAAGCCGAACTTGGACACTCACTGGCACCCATGGAAGTGCTAAAGTGTGGCCTATGGACACTCCCTGATAACTCGAGTCTGGATACCTGTGTGGGGGTTGCCCCGGTATTTGCATGGCGGTTAGGGTCTTCAAAGTGTGAGGCATTGGACACTCCCTGGTACCCCGGACCAAAGTGTGAGGCAAACTGGACACTCCCTGGCGCCCCGTTGCTAAAGTGTGGCTATCTTAGTATTTCAAAGATACCAGGAGTAGGATAGAGGGTTGTTGGGTTTTTGTCGAGAGAAAAGAGTCGGTTAGATGAGATGGTGCATTGTTCTCATACACGGTCACATATGTGTGAATTTATCTTTTAATTATTGTTGTGGTTGTTTTCTAACAAGCTCTTTATCATAAATATAAACTTGTGGTATTTAAATGGTAATGGGAAAAAGGTAAATGAGTATGTTTTTACATTCAAAGCTATGTTTTTAATACTCACCAGCTTCTTGAAGCTGACGGCGTTGATGCGTCCTGGACATTCGTGTTCAGGCTTTGCAGGTAATAACCAAGAAGAACCTTATGATTATGCAAATTAAGATCTGTTGCTGAGAAGAGATGTTACTTTTATATGCTTTATGATTATGTGTTGATTTGGTTTTGAGGATGACTGTAATAGACTGTAAGTTATTGTTTTATTTTCAAGGCGGTCTGTGCCTTAGTAAACCCTGTACTATAGGATGTAATAAGTTAGAGATTTAATTTTTATAAGCCCAGGTTGCCCTACTCTGATTAATGGTTTTATGTTGTTCGACGTTTGGGACGGTATCGATCCTTCAAACTGTCGCGACCTACGGGTCCATAAAGGAAATTAAACGCTTTCCATATTTATGCTACGTCGGGGCGTGACATTCAGTAAGGTGTTTTTCCCACCATGACTTAAGTGTACCACTAAATCCTGTTACAAATAAATCAACTATTTCAATTTGACTTAAATTATGATTAGTTATGTAACTATTGGCTACCATGGTCATATGGGTTAACTTGTTGAGAATTTCTTGTTCAGATAATCCATCAATATTCCATTCATATAACTTATCAGCAGAAACTGAAAATTGATTGTGAAAATATCTTTCTTCAAATTGGAGATCAGGTGGTGTAGGTCTTGAATACCAATTTTTAGTAAGAGTTGTAGGTGTAACTTGTGATCCAAAAGATCGGTTTAACCTTTTTAATTCTAATTCAGCAAATTGTTCTTCTATTAAACTTATGGTGTCATCTGAATCTGTACTGGCTTTATTGATTGTACTAATATTTTGGGACAAACTATCTTCTACTATTTCTGTAACTTCAGGTCTTTTACCTATAGATTTTTCCATATCTTTTAACATTTTCTCAATTTTGTCAACAGCTTTACTATTGTTGGTTTTAAAAGATGTACTTGTTGGTTTAATTTCTGGTAATTTGATTAAGGGTTCTTCTATTTTGACAGATTTAGGATTTCCTATTTTTGTCTCTATATTTTTTAACTGTTTTCCTAAAATATTTAAACATTGATTGGTATAATTATTTTGTTCTACTACTTTTTTAATTTCAGGTTCAGTAGATAACTTGAAGGGTGACGCAACTATATCTGTTCCTTTGTAATTAATAATTACTGATTCTAAAGGAGGATTGACTGTTGTTACTTTACTATTATCTTCCTTTTTTGTCCATGTGGTCTTGTTAATTACATTAATAACTTCATTGGGTAGATCTTCTTTTTTATTAGTTTCCTTACAGGGTAAGTTACTATCTATATTCTTAGTTTCTTTAGATTCACTAGTTGTTTTACTAAGTATTTTATTATTTTCATCCTTCTTTTTCTTGGGTTTTTCTTCCTTAGATGACTTTGTGGACTTTTTTGTGGACTTAGACTTAGAGTCATTGTTTTCTTTTAATTTAATGGTTGGTTGGTTACTAGCTTTTTTTAATGCTTCTTTGATTCGTTGTTCTAAATCATAGTATTCATCATGATGATTTTCTAAATAGTCAAAAAGGTACATATCTAATTTAAAAAACTTCATATATTTTTTCCAATATTTTAAATGACACTTTTGGTATGTTGAATTCCAATTTTTACAATAATCAGCATATTTACTGTTATTTTTATACTCTTTTTCTAACATTTTCATGTCAATTTCAAACTCTTTACTTATAGTAAATAACTCTTTATTAGGACCTTGAAAATCTGACTGAGTAGGTGACGTAGGACTATTATCTTCACTAGGAATTTGGTAACAAGGACTATCAATTTGTGCCGTAGTCTTGATTCCTTTTAACTTAATATTAATTTCATTGAGAAGATCTTTATCTTTTCTAACTTTAGACTTTTCAGAAATATGTGATGTACTTGACTTAGAATCAAAATCTTTAATTTTTAAAGAGGGTAACTTAATATGTTGTTCATCAAAACTAATTCTAACTTTTCCATCATTAAACTGTTGAATTTTTTCTAAGTTAACTATATTATTGTTACTAGCAAAATTACTTGAATGATTTTCGTTTTCTAAAATCCAACATTCTGGTAACTCTACATCTTTCCATAAGATGGTTTTGGGGATTTGAATATTAGCATGTTCTGAACTTCCTAACATAAGCAATGTTTGATTTTTAGGACTTTTGATTAAAGCATGAACATTAAGATTACTTCTAATACATTTATAATAAATTCTGTAAATTAAAGCAAGACATTGTGAACCACTATGCATATTAGTAATTTGACCAGCAGTTTTAATGTTTAATGTTAAGGCTTTTAACAAATGAGGATCAGTAAGACTTAAAGGGAAATCTGGGAAACAATTAAAATGTACTGGACCAGCATGCAGACTTGACTCCATTATTCCCATTATACTAGTAGTAAAATCCAAAAATCTGGCATCTCTAAGACATAATAAAATTGAAGAATTTATTCCTTTGAGACTAAGAGGTTTAACTGCAACTTGTATTAATCCTAAGTGAATGAAGTTGTAACCATCAGATCTATGTTTTTTAATTGATTCACTGCTAAGAAGTTGACATTTTTCATATTCTTTATTAATACTATAAGTTTTCTCTACTGTTTTAATATTGTAATCAGTTCTAAAACTAGTCCAACTTGACTTATAAATTTCTCTAGTGGAAATCCTAGGGATATTCCAGTTACTATAATCTTGGTTAACTTCTTCAAACCTATGTTCTTCTTCATTAACTATGTCTGGTAGTGTGGGAAAAGGTGTTCTAGAGCTAGAACCTATTGTTGAGTTTGATCTAAATAGTCTATCCATCTTAAGGTGCTTGATCAAAACAAAATTCTTAATCTAGGACAACTATTCAACACATACCCAGGAAGACTCATACCCTTTGCCCCCCGCTCATGCCCGTCTTACGCTCCTTCTGCAGGTCTTATTGTTTGGTCAGGACTCTAATCAGGTGGTCTCTCAGCTGGTGGCCTCTCAGCCTAGGTGGTTGACCTCGCTATCTTTTGAAAAAGCTCTTTTGAAAATCAAAAACACAGGAAGATGAAATAACTAATGAAGATACAAACACTCCAACGGGGTCTTGGCTCTGATACCAAGAGGGGAAGCAGATACCATTAAATCAGAGTAGCACAAGGAGAAGAAGAAAGACACAGATAAATAGAAGACAGTAAACACAAGAAATAACTGAAACTTACAGATTATATTACTGAGCAAGTACTGAATGATACATCAAGCTTTACAGACTATGAACTGGATAAATATGAGAGAAGTAGAAGAATTAATTCTCAAAGAGAACCTCACGTCAACTCTCTAAAACTCTCAAAGAAGTCTTCAAAGGAAGTTTTTGTTCCTCAATTGAAGTCTGCCTGTAACTGAATGCTGAGGGGTTTACTTATAGCCTTCAAAAGGATCCTGTTGGGCTCGTGAATGGACTATGAGCTGTAAAGGTCTTCTGAAAAGCTGGAGTGTCACATGGGATGACTGTGGATGAGCAGTGAACTGTCTTGTAACTGTTTAATCACGCGGAATCTGAAAGCTGTCGGTTACTGTGGCCGAAAGGCTGATTTGACTGATGTCCTTTTAACCTCAGAATTTACCAGGTGTTAATGGGAGTTTCACCGGGAAACTTTTGCATTAACCATGGTTAATTCCAAGGAACTAAATGTTTATTCTTGACTTTCTTCATATGGATCTTGAGCATCCTGGAATTGTGTACTGAAAAAAGGATCAAGAGGCTGTGCAACTGAGCATGATCCCTCAGAACTGTTACTGTCATCATCTTGATCATTTTGGCTAACTTGGGCAATAATTTGCTGGGCCAAGGCCATTAACTGTGCGTTGGACTGTTTGAAGCTTGTCTTACCTTTGGCTTTTGACTTGTCTTTAGGACCAGTAATTGTACATTTAGCCATGGGGCCAGTGATTGGAATTGGAGGGCTGATTACTGGTGGAAATTCGAGATTTACTTGATTAATAATTCTTTGGTGGCCAAATTTATCCCACCATTTAACTGAATATTGTCTCTGGACAGTATTACTCTGAATCTGATACTGCCATTTCAAAATCCAAGGAACCTTATATTTACTTGTAAATATGAGGAAGATAGGGAACTGGGTATTGTGTTCATTTATTGTATACTTAGTGGAGAAGTATTTGACCATATCCTGGAGATCTTGAGGGAGAAGATCTGGTATGGGGCCATGCCGGGACCACCATTGAAGGAACCAAGTGGGTAACTGACTTTTGAATTTGGTATCAAAATTGACATACCAGGAATGGGTAAATGTCTCATTTTGGTACAGGAAAGTAAAAAACCAGGCATCAATATAATCAAAATAATTATACTTAACTTGGTTGGGAAGTGACTTAAGAATGCATGGATGGGAACCCCATTCTTTGCTAGAAATAATTTTATTGATGTATAACTTGTGATATAAAATTTTCTTTTCCTCTTCTGGGATTGACTTATCATTGGCATTTTCTTTGACTGCTACAACTCTGATAGAATCAGTAGAGTACAAAATGTCTCTATAGTAACTAAGGGATTTTTCTGGGCTTTTAGGAAGGAAATGCCAACCAACTGGAAAGGTGAGTTTGACTAAGTCAACTGGGTTTTTAATATGACTTTGGTGTGGCTCAATCCAGAACAAATGGACTGGGCTGGGTTTTACTATGTAATCTGTTCTGGGCGTTTGGACTGGTCTGTTAACTATTGTTTGAATGGGCTGAACAGCAAATGGGTCATTGACTAAGTATTGACTGGAAGAAGGCTTTGCCAAAACTGACTGGTAACTGGGCCTGTGAATAGAACCAAGGACTTGGTATCTGTTAACTAACCCAATTGGGGAGGTGACTGGTGGAGGGGAAGTGACTGTTGAAGGAATAACTGCTAGTTTGTTATCCTTTTTCCTGTCCTCCATCTTTGTACTGTAAAAATTCACGAGTGAGAAAATCAGGGATTGAATTGTCACTGCCTTTGATATATTCAATATCAAAATCAAAAATAGATAAAATGGATTGCCATCTGGCAAATATTTGTTTTGAAGCTAAATTTTTGACATCTTTTTCCAAAATAAATTTTGCACTCTTGCAATCAATTCTTACTAGAAATTTTTGATTTAAAATATCATCTTGAAATTTACTTATACATAATACTAAAGAAAGAATTTCTTTCTTTATGGTACTGTAATTATTTTGTGCATTGTTCCATATCCCAGAATGGAATCGAACAATCTGCTCTTTGGATGAATCATTGACTTTTTGAAGGAGAATTCCTCCATAACCATATTCAGAAGCATCTGTCTGGATAATTTTAAATGAATTTTCTGAAGGGATGCCAAGACATGGCAAGGACTTGACATATTTTTTGACCTCTTGAACAATGGAAGTATGAACATGTGACCAAGGAGGGGGATTGGATTTCAATCTGTCAAAAAGAGGTTTACACTTTGAACGAAGATTGGGATAAAAATCAGATATATAATTTAATGATCCTAAGAACCTTTGTAACTGAGTTTTGTCTAGAATTTCATCTGGGAATTTATCAGCAAATTGGATGACTCTATCAATTGGAGTGATCTTTCCACGATGAATATTATGACCAAGAAATCTGACTTTTGATTGGAATAAACTGATTTTTGAAGCTGAAACTACAAGACCATTGGACTTGATGGTATTGAAAAACGAATTTAAATGTTTCCAATGTTCATCAATTGACTTTGAAAAAATAAGAACATCATCAATATAGACAATTGAGAAATGACTGAATGGGTTAAATATTTCATTCATAATATTTTGAAATTCACTAGGGGCGTTTTTGAGACCAAAAGGCATTACATTCCATTCATAATGTCCAAAAGGGGTGGTGAAGGCAGTCTTATATCTATCCTTCTCATGAATTTGGATTTGCCAAAATCCATTTTTCATATCAAATTTACTGAAGACAACAACATTATCTAACCTATTGACTAAGTCTCTCTTGTTAGGTATGGGATACCTAATCCATTCTAAAACTTTGTTGAGTGGTTTGTAATTGATGACTAACCTTGGTGTTCCTCTTTCTAATTCTGCATTTTTTCTAACGTAAAAGGCGGGACAAGACCATGGTGATTTACTTTTACTAATTATTTTTTTATCTAGTAATTCACTAATTTCTTGTTTACATAACTCCATGTCTTCTTGACTCATTTGAATAGGTCTAGCTTTGGTAGGGATATTTGACTCCTTAAAGTCTTTGACATAAGGAAGGGTGATTATATGTCTTTTTCTATGCCAAAAGGCATTAGGTAAATCAGAGCATAGATTACTAATGAATCTAGACTCAAAATCTTTTATTTTGGTTTGAAGTAATTTACTGGTTAATTGACTTTCAATTTTTATGTACCTAACTTCTTCTTGCAATGATTTTAAATGCAAAGTTTTACAATAAAGAATATGTTTGTTATTAAAAACTGATTGATTCTTTAATTGTTTCAAATCTCTAAGCAACGGTTTATTAAGAAATTTAAATTGAACCTTTTGTCCACATGCATAAGTGATTATTCCATTATTATTGACAGTGATTGGGTAAAGTAAAACTATAAATGGTATTCCTAGAATAACTCTATCAGTCATGTTTTTAACTAGAATGAATGATGTTTTAAAACAGACTTTGTCTTGACAGACATGAGCACTGGATAGCTTATATTCAATCTGCATTTGACTACCATTAGCAGAACTAAGACGTTCACTGGTTTTTTCATAATACTTAGTTGGGATTAATCCTTCTTGAATACAATTGAGATCAGCACCTGAGTCAATAAGTGCCACAGTTTCTATTTCTAAGTCTTTACTTATGATAATTTTTACTTTACAATGCCATTTTTGTAAATGTATTTGACTTAAGGCTTGGACTGTGCTAGGTTGTTCTTCTAATTCTTTACTCTGAGAAGTTGCTTCTTTATCACTATCTTCGCCACTTGACAAATTATCTTTATTACTGGAATCATCATTAAGGGGAACTTCATGATCTTCTTTTAATTTAATAACTTGTTCTTGTAGTTCTTTAATATCAGATTTGACTTGTTTTATCTCAACTTGTAAATCTTGAACTGTAATTTCTTTTTTTGGTTTATTAAATCTTTCTAATGTTTTGTCAAGACTAATTGTAGAATGACTTTGTTTACTGGTTTCTTCTTGTTTCAATAAATTTTTAAGTTTGTTTAAATATGTTACTTTTAAATCTTCATTATCTAGCTTACTTATTAAGTCTAATAATAAGTTTTCATGTTCTTCTTTCTTGTGTAAAACATTTATGCTTTCTTCTTTAGATTCTTTTTTACTAGTTTCCTTACAGAGTAAGCTATTATCTGTATTCTTAGATTCTTTAGGTTTACTAGTTGTTTTACTAAGTATTTTATTATTTTCAACTTTCTTTTTCTTGGGTTTTTCTTCCTTAGATGACTTTATGGACTCTTTTGTGGACTTAGACTTAGAGTCATTGTTTTCTTTTAATTTAATGGTTGGTTGGTTACTAGCTTTTTTTAATGCTTTTTTCATTTTCTTTTCTGATTCATAGAACTCATCTTGATAATTTTCTAAGTAATCAAAAAGATATATATTTTTTTAACTAAATTCATGTATCTTAACCAATACTTTTTATGGGTCTGTCTTTCCTTTAAACTCCAGCCTCTAACATAACCAAATATTTTACTGTTATTTTTAAATTCTTTTTCTAACATTTTCATGTCAATTGTAAACTCTTTACTTATAGTAAATAACTCTTTATTAGGACCTTGAAAATCTGACTGAGTAGGTGACGTAGGACTATTATCTTCACTAGGAATTTGGTAACAAGGACTATCAATTTGTGCCGTAGTCTTGATTCCTTTTAACTTAATATTAATTTCATTGAGAAGATCTTTATCTTTTCTAACTTTAGACTTTTCAGAAATATGTGATGTACTTGACTTAGAATCAAAATCTTTAATTTTTAAAGAGGGTAACTTAATATGTTGTTCATCAAAACTAATTCTAACTTTTCCATCATTAAACTGTTGAATTTTTTCTAAGTTAACTATATTATTGTTACTAGCAAAATTACTTGAATGATTTTGGTTTTCTAAAATCCAACATTCTGGTAACTCTACATCTTTCCATAAGATGGTTTTGGGGATTTGAATATTAGCATGTTCTGAACTTCCTAACATAAGCAATGTTTGATTTTTAGGACTTTTGATTAAAGCATGAACATTAAGATTACTTCTAATACATTTATAATAAATTCTGTAAATTAAAGCAAGACATTGTGAACCACTATGCATATTAGTAATTTGACCAGCAGTTTTAATGTTTAATGTTAAGGCTTTTAACAAATGAGGATCAGTAAGACTTAAAGGGAAATCTGGGAAACAATTAAAATGTACTGGACCAGCATGCAGACTTGACTCCATTATTCCCATTATACTAGTAGTAAAATCCAAAAATCTGGCATCTCTAAGACATAATAAAATTGAAGAATTTATTCCTTTGAGACTAAGAGGTTTAACTGCAACTTGTATTAATCCTAAGTGAATGAAGTTGTAACCATCAGATCTATGTTTTTTAATTGATTCACTGCTAAGAAGTTGACATTTTTCATATTCTTTATTAATACTATAAGTTTTCTCTACTGTTTTAATATTGTAATCAGTTCTAAAACTAGTCCAACTTGACTTATAAATTTCTCTAGTGGAAATCCTAGGGATATTCCAGTTACTATAATCTTGGTTAACTTCTTCAAACCTATGTTCTTCTTCATTAACTATGTCTGGTAGTGTGGGAAAAGGTGTTCTAGAGCTAGAACCTATTGTTGAGTTTGATCTAAATAGTCTATCCATCTTAAGGTGCTTGATCAAAACAAAATTCTTAATCTAGGACAACTATTCAACACATACCCAGGAAGACTCATACCAGAAGACTCATACCCTTTGCCCCCCGCTCATGCCCGTCTTACGCTCCTTCTGCAGGTCTTATTGTTTGGTCAGGACTCTAATCAGGTGGTCTCTCAGCTGGTGGCCTCTCAGCCTAGGTGGTTGACCTCGCTATCTTTTGAAAAAGCTCTTTTGAAAATCAAAAACACAGGAAGATGAAATAACTAATGAAGATACAAACACTCCAACGGGGTCTTGGCTCTGATACCAAGAGGGGAAGCAGATACCATTAAATCAGAGTAGCACAAGGAGAAGAAGAAAGACACAGATAAATAGAAGACAGTAAACACAAGAAATAACTGAAACTTACAGATTATATTACTGAGCAAGTACTGAATGATACATCAAGCTTTACAGACTATGAACTGGATAAATATGAGAGAAGTAGAAGAATTAATTCTCAAAGAGAACCTCACGTCAACTCTCTAAAACTCTCAAAGAAGTCTTCAAAGGAAGTTTTTGTTCCTCAATTGAAGTCTGCCTGTAACTGAATGCTGAGGGGTTTACTTATAGCCTTCAAAAGGATCCTGTTGGGCTCGTGAATGGACTATGAGCTGTAAAGGTCTTCTGAAAAGCTGGAGTGTCACATGGGATGACTGTGGATGAGCTGTGAACTGTCTTGTAACTGTTTAATCACGCGGAATCTGAAAGCTGTCGGTTACTGTGGCCGAAAGGCTGATTTGACTGATGTCCTTTTAACCTCAGAATTTACCAGGTGTTAATGGGAGTTTCACCGGGAAACTTTTGCATTAACCATGGTAAATACTGTTCTATGGAATCTTTTACTGTATGTATTGGATGCCTTCAATCTTCCATTGCATTGGAGATATTGGCTTCTGATTCATTATCGAAGGGGTAATCATCATTGGGATCACTGTCATAATGGAGTAACCATTCACCATTGTGACTCTTGAGCATATGGAATTCATTGTAGATAACATCTCTTGGTTCTTCAAACTTTGGATACCAAAACTGTGCTTCTTCTGACTGGACATTGACATCAGTAATTTCTTTACCAATATCATCATAAGAAAAGTGACCATTGTCAATTTTTGAAATCCATGGATCTCTCCTTGGATTGCAGACTTGAACTATTATTCTCTTAGTTTTGTTCCAAGTAAACCAATTCCTATCAGAAAGTTTCATCCTAATAGTATTGATAGCCTTGGCTCTTCTTTTACTATGATCAAGGAATGAATTACTGGTATGAATTGCATGACTGAAATTCGTCTCGAAATCAGGAATGTTGACAAAGGTGCAATTCCAAGCATTAGCACCAAATATTCTTACTAGGTGGACTGATGGATATAAATCATAAAAGGGGCGGATCCATTCAGGATTGGCTGAAGTGAAACCAAGAATTGCTAAATAACCAAATCTTCTGTTATCAACTTGTTTGACATATTCTTTGACTGTTTTGTAAATGACTTTTGGAAGTAACTGGAGTTGTCTAAAAGAGGTGACTACCAAAATTTTTAAGAATCCTTTTTCAAAAATTTCAGAAATGACTTGGGGATCCTTGGACTCAAGGCGAACAGTTCTATAGATTTCTCCACAACTGAATTTTTCAGTACAGATAAATCCTTGAGGAATACTGGGTACTTGGCAGGAGGTTGATTGGTGGAGTAACTGGTGGAAGCTTAACCATGACTTATAATCTTTGGACAGAAAGGGTTCAAATTGACTCATTAAATCAGTATTGTGAGAAAATAACTAATCAAATTTGTACCTTAGGAGGGTTTTAACTTTGTTAGAAAGAGATATGGCTTGGAGATTAAAAATATAATCCTGTTGGATTATTGCTTCAAGCCATAACTTGTTTTGACTAGCAAAATGAATTTGTAATTTTGAAAATGTATTGGGAGGTGATGATTCCTCCCCCCCAAGGAAAGCAAAACATTCCATGACAAGCAAGGAATCCTTTCTTTGGGTTTTACTGGGATTAATACTCCTATGGAGTTCAAGAGCCCTTAACTGGAATTCTGCTGCTCTCATTGTTTTAATAAATAATCTCTCATTACTCTTTTTAAATGCTGAATGTAAATTATCAAGAATGACAATGGATTTTTCAGATAAATCACATGTCATTCCTGGATATCTATTTATAGGAGCAAGAATTGACTGTAAAATAACTGGAGAAGTTTGACCATCAGACTGATTATGAATAGGGGCAAAGGTAAAATCTTGCCTTGGATATTCATCCGTAGCAACAACTTTTTCTTTTCCCTTGGATGTAGACATTGCTGAAACATCAAGAATGATGTTAGTAAATTGAGGAAAAGGAATAGGAATGAAAGAATATGTCTTGAGGACATAATCATTATAACTTTTTGAAAATTTGCAAAAAGGGGTGAAAGTGATGACCAAATGAATAATTATTTTGTAAAATTTTGACTTTATAGGGATGGGTCTAAGGATGGGTCTAACTTGGTAAAAATCTCTAATAAAAGGAAGGGTAATTATATGCCAAGTTTCTAACATCAAATCTATTACTAAGTTACTTTTGGCTAATACATTAACTGTTTTATTTCTACAACACTCATCTTGGCAACCTAACATTATATTAGGAGAATCTGATTGTTCTTTATTAGACTCATAAGGGGATGAACTAAATTCATTGTCTGACTGTTCAGAATCAGTATTCCTTAATTCAAAAATTTTATAAATATTTTTTGTGACTTCTTCAGATAATCCTAAAGAATTGACCTGAGTTTTGACTTTACAATTAGTAGCATAATGACCAAATTTTTTACATTTGTAACATTGGACATTTTTAAGATCAGGTTTACTTTTGTTGTTATTGGGGTTTTTCCCTTGACTTGGTTTATTTGTTTTGTTACTAGTGTTATTGGGTTTTGCATAAAATGGATCTTTTGATTGTTTTTGACCTATGTGTTTTCTATGATTTATCCTATTTTGCCTAGAAGGGGCTATAGGTGGTAAACCATGTTGTTCACAAAAATTACCTAACTCATATTTAGCTTTTTGCTTATCATTTTTAGCTTGATTACTGATTTTCATATCTATACACATTCTTAATCCTTCTCTTTGAATTGTGCTAACTATTTCACCATATGTTAAATTTTTATAATCTATGATTCCTTTATCATTACTAAGTACTTCTCTAATTTTATGTGCAAATAAACTTGGTAATCCATTTATGAATTTTTCTTTCCAAAATGGTTCATTACTATCATCTCTAAGCATGACTCTATTTATGAAAACTTCTTTATACCATCTAAAATCACTTAGAGTGGGACAGGTTAAATTACTTAACTGATCATGAATCCTAGCAGTTATGTTACTAGGGGTACCAACAAAGTGTTTTACTATGGTATATAATAATGTATTAACTCCATCAGGAACACCGCAATTAATCTTTTCATCAAAGATGGGGATTCCTTCATCATCTTTTTGAACAGCATTTCTAATTTTTTCTTTGGAATCTTCAGTAAGGTGTTTTTCCCACCATGACTTAAGTGTACCACTAAATCCTGTTACAAATAAATCAACTATTTCAATTTGACTTAAATTATGATTAGTTATGTAACTATTGGCTACCATGGTCATATGGGTTAACTTGTTGAGAATTTCTTGTTCAGATAATCCATCAATATTCCATTCATATAACTTATCAGCAGAAACTGAAAATTGATTGTGAAAATATCTTTCTTCAAATTGGAGATCAGGTGGTGTAGGTCTTGAATACCAATTTTTAGTAAGAGTTGTAGGTGTAACTTGTGATCCAAAAGATCGGTTTAACCTTTTTAATTCTAATTCAGCAAATTGTTCTTCTATTAAACTTATGGTGTCATCTGAATCTGTACTGGCTTTATTGATTGTACTAATATTTTGGGACAAACTATCTTCTACTATTTCTGTAACTTCAGGTCTTTTACCTATAGATTTTTCCATATCTTTTAACATTTTCTCAATTTTGTCAACAGCTTTACTATTGTTGGTTTTAAAAGATGTACTTGTTGGTTTAATTTCTGGTAATTTGATTAAGGGTTCTTCTATTTTGACAGATTTAGAATTTCCTATCTTTGTTTCTATATTTTTTAACTGTTTTCCTAAAATATTTAAACATTGATTGGTATAATTATTTTGTTCTACTACTTTTTTAATTTCAGGTTCAGTAGATAACTTGAAGGGTGACGCAACTATATCTGTTCCTTTGTAATTAATAATTACTGATTCTAAAGGAGGATTGACTGTAGTTACTTTACTATTATCTTCCTTTTTTGTCCATGTGGTCTTGTTAATTACATTAATAACTTCATTGGGTAGATCTTCTTTTTTATTAGTTTCCTTACAGGGTAAGTTACTATCTATATTCTTAGTTTCTTTAGATTCACTAGTTGTTTTACTAAGTATTTTATTATTTTCATCCTTCTTTTTCTTGGGTTTTTCTTCCTTAGATGACTTTGTGGACTCTTTTGTGGACTTAGACTTAAAGTCATTGTTTTCTTTTAATTTAATGGTTGGTTGGTTACTAGCTTTTTTTAATGCTTCTTTGATTCGTTGTTCTAAATCATAGTATTCATCATGATGATTTTCTAAATAGTCAAAAAGGTACATATCTAATTTAAAAAACTTCATATATTTTTTCCAATATTTTAAATGACACTTTTGGTATGTTGAATTCCAATTTTTACAATAATCAGCATATTTACTGTTATTTTTATACTCTTTTTCTAACATTTTCATGTCAATTTCAAACTCTTTACTTATAGTAAATAACTCTTTATTAGGACCTTGAAAATCTGACTGAGTAGGTGACGTAGGACTATTATCTTCACTAGGAATTTGGTAACAAGGACTATCAATTTGTGCCGTAGTCTTGATTCCTTTTAACTTAATATTAATTTCATTGAGAAGATCTTTATCTTTTCTAACTTTAGACTTTTCAGAAATATGTGATGTACTTGACTTAGAATCAAAATCTTTAATTTTTAAAGAGGGTAACTTAATATGTTGTTCATCAAAACTAATTCTAACTTTTCCATCATTAAACTGTTGAATTTTTTCTAAGTTAACTATATTATTGTTACTAGCAAAATTACTTGAATGATTTTCGTTTTCTAAAATCCAACATTCTGGTAACTCTACATCTTTCCATAAGATGGTTTTGGGGATTTGAATATTAGCATGTTCTGAACTTCCTAACATAAGCAATGTTTGATTTTTAGGACTTTTGATTAAAGCATGAACATTAAGATTACTTCTAATACATTTATAATAAATTCTGTAAATTAAAGCAAGACATTGTGAACCACTATGCATATTAGTAATTTGACCAGCAGTTTTAATGTTTAATGTTAAGGCTTTTAACAAATGAGGATCAGTAAGACTTAAAGGGAAATCTGGGAAACAATTAAAATGTACTGGACCAGCATGCAGACTTGACTCCATTATTCCCATTATACTAGTAGTAAAATCCAAAAATCTGGCATCTCTAAGACATAATAAAATTGAAGAATTTATTCCTTTGAGACTAAGAGGTTTAACTGCAACTTGTATTAATCCTAAGTGAATGAAGTTGTAACCATCAGATCTATGTTTTTTAATTGATTCACTGCTAAGAAGTTGACATTTTTCATATTCTTTATTAATACTATAAGTTTTCTCTACTGTTTTAATATTGTAATCAGTTCTAAAACTAGTCCAACTTGACTTATAAATTTCTCTAGTGGAAATCCTAGGGATATTCCAGTTACTATAATCTTGGTTAACTTCTTCAAACCTATGTTCTTCTTCATTAACTATGTCTGGTAGTGTGGGAAAAGGTGTTCTAGAGCTAGAACCTATTGTTGAGTTTGATCTAAATAGTCTATCCATCTTAAGGTGCTTGATCAAAACAAAATTCTTAATCTAGGACAACTATTCAACACATACCCAGGAAGACTCATACCAGAAGACTCATACCCTTTGCCCCCCGCTCATGCCCGTCTTACGCTCCTTCTGCAGGTCTTATTGTTTGGTCAGGACTCTAATCAGGTGGTCTCTCAGCTGGTGGCCTCTCAGCCTAGGTGGTTGACCTCGCTATCTTTTGAAAAAGCTCTTTTGAAAATCAAAAACACAGGAAGATGAAATAACTAATGAAGATACAAACACTCCAACGGGGTCTTGGCTCTGATACCAAGAGGGGAAGCAGATACCATTAAATCAGAGTAGCACAAGGAGAAGAAGAAAGACACAGATAAATAGAAGACAGTAAACACAAGAAATAACTGAAACTTACAGATTATATTACTGAGCAAGTACTGAATGATACATCAAGCTTTACAGACTATGAACTGGATAAATATGAGAGAAGTAGAAGAATTAATTCTCAAAGAGAACCTCACGTCAACTCTCTAAAACTCTCAAAGAAGTCTTCAAAGGAAGTTTTTGTTCCTCAATTGAAGTCTGCCTGTAACTGAATGCTGAGGGGTTTACTTATAGCCTTCAAAAGGATCCTGTTGGGCTCGTGAATGGACTATGAGCTGTAAAGGTCTTCTGAAAAGCTGGAGTGTCACATGGGATGACTGTGGATGAGCAGTGAACTGTCTTGTAACTGTTTAATCACGCGGAATCTGAAAGCTGTCGGTTACTGTGGCCGAAAGGCTGATTTGACTGATGTCCTTTTAACCTCAGAATTTACCAGGTGTTAATGGGAGTTTCACCGGGAAACTTTTGCATTAACCATGGTTAATTCCAAGGAACTAAATGTTTATTCTTGACTTTCTTCATATGGATCTTGAGCATCCTGGAATTGTGTACTGAAAAAAGGATCAAGAGGCTGTGCAACTGAGCATGATCCCTCAGAACTGTTACTGTCATCATCTTGATCATTTTGGCTAACTTGGGCAATAATTTGCTGGGCCAAGGCCATTAACTGTGCGTTGGACTGTTTGAAGCTTGTCTTACCTTTGGCTTTTGACTTGTCTTTAGGACCAGTAATTGTACATTTAGCCATGGGGCCAGTGATTGGAATTGGAGGGCTGATTACTGGTGGAAATTCGAGATTTACTTGATTAATAATTCTTTGGTGGCCAAATTTATCCCACCATTTAACTGAATATTGTCTCTGGACAGTATTACTCTGAATCTGATACTGCCATTTCAAAATCCAAGGAACCTTATATTTACTTGTAAATATGAGGAAGATAGGGAACTGGGTATTGTGTTCATTTATTGTATACTTAGTGGAGAAGTATTTGACCATATCCTGGAGATCTTGAGGGAGAAGATCTGGTATGGGGCCATGCCGGGACCACCATTGAAGGAACCAAGTGGGTAACTGACTTTTGAATTTGGTATCAAAATTGACATACCAGGAATGGGTAAATGTCTCATTTTGGTACAGGAAAGTAAAAAACCAGGCATCAATATAATCAAAATAATTATACTTAACTTGGTTGGGAAGTGACTTAAGAATGCATGGATGGGAACCCCATTCTTTGCTAGAAATAATTTTATTGATGTATAACTTGTGATATAAAATTTTCTTTTCCTCTTCTGGGATTGACTTATCATTGGCATTTTCTTTGACTGCTACAACTCTGATAGAATCAGTAGAGTACAAAATGTCTCTATAGTAACTAAGGGATTTTTCTGGGCTTTTAGGAAGGAAATGCCAACCAACTGGAAAGGTGAGTTTGACTAAGTCAACTGGGTTTTTAATATGACTTTGGTGTGGCTCAATCCAGAACAAATGGACTGGGCTGGGTTTTACTATGTAATCTGTTCTGGGCGTTTGGACTGGTCTGTTAACTATTGTTTGAATGGGCTGAACAGCAAATGGGTCATTGACTAAGTATTGACTGGAAGAAGGCTTTGCCAAAACTGACTGGTAACTGGGCCTGTGAATAGAACCAAGGACTTGGTATCTGTTAACTAACCCAATTGGGGAGGTGACTGGTGGAGGGGAAGTGACTGTTGAAGGAATAACTGCTAGTTTGTTATCCTTTTTCCTGTCCTCCATCTTTGTACTGTAAAAATTCACGAGTGAGAAAATCAGGGATTGAATTGTCACTGCCTTTGATATATTCAATATCAAAATCAAAAATAGATAAAATGGATTGCCATCTGGCAAATATTTGTTTTGAAGCTAAATTTTTGACATCTTTTTCCAAAATAAATTTTGCACTCTTGCAATCAATTCTTACTAGAAATTTTTGATTTAAAATATCATCTTGAAATTTACTTATACATAATACTAAAGAAAGAATTTCTTTCTTTATGGTACTGTAATTATTTTGTGCATTGTTCCATATCCCAGAATGGAATCGAACAATCTGCTCTTTGGATGAATCATTGACTTTTTGAAGGAGAATTCCTCCATAACCATATTCAGAAGCATCTGTCTGGATAATTTTAAATGAATTTTCTGAAGGGATGCCAAGACATGGCAAGGACTTGACATATTTTTTGACCTCTTGAACAATGGAAGTATGAACATGTGACCAAGGAGGGGGATTGGATTTCAATCTGTCAAAAAGAGGTTTACACTTTGAACGAAGATTGGGATAAAAATCAGATATATAATTTAATGATCCTAAGAACCTTTGTAACTGAGTTTTGTCTAGAATTTCATCTGGGAATTTATCAGCAAATTGGATGACTCTATCAATTGGAGTGATCTTTCCACGATGAATATTATGACCAAGAAATCTGACTTTTGATTGGAATAAACTGATTTTTGAAGCTGAAACTACAAGACCATTGGACTTGATGGTATTGAAAAACGAATTTAAATGTTTCCAATGTTCATCAATTGACTTTGAAAAAATAAGAACATCATCAATATAGACAATTGAGAAATGACTGAATGGGTTAAATATTTCATTCATAATATTTTGAAATTCACTAGGGGCGTTTTTGAGACCAAAAGGCATTACATTCCATTCATAATGTCCAAAAGGGGTGGTGAAGGCAGTCTTATATCTATCCTTCTCATGAATTTGGATTTGCCAAAATCCATTTTTCATATCAAATTTACTGAAGACAACAACATTATCTAACCTATTGACTAAGTCTCTCTTGTTAGGTATGGGATACCTAATCCATTCTAAAACTTTGTTGAGTGGTTTGTAATTGATGACTAACCTTGGTGTTCCTCTTTCTAATTCTGCATTTTTTCTAACGTAAAAGGCGGGACAAGACCATGGTGATTTACTTTTACTAATTATTTTTTTATCTAGTAATTCACTAATTTCTTGTTTACATAACTCCATGTCTTCTTGACTCATTTGAATAGGTCTAGCTTTGGTAGGGATATTTGACTCCTTAAAGTCTTTGACATAAGGAAGGGTGATTATATGTCTTTTTCTATGCCAAAAGGCATTAGGTAAATCAGAGCATAGATTACTAATGATTCTAGACTCAAAATCTTTTATTTTGGTTTGAAGTAATTTACTGGTTAATTGACTTTCAATTTTTATGTACCTAACTTCTTCTTGCAATGATTTTAAATGCAAAGTTTTACAATAAAGAATATGTTTGTTATTAAAAACTGATTGATTCTTTAATTGTTTCAAATCTCTAAGCAACGGTTTATTAAGAAATTTAAATTGAACCTTTTGTCCACATGCATAACTGATTATTCCATTATTATTGACAGTGATTGGGTAAAGTAAAACTATAAATGGTATTCCTAGAATAACTCTATCAGTCATGTTTTTAACTAGAATGAATGATGTTTTAAAACAGACTTTGTCTTGACAGACATGAGCACTGGATAGCTTATATTCAATCTGCATTTGACTACCATTAGCAGAACTAAGACGTTCACTGGTTTTTTCATAATACTTAGTTGGGATTAATCCTTCTTGAATACAATTGAGATCAGCACCTGAGTCAATAAGTGCCACAGTTTCTATTTCTAAGTCTTTACTTATGATAATTTTTACTTTACAATGCCATTTTTGTAAATGTATTTGACTTAAGGCTTGGACTGTGCTAGGTTGTTCTTCTAATTCTTTACTCTGAGAAGTTGCTTCTTTATCACTATCTTCGCCACTTGACAAATTATCTTTATTACTGGAATCATCATTAAGGGGAACTTCATGATCTTCTTTTAATTTAATAACTTGTTCTTGTAGTTCTTTAATATCATATTTGACTTGTTTTATCTCAACTTGTAAATCTTGAACTGTAATTTCTTTTTTTGGTTTATTAAATCTTTCTAATGTTTTGTCAAGACTAATTGTAGAATGACTTTGTTTACTGGTTTCTTCTTGTTTCAATAAATTTTTAAGTTTGTTTAAATATGTTACTTTTAAATCTTCATTATCTAGCTTACTTATTAAGTCTAATAATAAGTTTTCATGTTCTTCTTTCTTGTGTAAAACATTTATGCTTTCTTCTTTAGATTCTTTTTTACTAGTTTCCTTACAGAGTAAGCTATTATCTGTATTCTTAGATTCTTTAGGTTTACTAGTTGTTTTACTAAGTATTTTATTATTTTCAACTTTCTTTTTCTTGGGTTTTTCTTCCTTAGATGACTTTATGGACTCTTTTGTGGACTTAGACTTAGAGTCATTGTTTTCTTTTAATTTAATGGTTGGTTGGTTACTAGCTTTTTTTAATGCTTTTTTCATTTTCTTTTCTGATTCATAGAACTCATCTTGATAATTTTCTAAGTAATCAAAAAGATATATATTTCTTTTAACTAAATTCATGTATCTTAACCAATACTTTTTATGGGTCTGTCTTTCCTTTAAACTCCAGTCTCTAACATAACCAAATATTTTACTGTTATTTTTAAATTCTTTTTCTAACATTTTCATGTCAATTGTAAACTCTTTACTTATAGTAAATAACTCTTTATTAGGACCTTGAAAATCTGACTGAGTAGGTGACGTAGGACTATTATCTTCACTAGGAATTTGGTAACAAGGACTATCAATTTGTGCCGTAGTCTTGATTCCTTTTAACTTAATATTAATTTCATTGAGAAGATCTTTATCTTTTCTAACTTTAGACTTTTCAGAAATATGTGATGTACTTGACTTAGAATCAAAATCTTTAATTTTTAAAGAGGGTAACTTAATATGTTGTTCATCAAAACTAATTCTAACTTTTCCATCATTAAACTGTTGAATTTTTTCTAAGTTAACTATATTATTGTTACTAGCAAAATTACTTGAATGATTTTCGTTTTCTAAAATCCAACATTCTGGTAACTCTACATCTTTCCATAAGATGGTTTTGGGGATTTGAATATTAGCATGTTCTGAACTTCCTAACATAAGCAATGTTTGATTTTTAGGACTTTTGATTAAAGCATGAGCATTAAGATTACTTCTAATACATTTATAATAAATTCTGTAAATTAAAGCAAGACATTGTGAACCACTATGCATATTAGTAATTTGACCAGCAGTTTTAATGTTTAATGTTAAGGCTTTTAACAAATGAGGATCAGTAAGACTTAAAGGGAAATCTGGGAAACAATTAAAATGTACTGGACCAGCATGCAGACTTGACTCCATTATTCCCATTATACTAGTAGTAAAATCCAAAAATCTGGCATCTCTAAGACATAATAAAATTGAAGAATTTATTCCTTTGAGACTAAGAGGTTTAACTGCAACTTGTATTAATCCTAAGTGAATGAAGTTGTAACCATCAGATCTATGTTTTTTAATTGATTCACTGCTAAGAAGTTGACATTTTTCATATTCTTTATTAATACTATAAGTTTTCTCTACTGTTTTAATATTGTAATCAGTTCTAAAACTAGTCCAACTTGACTTATAAATTTCTCTAGTGGAAATCCTAGGGATATTCCAGTTACTATAATCTTGGTTAACTTCTTCAAACCTATGTTCTTCTTCATTAACTATGTCTGGTAGTGTGGGAAAAGGTGTTCTAGAGCTAGAACCTATTGTTGAGTTTGATCTAAATAGTCTATCCATCTTAAGGTGCTTGATCAAAACAAAATTCTTAATCTAGGACAACTATTCAACACATACCCAGGAAGACTCATACCAGAAGACTCATACCCTTTGCCCCCCGCTCATGCCCGTCTTACGCTCCTTCTGCAGGTCTTATTGTTTGGTCAGGACTCTAATCAGGTGGTCTCTCAGCTGGTGGCCTCTCAGCCTAGGTGGTTGACCTCGCTATCTTTTGAAAAAGCTCTTTTGAAAATCAAAAACACAGGAAGATGAAATAACTAATGAAGATACAAACACTCCAACGGGGTCTTGGCTCTGATACCAAGAGGGGAAGCAGATACCATTAAATCAGAGTAGCACAAGGAGAAGAAGAAAGACACAGATAAATAGAAGACAGTAAACACAAGAAATAACTGAAACTTACAGATTATATTACTGAGCAAGTACTGAATGATACATCAAGCTTTACAGACTATGAACTGGATAAATATGAGAGAAGTAGAAGAATTAATTCTCAAAGAGAACCTCACGTCAACTCTCTAAAACTCTCAAAGAAGTCTTCAAAGGAAGTTTTTGTTCCTCAATTGAAGTCTGCCTCTAACTGAATGCTGAGGGGTTTACTTATAGCCTTCAAAAGGATCCTGTTGGGCTCGTGAATGGGAAATGAGCTGTAAAGGTCTTCTGAAAAGCTGGAGTGTCACATGGGATGACTGTGGATGAGCAGTGGACTGTCTTGTAACTGTTTGATCACGCGGAATCTAAAAAGCTGTCTGTTACTGTGGCCGAAAGGCTGAATTGACTGATGTCCTTTTCACCTCAGAATTTACCAGGTGTTAATGGGAGTTTCGCCGGGAAACTTTTGCATTAACCATGGTAAATACTGTTCTATGGAATCTTTTACTGTATGTATTGGATGCCTTCAATCTTCCATTGCATTGGAGATATTGGCTTCTGATTCATTATCGAAGGGGTAATCATCATTGGGATCACTGTCATAATGGAGTAACCATTCACCATTGTGACTCTTGAGCATATGGAATTCATTGTAGATAACATCTCTTGGTTCTTCAAACTTTGGATACCAAAACTGTGCTTCTTCTGACTGGACATTGACATCAGTAATTTCTTTACCAATATCATCATAAGAAAAGTGACCATTGTCAATTTTTGAAATCCATGGATCTCTCCTTGGATTGCAGACTTGAACTATTATTCTCTTAGTTTTGTTCCAAGTAAACCAATTCCTATCAGAAAGTTTCATCCTAATAGTATTGATAGCCTTGGCTCTTCTTTTACTATGATCAAGGAATGAATTACTGGTATGAATTGCATGACTGAAATTCGTCTCGAAATCAGGAATGTTGACAAAGGTGCAATTCCAAGCATTAGCACCAAATATTCTTACTAGGTGGACTGATGGATATAAATCATAAAAGGGGCGGATCCATTCAGGATTGGCTGAAGTGAAACCAAGAATTGCTAAATAACCAAATCTTCTGTTATCAACTTGTTTGACATATTCTTTGACTGTTTTGTAAATGACTTTTGGAAGTAACTGGAGTTGTCTAAAAGAGGTGACTACCAAAATTTTTAAGAATCCTTTTTCAAAAATTTCAGAAATGACTTGGGGATCCTTGGACTCAAGGCGAACAGTTCTATAGATTTCTCCACAACTGAATTTTTCAGTACAGATAAATCCTTGAGGAATACTGGGTACTTGGCAGGAGGTTGATTGGTGGAGTAACTGGTGGAAGCTTAACCATGACTTATAATCTTTGGACAGAAAGGGTTCAAATTGACTCATTAAATCAGTATTGTGAGAAAATAACTGATCAAATTTGTACCTTAGGAGGGTTTTAACTTTGTTAGAAAGAGATATGGCTTGGAGATTAAAAATATAATCCTGTTGGATTATTGCTTCAAGCCATAACTTGTTTTGACTAGCAAAATGAATTTGTAATTTTGAAAATGTATTGGGAGGTGATGATTCCTCCCCCCCAAGGAAAGCAAAACATTCCATGACAAGCAAGGAATCCTTTCTTTGGGTTTTACTGGGATTAATACTCCTATGGAGTTCAAGAGCCCTTAACTGGAATTCTGCTGCTCTCATTGTTTTAATAAATAATCTCTCATTACTCTTTTTAAATGCTGAATGTAAATTATCAAGAATGACAATGGATTTTTCAGATAAATCACATGTCATTCCTGGATATCTATTTATAGGAGCAAGAATTGACTGTAAAATAACTGGAGAAGTTTGACCATCAGACTGATTATGAATAGGGGCAAAGGTAAAATCTTGCCTTGGATATTCATCCGTAGCAACAACTTTTTCTTTTCCCTTGGATGTAGACATTGCTGAAACATCAAGAATGATGTTAGTAAATTGAGGAAAAGGAATAGGAATGAAAGAATATGTCTTGAGGACATAATCATTATAACTTTTTGAAAATTTGCAAAAAGGGGTGAAAGTGATGACCAAATGAATAATTATTTTGTAAAATTTTGACTTTATAGGGATGGGTCTAAGGATGGGTCTAACTTGGTAAAAATCTCTAATAAAAGGAAGGGTAATTATATGCCAAGTTTCTAACATCAAATCTATTACTAAGTTACTTTTGGCTAATACATTAACTGTTTTATTTCTACAACACTCATCTTGGCAACCTAACATTATATTAGGAGAATCTGATTGTTCTTTATTAGACTCATAAGGGGATGAACTAAATTCATTGTCTGACTGTTCAGAATCAGTATTCCTTAATTCAAAAATTTTATAAATATTTTTTGTGACTTCTTCAGATAATCCTAAAGAATTGACCTGAGTTTTGACTTTACAATTAGTAGCATAATGACCAAATTTTTTACATTTGTAACATTGGACATTTTTAAGATCAGGTTTACTTTTGTTGTTATTGGGGTTTTTCCCTTGACTTGGTTTATTTGTTTTGTTACTAGTGTTATTGGGTTTTGCATAAAATGGATCTTTTGATTGTTTTTGACCTATGTGTTTTCTATGATTTATCCTATTTTGCCTAGAAGGGGCTATAGGTGGTAAACCATGTTGTTCACAAAAATTACCTAACTCATATTTAGCTTTTTGCTTATCATTTTTAGCTTGATTACTGATTTTCATATCTATACACATTCTTAATCCTTCTCTTTGAATTGTGCTAACTATTTCACCATATGTTAAATTTTTATAATCTATGATTCCTTTATCATTACTAAGTACTTCTCTAATTTTATGTGCAAATAAACTTGGTAATCCATTTATGAATTTTTCTTTCCAAAATGGTTCATTACTATCATCTCTAAGCATGACTCTATTTATGAAAACTTCTTTATACCATCTAAAATCACTTAGAGTGGGACAGGTTAAATTACTTAACTGATCATGAATCCTAGCAGTTATGTTACTAGGGGTACCAACAAAGTGTTTTACTATGGTATATAATAATGTATTAACTCCATCAGGAACACCGCAATTAATCTTTTCATCAAAGATGGGGATTCCTTCATCATCTTTTTGAACAGCATTTCTAATTTTTTCTTTGGAATCTTCAGTAAGGTGTTTTTCCCACCATGACTTAAGTGTACCACTAAATCCTGTTACAAATAAATCAACTATTTCAATTTGACTTAAATTATGATTAGTTATGTAACTATTGGCTACCATGGTCATATGGGTTAACTTGTTGAGAATTTCTTGTTCAGATAATCCATCAATATTCCATTCATATAACTTATCAGCAGAAACTGAAAATTGATTGTGAAAATATCTTTCTTCAAATTGGAGATCAGGTGGTGTAGGTCTTGAATACCAATTTTTAGTAAGAGTTGTAGGTGTAACTTGTGATCCAAAAGATCGGTTTAACCTTTTTAATTCTAATTCAGCAAATTGTTCTTCTATTAAACTTATGGTGTCATCTGAATCTGTACTGGCTTTATTGATTGTACTAATATTTTGGGACAAACTATCTTCTACTATTTCTGTAACTTCAGGTCTTTTACCTATAGATTTTTCCATATCTTTTAACATTTTCTCAATTTTGTCAACAGCTTTACTATTGTTGGTTTTAAAAGATGTACTTGTTGGTTTAATTTCTGGTAATTTGATTAAGGGTTCTTCTATTTTGACAGATTTAGGATTTCCTATTTTTGTCTCTATATTTTTTAACTGTTTTCCTAAAATATTTAAACATTGATTGGTATAATTATTTTGTTCTACTACTTTTTTAATTTCAGGTTCAGTAGATAACTTGAAGGGTGACGCAACTATATCTGTTCCTTTGTAATTAATAATTACTGATTCTAAAGGAGGATTGACTGTTGTTACTTTACTATTATCTTCCTTTTTTGTCCATGTGGTCTTGTTAATTACATTAATAACTTCATTGGGTAGATCTTCTTTTTTATTAGTTTCCTTACAGGGTAAGTTACTATCTATATTCTTAGTTTCTTTAGATTCACTAGTTGTTTTACTAAGTATTTTATTATTTTCATCCTTCTTTTTCTTGGGTTTTTCTTCCTTAGATGACTTTGTGGACTTTTTTGTGGACTTAGACTTAGAGTCATTGTTTTCTTTTAATTTAATGGTTGGTTGGTTACTAGCTTTTTTTAATGCTTCTTTGATTCGTTGTTCTAAATCATAGTATTCATCATGATGATTTTCTAAATAGTCAAAAAGGTACATATCTAATTTAAAAAACTTCATATATTTTTTCCAATATTTTAAATGACACTTTTGGTATGTTGAATTCCAATTTTTACAATAATCAGCATATTTACTGTTATTTTTATACTCTTTTTCTAACATTTTCATGTCAATTTCAAACTCTTTACTTATAGTAAATAACTCTTTATTAGGACCTTGAAAATCTGACTGAGTAGGTGACGTAGGACTATTATCTTCACTAGGAATTTGGTAACAAGGACTATCAATTTGTGCCGTAGTCTTGATTCCTTTTAACTTAATATTAATTTCATTGAGAAGATCTTTATCTTTTCTAACTTTAGACTTTTCAGAAATATGTGATGTACTTGACTTAGAATCAAAATCTTTAATTTTTAAAGAGGGTAACTTAATATGTTGTTCATCAAAACTAATTCTAACTTTTCCATCATTAAACTGTTGAATTTTTTCTAAGTTAACTATATTATTGTTACTAGCAAAATTACTTGAATGATTTTCGTTTTCTAAAATCCAACATTCTGGTAACTCTACATCTTTCCATAAGATGGTTTTGGGGATTTGAATATTAGCATGTTCTGAACTTCCTAACATAAGCAATGTTTGATTTTTAGGACTTTTGATTAAAGCATGAACATTAAGATTACTTCTAATACATTTATAATAAATTCTGTAAATTAAAGCAAGACATTGTGAACCACTATGCATATTAGTAATTTGACCAGCAGTTTTAATGTTTAATGTTAAGGCTTTTAACAAATGAGGATCAGTAAGACTTAAAGGGAAATCTGGGAAACAATTAAAATGTACTGGACCAGCATGCAGACTTGACTCCATTATTCCCATTATACTAGTAGTAAAATCCAAAAATCTGGCATCTCTAAGACATAATAAAATTGAAGAATTTATTCCTTTGAGACTAAGAGGTTTAACTGCAACTTGTATTAATCCTAAGTGAATGAAGTTGTAACCATCAGATCTATGTTTTTTAATTGATTCACTGCTAAGAAGTTGACATTTTTCATATTCTTTATTAATACTATAAGTTTTCTCTACTGTTTTAATATTGTAATCAGTTCTAAAACTAGTCCAACTTGACTTATAAATTTCTCTAGTGGAAATCCTAGGGATATTCCAGTTACTATAATCTTGGTTAACTTCTTCAAACCTATGTTCTTCTTCATTAACTATGTCTGGTAGTGTGGGAAAAGGTGTTCTAGAGCTAGAACCTATTGTTGAGTTTGATCTAAATAGTCTATCCATCTTAAGGTGCTTGATCAAAACAAAATTCTTAATCTAGGACAACTATTCAACACATACCCAGGAAGACTCATACCAGAAGACTCATACCCTTTGCCCCCCGCTCATGCCCGTCTTACGCTCCTTCTGCAGGTCTTATTGTTTGGTCAGGACTCTAATCAGGTGGTCTCTCAGCTGGTGGCCTCTCAGCCTAGGTGGTTGACCTCGCTATCTTTTGAAAAAGCTCTTTTGAAAATCAAAAACACAGGAAGATGAAATAACTAATGAAGATACAAACACTCCAACGGGGTCTTGGCTCTGATACCAAGAGGGGAAGCAGATACCATTAAATCAGAGTAGCACAAGGAGAAGAAGAAAGACACAGATAAATAGAAGACAGTAAACACAAGAAATAACTGAAACTTACAGATTATATTACTGAGCAAGTACTGAATGATACATCAAGCTTTACAGACTATGAACTGGATAAATATGAGAGAAGTAGAAGAATTAATTCTCAAAGAGAACCTCACGTCAACTCTCTAAAACTCTCAAAGAAGTCTTCAAAGGAAGTTTTTGTTCCTCAATTGAAGTCTGCCTCTAACTGAATGCTGAGGGGTTTACTTATAGCCTTCAAAAGGATCCTGTTGGGCTCGTGAATGGGAAATGAGCTGTAAAGGTCTTCTGAAAAGCTGGAGTGTCACATGGGATGACTGTGGATAAGCAGTGGACTGTCTTGTAACTGTTTGATCACGCGGAATCTAAAAAGCTGTCTGTTACTGTGGCCGAAAGGCTGAATTGACTGATGTCCTTTTCACCTCAGAATTTACCAGGTGTTAATGGGAGTTTCGCCGGGAAACTTTTGCATTAACCATGGTAAATACTGTTCTATGGAATCTTTTACTGTATGTATTGGATGCCTTCAATCTTCCATTGCATTGGAGATATTGGCTTCTGATTCATTATCGAAGGGGTAATCATCATTGGGATCACTGTCATAATGGAGTAACCATTCACCATTGTGACTCTTGAGCATATGGAATTCATTGTAGATAACATCTCTTGGTTCTTCAAACTTTGGATACCAAAACTGTGCTTCTTCTGACTGGACATTGACATCAGTAATTTCTTTACCAATATCATCATAAGAAAAGTGACCATTGTCAATTTTTGAAATCCATGGATCTCTCCTTGGATTGCAGACTTGAACTATTATTCTCTTAGTTTTGTTCCAAGTAAACCAATTCCTATCAGAAAGTTTCATCCTAATAGTATTGATAGCCTTGGCTCTTCTTTTACTATGATCAAGGAATGAATTACTGGTATGAATTGCATGACTGAAATTCGTCTCGAAATCAGGAATGTTGACAAAGGTGCAATTCCAAGCATTAGCACCAAATATTCTTACTAGGTGGACTGATGGATATAAATCATAAAAGGGGCGGATCCATTCAGGATTGGATGAAGTGAAACCAAGAATTGCTAAATAACCAAATCTTCTGTTATCAACTTGTTTGACATATTCTTTGACTGTTTTGTAAATGACTTTTGGAAGTAACTGGAGTTGTCTAAAAGAGGTGACTACCAAAATTTTTAAGAATCCTTTTTCAAAAATTTCAGAAATGACTTGGGGATCCTTGGACTCAAGGCGAACAGTTCTATAGATTTCTCCACAACTGAATTTTTCAGTACAGATAAATCCTTGAGGAATACTGGGTACTTGGCAGGAGGTTGATTGGTGGAGTAACTGGTGGAAGCTTAACCATGACTTATAATCTTTGGACAGAAAGGGTTCAAATTGACTCATTAAATCAGTATTGTGAGAAAATAACTGATCAAATTTGTACCTTAGGAGGGTTTTAACTTTGTTAGAAAGAGATATGGCTTGGAGATTAAAAATATAATCCTGTTGGATTATTGCTTCAAGCCATAACTTGTTTTGACTAGCAAAATGAATTTGTAATTTTGAAAATGTATTGGGAGGTGATGATTCCTCCCCCCCCAAGGAAAGCAAAACATTCCATGACAAGCAAGGAATCCTTTCTTTGGGTTTTACTGGGATTAATACTCCTATGGAGTTCAAGAGCCCTTAACTGGAATTCTGCTGCTCTCATTGTTTTAATAAATAATCTCTCATTACTCTTTTTAAATGCTGAATGTAAATTATCAAGAATGACAATGGATTTTTCAGATAAATCACATGTCATTCCTGGATATCTATTTATAGGAGCAAGAATTGACTGTAAAATAACTGGAGAAGTTTGACCATCAGACTGATTATGAATAGGGGCAAAGGTAAAATCTTGCCTTGGATATTCATCCGTAGCAACAACTTTTTCTTTTCCCTTGGATGTAGACATTGCTGAAACATCAAGAATGATGTTAGTAAATTGAGGAAAAGGAATAGGAATGAAAGAATATGTCTTGAGGACATAATCATTATAACTTTTTGAAAATTTGCAAAAAGGGGTGAAAGTGATGACCAAATGAATAATTATTTTGTAAAATTTTGACTTTATAGGGATGGGTCTAAGGATGGGTCTAACTTGGTAAAAATCTCTAATAAAAGGAAGGGTAATTATATGCCAAGTTTCTAACATCAAATCTATTACTAAGTTACTTTTGGCTAATACATTAACTGTTTTATTTCTACAACACTCATCTTGGCAACCTAACATTATATTAGGAGAATCTGATTGTTCTTTATTAGACTCATAAGGGGATGAACTAAATTCATTGTCTGACTGTTCAGAATCAGTATTCCTTAATTCAAAAATTTTATAAATATTTTTTGTGACTTCTTCAGATAATCCTAAAGAATTGACCTGAGTTTTGACTTTACAATTAGTAGCATAATGACCAAATTTTTTACATTTGTAACATTGGACATTTTTAAGATCAGGTTTACTTTTGTTGTTATTGGGGTTTTTCCCTTGACTTGGTTTATTTGTTTTGTTACTAGTGTTATTGGGTTTTGCATAAAATGGATCTTTTGATTGTTTTTGACCTATGTGTTTTCTATGATTTATCCTATTTTGCCTAGAAGGGGCTATAGGTGGTAAACCATGTTGTTCACAAAAATTACCTAACTCATATTTAGCTTTTTGCTTATCATTTTTAGCTTGATTACTGATTTTCATATCTATACACATTCTTAATCCTTCTCTTTGAATTGTGCTAACTATTTCACCATATGTTAAATTTTTATAATCTATGATTCCTTTATCATTACTAAGTACTTCTCTAATTTTATGTGCAAATAAACTTGGTAATCCATTTATGAATTTTTCTTTCCAAAATGGTTCATTACTATCATCTCTAAGCATGACTCTATTTATGAAAACTTCTTTATACCATCTAAAATCACTTAGAGTGGGACAGGTTAAATTACTTAACTGATCATGAATCCTAGCAGTTATGTTACTAGGGGTACCAACAAAGTGTTTTACTATGGTATATAATAATGTATTAACTCCATCAGGAACACCGCAATTAATCTTTTCATCAAAGATGGGGATTCCTTCATCATCTTTTTGAACAGCATTTCTAATTTTTTCTTTGGAATCTTCAGTAAGGTGTTTTTCCCACCATGACTTAAGTGTACCACTAAATCCTGTTACAAATAAATCAACTATTTCAATTTGACTTAAATTATGATTAGTTATGTAACTATTGGCTACCATGGTCATATGGGTTAACTTGTTGAGAATTTCTTGTTCAGATAATCCATCAATATTCCATTCATATAACTTATCAGCAGAAACTGAAAATTGATTGTGAAAATATCTTTCTTCAAATTGGAGATCAGGTGGTGTAGGTCTTGAATACCAATTTTTAGTAAGGGTAGTAGGTGTGACTTGTGATCCAAAAGATCTGTTTAACCTTTTTAATTCTAATTCAGCAAATTGTTCTTCTATTAAACTTATGGTGTCATCTGAATCTGTACTGGCTTTATTGATTGTACTAATATTTTGGGATAAACTATCTTCTACTATTTCTGTAACTTCAGGTCTTTTACCTATAGATTTTTCCATATCTTTTAACATTTTCTCAATTTTGTCAACAGCTTTACTATTGTTGGTTTTAAAAGATGTACTGGTTGGTTTAACCTCTGGTAATTTTATCAAGGGTTCTTCTACCTTGATAGATTTAGGATTTCCTATTTTTGTTTCTATATTTTTTAACTGTTTTCCTAAAATATTTAAACATTGATTGGTATAATTATTTTGTTCTACTACTTTTTTAATTTCAGGTTCAGTAGATAACTTGAAGGGTGACGCAACTATATCTGTTCCTTTGTAATTAATAATTACTGATTCTAAAGGAGGATTGACTGTAGTTACTTTACTATTATCTTCCTTTTTTGTCCATGTGGTCTTGTTAATTACATTAATAACTTCATTGGGTAGATCTTCTTTTTTATTAGTTTCCTTACAGGGTAAGTTACTATCTATATTCTTAGTTTCTTTAGATTCACTAGTTGTTTTACTAAGTATTTTATTATTTTCATCCTTCTTTTTCTTGGGTTTTTCTTCCTTAGATGACTTTGTGGACTCTTTTGTGGACTTAGACTTAGAGTCATTGTTTTCTTTTAATTTAATGGTTGGTTGGTTACTAGCTTTTTTTAATGCTTCTTTGATTCGTTGTTCTAAATCATAGTATTCATCATGATGATTTTCTAAATAGTCAAAAAGGTACATATCTAATTTAAAAAACTTCATATATTTTTTCCAATATTTTAAATGACACTTTTGGTATGTTGAATTCCAATTTTTACAATAATCAGCATATTTACTGTTATTTTTATACTCTTTTTCTAACATTTTCATGTCAATTTCAAACTCTTTACTTATAGTAAATAACTCTTTATTAGGACCTTGAAAATCTGACTGAGTAGGTGACGTAGGACTATTATCTTCACTAGGAATTTGGTAACAAGGACTATCAATTTGTGCCGTAGTCTTGATTCCTTTTAACTTAATATTAATTTCATTGAGAAGATCTTTATCTTTTCTAACTTTAGACTTTTCAGAAATATGTGATGTACTTGACTTAGAATCAAAATCTTTAATTTTTAAAGAGGGTAACTTAATATGTTGTTCATCAAAACTAATTCTAACTTTTCCATCATTAAACTGTTGAATTTTTTCTAAGTTAACTATATTATTGTTACTAGCAAAATTACTTGAATGATTTTGGTTTTCTAAAATCCAACATTCTGGTAACTCTACATCTTTCCATAAGATGGTTTTGGGGATTTGAATATTAGCATGTTCTGAACTTCCTAACATAAGCAATGTTTGATTTTTAGGACTTTTGATTAAAGCATGAACATTAAGATTACTTCTAATACATTTATAATAAATTCTGTAAATTAAAGCAAGACATTGTGAACCACTATGCATATTAGTAATTTGACCAGCAGTTTTAATGTTTAATGTTAAGGCTTTTAACAAATGAGGATCAGTAAGACTTAAAGGGAAATCTGGGAAACAATTAAAATGTACTGGACCAGCATGCAGACTTGACTCCATTATTCCCATTATACTAGTAGTAAAATCCAAAAATCTGGCATCTCTAAGACATAATAAAATTGAAGAATTTATTCCTTTGAGACTAAGAGGTTTAACTGCAACTTGTATTAATCCTAAGTGAATGAAGTTGTAACCATCAGATCTATGTTTTTTAATTGATTCACTGCTAAGAAGTTGACATTTTTCATATTCTTTATTAATACTATAAGTTTTCTCTACTGTTTTAATATTGTAATCAGTTCTAAAACTAGTCCAACTTGACTTATAAATTTCTCTAGTGGAAATCCTAGGGATATTCCAGTTACTATAATCTTGGTTAACTTCTTCAAACCTATGTTCTTCTTCATTAACTATGTCTGGTAGTGTGGGAAAAGGTGTTCTAGAGCTAGAACCTATTGTTGAGTTTGATCTAAATAGTCTATCCATCTTAAGGTGCTTGATCAAAACAAAATTCTTAATCTAGGACAACTATTCAACACATACCCAGGAAGACTCATACCAGAAGACTCATACCCTTTGCCCCCCGCTCATGCCCGTCTTACGCTCCTTCTGCAGGTCTTATTGTTTGGTCAGGACTCTAATCAGGTGGTCTCTCAGCTGGTGGCCTCTCAGCCTAGGTGGTTGACCTCGCTATCTTTTGAAAAAGCTCTTTTGAAAATCAAAAACACAGGAAGATGAAATAACTAATGAAGATACAAACACTCCAACGGGGTCTTGGCTCTGATACCAAGAGGGGAAGCAGATACCATTAAATCAGAGTAGCACAAGGAGAAGAAGAAAGACACAGATAAATAGAAGACAGTAAACACAAGAAATAACTGAAACTTACAGATTATATTACTGAGCAAGTACTGAATGATACATCAAGCTTTACAGACTATGAACTGGATAAATATGAGAGAAGTAGAAGAATTAATTCTCAAAGAGAACCTCACGTCAACTCTCTAAAACTCTCAAAGAAGTCTTCAAAGGAAGTTTTTGTTCCTCAATTGAAGTCTGCCTCTAACTGAATGCTGAGGGGTTTACTTATAGCCTTCAAAAGGATCCTGTTGGGCTCGTGAATGGACTATGAGCTGTAAAGGTCTTCTGAAAAGCTGGAGTGTCACATGGGATGACTGTGGATGAGCAGTGAACTGTCTTGTAACTGTTTAATCACGCGGAATCTGAAAGCTGTCGGTTACTGTGGCCGAAAGGCTGATTTGACTGATGTCCTTTTAACCTCAGAATTTACCAGGTGTTAATGGGAGTTTCACCGGGAAACTTTTGCATTAACCATGGTTAATTCCAAGGAACTAAATGTTTATTCTTGACTTTCTTCATATGGATCTTGAGCATCCTGGAATTGTGTACTGAAAAAAGGATCAAGAGGCTGTGCAACTGAGCATGATCCCTCAGAACTGTTACTGTCATCATCTTGATCATTTTGGCTAACTTGGGCAATAATTTGCTGGGCCAAGGCCATTAACTGTGCGTTGGACTGTTTGAAGCTTGTCTTACCTTTGGCTTTTGACTTGTCTTTAGGACCAGTAATTGTACATTTAGCCATGGGGCCAGTGATTGGAATTGGAGGGCTGATTACTGGTGGAAATTCGAGATTTACTTGATTAATAATTCTTTGGTGGCCAAATTTATCCCACCATTTAACTGAATATTGTCTCTGGACAGTATTACTCTGAATCTGATACTGCCATTTCAAAATCCAAGGAACCTTATATTTACTTGTAAATATGAGGAAGATAGGGAACTGGGTATTGTGTTCATTTATTGTATACTTAGTGGAGAAGTATTTGACCATATCCTGGAGATCTTGAGGGAGAAGATCTGGTATGGGGCCATGCCGGGACCACCATTGAAGGAACCAAGTGGGTAACTGACTTTTGAATTTGGTATCAAAATTGACATACCAGGAATGGGTAAATGTCTCATTTTGGTACAGGAAAGTAAAAAACCAGGCATCAATATAATCAAAATAATTATACTTAACTTGGTTGGGAAGTGACTTAAGAATGCATGGATGGGAACCCCATTCTTTGCTAGAAATAATTTTATTGATGTATAACTTGTGATATAAAATTTTCTTTTCCTCTTCTGGGATTGACTTATCATTGGCATTTTCTTTGACTGCTACAACTCTGATAGAATCAGTAGAGTACAAAATGTCTCTATAGTAACTAAGGGATTTTTCTGGGCTTTTAGGAAGGAAATGCCAACCAACTGGAAAGGTGAGTTTGACTAAGTCAACTGGGTTTTTAATATGACTTTGGTGTGGCTCAATCCAGAACAAATGGACTGGGCTGGGTTTTACTATGTAATCTGTTCTGGGCGTTTGGACTGGTCTGTTAACTATTGTTTGAATGGGCTGAACAGCAAATGGGTCATTGACTAAGTATTGACTGGAAGAAGGCTTTGCCAAAACTGACTGGTAACTGGGCCTGTGAATAGAACCAAGGACTTGGTATCTGTTAACTAACCCAATTGGGGAGGTGACTGGTGGAGGGGAAGTGACTGTTGAAGGAATAACTGCTAGTTTGTTATCCTTTTTCCTGTCCTCCATCTTTGTACTGTAAAAATTCACGAGTGAGAAAATCAGGGATTGAATTGTCACTGCCTTTGATATATTCAATATCAAAATCAAAAATAGATAAAATGGATTGCCATCTGGCAAATATTTGTTTTGAAGCTAAATTTTTGACATCTTTTTCCAAAATAAATTTTGCACTCTTGCAATCAATTCTTACTAGAAATTTTTGATTTAAAATATCATCTTGAAATTTACTTATACATAATACTAAAGAAAGAATTTCTTTCTTTATGGTACTGTAATTATTTTGTGCATTGTTCCATATCCCAGAATGGAATCGAACAATCTGCTCTTTGGATGAATCATTGACTTTTTGAAGGAGAATTCCTCCATAACCATATTCAGAAGCATCTGTCTGGATAATTTTAAATGAATTTTCTGAAGGGATGCCAAGACATGGCAAGGACTTGACATATTTTTTGACCTCTTGAACAATGGAAGTATGAACATGTGACCAAGGAGGGGGATTGGATTTCAATCTGTCAAAAAGAGGTTTACACTTTGAACGAAGATTGGGATAAAAATCAGATATATAATTTAATGATCCTAAGAACCTTTGTAACTGAGTTTTGTCTAGAATTTCATCTGGGAATTTATCAGCAAATTGGATGACTCTATCAATTGGAGTGATCTTTCCACGATGAATATTATGACCAAGAAATCTGACTTTTGATTGGAATAAACTGATTTTTGAAGCTGAAACTACAAGACCATTGGACTTGATGGTATTGAAAAACGAATTTAAATGTTTCCAATGTTCATCAATTGACTTTGAAAAAATAAGAACATCATCAATATAGACAATTGAGAAATGACTGAATGGGTTAAATATTTCATTCATAATATTTTGAAATTCACTAGGGGCGTTTTTGAGACCAAAAGGCATTACATTCCATTCATAATGTCCAAAAGGGGTGGTGAAGGCAGTCTTATATCTATCCTTCTCATGAATTTGGATTTGCCAAAATCCATTTTTCATATCAAATTTACTGAAGACAACAACATTATCTAACCTATTGACTAAGTCTCTCTTGTTAGGTATGGGATACCTAATCCATTCTAAAACTTTGTTGAGTGGTTTGTAATTGATGACTAACCTTGGTGTTCCTCTTTCTAATTCTGCATTTTTTCTAACGTAAAAGGCGGGACAAGACCATGGTGATTTACTTTTACTAATTATTTTTTTATCTAGTAATTCACTAATTTCTTGTTTACATAACTCCATGTCTTCTTGACTCATTTGAATAGGTCTAGCTTTGGTAGGGATATTTGACTCCTTAAAGTCTTTGACATAAGGAAGGGTGATTATATGTCTTTTTCTATGCCAAAAGGCATTAGGTAAATCAGAGCATAGATTACTAATGATTCTAGACTCAAAATCTTTTATTTTGGTTTGAAGTAATTTACTGGTTAATTGACTTTCAATTTTTATGTACCTAACTTCTTCTTGCAATGATTTTAAATGCAAAGTTTTACAATAAAGAATATGTTTGTTATTAAAAACTGATTGATTCTTTAATTGTTTCAAATCTCTAAGCAACGGTTTATTAAGAAATTTAAATTGAACCTTTTGTCCACATGCATAACTGATTATTCCATTATTATTGACAGTGATTGGGTAAAGTAAAACTATAAATGGTATTCCTAGAATAACTCTATCAGTCATGTTTTTAACTAGAATGAATGATGTTTTAAAACAGACTTTGTCTTGACAGACATGAGCACTGGATAGCTTATATTCAATCTGCATTTGACTACCATTAGCAGAACTAAGACGTTCACTGGTTTTTTCATAATACTTAGTTGGGATTAATCCTTCTTGAATACAATTGAGATCAGCACCTGAGTCAATAAGTGCCACAGTTTCTATTTCTAAGTCTTTACTTATGATAATTTTTACTTTACAATGCCATTTTTGTAAATGTATTTGACTTAAGGCTTGGACTGTGCTAGGTTGTTCTTCTAATTCTTTACTCTGAGAAGTTGCTTCTTTATCACTATCTTCGCCACTTGACAAATTATCTTTATTACTGGAATCATCATTAAGGGGAACTTCATGATCTTCTTTTAATTTAATAACTTGTTCTTGTAGTTCTTTAATATCAGATTTGACTTGTTTTATCTCAACTTGTAAATCTTGAACTGTAATTTCTTTTTTTGGTTTATTAAATCTTTCTAATGTTTTGTCAAGACTAATTGTAGAATGACTTTGTTTACTGGTTTCTTCTTGTTTCAATAAATTTTTAAGTTTGTTTAAATATGTTACTTTTAAATCTTCATTATCTAGCTTACTTATTAAGTCTAATAATAAGTTTTCATGTTCTTCTTTCTTGTGTAAAACATTTATGCTTTCTTCTTTAGATTCTTTTTTACTAGTTTCCTTACAGAGTAAGCTATTATCTGTATTCTTAGATTCTTTAGGTTTACTAGTTGTTTTACTAAGTATTTTATTATTTTCAACTTTCTTTTTCTTGGGTTTTTCTTCCTTAGATGACTTTATGGACTCTTTTGTGGACTTAGACTTAGAGTCATTGTTTTCTTTTAATTTAATGGTTGGTTGGTTACTAGCTTTTTTTAATGCTTTTTTCATTTTCTTTTCTGATTCATAGAACTCATCTTGATAATTTTCTAAGTAATCAAAAAGATATATATTTCTTTTAACTAAATTCATGTATCTTAACCAATACTTTTTATGGGTCTGTCTTTCCTTTAAACTCCAGTCTCTAACATAACCAAATATTTTACTGTTATTTTTAAATTCTTTTTCTAACATTTTCATGTCAATTGTAAACTCTTTACTTATAGTAAATAACTCTTTATTAGGACCTTGAAAATCTGACTGAGTAGGTGACGTAGGACTATTATCTTCACTAGGAATTTGGTAACAAGGACTATCAATTTGTGCCGTAGTCTTGATTCCTTTTAACTTAATATTAATTTCATTGAGAAGATCTTTATCTTTTCTAACTTTAGACTTTTCAGAAATATGTGATGTACTTGACTTAGAATCAAAATCTTTAATTTTTAAAGAGGGTAACTTAATATGTTGTTCATCAAAACTAATTCTAACTTTTCCATCATTAAACTGTTGAATTTTTTCTAAGTTAACTATATTATTGTTACTAGCAAAATTACTTGAATGATTTTCGTTTTCTAAAATCCAACATTCTGGTAACTCTACATCTTTCCATAAGATGGTTTTGGGGATTTGAATATTAGCATGTTCTGAACTTCCTAACATAAGCAATGTTTGATTTTTAGGACTTTTGATTAAAGCATGAACATTAAGATTACTTCTAATACATTTATAATAAATTCTGTAAATTAAAGCAAGACATTGTGAACCACTATGCATATTAGTAATTTGACCAGCAGTTTTAATGTTTAATGTTAAGGCTTTTAACAAATGAGGATCAGTAAGACTTAAAGGGAAATCTGGGAAACAATTAAAATGTACTGGACCAGCATGCAGACTTGACTCCATTATTCCCATTATACTAGTAGTAAAATCCAAAAATCTGGCATCTCTAAGACATAATAAAATTGAAGAATTTATTCCTTTGAGACTAAGAGGTTTAACTGCAACTTGTATTAATCCTAAGTGAATGAAGTTGTAACCATCAGATCTATGTTTTTTAATTGATTCACTGCTAAGAAGTTGACATTTTTCATATTCTTTATTAATACTATAAGTTTTCTCTACTGTTTTAATATTGTAATCAGTTCTAAAACTAGTCCAACTTGACTTATAAATTTCTCTAGTGGAAATCCTAGGGATATTCCAGTTACTATAATCTTGGTTAACTTCTTCAAACCTATGTTCTTCTTCATTAACTATGTCTGGTAGTGTGGGAAAAGGTGTTCTAGAGCTAGAACCTATTGTTGAGTTTGATCTAAATAGTCTATCCATCTTAAGGTGCTTGATCAAAACAAAATTCTTAATCTAGGACAACTATTCAACACATACCCAGGAAGACTCATACCAGAAGACTCATACCCTTTGCCCCCCGCTCATGCCCGTCTTACGCTCCTTCTGCAGGTCTTATTGTTTGGTCAGGACTCTAATCAGGTGGTCTCTCAGCTGGTGGCCTCTCAGCCTAGGTGGTTGACCTCGCTATCTTTTGAAAAAGCTCTTTTGAAAATCAAAAACACAGGGAAAATATTAGATTTAATTTTAAATATGACTCGAAAAATCTTAACTTCCAACACGAATACCAAATCATTTAATCTCACGCAACTTTTCCCAAAAAAAAATATATTTTTAGTTCATGACTTATAAAATTGAAAAAATGACCAAAATACCCCTGTGACCAATTTTCGCTAAAATCGCACACGAAGTCTAAATCGTCAATTTAAACATGAAAACACGGGTTACTACACTTGTATCGGCCATAGACCCTCCTGGTGATGAAGAAATCGGCGATAAAGGGCTCGGGGGGGGGGGGGGGGGGGGGGGGGGGGGGGGGGGGGGGGCAAGCGCCGTCAAGACCGATTGAAACTAAATCGGTCCATGAAGCTTTTGAAAATATTTCTTTGAGGAAACTTAGCCTCAAGGAATTGTTCAATTTTTTCGGTCTCGTTATAGTGATCGATTATTATTTTTATTTTAAGCCAATTAATTATTTGGCTTGGATTGATCTACATCCACGATGGCTGAGTGGATGTCACCAAAAGCTAAATGTTATTTGGTGGCTATTTTTACAACAATGGTATTATCAAAAGACTGAAAAGGTGTTGAAGATCGGACTGAATTAATTCAGTCAATAGGCTATTCGGACTCACAAGACCGAAAGCAAGAAGAATAATAATAAATAAAGTAGTGAGAAGGATGCTAGTGGCGGTCGCCGGAGGTCGTCGGAGGTCGCCGGAGATGGTAATGGTGGTGGCCGGAGGTGGAAGTGGTGGTGGTCGGAGACTAGGCCTGGGTAGTGGCAATTGGTGGCTAGGGTTTGATAGTAAGGTTAGTAATCAAGATGAGGATATTTTGGTCCAAAAAAAAATTATGAGTAAAAATCAAGTTGTTGTATTAAGTGTCCTTCATTCCAATTTCACTTGTCTTAATGCCCCTTTCACCAAATTTTCCAATTATTTTCTATAACTTACTACTGATCTTTACTATAATAACTGTTTCAATAAATAATGACATTTACTTTAAGCTAAAAATTAAATGTTATAAGGGATAAATTACACTTTTCACCCTTGTATTTTGGATCAATCTCAATTTAGTCCCCAAAATTTTAATTTTTCAATTTACTCCACCAAAATTGATAAGTGTTCCAATTTGGTCCAATGGCAAACATTACGTTGCAAATTTTCTCCATCGCTAAAGATCACTCTTTGCATAGATAAGTTTGATATTGGACCAAATTGAAACGCTTATCAAACTTGGGGGACTAAATTAAGAAAATTGAAAAATACAAGGACTAATTTGAAATCGAACCAAGGTTGTAATAAAAATAAATGGAGTTTTTTTTTGGTAAATTAGAATTTCACAGTTTCTATTAATCTCTAAGGAAAAGGCCAAAAGGTAGAATTTTAGTAGTTCTAAATTTCACAGTTCCTTTTATTAGAAGGTAAAATTCGAGGTCTTTTTAGCATGGAATTTCCTGATGGAAAAGGAAGAAAAAAAAACAAGTACACACATTTGGTTTCACGAATTAGAGAGGCACAAAAGAAAACAATAAGAAAAACACTTTTGTCGATTTATGAAAGAAAAGAATAGGAAAATAACGCCATTTCCTCAGTGATTTCCTAACGCTCAGATAATACATAAAAGTTAAAAATACTGAATATATTAGAAAAATCAGGGGTAAATTAGTATTATATCCCCCTATTATAGGCATTTTTGGCTTTGGGTCCCTTGGTTAAAATACTTTTGGATCAAGTCCCTTTGATATTTTCATCCCCAAACTACCCCCAGACTATTTGCACATGAGAGATAATTCCTCACACCATTCTTTCAATGGTAACCCCTTCCAAAAATGTTTCTTCCCCAAATTTCTCCCCTAATTTCATCATTTACCAATTAAAAGCTGATAAATCTATCATAAATTGCCATTGAGACTGTCATTTAAAATGAACCACCACAAAACCCAGGGTTTGAGCTGCAGAAGTCCAACGACCCAGTTTAGGGTGTCTTCAAGATTTCGGCGGTCTCCGGAGCTCGATTATCTTTGAAGTTAGGGAACCACTCACAAATTCTCTAGAAGTACATCTACATATCAAAAATGGGGAAGAAAGGTATGCTTTGTCTAAAATTTGGGGTTTGATTTTATTTTTGAGAAATTAACAAAATCCCAAATTTGTGTTTGTAAATTTCATCATCCAAATTAGTGTTTGCATATGTGTGTGTTGCACTTTTGTTTGTTTGTTTGTTTGTTTATTTTTTTTTTGTGCCGCAAGGAGTGTCTGATTTGGGGTTTTCAAAATTGACACTGATTTGGGATTTTGAAAATTGAAAACCTATCCTCATTCAAATCAATGTTTGCAAATGTGTGTGTTGCACCATTTTTTTTTTTTTTGGCCACAAGGACTTCAGATTCAAAGAGCCCAGGTTTGTTGGTTTTGTAAATTGGAACCCAATCCCTGGAGCGAAAACACACAAACAGAGCATAAGTTTTGATGTATGGATGTTTTATGTAATATTTCTAACACACTAGAACGGCGTGTGTCTATAAATTTGTGAAACTTCACTATTCAATGGAAATCAGAGTTCCATCTTTGGGATATTATTGATGGGTGGAATGTAGAATTCACATATGTACGTAAATGTGATTTTTGTTGTTTTTGTATGGGTTGTTGACTCAAACCCAAAAGCATAGCATGTTACATATTTTTTATTTCCTAGAATCACAATGCGTAGGATGCATCAATTCCATATGGGAATTTCACATAACAAAACAGTCAGCTCATTGAACTTCTCTAAAATAATTAGATTTGCAAACCTCTATTTTTCACAATGTGAGTTTATTATAATAAAATAAAAACAGTCAGCTCTGTGAGTTTCACAGCGCTAAACAAAATAGTCAACTCAGTGAATTTCACAGATCTGGTTTTTAAAGTTTAAAAAAAATACTTGAATCAGACCAGGAAGTTTAGTGAATTTCACAATGTTGTAGTTAGTGAATTTGTGAGCTTGTATAAAGAAAAACAATATGAGTTTAGTTAATATCACAGGTATCCTGTTGAAATGAACACCACATGTATGAGTTTAGTGAATTTCACTCTTCTCAGGATTCAACACATTAATGACAGGGTTTACTTTCTCAAATGGTACATCAGTGGGAGCAGGAGTAGCCCAAGAAACTCTATAAATTCAAGGTTATGGATTTTGTTCGTGGGAGAGTAAGAATAGTGTTTGTCTTTGAAGTCAATTCATGTGGTAGTGGGTATTTTTTTTCTCCATCTAAAAGATACTTAAATGGGACTGGAAAACTTTTTAAATTCACAACTCAAATTGTGAATTACAAAGATTAATATGCATAATCAGAAGGGCTGTCCATATAAATGGTTGGTGGGATATATATGTAACTGGATGGGATGTTCATTTGTGAACTTCACTGTGATATTATTTTGATTGAAATCATTATATATTGTTAACAAGTACCTTTCATGATTTTGAAGTGCTCGAGTACTTGTGGTAAGTCATGTTACTCACAAATTATCTAATGAAAAGTTAGTGATTACAATGCACTGATAAAATCAGTTCGTGATTTTCACAAGAGACTTGTTTAACTCACCGAATGGGGTTGTCATCCACAACTTAGCTCGTGAATTTCAAAACAAAGTAATGTGTCAACCCATTTTATCAAACGAATAAGTGATTTTCATAGATTAGTTTTTATCTCATCAAGCATTAAATTGACCTGCGAATATCACAAGTAAGATTGAGAAATTCACCGATGAAATTCTCCTTTTATTTTTTTATTTTTTTTTAATTTTTTTTATGAATCATCGGTGAAGTTCTCAATCATAGACTATTCGTGAATTTCACGAACCAAACTGTCAACATACAAGAAGAAACTGCTGCAATTCAAAACAGTAATGTTAGCTAGTGAAATTCACAAATGTCAAAAATTGTAATGTCTATGAAACTCACTGGTGTCAAACAGTAATGTCAGTGAAATTCACAATGCAACGTAGTTTAAAATTGAGCATGAACCCCTACAGAGCTCGTCATTTAGATATTCTTAAATATACTGCCATCCAGTAGCTTTGCTTGTGAAATTCACAAGTGAACTTGTGAATAATATAGATTATCGTGTGGATTTCACCAAACCCTAATCATTGAGCAAAAAATCTTTTCAAAATACATATAAGTGTAAAAACTTGTATGTAATTGGGTTGTAACAAGTCCCTAAAATCAGGGCAAAGCCCTGGACACCGGGTGGGAAACCGAAAAAAAAAACAAGTCCCTAAAAAAGTAGAGGTACTAAAATACCCTTGTTTTTTAAGTTTTGTAATTCACAGTTTGAGTTGTGAATTTCACAATTTAAACTGTACAAATAACAAAAAATTAGAACGTTTCCTTTATCAGTTATTCAATTTTGAAATGCCGCTGGCGCGGACACAACTGAGGTAAATGCATTTGTGAATAACGCAAGTCCCACTTCAGAAATATCAACTCTACCACATAGTTGGCAACAATTTGTCTCACTTGTGGAACTTAAAATCCTTTGTTTTTTTTTTTTTTTTTTTGCTTCATATACCAACAACTTGTTTTGTGAATTTCATAAGCAAAGTAATGATCAAAAAAATTGATGATGTTCTTCTTGTTCCAGGTTGAGCGTAATGATTGTTGGTGAAATATATTGTTTAACATGTATGTATTTAATAAAGATAAATACCCCAAGGGAGATTGAAGGAATACTCAATTAAAGAGCCAACATTTTCTTTGACAAATTTTTTCTCTTGCAAGGAAGGTGAACAATCAATCCTATGGTAGTGATATTAGCCAATCTGTATGGAATAACGTGTATGGAATAACGTGTATGTAATTAAATAAGGTATGCCTCACATTCTGTGAAATATGAAGAAGAAAGAAGACCAAAAGCAATCATTAAAAAACAAAAATGATCCGCATGAATACACAATCAAAGAGTCAAACATTTAATTTGACAGATTTTTATGATGTAATATGAATGATCAATCAGCATGTGTTAAGGGATGTAAATGGTAGAAATAATTCTAACATTCAAAATACAAACAAACATGGCAATAGTGGGGAATAAATACAATTAATACTCCCAAATTCCAATTAATGACTAAATATATATTACATATATATATATATATTGTAGAATATATAAAAGGGTAAAGTGGGGACAACAAAATCATTAACCATGATTAGGTGTGTTAACTATGATCCTAGGGATCTAGTATTAAATAAAAATATTGGGTGTCCTCCATCCATGAAAGTACATTGATGGGGGATTTAAGGGCAATTGTCTAAAAAATCAATAGGGAAGGAATGAAAATTCATGACGTTTAAAGGTTTAAATACAAAACATACCCCTGAAGTTTTCCTCAATGTTTTTCTAACGCCCGGATAATACTAAAAAGTTAAAAATACTGAATATACTGGAAAACCAATAGGGAAGGAATGAAAATTCATGATGTTTATAAGGCTTAAATATAAAATATACCCCTGAAGTTTGGTCTCTGTCTCAATTTAGTCTCTGTAGTTTTAATTGCATCAGTTTGGTCTCTGAAGTTTTTAAATGGAAGCAATATGATCTAAATATTCCATTCTATCAGAAAATTTGACGAAACTCACCCACTGCTATGCACAATTACCCCGATAAGTGGGTGGGGAGATTAGTAGTGTTCCATTTTTGCCCCCAAAAATGGTGATTGTGCATAGCATGTGAGTAAGTTTCATCAACTTTTCTCACAAAATTGGATATATGGACCAAACTACACTCTTCACCCTCCAACTTTGGGGCTCACTTCAATTAGTCCCTACTATTTTCAAATATATATATATATATATTTAATTCAGTCCCCCAAGTTCTAGAAGTGTTAAATTGGTGCAATCGCAAATAGCAAACATTTCGTAAAGACCACTATTTGCAACGAAATGTTTGCCATTGGACCAAACTTTAACACTAGGGACTAAATTGAGAAAGTTGAAAATAGAGGGATTAGTGTGAAATTGGTCCAAAAGATGGAGGGTGAAATTGTAATTTACCCAAAGGAATGCTAATTTCCTTATCAGAAGTACATAGCAATCTATTGTTGATGGAAATCTAGCCATAGCAATGTACAGCAAAAAAGCCAAAACACAAGACAAATTGATAGGATAGTAAAACTATCACGTGTTAAAAAAGATGGAACCTGGTAGACCAAACTCACTATTGACACCCAAGTCCCAACTTATCAAAAGTGCTTCCACATTCTTCCAAGATTGCAACCTGATTCCAATAACAACCAAGATAAGAGCCAGCACTTCCTTGGTCTCCTTCTTCTACCTTGTCTCATTCTCTCCCTCTCTCTCTCTCTCTCTCTCTCTCTCTCTCTCTCTCTCTCTCTCTCTCTCTTTCCTTCCAATAATGCTATGGTTCCCAAAATTTGGGATTATTCCAAATGCTATGGGAATAATACAACATGCAGTGATATGAGTGGTACCACGACCATGACCACAACATGTTGGTACAACTATATATTGATACATTTGAGAACCAAATTTGACATTCAAATTTGGAAACTATAGCATTTTTTTTAATTCCACATATTGTGTAATCAAATAGACAAATACTATTAACAAGTTACTTCAGAAAGTTGTCCAACAAAAACCATAAAGAAATTTTAAGATGTTTCTATTCTCTACTAGATATAAAAGATGGAGAGCGTATATATATGAGGTTACTAAGTCAAGACAAATCAAAGCTTCTGAGATTAATTTTATCTAGTGTGAAAAGCAAAGATAAGAGTTTTTTTATTTTTAAAAAAAAAAATATGAACCTAACAAGCAGTGAAAAGGTTAATTTAGAAATGCGTTATACAAAAACCATACAAGAAATCTCAATTTTGAAAAGAATATACTTTCTAATCGGATCAAAGCCCTGGAGGTAAAAAGTGCATTAAAGAGGATGAAAAACAGTAAGGACAGTAGGCAGACGACCATTTTGGCACTTAGAAGTGTGTATCCGAAGAGGGAACATCCTTACCTACAAGATTACTTAATAAGATCACAACAACTACAAAATGCTTTAAAGTAGGGAAAAAAGTAATTTTGTACCTCTGTATAAAAATAGATGTGATGTTTAAACTAGTACAACTTTGCATTGTGCTACTCGGTTAATGATCACAACCTAAAGAGGTGGTGATCGAGCAACGACTATGACTTGAGATAATAGTTTAAGAAGATCAAGTTGGACTTACACCAATATAATCAACTACAAAGCTATGTACTTATCGAGTAGATCATTGAAAAGATATGCAGAAAGCAAGAAGGATCTTCATGTGGTATCTGTAGACTTGAAAAAAGCATAATTAAGATTTCTTAGAGCTTTAATACAATGGGTATTTTAATACTACTTCAGTTTCATCCCTTAAAAAACCACTGTAAGCAATAACATGATGTACGGAATCTTCTTTTGCATTTGTCAATTTAGTTCATCCATAATTACAACAAAAAGATAGGGCCTACTGTTAATCTATATTAAACTTACCATGCTGTAGTTTTTCTTACTACACTGACAATCTCACATCTCCATCTTATCTATCCTTAATCAAATTAGTGTGAATTTTGGGGAATTGTCTCAAAGCCAAAATGTAGTAAAAAAAAAAAAAGAGATAAAAAACTGCAAGTATTGGATATAAGCTGAGTAAGAGAATATAAATGGAGAAAGTAGAACATATCGTGCAACATTTGTCAAACTTACAGTGCATAATACATACAAGTGCCACAGAAGAGTCTAGATAAATAAGATATCCATTCATGGTTGCTTGAAGAAGAAGTAGATAAAAAAAGATATTCATTCATGGTTGCTTCAGATTAGAAGATGAAGAAGAGGAAGAAGAAAAGAACTAGAATCATAAATCAATTATTCCAAGGCTATAAACCAGTTAAGTACCCTCTAGTGTTAGCGAAGTTTTACTTTGTGCCCTGCATTTTCAATTGCAACACTTTGGTCATCGTTTCAATGTGGACTTTGGGCTATTCCCGTCGGTGAAAGTAGATATGTGGCTACTGGAAATGCAGGCCACTCTGTCAATTTTCACTGGCGGAGTTAGCCTCAAGTCTGACATTGAAACTATTTTGAAAATTGACGGACCAAAGTGTTGCATTTGAAAATGCATGGTCCAAGTGATGCTTTGCTAAAACTAGAGGGTACTAAAATATTTTTTGGCCTTTTTCTAAAAGACGAAATAATAAAAAATACTAGTGCAAATATGGAAAATAGGAAATATTAGCAAGAACTTAAACATTTTATTCAATCAATGACTTTTACTCCTCTAGACCTTTCTTTAAGCACATTGCTCTTCCCTCTAACCAGAAACCATAGAATGAAAACATTTGTAACGTGATTAGACCAAATAAAAGTCTTTGAACCTAGTGAAAATTGCGAAAAGAGACTTAAAAGCATTAATCTCTCACATCTCTAGTAGATCAGCAAAAACTTGCCTTGGTAATATCAAGTACAATACCATTACTAAGCTTATCAATAGAAAGACAAACTCGGTTGCAATCGGACCATTCTTCTATCAATTGGGACGACTGTCACATATGGGTTGTCCTCTTCTATTTGCTCTGTAGCTTTGTTTGCGCTTACTCCAACCAGCTTTGGCCATTCGATTTGAGTCCTTCAAACACTAAAACAAGGTCTTTGATCAGTTGTGGATAAAACAAATGCATATGCGACTGAGAAAACAAACTTAATTCTTAAAACATGCGGAGTAAATGATAAATCTTAACAAACACTATATGGAAATTAACATCCCAGGAGTCTTTATCATATTGGAATGAATAGAGCCGAAAAAAGTGTTGCCATTTTAACATCAAATTATCTTGAAACAGTCATTAACCAAAACTTTAAAACATAAAAAATGGAGAGAAATCAAGCCTTAAATACCATGAAATTTTATGAGAATGTGACACAGAATTCCCAGTGCATGTACAACTCTAAAAAGAAGGGTGGTGTATCTACATATTTGCACCTCTTTGTTTTGTTATCAATCCAAAATAGAGATGCAAATCCACATTTTTATAGTTGTGACTGAGCATCTTGAATTCCGACACAAGACTCTTTCCAACACCCTTACCTATTGAATTCCAACATAGGACTCTATCCGACACATCTTTCACCAGCCCTTAAACCTTTTTGCAATAACCTTAAATCTCAATCCTGCAGAAATGATAAAATTCAAATTAACATTCCCATTGAGTAGTGATGTAAAAAAGAAAAATTGCACAAACCATAAAGTTGACCGTTCTTGCCGAGTGTTATGGACCAGCAGGAAAATCTAAAACTAGGACAGATTGCTAGATTGATTGTCAAGCATGCCATTGGAAATTGTCAAGTATGCAATTGCGATTACTCTGAGTTCTCTTTCTGCCCAGAAGAATGTTATTTCTGATTCTTGTGTTGTCTTTGGCTCTTGTGCTGCAAATATAAATAATAGGATCAGCTGTGTGTTGGTTTGGATGGGGTTGTCAAAGTTGTGCTCCTTTGTAAATTCGGGGGTATTCCACTTTGCTTTTGTTCATTCTTTCCAGGGGTTTTTTGTTTTGTTTTGTTTTTGTTTTTTCTAAATTCTGAAAACGGAAACTAGTTTTTGTTTTCTTTTGTAAAAACGAAATGTGAAAACTAAAAACCACTTTTCCTTGTTTTTGTTTTCTGGCCCAAATCGAGTGTTGTTTTTTCTAAAAAAAGAAGAAGAAGAAATGGAAACGATTACCGAACACAGTTTCAGCTTTCCCCCAGTGAAATTCACTTTTTTTTTTGGTTATCTTCCCCAATTCCATTGCTGTTTTACAAAAAAATAAAGAAAAAAGAAAAGAAATGAAAAAGAGAAAGTAAAAGGGAAAGGGAAATGATTATCAAACACATACCAAACAGGGACTTAATTTACCAAAGAAACAAAGAAGAATCGCAATTTCTGATGGTAATACTGAGATTTTCCAATTTTGTCTCACTACCATTTCTATCTGACTGCATCTATGTAGCACAGATACGGATACGTGACACGGAGACGACACGACACGGAGACGGCGATACGGCAAATTCCAAAAATATAGGATACGGAGACGGCTAAGATACGTTGAATAAAAAAATATTTCTAAAAAATATAATTTAGTTTGAAGTAAAAGAAGAAGAAGAGAGGATTAAATATTAACATTACATTGCATATTCTGATATTCACCCATAGAAACTAGGCAAATAGCAACTTACAACATATACTCATAAAATGATTACAAAACATAACAATTTAACAGGATACATACTCAGTAGGATACAACGATTAAATCATTATATCTCTGAATTAAATATACAATTTGCTGTTACATGTCTACTCATGTTTCCATAATTCTCAAATAAACCAATTGCTTATCCCCAATTTTACAATATTAAGATTATGCTTCAAAGGTTTCAAACATATTTCTAATGAGAGGCCACCATGCTGCATTCAATTATGTGTCCGGCCATGTCGGCTGCGCGTCCGACACGTGATCAAGGTGTGTCTGATGTTAAAATATTTAAGACACGTTTTATAGCGTGTCTGACACGTGGTGACGCGTGTCCGACGAGTGTCGGTGTCTGACACGGACACGATACGGAGACGGCGCCCAAAGTGAAGTGTCCATGCTACATAGGACTGCATTAAGTTCAAAACTTAGGATTAAAAAAAATGGACAGATACAAAATAGCAGTTTGTTACATAACATTTACCGGGTTATTTGGAAAGAAACTCTCTGCATGAGATATTGCTGATTCTTCAATGCCATTTTGTCTGAGAGCATATGTTGTGTTCCTGAAAGAAAACACATAAAAGGAAGTAGTGAAATTGCAATTTACAAATGAAAACCCAGCATCTTCGGCACTTGAAAAAAAAAATGTTTGCTCATTCACAGAATCTGAATAGTTCCGTTACTAAGGACTTTGTTCATTATGTTGTCAATTGATTCATCCACTTTCTCACAATGCGCAGAAAAATGTTGCAAGAAAGTATATTTGATAAGCATTGGTCTTAATATCCTAAAATCTGAATTCGAATTTTCGATATCTTAGACATAGGGCCTGGCTGTTTCTCGTGAAATTAGATCCTGACTGAATTGCTTTACTATGGACCCAATTCTTATACATGCTATGTCTGATGAATGAAGCCACCAGCAACAATCAGGACTAAACGAGAGAGAGAGAGAGAGAGAGAGAGAGAGAGAGAGAGAGTTTTTGTCTTCAAAAGAAAGAAACACTATAAAATCGAAGTACTCCATGTTTTTTTTCTTCTTCCAGAAGTGTATTTTAGGAAATAGAGAGTGGTTTAGGAAGAATACTTGAACAAAAAATAGAGTATTTCACAAAGAGATGGAATGCTTGGGTTCATTTCCATAGCTGCAGCTCTTAATGTAAATTGGTCTTTGTCACTATTTAGTTACACACAACCAATCTGAACCCCTAACATAATAGGTATGCTTTTACTTACCAAAAAAAAAGGGACTGATTTTGCAAACCTGTACTAAACATGGAAAAGTACATAAGAAATCTCGAAAACATTTTAATGAGAGAGATAATACTGTAATAGCTAGCATACGCTCATTTCAAATTCAGAATTTAAAGTGAAGAGTTCAATTTTGTTGCACTCTTGAACAATAATGGTTCAATTTCAGCCTCAACACAATTTCTAGTGCTCTCAAATGATAAAATAGACAACAGACATGGCACTTACAATGGACTTAGATATAAGAAGTTTTGATGATTAAGAAAGTATAGTTGAAGGATTAGATGCTAACTTCCAACTTCAAGTAATTTAATTTCATTGCAAAAGAAATAAAAAAAAAATTCAATTTCAGATCTGAAAGTTATCAAACCTAGAATGCAGGGCAGAGTGCAGGGAAGAGAGAGAAAGCACAAAATTGAACAATGTTGTACTCTTGACATTTCTTACGAGAAAAAAATCATCTTGCTTGGGATGGAAAAAGATCATCATAACTGCAGTATAATATTATTTTCTTTTCTTTTCTTTTCTTTTTTTCAATATAAAGAGAAAAAGAAAGAAGAGAGAGAAAAAGAGAGAGACGATACCTACCTGGATAACAATATAAAGAGTCTGGCTGGCTGTTCTTTAATTGACTTTTCTATAATCTATGAACACGCAGGGGATTGGGGCTATCCATTGCCAATATTCTCCTCTTTCCTTCATGCACCTTGCTTTTAGTTTTGGACATTCCCAAATATTCAGGTATGAAAGAGTGGAAAGCAGCGTGTTTGGCAAAGATTGAAGCTTAGGGCAGTCCCCAATTAATAGCTCTTCAAGGGATGTAAGGTGGTTTTGGAGGCCATCGGATAGGGATTCCAAATTCATAGCTCCAACGATACGAAGACGTCTTAGAGAAGTAGGAAGCAGACACGTCTCACCTGGAAAGCAAACCACTTCTGGACACTTTCCTCGAAGCCCAAAGTAATCAAGATAGGCCAACCTTTGCAGACCCCGCCCCCACTCTGAGATGGGCACTCCGATATCTCCAAGCTCAAGTCGTTTTAGGTTGAGAGGAAAACCCCCTTGGGGAAAGGAATTGAGACTTGGACAGCCACGTATTGAAAGATCTTCCAGAGATGTGAGAGATTGCATCTGACCAGGCAACAATTTGAGATTCTCACAGTCATCGATTTCAAGTCTTCTCAGATTGCGGGGTAAACCACGTTCCGGAAAAGACTCCAGGCCAGGACACTTTTCTATATCCAGATGAGTTAGATGTAGAAAGTTGAACAAGCACTCAGGGAACGTTTTGAAATTCAACCAACCAATAATATGAAGAAATTCAAGTGATGACATGGAGTTGTGTAGTGGCTTCTCCACATCTGTCTCCAACTTCTTGCAATCGTAAACAGTGAGTTTCTTGAGGGTGCGAAGATGTAAATCCCCAATTGGAAAGGACGTCAAAGATGAACACCAAGAGATGTCTAGTGTTTCTAGATGAGAAATTGTTTTTGTCTGCTCATGATTGTTGCTTTTCTCAGTAGCATCATTCTCCGAGTTAATCGCTCCGCAGTTGCTTTGCATCATCATTCCCTCATTATCACATCTTCGCACCTCCGGAGCCTTGCAATGTTCAATCTCAAGCTTTGTAAGCATTGGTGGCAAACCTCTGTCTGGAAAGCACAAAATTTTGGGGCACTCGTAGATGACAAAATCTTGGAGAAACTTAAGGGTGTTCAAACCACTTGGAAGCTTCTCCAGATTAGGACAATACGACAATGACAAAGATTCAAGATTCCGAGGCAACGCACCATCCTCACCAGCCAAGGATACAAGTTGTTCACAAAAATCGACCTTTAATTTTCTCAAATTGATTAGATCCTCCCATGCACCCTCCTCTTGCCACAATGACTTCATTTCACTGCAACTCATAATATGGAAACTTTCAAGTGCTCCCAACAAATGTAGAGTTTCCTTTTGTAGTCCGGTAAGACCTGAGACTGTATCAATAGTCAAGGTGGTGAGTGAGGCAATACCTACCATACATCTCAACACAACCTCAGGACATTTTTCAAGACTTAGTACTCGAAGAGATGGAAGCCTTGAGATTGAAACTTTGGTCAAACTCGGGCAACCCGACATCCTGAGCTCACTCAGGCGAGGGAGTAACTCTACACCAGTCAAGGTACACCATTCCTCCCAATTTGGCATGTCCTGAAAAGTCAGAGTTTCAAGTAACGGATAAGCAATAGTAAGAGGACAACCAACTCCATAAAACTCAGCGCCCACACTTTTTACCCCGATCATCCCACCGATTTTCAAATTCTTGAGTAAAGGTAGTTGCCCAAGAGATGGTAAAGATGTGCATTCTCTACAAAAACAAAGTTCTAGATTCACTATGTGGGAGAATGAGGTATCTCCAACCCACCCGGGAAATTCTATTCCACCATAGGATTTAATTTCGAGCTTCTTCAAGTTTCCATGAGGTTGTAGGACGTCAAGTACTTCCTTTTCAAGACTTCTATTTCGGGAATCATCAAAACTATCACTCCATTCCATCACTACCTCATCAAGCCCGTGCTTACTCAATAAATTGGCCTCCCTCGCATCCTGGATATTTCTCACAGTATCCAACCCCACAATTGTAAGTGCCCCTTGGATATATGAGAGGCTCCCCAACTCCCTTACTTGTAATCCATTGATTTCGCCCAAAACGATCTTCGACAATGTTCTCAGACTTGCCAATTTCCCAATGCCTGCAGGCATCTCTCGTAATTGGTCAGTACCAGAACAGTCAAGATGCCGTAGATTACTCAAATTCCCAATCCCTGTGGGCAACTTAGTAAGTCTACAACATCCACGTAACAACAACGTCTGTAGATTGTAGAGGTCAGTCACAAATTCTGGTAAACTTTTGATCAAAGTCTCAGATAAATTTAGATACCGAAGATGTTTAAGATCACTAATAGATTCGGGTATCTCAACAATGCAATAACCACTCAAAGAAAGAACTCTTAAGCACTGTAATTCGGGTAACAAGTCAGTTAAGACCTTATTAGATAGATAGCAATCTTGCCATTTTGTAGTTTTATGAATTGGGAGAGGTAAGAAGGTTCGCAAACCCTTGACTCCGTGAAGCGCCTTGAATTTTTTGAAGACTTCATATTCTTGACGAATGAATGATGAGTGACGAGCCTTGTCAGAAAATTTATTCTGCTCAGTACTTTGTATGTTGTTGTCCATTCTTAGGGATATTTTTCCAGCAATCACTTGAGCAAGATCATTCATAAGATCATGCATCACAAATTGTGATTCACTTCCACTTGAATGTTGGAAAAATGACCTTGATAGAAGCTCATTAAAGTACTCGTAACCTAACTCTTCCATTGCCTTCTCCCTTGCCGATTGTTGCAAAAACCCCTCTGCCATCCACAACAAAACCAGCTCATTCGTGTCAAACTCGTAGTCTTTAGGAAATATAGAGCAATAGGCAAACAATTGCTTCAAATGGGAAGGAAGATCATTATAGCTCAATCTCAAAGCTGGAAGAATACTACAATTTTGTATATTCCATATATTGCTATTCACTATTTCCTTCCAATATTCTAGACTTAGATCAGTGCGCAAGAGACCTCCGAGTGTCTTTGCTGCCAGAGGCAAGCCTTTACAATTTCTCACAATTGCTTCTCCAATCTCTTTCAAACTTGGATGTGCATTAAAATCTCTTCGACCCAATGCATGTTGAGCTAATAGAGACAGGCATTCGTCCTTCTCCAAAACCTTCAGTTGGTAAGCTGGAACAGAGCTCATGGTTGATGCAACACGTTCGTGGCGAGTTGTTACGATGATCTTACTTCCCGGTGCACCAGCCCGTAATGGACCACAGAGCATATCCCAATCGGCATAGTTCTCATTCCAAACATCATCCAAAACAAGAAGAAATCTTTGCTTGGAAAGTTTCTCCTTTAGACTCACTTGAAGCTTATCCAAGCTCTTGAATTCACGGCTATCTGTTGTCACAGACTCAAAAATCATTTTCGTAATCATGAATACATCAAAGTCTTCGGAGACACATACCCATGCTTTTAAATCAAAGCAACCCGATACTTTGTCATCACTGTAAACAAGTTGGGCCAGTGTGGTTTTGCCAAGTCCACCCATGCCAACTATAGGAATTACAGAGAACACCTCTGAATCTGATTGTGGGTGGTTGGCTTCTTCATTGAGTAACATTTCTAGTATTACCCGTTTATCATTTTCGCGACCAAAAACACGAGATTCATCCACCAGGGAAGTGGTTAATCTGTTGGACCTCGTCTTCTTGATATTAATTTCTCTCAAATCCAAACTGTTTTTCAGATTAAAAAGTTCTTCTAATCTGGTAGTGATCTCATCTATCTCAGACCTCATTTTGCGACCAAACATAAAGGAACGAGGAGTGAAGTTAGTACAGCAAGTGGGGATGATGAAGCTCATAATTACCTTATTAGTACTGGTGCTAGCTTGGTCAGTCCTTGGCGCCATGAGATTGAGTCTCAAAGCTTCGGTACAAAACTTGTCAAGTAGATCATCCAGATCGTAAGCCAAATCTGCTAGATCTTCAAGCCACAACTTAACATTAGCATCTGTAATTTGCTTCTCCTCTGCATCACTTAGAACTGCTTGAATTTTAAACAAAGTCCTCCGCCATTTGTGGAGCTGAGTGTGGATTCCCTCTTGACGAGCAAATCTGAGGAGAGAAAGATCTCTCGAACAACACAGTGATGAAAGCCGAAAGAAAGATCTCTAACACAGGCATGGTAGTATTTGTTTCCTTTCTCTGCTAATTAGTGGAAATTGATCGAATGGAATTCCAGAAGAAGAGAGAGAGAACTGAGACACAATTCAAGGCAAGAGTCTTACTGTGACAAGTCAATGAGTGGTCCTTGTCTTGGTGGAATGTAACCTTTAATTTTACTTTTGTCGGTTCTGCTTTCTTTTTCTATGATAAACAGGCAAATAAACTCTGTTTAGACATACAAGGTAGGCTGAAACACTTCCTATATAAACACTTAACAAAAAAATAATATATAAATATATTATTTTTTTCTTAGCCACTTAAAAAAAAAATAGAATGTGCTTCTAAGTGTTTGTAAAAAGTAATTGTCACCCAAATATTACTCTTAGACATATGCTTTTACTAAGTCCCTCGTGGGCTAGTGCAGTTTTGCTAGCCCAAAATTGCTCACCTTTGTTCACCCTCATTTTTTATTGACTAATACAGCGGGGTCTATTATTTTATACCATTAATTAATTCTAATTAAATTTTGGACCCCCAATATTTACTCTTTCCTAGGGGGAGAGTACCCTTGCACTTTTTTTTTTTGCTGGAAGCACTGTTTTAAAAACCGGATCGAACCAGCCGGTCGAACCGGTTGAACCGTCGACCGGAACCGCGAACGAACCGGGAATAATGGTTAAACCGTTCGAATTTCTGAAAACCAGTAGAATTTACGGTTGAACCGGCGGTTAAACCGGTAGTTGAACCAGGAATCGGTCCTTTTTGTATTTTTTTTATATATTTTTTATATTTTTAATTATTATTAATATTTATGACGTCATGGTTCAACCGTCCGGACTGGCCGGTTGAACCGGTCAACCGTGAACCGGTCACCTTTCCGGTTCAAGGACCGGTCCGGTTTTAAAAACATTGGCCGGAAGGAGAGTACCCTTGCACTTAAGTATGTTTGTGACTCTTTTGGTGCAACCAGCAACAAACATATTGCCTACGGAAGGTCTCAAATTTTTTGTTTCAATAGTTAAATATATTTTATCCCATGTGGTTAAAAAGTGGAATTTTTTTTTTTTTTTGGGATGCTTTTTTTTTTTTTTTTTTTTTTTTTTTTTTTTTTTTTTGTGATCGAGAGTGTCCGGGCTAGCTTGCACGCGCCTCGACTAATCCACCAAGGCCCTGGAGTTGCCGAGTGAATTCTCTAGTCGCCACGATCCCCATAACTCGAACACTAAATCTCCTGGGTAGTTACCTGGATTATGGCAGGACATACACCCACCATACACCACCCCCCCCTCCCACCCCAACCCCAAAACCCCACAATAGCCTACAACAAAGTCCACTAAAGGCCACTCATTCCGACTGACGAACAACTCCCCACTGCGGAGAGAGGTCATACCATTTGGGCTAGGCCAGCTTGGTCAAAAGTGGATAATTAATTCCTCTGGTTTGGACTTTTCTCAAAACTAATAAAAATTCTAAAGTTGGCCAAAAATTTTAACACTTAACGCCCTTTGTGAAATTAATTTTGGGGTCAATCCCTAAGTAAGAATAATGCTGCCATTTAACCCACTTATGTTAGGACTATTTTTATCACTTAATCCCTTTGCGGAGCTAATTCTGTGGTTAACTGCCTATGTGAAGTTAATTTTTGCACATAAACTCTCCTATGTAATTTTAACACTTAATCCACATGTGAAGCTATTTTGAGAGAAATCTTAATAGTTTCACTATAGTCCAAAATAACAAGGGGTTAAATGCCCACTGTTGAACTATTGAGAGGGGGGGGGGGGGGAGGGGAGGAGGAGGATGGGATTGTAAACTAGTGAAAATGGTTCTAACCACAAAGGGGTAAAATATAATTAATCCTTTTTTAAAGCAGAATAAAAAATTAACAACTACAAGTCTACAAGCTTACCCAAGTAAGCTTAAACAATGAAAATGAGTACACAAATTTATGAGTCAAATTGCAAATCTCCCCAATCCAAAGATAAAGCACTGGAGAGACCCACAAAGGAGACTGCTACAAAGCTCTCCAACAATGAACAAATCTCACTAAGTGTTTGCACCCAAAAACCGTCAAAGGTTTTTGAGCCCGAGCCGCGTGAAACTAGATAGAGGAGTGGCCGGGCTAGGGAATATATAACTTATCGGACTTAAGCGTAGACGTGAGACCAATGATAGGTACTAGGCTGTTGGGTGTTGTGAGGAGAGCCCGATGGGAAAGACGAACATGTGTGAGGATTATCGGGCTTTGGAATAACATAGCCCAATGCGCTGTTAGCTCGATGGTGGATTGAAGCAACACGTTGGCCAATCAGACACCGTGGAATGAAGGATGGCTGTAGCACTCTGATTGGCCATGGGCATTTGGAGAAAGGTAATCGGGCATGAGGAAAAGCATGGAAATGGGTCGAGCCCGATTCATCCAAGAGAGTAATTGACGAGGCCGATGGACTGAAAGGAGAAAGCGGTGCTATCCACAGCTGTCATGATGATGTCATCTCATAGTTTTGGAAACAAGAGTCCGTTCAGGAAAAAAATCTGATCGTGTCCAGCTGGATTTAGACGTTTGATCCCTAAATTAAAGAGATTGATTCAATCAGAATCTGGATAAGGTAGGAGTCAGAGATAAGGAAGGTCTCTTCCACCATCAGCTAATCAGTCACGCAGCTTGGGGCGCAAGCTAAGGAGTCCTTTTCTAATCAGGAATCATCCAAGGCCACTATAAATATTCAGGCAGGCCAACCAAGCGGGGGACTCTGCGTCATCTCGAAACAGCATACACACTGCATTCGAAGCATTCAAAGCACTCTTAAGTCTTTATGTTTTTCAGCATATAGCAAATAGGTCTGTCCTGTTTTGTTATTTTTTTTTGTTCTTTTGAATAATCAGTCGGCTCTGGTTTGTTCTTTAGATCTGTTTATTTTTTTCCAAACATTTAATAAATACTACGTTTTATTAATCCGTTTGTGATTGTTTACCTGTTAAACTCGACACTGTTTAGCTTGTGCGCTTCAGTACTGCTAAAGAATTTATGGTGAGGGTACTTTCCTACTAACTACACACAATCACTCTGTTTAGAAGTCAGATTCATAAAGTCTTGTGTATCACTCACACAAGCGGTTAGGAAATTAGTTTGCACGCACACACACACACACCGAGCCCGTTTGACTCTGGCACGCCTGCGCAAATTACAAGCAAACATTTTTGGCATGCCCGGTGGGACCCACAGTGTCAAGCCATGCCTCCGAAGAAAGACAAACAGACAACTAAGAACGGCCAAAACGATTCTTCCATGGACCCACCTGTGGAGGAAAGTACCAGCCATTTCCCACAAGACGGCAGTATCACTCTTGAGGCAATTTCAGAAGCCGTGAGAACGAACGTTGAGCCCATGTGGCAGGAATACAACGCGCTCATAGGATCAATGGGCAATCTCAAATCGGTCATCAACCAAACAGCCGATGTTCATAAAAGTCAAGCTGATCTGGTCATAGAGACAAGGACCACCCACGTAAAGCTGGACCGCCTGCGGACATGATCGGCAGTTTGATAGAGACCTATAAGACCGGAGGCAGCAAAGAGCAAGTCAACGGATCAGGCTATGGCTCATCGCTTGAGTCCGATAAGCCGAATGACTCACCCTACATCTGTCAGAATCTTAGGGAGGGTAATGGCGCAGGCAAGCAATCTGAGTCACAGACCGGAATGGCTAGCGGATCGATAGTCACCGATCCCAACGGATCTGCGACACCAGATTTTGGTCGATTTACGGGCCATACTGAAAGCTCAGTCGGCCACACACAACCTCCAGGTCACGCAAATGGGGGACAAAGGAACAACGGTGGATTTTGACCCCATCAGGCCAATAACAATCAACAGCAGGTGCCACCGCCGTTGGTACCCCCGTTGAGGAATGTTCAGCCCGTAGCTCCACAACCCATCAATAGGGAGGAGTTGGTAGCGGCCATACATAAAGAGTATGGCCCGTTTATGAGAAGACTGGAAAGGTCGATGTACAAACGGCCAAATCCCCCTGAAATTGACCAAGTCATATTTCCTCAGGGGTACAAAGTACCAAATTTCACTCTATTTTCTGGAGAGAATGAACAGTCTTCAGTCGAGCATATTGGCCGTTTTATTGTTCAATGCGGCCATGTGGGTAGTAGCGACCCATTAAAGTTAAGACTATTCCCAAACTCGCTAACGGGCATAGCATTTTTGTGGTATATTAATCTCCCCGCCAATTCGGTGCTAACTTGGTAAGAGATGGAAGAGTTATTTCACGACCAGTTCTATAGGACTGAGCCCGAAACATCGCTGGCAGACCTGTCCAGGATGATGCAATTAGTAGGAGAGACCGTAGAAACCTACATAGCCTGTTTCTGTAAGGCAACGTATCGGTGCAAGATAGTTTTGCCTGAGGAAGAATATGCTAAAATGGCCATGGGGGGCATGTCCTTTGAACTTTGCAAGAGGTTTGAAGGAACTGACTTCCGTGACATATTCGAGCTGGCCACACGGGCCGGTCGTTACAAGCGTATCCTTTTGGGCGAGCAGGAGAAGAAGAACTCCTCCAAAGGGACATATTATAAGGACCCTAATTACGAGGTCCACTTAGCAGAGTGTGACCTCGAAACAGAGAGCGATATGGCCGAGTTGATCTATAAACGGCCAATTGTATGCAACGCCTTGAATAAGCCTGTTAACTATAATGCCGCTGCAAAGAAAATGGCGTTCGAGGCGGAAAAAAATTATACTTTTGATATAACCATGGCTGATCAAATATTCGATGCCTTATTGGCTGATCAAGTGATCAAGCTGAGTGAAGGTCATCGGATCCCCAAGGCCGATGACCTAAAAAATAAATAATACTATAAATGGCACAATTCCTGGAAGCACTCCACTAATAATTGCATTGTTTTTCGTAATTTTATACAAGAATACGTGGAGAAAAGGAGTTTTCAAGTTCTCGGACAAGGCTATGGGGATTGATGCAAATCTGTTCCCTCAAATTTCCAGCACCAGTATGGTTATGCCCGACTTAACCAAGCTTTCAAGGCTGAGGCCGAAGATTGACTTGACTGATAGAGAAATGGTGCCAAAATACAGGGAAGGGAAACAAATCGCCATTTCAGCCACAGATAGGCCGAAAGTGACGATACATGACCTCCAGAGGAGCTATCAAGAGCGTAAAGAGAAAGGCCACAAGGCCGAGGAAGAAACGGCTAGGTCCAGTACAAATAACTTGATAGCTGATCTGCGACGACAACTGGAGTTCATCGAACAACGCCTTTGTCCAAGATGCAAGGCTGATGTCAAGAAAGAGGTCTCAAGCCCGAGTAAGAGGCCGAGAAGCCATAAACATCGGGAACCAAGCCCGAGAAGGTTTGTATACGAGAGGTTGTCACTACCATGGCAAAGTCAAGCGAAGCCCGAGTGGCGGGCAAAACCTTCATTGGTTCAGCAAGGCAGCCAAGGTGAATCTGGCCGATTGGGGGCAAGAAGTTCCCAAATAATTCCAAGGCCTCAGATGCAAGCATCAACCTCTAATAGGAGCCCACGGATGGTGTTACCACCCCGGGTAGAAGATCAGAAGTGGCATAGAGCTGAACATTCTAAATTCCCAGCACGGTCACAGTACAGCAAGTCTCAAAAAAGGAGATATCAACGAATGAGACAGGCCGAGCGAGAACGCCAATACTGGAAGAATCGGGCTGGAAACCCTCCTAAACCCACAGCGCACACGGTGCCCGATGACCAAGGACTCTCAACTGAGGCGATGCGTATTTCCGCTGGGCACCCGAAGGAAAGATTCGAACGAGGAAATCACAGGAGGGGTGTAGGTTAACATCGGACAAGATGAATATGGAGTCCGATGGAGATCTGTCAGACTCAAGCACCTCGCCAATTTAATTCGGGACTATTTCGGTAGGCTTGTCATCTAACATAGTGTTTACATTGCCTATGTCTTTCATGGCCAAGCCCGACCAGCCAGCGGCCATGGAAGGGGATGTAGTGGAGGGCCTGACCAAGGACTCAGCCATAATAGAAGATATTTTTTGGAACGGGGGAGAGACCGTCAAACCTAGAGTGGTGGAAGCCACAAGCAAAAATGTGGATGCCACCGACGGGCAGACCGATTGGCCTAAGATCACTATCTTAAGGGCGAAAGGACATCAGACTGAGGAAGGATTAAAGTCTGGAGCAGTCAAAGTTGTGTTCGAAAAACCCACATATCAGATGTCCCAACATCTGAAGCCATTGTACGTGAAAGGACATATTGAGGGGGTCCTGATAAACAGAATCCTGGTTGTTGGTGGGTCTACCATCAACATTATGCCTCAAATAATGTTGAGGATCATTCAGAAGTCCGAGTCGGAGCTAATTCGACCGAAATGAACGTTCAAAGCTTCACGGGGGCACCTTCAAGAACCAAGGGTATCCTACCCCTTGAATTGATCGTTGGCAGTGAAACGGTCATGATTGCTTTTTTCATTGTACAAATCTCGGCGGCCTATAATGCATTACTGGGCCGAGATTGGATACACCCAAATTACTGCATTCCCTCCACACTCTATCAGTTGCTGATTTTCTGGAGAGGTGACGAGGTAGAAGTGGTTGGAGCAGATACGAAGCCATTTGTAGCACGTGTGCAAACGGCCGATGCAGTCTTGTATGAAGATGACATCGGGTCAGTCAAGTTGCTGGGTTGCAACAAAATGGGAAGACCAAATACAGCGACCTTCCTTAAAGGAAATTCGTCGGACATTAAAGCGTATTACCATAACCTCAGTCGGACAGAAGAATCAAGGCCGATTGAGATCATCAAACAGGAAGATGTCCATGAAGACTCCGATAATTAAAGAACAGAAGCTGCTGGCCCTCAAGGCCAGCATGGCCAGATGGTGTGCATACTTGGCCGATAGAAGATTGGAAATCGGCCCTGTTGACAGAATGATTAATCTAGCCGATTGTATCTATGAAGAGGAAACGCTAAGGGAGGAAGAGATTCAAATAGATGAATTGGAGACGGCCACGGCAAAGCTTGACGATTTAAAGGCCGATGTCCAAGACCCCCTCTTGGAAATCAACCTATGCAAAGAAGGAGAGCACAAACCTACTTATATAAGTCAGATGCTGGATCCGCAGTGTCAGGCCAAGTTGATAGCACTCCTGCACAAGTACAAAGATTGTTTTGCCTGGGAATCTGACGAAATGCCAGGTTTGTTTAGGGAACTGGTGGAACACCGATTGCCAATTAAATCGGGGTTCAGGCTGTTCAAGCAGCTACCTCGGCGTATGTCACCAGAGGTAACACTGAAGGTGAAAGAAGAAATTGAGAGACTACTGGACGCTGGCTTCATTCGGATAGCCCGATATATTGAATGGGTCTCGAATGTGGTCCCAGTAGTAAAGAAGAATGTGAAGCTGAGGGTCTGTATTGACTTTAGAAACTTAAACTTAGCCACCCCAAAAGATGAGTATCCCATGCCCATGGCCGATCAGTTAATCGATTCGGTCGCCAAACATAAAATTTTATCCTTCATGGACGGGCACTCGGGATATAACCAGATCTACATCGCCGAAGAAGATGTCCCGAAGACTGCTTTTTAGTGCCCAGGGGCAATTGGAATCTTTGAGTGTGTTGTCACGCCGTTCGGTTTGAAGAACGCTGGAGCTACCTATCAACGGGCAATGAATTCGATCTTCCATGATATGATTGGACAATTCATGGAGGTCTACATAGATGATGTGGTAGTGAAGTTAGGAGGTAATGCCGATCATTTGAGGGATTTGGAAAAAGCATTTGAAAGAATACAGGCTGACAGACTAAAGATGAATCCTTTCAAATGTGCATTCGGCGTCACAGCAGGGAATTTCCTAGGTTTCCTAGTGCAAAGCGGGGGTATTTGTAAAATACAACCGCGCTAAAAGGAAGAATTGTATTAGTTTTTATCACAACTTCCCGTGTTATCTGCAATTTGCATTACAAGGCTAATTTTCATACAATATGATTAATCTATGATAAGTTGTATTATTTTAGCTGTTGTTTGTGCATATTACTGCTGTGTGGACTAAACAGATGAACATCAGAATAAATGGAATGCTGGAATGAAAACAAAAGAAGTCAAAGCTGAAACGTGGAGTTCGATCGATCTAAGACGGTTCGATCGATCGACCGTTCGATCGCTTGATGAGTGTTGAAGCGCTTGAAGAGTAAGGGTTCGATCGATCGAGAGCAGTTCGATCGATCGAACGGGGTATTTCCAGTAACATTTGTGCGCGCAGCAGATGCGGGTTTTTAACCCTAGTTTCTTAGGTTTCTTATATATATGTGTATTGTTTACGTCCAGAACGACGCCCACATTACATTTTTATAGTTTTAGAGAGAGAGATAGAGAGTTTGCTTGTTTGTTGTAGGTTTCCATTGAGTTTTTGCATTGTGAACCGGATTTCTCTAAGTTTAATACAAGTACTCTTCATTCCAGGTTATTTATATATTGTCATTCACATTCTGCACTTTGTAGTCGTAGTTTAATCGCTCATCTTGTAGTATTACATGCTAGATATTTTTAAAACCATAGTTTTTAGATTTTCCATGAAAAACTCGCAACCAAACAAGGTGTTAATGTTTTCTTACGTTAAATATCAATCTGTGACACTCCAGACGATGTCTGAGTAGTCCCAGGTTGGGAGAACACGATGAAACAGTGATCTCCAGCTTCTGCCATGCAGCAGAATAATCGCTGTGTTCGATCGATCGAAGTTAGTTCGATCGATCGAACCAGAGACAGTCAAGCGATCGAAGTCATTTCGATCGATTGAGGGATGAAGGTCTTCGATCGATCGAAAGCGCGTCGATCGATCGAACTCCCTGATTCTTGAGGATGTTCCCTGCAGTATTCCAGGACCTTTTGTTTTAAGATTTGTTATCATTCTGTCCCAAATAAATGCTCAGTTTGTCAAAACAGTTTTTAAAACTAAGGCCTAAGGCATTTTCTTTCAATACATTTTGCAAACCATCTTCAATGCTGACACCATTGAGGATGCAAGTCTTAACTATTGGATTAAACCGCTTTCACGTATTTTAACTTAATTGTGATGATATGGTCCCGGTCATGAAAGGGCCATGGATTCTCCATCTTTAGAGGAATACGGAAAACTGTGGGTAATGTACTCCTTTGTGCTTCAAGACAAATGCATGGTAGATGGCTAGATTACTGCGGATTCGTGTAATCCCAACACTTTCTTTTTAAAGTTAAACATCCTAATTTAGAGTACTGTTTTAATTAGCTAGTTAGATCGTTAATCATTTTCCTTAGTAATTTTAGCTGTGGAACTTTGTGTTCCGCACCATTGCTTAATCTTATTCATTTTATTTTGCTTTCGTTTGAGGTTAGTCTAATTCAATAGGTCAACACCTTCCCTGTGGGATCGACCTGGTCTTACCAGATATTACTTGCACGTCTACCTACACTTGGGTATTGCACAAGAGCGCACAGAAAAATTCTCGTGTCAAGTTTTTGGCGCCGTTGCCGGGGAAGGCGACGATCAATTCCTTAGATTACCTCAGTCTCTCTTCATCTCTTTCTGTTTTTATTTTCTCTTCTTTTCAGTTCTTTTGGGTAAGTTCTCACCCTAGGGACTCTCCTAGTTCATGTCCGAGAATTCTATTGAAGGAATTTTTTGGAAATCCATTCTACCTGTCTGACTCTGATAGTTCCATCAACCCGATAGCCACTCCAACTGAATCAATGGATGATCATCAGAGTGAAAATGGTGACAATAATTTGGTGCCAATTGATGAGGCGCTACGTCCTCTTTGCGATCTCATGCAACCAGAACATGCACCTACACCCTCTTGCATTCAAATCCCACCGCATAATGGCGAATTTCAGTTTCGCAATGGGATGATTCAACTGCTTCCCACTTTTCATGGGATGGAAAGTGAGAAGGCGTATTTACATGTCACCGATTTCGAGGATGTTTGCAAAATATTCTCGCAAAATTGTCCTAGGGAGGTGACGCATCTAATGCTATTCCCCTTCACTTTGAAAGATAAAGCGAAGGCGTGGCTTCACTCCCTCAAACCGAATTCAATTTTCACCTGGCATGCGAAGAATACCGCGTTTCTAAAGAAATTCTATCCTACTCGCATGACCACAGACCTTCAGCGTCAAATCAATTCCTATAAACAAAAGAGCAATGAAACCTTCACACAAGCATGAGAGCGTTTCAAAGATTTGCTTCTCTCATGCCCACACCATGGGTTTGAGAAATGGCGAACTATCAGCTTCTTTTATCAAGGATTGAATGGTGAAACAAAGAAGTTGGTGGAAACAATGAGCTCTGGACCATTTCTGCGTAAAAACACTGAAGAGGCCGAAGCCCATTTCGAATGGTTAGCTGAATACGCTCATGAATGGTCAAATTCTGACAATATCTCACGCTCACAGATATCCTGTGTAGAGGAGAAAAGCCTATACCAGCTAACCAATGAAGATCACCTCATGACTAAGTATGCAGAGCTAGCAAAGAAGGTAGAGGAGTTAAGCATGAAAGGAGAGAGCTCTAGGCAAGTCATGCCTGAGGAACCATGTGGCACATGCAACATGTTGGGACATACAACTCAATATTGTCCTAATGTGCCATATTTTCAAGAGCAAGCCCCTATAGAGATGAATGCCATGCAAGGTTTTCGAGGGGCGGGGAATTCCAACAATAACTTTCAAAATAACAATAGATGGAATCACCCCGGTTTTGATTGGAGAAATAATGCTGGGGCCCAAAATCAATATCAACAGCAGCCCTACAACAACAATCAATATCAAGGGCAAAATAATAGGCCGTTCCAGCATTACAATCAAAACAGAACAAATAATTACAATCAAGCTCAGCCCTCCAATGCACCACAAACTAATACCTATGTGCCACCGCACAAGAAGGTACAAGAAGAAGAGCCACTTGCTAATGTCAATCTAACGCAGCAACTCATACAAATGATGAGTAGAATGTCTGCCACGTTAGAGAGGATAGATGCAAGGCAAGAAGGTTCAGGAGGAACATTCCCTGCCCAACCACTTCAGAACCCCAAGGGACATAACAATGGTCCTAACAATCAAGAACATGCTAAAGCTGTGACTACACTGAGAAGTGGAAAAATCATAGAGAAAAGCATGCCTCTGTCCACTCCCGAAGTGTACGAAGAGGAGGAAGTGGTGGATGAAGAAGTTGAGCTACCATCTACTCAAGAGGAGGAGCCGTCTACTAATGACGAAGCAATAAAGGCAAACATTGAAGCTCCTAGAGTAGAAGAAGTTGAGCGAAGGCCTGGAAAGGAGTCTGTTAAGGAGGAACCACCAAAATGCCCTTTTCCTGCACCTTATCCTCAACGGTTGAAGAAACCCAAGAATGAGACAAAGAATCAGGAGTTTCTGGAATTGTTTAAGCAAGTTAAAATGAACCTTCCACTCCTAGATGCTATCAAGCAAGTGCCGGCCTATGCTAAGTATCTCAAAGATCTATGCACGGTCAAGAGGAGGCAAAGCGTGAAGAAACATGCTTATGTCGCGTGCCAAGCAAGCGCGATCATTCAAAATGAGTTGCCTCCAAAACTCAAAGACCCCGGTACACCTACTGTCTCATGTAGAATTGGGAATCAAAGGATAGATAACGCACTCCTCGATCTAGGAGCAAGCGTAAACCTGCTGCCTTATTCAGTCTATAAACAGCTAGGGTTGGGTGAACTCAAACCCACTCGAGTTGCTTTGCAATTGGCAGACAGATTTGTGAAGTACCCTAGAGGGGTGTTGGAGGACGTCCTTGTCCAAATAGACTCTTTTGTATTTCCGGTTGATTTCGTGATATTGGACACAGAACCTGTGTCTAATCCTGGTGCACATATCCCGGTTATTTTCGGACGTCCATTCCTCAACACCATTGATGCCACAATCAAGATTAGAAGTGGTATCATGACTATCGTATTCGGGAACATGACATTGAATGTCAAGATCTTTTCTAATCCCCGACCTGAAGAATACAATGATGAGGAAGAAATCCATTACATAGACACGGTCATTGAAGATGAAGTTGACTTGGTCGACTACAAAGATCCTTTGGAAGTAGTGATGACTCAATTTGGTGATATCTATCAGCCTGCTGAGTCAACCCCATTGGATGCTGACCTGAACCAGACGTGTCTTATGATGGATACGATAGAGGAGGATCGAGCCGATTGCATGTGGGTAATGCCATATGAACAACTGCCTCCTAAAACCAAGTTGGTAATGCCCTCTAGTTTCCAGTTTCCGGAGTTAGAATTGAAGGAGCTCCCCAAAGAGCTAAAATATGCATTCCTGGGGGCTGGAAAAACTTATCCTGTGATCATTTCATCTGCTTCAACTCATGAACAGGAAAGTAAGCTAGTGGAAGTGCTGACAAAGCATAAAGATGCTATGGGATGGACAATTGCTGACCTCAAAGGCATAAGCCCATCCATATGCACACATAAGATATATCTGGAGGAAGACGCTAAACCCTCAAGGCAAATGCAAAGGCGTCTGAATCCCAACATGCAAGAAGTAGTTAAAAAGGAAGTGCTTAAACTACTTGATGTTGGGATGATATATCCGATATCTGATAGTCCTTGGGTTAGTCCTACCCAAGTAGTTCCAAAGAAAGCAGGCATAATGGTCATCCCGAACAAAGAGGGTGAATTAGTACCAACACGTGTCCCCACTGGATGGAGGATGTGTATTGACTACAGGAAGTTAAATACTGTGACCCGAAAGGACCATTTTCCTTTGCCATTCATGGATCAAATGCTAGAACGTGTGGCGGGTCACAAGTATTACTGTTTTTTGGATGGATACAGTGGATATAATCAAATTGAAATTGCTCCTGAAGATCAGGAGAAAACCACGTTCACGTGTCCATTCGGTACTTTTGCCTACCGACGAATGCCGTTTGGCTTATGTAATGCACCGGCTACCTTTCAGCGGTGCATGCTAAGCATATTCAGTGACATGGTCGAAAACATCCTTGAAGTCTTCATGGATGATTTTTCAGTGTTCGGCCATAGCTTCGAAGATTGCCTCAGCAATCTCGAGCAGGTTTTAATGCGGTGTGAGGACAAACACCTAGTTCTGAATTGGGAAAAGTGTCACTTTATGGTGACCAAGGGAATAGTCCTCGGCCACATAATATCCGATGAAGGAATCCAAGTGGATAAGGCTAAAATCGACATAATCTCAAATCTACCTGTCCCCCGTACAGTAAGAGACATCCGTTCATTCTTGGGGCATGCAGGTTTTTATCGTCGGTTTATCCAGAATTTCAGTGCAATCTCTCGACCCCTTTGTCAACTTCTTGTCAAAGATGCACCATTCGAGTGGCCAGAGAGTTGCCAAAAGTCCTTTGAGGATCTAAAAGAGCTCCTCACCTCCGCACCTATAATACAGGCACCCGACTGGAGTTTGCCTTTTGAATTAATGTGCGATGCTAGTGATTACGCCATTGGCGCAGTCCTAGGCCAGAGAAAGGACAATAAGCCATACGTGATATACTATGCCAGCCGAACTTTGAATGAAGCTCAAATGAATTACACTACTACTGAAAAGGAGCTGCTGGCTGTAGTTTTCGCCCTGGACAAGTTTAGGTCTTATCTGATAGGGTCACCAATTGTCTGTTTTACAGATCATTCGGCCCTCAAGTACCTTTTGTCAAAGAAAGACGCTAAACAACGGCTTATTCGCTGGATACTCTTACTCCAAGAGTTTGATCTAACAATCAAAGACAAGAAAGGAGTAGAGAATGTGGTTGCGGATCATTTGTCCCGGTTGACTTTTGTTGACAACACTGAATCCCAATCCATTAAGGATGAGTTCCCAGACGAACAGCTACTGGCAGTAAGTAGTCTGCCTTGGTATGCTGATATTGTAAACTACCTCGTCACGGGTGAAACACCAACTCATTGGTCGAACCAAGATAGGAAACGGTTCCTCTCGTTCGCGCGCCATTTCTTCTTTGATGACCCCTACTTGTTCAAGTACTGGGTTGATCAGGTCATCGGGCGCTGCGTCCCCAACGAAGATATAACCGTAATTTTAGCGTCATGCCATTCTGAGGCATGCAGTGACCACTTCGCGTCACAGAAGACCGCACAAAAAGTCTTACAAAGCGGTTTTTACTGGCCCACAGTCTTCAAAGATGTTTATTCCTTTTGCAAGACATGCCAACGCTGTCAAAAGCTTGGAACTATCTCTAAAAGGAATTCTATGCCTTTAACCCCTATCATCACAATTGAGATATTTGATTGTTGGGGCATAGATTTTATGGGTCCATTTCCCAAGTCTAACAACTGTGAATACATACTCCTTGCTGTGGAGTATGTATCGAAATGGGTAGAAGCGATACCAACGAGACGAAATGACCACAGAACGGTCATGTCATTTCTAAGAGAGCATATCTTGTCTCGTTTTGGTACTCCGAAAGCTTTACTAAGTGACCAAGGCAAGCATTTCTGCAATAGACCCTTGGAGTCACTTCTCAAGAAATACGGGGTCCATCATAAAATCGCTCTTGCCTATCATCCACAGTCAAATGGGCAAGCAGAATTGGCTAACCGAGAAATCAAGCATATTCTCGAGAAGACGGTTAGTTCCAATCGAAAAGACTGGGCATACAAATTGACTGACGCGTTATGGGCATACCGTACTGCCTATAAGACGAATCTTGGTATGTCCCCGTACAGATTGGTTTACGGGAAAGCTTGCCACCTTCCTGTTGAAATTGAACATAAAGCTTACTGGGCAACACGCTATTGAACTTTGATATTCAAGAGGGAGGTCAGCTACGCAAGCTCCAACTTGCAGAGCTAGAGGAAATACGACGAGATGCGTATGACTCTGCAAAGTTGCATAAGGAAAAGTTGAAGGCTCGCCATGATCGTACGATTTGTCGTAAATCATTTGAGCCAGGGCAGAAAGTTTTGCTGTATGACTCTCGCCTCCACCTTTTCCCAGGAAAGCTCCGTTCCCGTTGGACAGGCCCGTTCATAGTAAAAACTGTTTTTCCACATGGGGCGGTTGAGATTGTCAATCCAAAGAACGATGATTGTTTTAAGGTCAATGGCCAAAGATTGAAACCGTTCTTGGAAAACTTCCACACTGAAGTTGAGCACATCCAGCTGGATGAGCCCAGCTATTCTCATACTTAAAAATCCAACGTGGAGTTCCAAATTGTTGTTGTATTTCTTTTCTTTCCTTGCATTTGTATTCTCTTTTTTGTTTTTAACTTCTTGTTGTTCTTTCGTGTTTGTGATCTAGTTCTAATCCATTATACTTTAAACCACTCTGTTGCAGGTGCATAGATGCGAGGTGATGATGTTCATTCTGTCGGTTCTTGGGCAGATTCAGAATGTCGTTGTGGCACCTGGACTGAGGGTGAACTCACACCCTGCCCCTTGCTTCATCAAGACCCTAAAGCTCATTCTCTCATTGATGCTGCTCAAGGGTACATTCCATACCCACCGGCCCTCCTGGACATCAATCCATACGAAAACATGGGATTTCAGGATGACGATGATGTGGAGGAGGAAGAAGACCTGTGCATGGGAAGAATGGTGGATGATGCACTCATGGCATAATGGGAAAATGATGATATGTGGGAGCCATGGGAAGATCATGACCTCCAGGATGTCGTTCCAGATCGCCACAATGCCGTCTTTGTTTTCGTGGATGATTTCCTTGTTCCTGAGTTGGTCCCATACCGCTATGTGCACCTGAGCTTCCTGCTATTCAGGCTCCAATGCCCCTTACCAGCTAGTGCATTTTGGGAACCTATGCCAATAGTGAGGTTGGAACTTGTCACATTTCTTTGTATTTTTGTTTTTGTTCATTGTTTTTCTTTTCGTTTTAATCCGTGCTTTTTTGCTTGTGTTCTGTTATTTTAATTTCGGTTTGTTGTCTTTTGTCCAGGATTGTCACTATGTTTCTAAATGGCATTCCGGTATTCCTTCCACATCAACTGATTCATGGTCTTGGGCCCTACATAAGGCCCCCACACACTCCGCCGCGAGAGGACAGTCCGTTGCGCAATCACACTCCTTTATCCTTGTCTCCATCCGGATCACCTCTTGCATGGGCTTTCAATTCTTTGGAGACGCCAGACTTATTTGATGATGTCCTTGCTGCTTTTCGGTTGTTCTGGGAAAGGGAATCATCGAGTTTGGACTTCACTTCTGAAAATTCGGCGGGTTATGAAGAGATTGTGGAAGAGGAAATCTTTATACTCGAAGATTAGTGCTGCATTTCAGTTGTTTTTGTTCAATTTCATCTTTTGTTTTATCAACTGGAGTGTAATTCTTGACAAAATGTTATTGGTTTTAGTTTTATTTTTGGTTTTCTTTAGTTAAATAAGGTCTTCAACACAGTTGGGGGTAATAATGTTGCAATTTGGGTGCAATTATAAAGTTTTATTTCTATATAAATTGCAATTTTCTATTCTGAGGATGAATTTCTGTCCTACATGCCTGTAATTCAACTGCTTTTTAGTCTCTCTGCATGTCCAGAGTTGTTTCTGATAGTTGGGAGTGATGTGGTTCATGCTCCCCATTGAATTCTGAAATTTTTGTGTTCGATCGATCGAGCTCATTTCGATCGATCGAAACCTGGAGGTTCAAGCGCTTGTATTTCATGTTCAATCGATTGAGGGATTTGTTTTCGATCGATCGACCATAGTTCGATCGATCGACCGAAGCTTTTAAACGAAGCGTCTTCAGAACACTTCTTCAGTTCCCTCACTTTCACTCTCGAGCGCTCGAGCACAGAGGAGGGGGCGACTCGGAAATTTTCGTGTCCTTGCACTCAATAAGACGCCCTGATCAACCCTCTAATCATCCTCATCGTCATATCATCATCCCCTCCACCTCCACTGCGTGTTCTACACCGAGGTAGGCCCTACTTGTTTTTGTTTTTCATTTCCCTAACGTTTGTGTTAAAAAATCCCAAGGGGGTGTCCCCTTGGTCTTAGGAGTTCCTTTTGATAGTTCATTGTGTATGCACCTTTTGTTTCCTCTGCGTTTCTGCGATCGCTGCACATCGCTGTGTTCGATCGCTCGAACTGGATTCGAGCGATTGAAGGGGAGCTGTTCGATCGATCGAACAATGTTCAAGCGATCGAACTCTACTCCAGTTCAATCGATCGAACCCAGTTCAATCGATCGAACTCCAGCAGTGGCAGTTTTGTTTCTTTTTCTCCCTGTTCTTATCTGTGTCATGTTGTGTCTTATTTTTAGGGCTGCCACATGAATCCAGTGACGGGCTACCATAAGTCTAAGCCCCTCAGCCGTATTATACCAGATCCGGTACCCGCACATGGGTTCCGGAATGACGAGGACAGGCTATGGTACGAGCGGTATTTTCAGACACGGATGGTGATGGTCGAGCGCCCTATTGAGCACATCTGGACGGAGAGCCCATGGTTCCTTACACAGATTCGCTCTATGCCTCACTGGTTCCATCTCCTTTCATTGGCCAAGAGTGTCAATCTGTCCTGGATTCGAGGCGCGTGTGCGACTATGATCAGCGACCCGGTTGCACCATTCACATACCATGCCTTCTTCCGGAGTCGCCCGTTCATCATCAGTCCCGCCACCGTTTCAGCCGCGTTGGGGGTACCAGAGGTACCAGATTATGTTTGCCCCCACCGGCCTGATGCACCAGTCACCCCACCATCCACTATTATCCGTGAGCTCACTGGAGGCGCCGTTCCGTCTTGGGATGGCGATGCTTTGATCGAGGACCACTTTCTCACTGATGGCTACCACATGATCTACCTGGTCCTCAGCAACTGCCTCCTAGTGACTTCCTATCGAGAGAAGATCGCGGCTTGGTATGCGCGAGTCTTATATGCAGTGGGGACAGGCCAGCCAGTTTGCATACCACGCCTCTATATTGACTTTATGGTCCACCCCACCCGTTTTATCTCGTCCAAGAAGCACCTGAAGGGTGCTTGGGCTATTCAGAGGGTTATGGCTGATGCCGGTTTCCCCATGCTTGCTGGAGACGATGTTCGTCCTTCTCCCCGCCGATTCAGCGAGGCTGCGGCTCGCCGCTCCGACGCCCAGAAGAGGAAGCGAAAGGGGAAAGGGAAAGCGAAGGTGAGGGGGAAGAAGAAGAGGCGTGGTGGGACGGACACGGAGGCGGGAGCTTCAGGGACACCTACCGAGGTGGAGGAGCTTGATTCCGATGATGATGAGGATGATCCAGTTGCTGCGGTTCGGCAGTTTGAGCTGCGACAGCAGTCGCAGACTCAGGCCCAGGGAGAGTCTTCTTCCTCTGTGCCTCTCCCGACGGTTCACGAGCTACTATTGGAGGAGAGAGAGGCCAGGATTAGACTCGAGGGCCGGATAGACCATCTCCAGACCTTGCTGGAGTCCATATTGATACCGATTGGGGTCGATTCGGCTGTTCACTCTACTCCGCATCCATCGATGGCCCCGTCTGCACCACCTACCACTGATCCATCATCTACTACTGCCCCGGATTCTGCTGCTACCGATCCTTTTCCCTCCTCTACCACTGATCCATCTGCTGCTGCCCCTGCTACTACCCCGTTGCCACCTGCTCCTATCGACATCCCTTCTGATGTAGCTGATGACGCGCCGTCTGGGGTCGATTAGTTTTAGTTGGGGAGATGGTGTTTATGTGTTTTTGGTTAGTTGTTGTACTATTTTTGGGTATGGTTTTGGTTGGTTGGACTGGTTGGTTGTTTTGGTTGGACTATTTGGTTGGATGGTTCTATATGGACATTATATATAACTGCTTTTATTTTATTCTGTTCATATTACAGTGGTTTAGATTGCTTGGATCATGATTTTTATCGTGTTACTTTTATCTATTGATCCTGTTTGTTTTGGAGATTGTGTTCTACTTTTCTATGCTAGGTTGCTTTGCTTGCGATCATCAATTTGCTCCATACAGGTGATACCCATCTATTTTATTTATTGAAAATCAACTTCTGGGGACTTTGTTGTTTTCAGTTGGGGGTAGGAGATAATAGATAGGTATACACCCGTAATAATCAGGTTTTGCAATTGGATATGTTTTTAAATTTAATGAGAACACAGTCTGTTAAAATTTTGAAAATTTTGAAAATTTTTATTATTGAATCGTATTGATAGAATAACTCTGAATAATCTCTCCTGCTTGTTAATTAGACAAGGACACATTTGTAGTATTCTCATCTTTTCATGGATTAAATCCACGCGTTTTCTGTATCACTGAAATGAATTGCATTTGTGAAGCTATTATGTACCCAATACTTTTATGCACTAATTGGCAGCTATGTAGAAAACCTGAAAGTTGAGTTAATATGAATATTGTGCGAAAAGAACAAGTAGTGGAAGCTAATAACCCTTTGTGAGCTATTGAGCCTGTTGGCCCAAAAGTGGAAACCTTAGAGGGGGGGTGAATAAGGTTTTAGCGGAAATTAACCTTTTAGAAAACTTAATTGCAATTTAAACAAGATCACAAGCAATTAACTAAAAAGAGAAGGGAAGAGAAACTTGCAAACCGATTTTTCAAGTGGTTCGGCAATCGCACCCCGCGGCCTACGTCCACCCCTCAAGAACACCTCTTGAGGATTCCTTTAATCCGATCTACTTACGGGTGTAGACCAAACCGTTCTCCCGGAGCACTTACGGGTGTGCACCAAACCGTTACAAGAGCCTATGATCTCTTCCAAAGAAGAACACCTCTTCTTTGCACACAAGGGTTACTAACCCTCAACCTTTACAAATTGATTGAATACAAATTAATAACTCTCTCTCTAGAGTGGATAATACAATTAAAAGCTCACTACAATTCACTATTTCAAAGATTACAATTGAAAGCTAGAGCAAATTGATAAACTCACACAACTAGGGCTCAAATGATAAAGTTTAAAGATCAAAGAGATGTGTGATGAATACTATGTTTTCCAATCAAAATCTCAACATGAAATGGTGTGGGAAAACATGTATTTATAGGCCTTGGAAGATTATAGCCGTTGGTGGCAAGTTTGGTAAATAAAAGCCACTTTAAAAACTAGCCGTTATGCCTTTCCAGGTCAATTCAGTCGACTGAACCTTGAAGCAGTCGACTGCCCCTTAAAGCAGTCGACTGGAATGTGTTTACAGAGGGTTCTGTTTGCATTCTGCTCAGTTCGGTCGACTGCCCAGTCGACTGCCCAGTCGACTGCCCCGTCGACTGCCCCTCTTTTTGACAGCCTGACACATCTCCACTAAAACGGCCATAACTCCCTCTACAAAACTCGGATTTTCGATCCGTTTGATGTTTTGGAAACTAGATTCAAATACCTTTCCAACCATATAAAATTCAACATCTAATTATTTTCCATTTGGTTGGACCATTGATTTAAAGATGATCCACTTAAAATTTATTTCCAAAACTTTAACTATTAGAGTTTGTTTGAGCCCCTATGAGTGTGAGATCAAGATGCCTTACAATGGTGGTCCTAGACTTCAACCAAGGATGAAATATCTTCAAGTCTTCAAGCTTGATCCTTGTTGAGCTCCTTGTAATCTTGATCTACATCAATTGAATCTCATGTACACAAAGATGGTAAAACATTGGTACAATATTAATACATGAGATTATATATGAGCATGAAAATGACTATGATAATAACAAGGAATGAAACAATATGAATTACATAATTATCATAGCATATTTGACATCATCAAAACATAATTAAATATGCCTTAATATACCTTAAGGCTAACAATCTCCCCCTTTTTGATGATGGCAAACAATCAATGAAAGATATGCCAATATAAGCACATTTGGTCATTTTCCTATTATCATTCATAATGGATATCATATGTTAAAGAACATGAATGATAACTACCCAATTACTTCTCCCCAATACTTCTCATATTTCTCCCCCTTTGACATTATCAAAAAGATTTGGGGATAAATCACAAAGCTCCCCCTCACAATAGGCATACAAATCAAAATGCCAAAAAGATACCAAAAAATAAACAAATATAACCACATGTGAGCAAATGAAACATGAAAGTGCTCCCCCTAAGCATGTGCAATGATAAAAGATACCAAAAGATATGAAAAGAGAGCATATTCTCCCAAAATATACCAATAATAAAGTTGGAGAACATAAAATCTATGAAAAACAAATATTCAGACGAGTCAGTCGACGCCACAGTCGACGGAAGTGGGCAGGGATTAAGATGTGCAAAAACAGTCGACGCCTCAGTCGACTTACCAATGCAGAATTAAAAGAAATCAAAGCCTCACAGCTAAATCAGTCGACTGTGTCGGGGTACCAGTCGACTGCTTTGTTCAGCAGTTCATAAAAATGACAGTTTAGCAGCAAAAATTTGAATGATTTACAAAACATCATTTTTCAAATAAGCAATATCAAGAGCATGATGATTTATGTAAAGACATATCCAAATCACAAGTGGATGAAACAAGATTTAAGCATAAAAAATCAAGTATGCATATCAAAACAAAATCAAAGTGATTTGAAACAAATTAATCTAACCTACTCCTACTAGGCTTAAGGTGAGAGATTTAACCATTGTCCAAGTGCCTCTTGGATGCTCCATTTGCCGAGGTGGTAGGAGAGGCCCTTTCCAATGTCATGAGGCAAAGATTGACAATCTCTTCACCATTTGAGTCGTCGTCCGATGATTCGCTCTCGGAACTACCATTAGTGGCCTTGATTGTCTTCTTTCCCGATTTTTCTTTCTTTAGAAACTTTGCAAATTTTCGGGTGATCTTTGTCATTTCCTCATCCTCATCACTCTCAACATCTTTCATCTTTTTCTTTGAGCTTGAGGATTTTAAAGCCATGTCTCTCCTTTTGGCCTCTTTCACTTCCAATTTCTTGTCTTCACTTTTGAAGACGGCCAATTCCATTTCATGAGTTATAAGTGAACCCATGAGTTGTTCCAAGGAGAGTGTTGAAAGCTCCTTTGCTTCTCGAACCGCCGTGACCTTTGGTTGCCAATCCTTTGGTAAAGACCTAAGCACTTTCTCAATCATTTCTTCATTAGTATAAACTTTACCAAGGTTTTTCAAGTTATTAATAAGAATAGTAAAACGAGAAAACATATCTCCAATAGATTCATATGGCAACATTTTAAACATTTCATAAGTTTGAACAAGAAGATTTATTTTTGATTTCTTAACTTGATTAGTACCTTCATGAGCAACCTCAAGTTTATCCCAAATTTCCTTTGCGGACTCGCAAGAGGAAATTCTATTGTACTCATTAGGGTCTAATCCACAATATAATAAATTCATTGCCATAGCATTTATTTTTATGAGTTTCTTATCGACATCATTGTATTCATCTACCGTCTTTGGAATAGAAAAACCGTTTTCAATTTTTGTAGGTCGATGAGGCCCTTTGACCACGATTTGCCATAAATCAAAATCTTGAGAAATCATATAGATTCTCATTCTATTTTTCCAATAGGCATAGTTTGAGCCATTAAAACATGGTGGTCTTAATGTCGATTGACCCTCACAATAATAAATGTAAGAAGAGTCGGTTTCCATTGGATCTTAACTCAAATTTTTCAAAATATTTTGAAAATAGAAGAGCCGAAGCTCTGATACCAATTGTTGGCCCAAAAGTGGAAACCTTAGAGGGGGGGTGAATAAGGTTTTAGCGGAAATTAACCTTTTAGAAAACTTAATTGCAATTTAAACAAGATCACAAGCAATTAACTAAAAAGAGAAGGGAAGAGAAACTTGCAAACCGATTTTTCAAGTGGTTCGGCAATCGCACCCCGCGGCCTACGTCCACCCCTCAAGAACACCTCTTGAGGATTCCTTTAATCCGATCTACTTACGGGTGTAGACCAAACCGTTCTCCCGGAGCACTTACGGGTGTGCACCAAACCGTTACAAGAGCCTATGATCTCTTCCAAAGAAGAACACCTCTTCTTTGCACACAAGGGTTACTAACCCTCAACCTTTACAAATTGATTGAATACAAATTAATAACTCTCTCTCTAGAGTGGATAATACAATTAAAAGCTCACTACAATTCACTATTTCAAAGATTACAATTGAAAGCTAGAGCAAATTGATAAACTCACACAACTAGGGCTCAAATGATAAAGTTTAAAGATCAAAGAGATGTGTGATGAATACTATGTTTTCCAATCAAAATCTCAACATGAAATGGTGTGGGAAAACATGTATTTATAGGCCTTGGAAGATTATAGCCGTTGGTGGCAAGTTTGGTAAATAAAAGCCACTTTAAAAACTAGCCGTTATGCCTTTCCAGGTCGATTCAGTCGACTGAACCTTGAAGCAGTCGACTGCCCCTTAAAGCAGTCGACTGGAATGTGTTTACAGAGGGTTCTGTTTGCATTCTGCTCAGTTCGGTCGACTGCCCAGCCGACTGCCCAGTCGACTGCCCCGTCGACTGCCCCTCTTTTTGACAGCCTGACACATCTCCACTAAAACGGCCATAACTCCCTCTACAAAACTCGGATTTTTGATCCGTTTGATGTTTTGGAAACTAGATTCAAATACCTTTCCAACCATATAAAATTCAACATCTAATTATTTTCCATTTGGTTGGACCATTGATTTAAAGATGATCCACTTAAAATTTATTTCTAAAACTTTAACTATTAGAGTTTGTTTGAGCCCCTATGAGTGTGAGATCAAGATGCCTTACAATGGTGGTCCTAGACTTCAACCAAGGATGAAATATCTTCAAGTCTTCAAGCTTGATCCTTGTTGAGCTCCTTGTAATCTTGATCTACATCAATTGAATCTCATGTACACAAAGATGTTAAAACATTGGTACAATATTAATACATGAGATTATATATGAGCATGAAAATGACTATGATAATAACAAGGAATGAAACAATATGAATTACATAATTATCATAGCATATTTGACATCATCAAAACATAATTAAATATGCCTTAATATACCTTAAGGCTAACAGAGCCAATCGTCATTTCTGAGGTGATTCTCATACATTGTCGAATGGTTTTCTTGCATATACTTGATGAATTCGTTGTTTAGTCTCAGTTTCTTTAAAAGTTTAGACTGCTTGTTAGAGGAGAACGTTCAGGATTTACCAATTACACTCAATGAACACTTAAGTGCTAAAAATTGAAAGTTGAGAAAATGATTTAAGCCATCGTTTACCCATTCTTTTACCTGATATAGCTTGTACCTACATTCATTGAATTGTTTCATTCCTAATCCCACCTTAATTAAATATTTCCAATATAATCATAAGAATTCATACCCTTGATCTATACCTTGACCTCATTGCGCCTTGATATATTTGTTGAGAATGAGTTATCAAAGTATGTGAAATGGAAGGAAGTAGTTGTGGGATGTTCCAGGTTAAAAAAAAAAAATGATGATGAAGGTTAAAAAAAAAAAAAGCATATGAAATGAATGGGAGATTGGGTGGAGAAAAGAATAAAGAATAAAAAGAGAAGTGGAAATTCCATCACATACTAAAAAGCACACTCTTCTCTACAACCCTCCTACCTACTAAATAAAAGCCGCAAGTCAAAGTCTTGAAGATTCTCAATAATTGATTTGAACATGGAAGTGTGAGTTGAGTTATCCACGGTATTTCGCTCCTCTAGTAAGTAGTGTTCCATTCATGAGACTATACACTCTTAAATGTCCGTTTTTCATAGAGTCAAGTATGAAAGCATTAGTATTTAGAATATCATCCCTATCAAAGCTTTCATACGATGTGTGATCATTGTAAAGCAAGTTTCTGAGAGACGTTCTTTTTTAGTGTGACCAATGTGAGAATTGAGCTAAAACTGCAAGTTTTTCAAGGTACAATAGTCTAGATAACTCTTAATAGGGTTGGACGCATGGTTGTTAATTTCACACACACACGGGTGCATGATGGTAACACATTTGTTATATTTTACTTGGTGATATAGGGGAGCATGTGGATCTCTTTCATGGGCTGATAGAGGATAGTATATTATTGTAGAGCTAAATTAACAGTTTAATGGAAGGGGGAATTCTACAAGTTATTCTAAATCTTTTTGAGCTTAAAATTGGAGAATTTTGTGGGTATATTCACTGCAAACCCTCACGAGACAACACTCGTCCACTAGGGGGAACCTAGGGGTTTAACGGCTTGTTGCATTCGCTAAATGCAACCGCGATTCCTGCGAAAGTGAGTTAGGATCTTTCTTTCTATCTTAGTTTAGGTTGTTTTTAGTTTTCCTTTGTTTTCTTAGTTGTGGTAGCATTAGTTTAGGAGTTTGTAGTTTATTTTATTTTCGCTTTATCGCTAGGGACTAGCAATAAGCTAGTTGGGGGTTGTGCAAAGCGGGGGTATTTGTAAAATACAACCGCGCTAAAAGGAAGAATTGTATTAGTTTTTATCACAACTTCCCGTGTTATCTGCAATTTGCATTACAAGGCTAATTTTCATACAATATGATTAATCTATGATAAGTTGTATTGTTTTAGCTGTTGTTTGTGCAGATTACTGCTGTGTGGACTAAACAGATGAACATCAGAATAAATGGAATGCTAGAATGAAAACAAAAGAAGTCAAAGCTGAAACGTGGAGTTCGATCAATCTAAGACGGTTCGATCGATCGAGCGTTCGATCGCTTGATGAGTGTTGAAGCGCTTGAAGAGTAAGGGTTCGATCGATCGAGAGCAGTTCGATCGATCGAACGGGGTATTTCCAGTAACATTCGTGCGCGCAGCAGATGCGGGTTTTTAACCCTAGTTTCTTAGGTTTCTTATATATATGTGTATTGTTTACGTCCAGAACGACGCCCACATTACATTTTTACAGTTTTAGAGAGAGAGATAGAGAGTTTGCTTGTTTTTTGTAGGTTTCCATTGAGTTTTTGCATTGTGAACCGGATTTCTCTAAGTTTAATACAAGTACTCTTCATTCCAGGTTATTTATATATTGTCATTCACATTCTGCACTTTGTAGTCGTAGTTTAATCGCTCATCTTGTAGTATTACATGCTAGATATTTTTAAAACCATAGTTTTTAGATTTTCCATGAAAAACTCGCAACCAAACAAGGTGTTAATGTTTTCTTACGTTAAATATCAATCTGTGACACTCCAGACGATGTCTGAGTAGTCCCAGGTTGGGAGAACACGATGAAACAGTGATCTCCAGCTTCTGCCATGCAGCAGAATAATCGCTGTGTTCGATCGATCGAAGTTAGTTCGATCGATCGAACCAGAGACAGTCAAGCGATCGAAGTCATTTCGATCGATTGAGGGATGAAGGTCTTCGATCGATCGAAAGCGTGTCGATCGATCGAACTCCCTGATTCTTGAGGATGTTCCCTGCAGTATTCCAGGACCTTTTGTTTTAAGATTTGTTATCATTCTGTCCCAAATAAATGCTCAGTTTGTCAAAACAGTTTTTAAAACTAAGGCCTAAGGCATTTTCTTTCAATACATTTTGCAAACCATCTTCAATGCTGACACCATTGAGGATGCAAGTCTTAACTATTGGATTAAACCGCTTTCACGTATTTTAACTTAATTGTGATGATATGGTCCCGGTCATGAAAGGGCCATGGATTCTCCATCTTTAGAGGAATACGGAAAACTGTGGGTAATGTACTCCTTTGTGCTTCAAGACAAATGCATGGTAGATGGCTAGATTACTGCGGATTCGTGTAATCCCAACACTTTCTTTTTAAAGTTAAACATCCTAATTTAGAGTACTGTTTTAATTAGCTAGTTAGATCGTTAATCATTTTCCTTAGTAATTTTAGCTGTGGAACTTTGTGTTCCGCACCATTGCTTAATCTTATTCATTTTATTTTGCTTTCGTTTGAGGTTAGTCTAATTCAATAGGTCAACACCTTCCCTGTGGGATCGACCTGGTCTTACCAGATATTACTTGCACGTCTACCTACACTTGGGTATTGTACAAGAGCGCACAGAAAAATTCTCGTGTCACCTAGTACATCAAAGAGGGATAGAGATTGACAAAAATAAGGCTCGGGCTATCTAGGCAGCAAAGCGACCAGCTAATAAGAAAGAGCTTCAGAGATTACTCGGACAGATCAATTTCCTAAGAAGATTTATATCAAATTGTGCAGGGAAGACCTAAGTATGGACCCCACTATTGAAGATCAAGACCGATGAAGACTTCAAATGGGAAGACAACCATCAACAAGCCTTCGAGGGAATTAAACAATATTTGTCAACCTCTCCAGTATTAATGCCACCCAAGAAGGGTAGGTACCTGAAATTGTATATATCAGCCTCTGACTGCTCTATAGGAAGTATGTTAGCTCAGGATAATGAGCAAGGCAACGAGCAGGCCATTTATTACTTAAGTAGAATTTTGACTCCGATCGAGCAGCGCTATGCGCCGATTGAGAAGTTATGCTTGGGATTGTATTTTTCCTCACAAAAGTTAAGAACATATATGCTGCCCGTTTTCACTTACATAATATGTCAAACTGATGTGATAAAATATATGTTGTCAAGACCAATCATGAGAGGCCGAATTGAAAAATGGACCCTGGCCTTGATGGAATTTGCCATCCAATACCGATCGCAGCAATCGGTCAAAGGCCAGGCCATAGCCAATTTCTTGGCCGATCACCCAGATCCTATTGATTTGGGAGAACTGCCTCTAACACCCAAAGTTCTGAGCACCTCCTTAGTCCCATGGACATTGATTTTTGACGGTTCCAAAAACGCAGAGGGTGCTGGGGCAGGTGTGGTAATTGTATCACCCAAGTACAAGAAGACAAAAATGTCATTTTGGCTCAATTTCAAATGCACTAATAATTAGGCCAAATACGAAGCGCTTATCATCGGACTAGAGATACTCCTTGAAATGGGGGCATCGTCCGTATACATAAAGGGAGACTCAGGGTTGGTGATCGGACAGATAGCTGGAGAATTTCGAATAAGAAGTTGGGAGCTCTGCCCATTCCATGCTGTGGCCACTCAACTCATGGAGGCATTTGATGACATTAGCGTGAGTTATATTCCAAGAACCTCAAATACCGAGGCCGATAAGCTGGCAAAAACTGGATCAGCCTCATCTTCTCAGAAGAACTTAGAAGACCAATTCATCACTGTTCATGTCCGATCATTACCATCCGTTGCAAAGAGAGGTTGGTATTCTACCGCCAATTCGGTCTTAATGGAGGATGACAATTGGAGGATCCCCATTATTAAATACCTGAATCACCCAAATGTCAGGGTAGATCGAAGAGTTAGATTATTTGCTGTCCGATTCGTGGTGCTCGATGGAGAATTATTCAAGAAACCAATCGGTGACGACGTGATCTTGAGGTGTTTAGGGAAGAAACAGGCCATGCAGGTTATGGCCGAGGTACATTAAGGGATTTATGGGGCACATGAGGCCAGCACAAAGATGAAGTGGTTACTGAGAAGATATAATTATTACTGGCCTGGTATGTTGAAAGATTGTATCAGTTATGCTAAGGGATGTCAAGCGTGCCAAAAGCATGGTCCGATCCAGCATGTGCCAGCTAAAGAGCTGCAACCCATAATCAAAGTATGGCCGTTTAGAGGATGGACGATGGATTTAATTGGCAAAGTCCTACCGCCATCATCGGGCCAGTACTGTTTCATCATAGTGGCTATGGACTACTTTACTAAGTGGGCTGAGGCCATACCTTGTAGAATGGTGACTCGGGCCACCATAATAAAATTCATTGAAGAACACATTATCCATAGGTTCGGCCTTCCAGAAACAATTACGGCCGACCAAGGATCTGTGTTCACAGGGACGGAAACATCGACTTTTGCAGAAAGTAGGGGGATCAAAATTCTCAATCTACGCCCTATTATGCACAGGCTAACGGACAGGCCGAGTCCACAAACAAGATCCTCAAAGGGATTATTGAGAAGATGATTATTGAAAATCCTAGGGAATGGGATAAGCTCTTGTCTGAAGCTTTATGGGCCTATCGGACATCCAAAAGGTCAAGTACTGGAGTTACACCGTTCATGCTGACCTATGGGCATGACGCTATGTTACCTATGGAAGGTACTGTCCGATCGTCCAGAAGAGCTTTACAGAATCAGCTAGAGCCTGCTGAGTACACTGAGGCTATGATAGCTGAGTTAGAGGGGCTCAATGAAATGAGGCTCATGGCCTTATATTCATTAAAAGTGCAAAAGCAACGGGCAGCCCGAGCTTATAACAAAAGGGTGAAAGAGAAGTCTTTTTGCACAGAGGATTTGGTATAGAAGGTCGTGCTACCTATTGGAGATAAGGATAACTGTTACGGTAAATGGTCGGTCAACTGGGAAGGCCCGTTCATCGTCCATGAAGTCAAGAGAGGTGGTGCATACAGGCTACGTGATCTGGATGGAACAGTTCATGTCCGATTAATAAATGGTCAGAATTTAAAGTCCTATTATCCTACGTTGTGGGAGACCATTGACCTTGACTATAAACCAAATCCTAGGTTGGAATATGATCAATTGATCAATTATGAACTGAGCCCGAATGATTTAAAGAAAACATCGTTTTGTATTAATAAAAGCTGAGCACAACTTACTTACAAAGATGATGAAAAAAGAAAAAAAAAATTTATACAAAAGTACAAAATGAGAGTCGGCCCAAAATTCCTAAGTTTAGCCCTCAAGTCTTCCCAAGTCTTGATAGCTCCAGACCGATCTCGTTTTGCTTTTTCAAGTTTTTGGGCCCATGCTTGGGATATCGGGACACTGGCTTGTAGTTGATCACTGCACTTTTGGGCGTCACCACCAAGTGAGGATAGCACTTCATCAATTTTCCCCAGGGCGGCGTTGTTGGTGGCGACCTCGGTCTCACACTGGGCAAGCTGAGCTTTAAGTGCAGCAATACGGATTTGCAGCCAAGAGTCCCTTGCTAGTACCTGAGTCCGAGAAGCCTTCCCCGCTTCAAACTTCGCCTGGGCCCCCTCTAGAAACTTCAATGCCTTTTGCCGTGAGCCTAAGTGAAGCTCTGCATCAGCCTGAATCTTCAAGGCCGATCAATCTAGGAGACGGCAGCTGGGGAGTCTTTCTTGTATCTCATGGAGTAAGGATAGCTGCCCGTCAGAAAGAGAAGGATCGGCCATGATTGTGTTCAAGGCTGCTTCAACGTCAGCAGCAACAGGAAGGCTAGAGAGGTCCTGATCAGCAAGCCCGAAGATTAGTTCTTTTGCTTGTTGAAGGCGTGAAGGTGAGACCGCCTCGGGCTCCAGTGAGCCAAGGTAAAAAACTCCTAGGTCCAGGCCCGAGAAGAAATCGTTGAAGGGAATGTATGGCTCTGGACCCATGGGAACGGCCTGTGCAAAAGAATAGCAATCAGAAATTCTCTTAGAGTTTATGAATGAAGTAAAATAAACAGACTGTACCTGGGCATGAGAACCAAGCGAGGCCGAGATCTCGTCACGAACATCGGCCTCACTTGGTTGGGAAGTTGTGGGTTGAGAGGAAGACTGAACCGGCCCTGAAGAAGAAGGAGCGTTGCTGGTTTCTACACCTGACTGGTTGAGGCCGTTGTAGCCTGTAAAACTTTAGTCCCTAGGACCGAGCCCGAATCATCAACACCGGCCTCAATCCGTAGAGTTGCAGAATCCTCAGGAGGGGTTAGCTTCGGCCACAACCGGTTCCCTTGTTGCTGGAATGGAAGCGCCGACGGCTGCATTAGGTTCGTCCAGCCCGGAGGGAGCTTCAACTATAGTGGGGACGGCCTGGTCAACTTCTTCTCCAGTTGCCTCCATAGCAGCCCCAGCATCGGCCACACCCTCACTACTTGAAGAGAGGACGACTTGCTCAGGAACGTGGCCAGTAAGAGCAATGTCTTCCTCGCCACTTGAAGGGGTTAGAGGGGGCACGATGTGAAGCGGCATCACTCTCACGACGACCGGTTCCAGGTAGGACGCTGCGGATGCCGGAGATGCAGGAAGAGTTGGAGGAAGAGTCTGAGGCTGAATAGGTTGTGATGGGTCCTCTACAGAGTCCTCATCAACAAGCTGAAAAATAGAGAAAAAGGATAAGTACTAAAAGAACAAAATCGGGCTTAACGGCTAAAAAAAAAAAAAAAAAAGAAAAAAAAAGGTAAATCTAACCTGAGTTGTTGAGGCGGTGTTGTTTTCTGTTTCTTTTGAGCAGGCCCTTTGCTCGGAGCTGGCTTGAGGGGCCGGTTTTTTGGTAACTTGCTTGCGCCGGACTAGAACTGCTGCTGGGGCAGGAGCATCGGCCTCAGTGGCCGATGATGCGGTGAAAGGTACAAGTGCCTCAGCAGCAGTGTCTTTAAATAGCTGGCCTGCCCGATCACCCCACCATTGGGTGAATTCTTCGGATACCACAAGCCGGGCAGAGAAAGGTGTGAAGTTGAAAGCGGCTTTGAGCTTGTCCGACCGTTCTTTTATTTTCTTTGCTTGCCCATCATTGACGATAAGGTCGCGTTCAACCCAGTCTACATTGACAGTGATGCCAGGGGGAACGGACATGAGTTGGGTAAGCCCGAATTGGCGGGCATAGAGAGGAGCAAAGTAATACTCTGCCCCACACTTATTGTTGGCCAAAGGAATACTAGGGCTAAAGATTATGTCCCTAGCTACTAAGTAGCTAGAGAAGATTTTATTGTAGGTGGACTGGGTGCCCGAGGCCCAATTAGAAGGGTTGTTGGAAAGTTGAAGGAATGAAGAAAATTGGAGTGAGAAGAAAGGGGTGAAGAGGTTTATGTCCCTAGGGGAGCAGCCTTGATAGAAAAAAGTAAAATACTCCTCAAAGGAGTGTGAAGAAGGTGCTACGTCCATAAATTGGACGGCAGAAATAGGAACATCGGCCATTTGGCGAATGGCTGGTTGAAACTCTGGGAAGTAGGAATACAGCCATAGTTGAAGTACCCATATCGGGCTTCCATCAGCCCCAAAGCCCCGAATGAACGAAATCTGTTATGCCTCGGACTAGGTGTGCCCAAACAAGTGTAGCCATGGCCAAGGGCTTCCCTGATGCAAGAGCCAAAGCCAAGGTGGTGTGTTCTTTGGTAATGGCTTGGCTGGCCGAGCAGAAGAGGTATTTGTTGAGCCAGTAAATGAGGAAGGCGGTATGTTCGGCATCGGACACCTCCGTCTCATCAGCACCGATGCAGGCAGTCAGAAAGCCTTCGTAGGCTGTAATCGGTCTATACGAAACGGCCCCATCCCTAATAGTCTCTTGTTGGGGATAAGCAAAGCTGGCTATTCCGACGTCAAGCCCGGGGATAATTTCTTGCCCGTGAGGGCGAAGACCGAGCAAATAACTGATGTCCTTGATGGTGGGAGCCATTGGTCCGCAGCGGAAAAGAAAGCCGTTGCAGGATGAGGACCAAAACAATAAGGCAGAGAGAAGAAGAGGTTGGTCTATCTCTATTCTAGACCGACTGAGCATTATGGCATCATAAATGCCCGTTTGTCTCCAGATAGTAGCCTTGGAGGCCGATACCCTAACCACCCATTTATCCCAGTCTGCAGCAGGGGTCGGCCAGCCTCGAATAGGCTGGGTAGCAGTTTGAACCTTGTTCCAGTGGGTAGGGACCTGCAGGAACGCTTCGTTTTCCACCGGCGAATACAGGGGAAGAAAAGCCGCCGGAGGATGGCCGAGAAATGCCACTCCTAGACCTGGTGCTACTGGAGAACCGTCGGAGGAGCTATAGGGAGTCAGGTAGTCAGTAGAGATCTCAGCGGCGTGGTTTTGGCTAGAGTCCTAACCTCCTTGCATCAATTTTGTGGTGGTGGAGCGTCAACGAATGTCTTCTTTCCTTTGGAAGTGGTGGTCGGAGCTGTTTTAGGAGCCATATCTGCAGAGGAGAGTATTTCGCCGGAAAAAATGGAGGTTTTAGAGAGAGAGGCTCTGTTTGCTTGAGCTGTTTAAAGAGAGGGAGTAAGATTGCAAATGAGGGAGGTAAAGAGTTTTGAAAATCTTGCTGTTTAAATACCACGCCGTTTTAATCATGATGCATTAAATGTGGAGTGATTGGTGGGATTCTTCATGATCTGACATTCTCTGTATGCTTGACGCGTGGCAATTTTAAAATTCAAAACGTCACATCAATCAAGGCGGGACGTTTGATATGACCTTTTGGGGGGCAATTGTTTGCACCCAAAAACCGTCAAAGGTTTTTGAGCCCGAGCCGCGTGAAACTGGATAGAGGAGAGACCGGGCTAGGGAATATATGACTCATCGGACTTAAGCATAGACGTGAGACCAATGATAGGTACAAGGCTGTTGGGTGTTGTGAGGAGAGCCCGATGGGAAAGACGAACATGTGTGAGGATTATCAGGCTTTGGAATAATATAACCCAATGCACTGTTAGCCCGATGGTGGATTGAAGCAACACGTTGGCCAATCGGACACCGTGGAATGAAGGATGGCTGTAGCAGTCTGATTGGCCATGGGCATTTGGAGAAAGGTAATCGGGCATGAGGAAAAGCATGGAAATGGGTCGAGCCCGATTCATCCAGGAGAGTAATTGACGAGGTCGATGGACTGAAAGGAGAAGGCGGTGCTATTCACAACTGTCATGATGACGTCATCTCATAGTTTTGGAAACAAGAGTCCGTTCAGGAAATAAATCTGATCGTGTCCAGCTGGATTTAGACGTTTGATCCCTAAATTAAAGAGATTGATTCAATCAGAATCTGGATAAGGTAGGAGTCAGAGATAAGGAAGGTCTCTTCCACCATCAGCTAATCAGTCACGCAGCTTGGGGCGCAAGCTAAGGAGTCCTTTTCTAATCAGGAATCATCCAAGGCCACTATAAATATTCAGGCAGGCCAACCAAGCGGGGGACTCTGCGTCATCTCGAAACAGCATACGCACTGCATTCGAAGAATTCAAAGCACTCTTAAGTCTTTATGTTTTTCAGCATATAGCAAATAGGTCTGTCCTGTTTTGTTATTTTTTTTTGTTCTTTTGAATAATCAGTCGGCTCTGGTTTTTTCTTTAAATTTGTTTATTTGTTTTCCAAACATTTAATAAATACTACGTTTTATTAATCCGTTTGTGATTGTTTACCTGTTAAACTTGACACTGTTTAGCTTGTGCGCTTCAGTACTGCTAAAGAATTTATGGTGAGGGTACTTTCCTACTCACTACACACAATCACTCTGTTTAGAAGTCAGATTCATAAAGTCTTGTGTATCACTCACACAAGCGGTTAGGAAATTAGTTTGCACGCACACACACACACACCGAGTCTGTTTGGCTCTGGCACGCCTGCGCAAATTACAAGCAAACACTAAGACACTAGATCTATTGACGAAAATAAAAAAAATGGCAATGGTGAATTTACATGAATAGATCATCATATCTGAAATGGCAACACGCTTCTTAAAGGGGACAATAGCGACAAAGATGACCCTGGACCCAAGAAGAGAGATAGAAAAGTCTTAGAGATAGAAAATTATGTTAGTTCAATAAAAATTCAGTTCTTGGGTGATTTCTAAGCCAATCATGGACTCATATGTACAGTGGTGGAAAATGAAATCTACAAATGGGGGGCCATGATTGAATGAATGAGCATATACTGGTGGATCTATACAGGAGTTCAGGGGCAGTGTCCACGATGCGATTTTTTTGGGGTAAAAGTTTCAATGGAAAGCAATATTTTTTTTTTGATACTTACCTGGATCCAGACTGTATACACCCCCCCCCCATACACACACACACACACACACACACATACACACACACACCCCTCAATCCCAACCCAACCCCAAATTCTTATAATGGACCACATCAAAGTCCAACAAAGGCCACTCATTCCGACTGAAGAATAACTGGGGGCAAGCAACTAGAGTCCCCTATGCGGACTCGAACCCCCTCCCTCCTCCCTCCCCACTAAGAACGGAGAGGTTATGCCAATTGGACTACAGTTCGCTCGGCAATGAAAAGCAATAATTGAGTATAAAAGAAACTAACCAACCACCCAACCAATCAAAGGAGGAGCAGGAAATATTCATTTATTATTATTATTATTATTATTATTATTATTTTGTGGGGGGGGGGGGGTGTTGTTTGGGTTGGGGCTGTGTTCTGAGGACCATTGCCCCTTAAAAAAAATTTGGGGTCTATTTTTACATATTTGATAATGAGAAAAAAAATAATGAGATAAATATAAACTATTTGATATGGTGTCAAACTGTGTTTAAAACACTTAATTGAATTGGGAAAAATGTGAAAATAGATATTGATACGTCCAGAAATATTCTGTAACTGTCCAACCGCCACGTGGTCAGAGAATAGCCCGGATAGTCCAGAATGGGAGCATGGAGCCCACACTTCCGAGGTGTTCAGCTATAACCGTCCGGGATACTCGGCAGCCCGGGGACGGGGTGTAGTGACTCCCCGTCAGGCGCGGAGTAGATGGCGTCTCCCATTGTTTCCTTGTACGGCCATGACTCTATCAGGAAAGAATCAATGGTTTCCTAAGCCACTTAGGAAACTCCCCTAATGTTGTGCAAATCTATTGTGATTAGATTAGGCTTCCTAATCTAGTAAACTTACCATGTAAGGGTGGACTCTTACATCTATAAAAGAGCCCACCTATCCTCCCTAGGGAGATTCGAAAATCAATTCTCTACGCATACAAGCACGTATTAGAGAACTCACCACTTACACGCATACACCCGGCCGGTATTACTGGGAGTGCTGCCCATCTTGTCGGCTCACCAGGCCCGCCGGTGATCTGCTAGTGAGAAGCGCATAGACACAACCGTGGACGTAGGTCACCTTGTTAACGGGACAGAACCACATACAAACTTCCTCTCACTTTGCTTTATCGTTTAAATCTCGCTTACCAACTTTCGGCATCATCAGTTTGGCGCCGTCTGTGGGAAAATCGACACAGTTTTCTCATCAACTAAAATCTTTGACTGATCAACATGCCGCCAAAGAAAGGTAAGAAAACCGCCGACTCAACCGGTCAGGAGGACCTACAGATCGAGCCACGGGCTACCTCCATGACCACTGAACAGGTCACGGCGGCGCTGGAGCAACTCTTGGAGGGCCAGCTCCGAACACAACGGCAGATAGAGGCGCTTATGGCCCAGCACGAAAAGGTGGTCGGGGACCACGAGAAAGGCCTTTCGCAGGAGAAGCGGCCTGAAAAGAGCGTTCTTGGCCGAGGGCCCGCCCGAATGCGCGGAAAAACCCAATCTGCTCCAGTGTCCCAACCGGATCGAGAACGTCATGCAGAGGGCGAACGTAGCCAGGCTACTAAGCGCTCGCAGGGAGGACCTCGGTACGTTCCTCGCCGAGTGGAGGACGCCAGGATCATCATTGACTGGCGGCGAGCTGCAAGGAGAGAAGCGTCCGGACGAAAAGCCCGGGGATCGGTCGATGATCCACCCATCCTGAACCAGGGGGATCTTAGGCACAGGCTATCCCGAACCCCCAGCCGAGTGCTATCCCCGAGGTCGACGTGCTTTGAGGATGAGGCCTCATCGTCTGACCCCACCTATCACTCGGACACAGAAAGGAGGACCGGGCGCACTGACATCAAAGCCCAGGTCGAGGAGCTGCAACAGAAGATTGAGAGGCTGAACCGCAAGTCCGGTCACGACCTCACGAATACAGAAACAGAGTCGCCCTACACCAACCGGGTGACCCAATTTCCAATTCCGCAGAAGTTCAAACCCCCTCATCTAAGCTCATATGATGGCACAGGGAGCCCGGTGGACCACATCCGCACCTATAAGGCGCAGATGGCATTGGTCACAACGACGGACGAACTGCTGTGCCTGGCCTTCCCCAGTACTCTCAAGGGGCCCGCTGCACAATGGTTCCACGCCTTGAAGCCTCGGACGGTGGACAACTTCCAAGCCCTCGGCAAGTTGTTCATCAGCCAGTTTGTTGGGATGCTCGACCGGTCGCAGCCGGACACCCAGCTCCTTACCGTCAAACAGCGCAAAGGGAAGTCCTTGAGGGAGTATGTGGACCGCTTTAATCAGCAAAGACTCCTGATCCGCAACCTCAATGAAACGGCTACAATCATGGCCTTCTGTTCGGGAGTTCAGCACACCAAGGTGGCCACGTCGTTCCACCGCGACCGACCAGCAACCCTGGTGGAGCTCTCGGAAAGGGTCGGAAAATATATCGATACTGAGGAATTCCTAAAGGCGAAATGTGCCGGCCAGACAGGAGATGAATCCCCGAAGGCCAAGCGCAAGCGCGAGGGATTTGAGAAGAGCTCGGGAAAGAAGCCGAAGCAGGATCAGAGAGATGTAAGGGGTCAGCCCCAGACTACTTTCACGCTTCTTTCCCGCCCGATCCACGAAGTTATGGCCGCCACTGAGGCGCAGAGGCTGCTTCTGCAGCCAGCTAAACTCAGAGCTCCGCTCGGTAAGAGGAACCGGGACAAGTTTTGCCGATATCACCGGGATCATGGCCATGAGACGGAGGACTGCTTCAAATTGAAGATAGCGATAGAGAGGCTGATTGAGCAAGGACACCTCGCCGAGTTCGTCACAGAAGCACGGCCTCGGCAGGATGCCCGGGCTCCTAATCAGCCACCGCCACCACTCGGCCATATCAACGTGATCTCCGGAGGAGCATCAGGCGGTGGTGACTCACAGTCGACACGGAAGAGCATGCCCGGGCGTCCAGAGCGGATGTCTGGCAGGTCCAATCCACCGGGTCCTCACCAACTGACATTCTGACGTTCACCTCCGACGACTTACAGGGGATTCACTGCCCCCATGACGACCCGCTAGTAGTGACGCTTTCTATAGCTAACTATATGGTCCAGAGGGTACTGGTCGACACAGGCAGCTCGTCCGACATAATGTTTACAGCGGCATTCGACCAACTCAGGATCGCCCGGGATCGGCTCCGGCCGGTTGCCACTCTCCTAGTTGGATTCAACGGCTCCAGCACTCAACCGCTCGGTACGATCGAGCTCCCAATTCTCATGGGGACCTACCCGCAGCAGGTTTCCGTGCTGACTAATTTTGTGATAGTGGAGGCCCCCTAGGCCTACAACGTCATCCTTGGCAGGCCGACTCTCAACAGAGCTAGGGCGGTTGTCTCCACATATAGCCTGATAGTCAAGTTCCCAACCCTGCAGGGGCCTGGGGTCTTGCGCGCGGATCAGAGCACTGCCCGTAGTTGCTACGTGAGCTTATTACGTCGGGGGGCAATAACAGAAACGTTAAACATCCAAGAGATGGACCCCCGGGACCAGAGAGGCTCGATAGGACCAATGGAAGAATTGGAACAGGTCATGCTGGACCCCGAACGCCCGGACCGCACAGTCAGCATAGGGACCTTATTGGAGCCTGCCTTGAGGGAGAAGTTGACCCAGTTCCTGAGGCAGAATCAAGATGTTTTTGCTTGGAGTCATGAGGACATGCCCGGGATTGACCCCCGGGTAATGTCCCATCGTCTCAATGTCAGCCCGGACTACCGCCCAGTGAAGCAGAAACGAAGAGGCATGGCCCCCGAGAGGCAAAAAGCAGTGGGTGAGGAGATCGAAAAGCTCTTGAAGGTGAACTCTATCCGAGAGGTCCACTATCCTGATTGGCTGGCTAATGTTGTCCTGGTCAAGAAAAGTAATGGGAAGTGGAGAATGTGCGTGGATTTCACTGACCTCAACAAGGCCTGCCCCAAGGACTGCTATCCGCTGCCCAGGATAGACCTCCTTGTCGACTCAACAGCAGGCCACTCACTCCTCTCATTCATGGACGCTTACTCGGGGTACAATCAGATTAGCATGTACCCCGGGGATGAAGAGAAGACGGCCTTCATTACTGACCAGGGCACGTATTGCTACAAAGTCATGCCATTCGGCCTCAAAAACGCCGGGGCTACCTACCAGCGCCTGGTCAACTTCATTTTCAAAGACCTCATCGGAAAATCCATGGAAGTGTACGTGGATGACCTCCTGGTCAAGAGCCGAGACGAGCCTGACCACCTTGAGCATCTGGCTGAGGCCTTCATCATTTTGAGAAAATTCAAGATGAGGTTGAACCCGGCCAAGTACACTTTCGGGGTCTCGTCCGGGAAGTTCCTCGGTCATCTAGTCAGCAGGCGGGGAATCAAGCAAACCCCGATAAAATCCAAGCTATCATCAACATGCGGTCACCTAAATCAACAAAAGAAGTTCAAAGCCTAGCCGGACGGGTGGCCGCACTTAATAGATTCGTGTCCCGAGCTACCGATCGGTGCCTGCCGTTCTTCAAAATCCTCCACAAAGCCTTTCAGTGGTCCGAAGAGTGTGAGGAGGCATTCCAGGAACTCAAGAAATACCTGGCCTCACCTCCTCTATTGTCGACACCGGCATCCGGAGAGGAACTGTTCCTGTACTTGGCGGTGTCACCGTCGGCGGTTAGCTCAGCACTTATCCGGGAAGAGCACGGGATACAGTTCCCAGTGTATTACACCAGCTGGGCATTGCAAGGTGCGGAAAGTCGATACTCCCGTATCGAGAAGCTGGCCTTCGCCCTCATCACCTCAGCCTGAAGGCTCCGCCCGTACTTCCAGGCCCATGCCATCGTAGTGCTGACCGATCAGCCCCTCCGCAAAATTCTCTCTCAGCCAGACACATCCGGGAGGCTCGTCAAGTGGGCATTGGAATTGGAAGAGTTTGAAGTAACTTACCGACCTCGGACGGCGATCAAGGGGCAAGCGGTAGCGGACTTTCTGGTTGAGTTTACATACCCCGAAGACCCGGTCGAAGAATCCGAGCCACCAGCCTTACCGCCCGGATTAGACTCCGACACTCCGACCTGGGTGCTGCACGTGGATGGCTCCTCCAATCAACAAGGCAGTGGAGCTGGAATTATCTTGACTACCCCCGACGGTATCCAGCTCGAATATGCTCTACGATTCGGGTTTCGCGCCTCCAACAACAAGGTCGAGTACGAAACCCTTTTGGTCGGATTGCAGTTGGCCATCTCGATGAGTGCGCAGCAGGTCCAGGGCTACAGCGACTCCCAGCTTGTGGTCAACCAAGTAAATCAAGAATATGAAGCACAGGAAGACAACATGGTAGCCTACTTGGCTCTTGTCCGAGCGGCTTCCAAGAAGCTCCGAGGTTTCTCTATCACCCAGATACCTAGAGAAGAGAATACCAGAGCAGACCGGCTCGCTCGCCTCGCTTCGTCCTCTGAGTCAGACCTGCCCGGGATAAGGATACAGTTCCTAACCGAGCCAAGTGTGATCAACTCAGAAAGCATGGAGGTCGACCCGGTCTCTCTGGGACCAAGTTGGATGGACCCGCTCGTGACAATCTTAACGACGGGAAGGCTGCCAGATGACAAGGATGAGGCACGCAGGATCAAGTACCGGGCAGCGCGATATCACCTCCTTGACGGCATTCTCTATAAAAGGGGATTCACTATCCCGTACCTCCATTGCGTCCATCCTGCGCAAGTGCAAGCAATACTGTTTGAAATCCATGAAGGTGTGTGCGGAAACCACATTGGAGGACGAGCGCTTTCCAGAAAGGCCCTACTGCAAGGTTACTATTGGCCGACCATGGCCCGGGATTCGCAGGAATATGTTCGAAGATGTGACAAGTGTCAGCGGTATTCTCCCATGATCAATCAACCGGGGGAACTCCAAACACCGGTCCACAGTCCCTGACCATTTGCCCAGTGGGGAATCAACATTGTTGGTCCCTTACCAATCGGGAAAGGGCAAGTCAGATTCGCCGTGATAGCCGTTGACTATTTCACCAAATGGGCCGAGGCCGAGCCCTTGGCAACGATAACCGAGCGAAAAATGGAGAGCTTCGTGGAAAGAAATATCCTCAGCAGGTTCGGTATTCCACGAGTTATAATCAGTGATAACGGCCGACAGTTCGACACACCTGTCTTCAGGCAGTTCTGCTCGGGCTACGGGATATTAAACCACTACTCCTCCCCCGAGCACCCGCAAGCTAATGGTCAAGCCGAGGTAAACAACCGTATGATATTGCAGTCAATTAAGACAAGGCTTGAAGGCGCGAAAGGCCTGTGGGCGGAAGAACTACCAACTCTACTGTGGACCTACCGCACTATGCCCCGAGCAGTCACCGGCGAGACCCCATTCTCCTTAACCTACGGTTTTGAGGCAGTGGTCCCTACAGAGCTCGGACTGCCGACATACCGGGTAACCAATTTTACCAATTTGGACAACGGAGAAGCTCTCAGGACGGAACTCGACCTGGTGGAAGAGAGAAGGGACCAGGCCTACCTCAAGGTGGCAGCTTACAAGCAAAGGGTCTCGCGGTATTACAATAGAAAGGTGAAGCACCGTAGCTTTCAAGTTGGGGACCTTGTCCTCAAGGCGGTGAACCAATCAACCCGAATCCCGAGCCACGGCAAGCTGGGGGCAAACTGGGAAGGCCCGTATAAAGTAACTCGGGTTAACCGGCCGGGAACCTATTGGTTACAGAGCATGGACGGGAATGATCTCACCCATCCTTGGAATGTGCAACACCTCCGCAAGTACTATCCATAGCATCGGACCACAGGGGTTTAGTATCATAGACAAAATTCTTTTTGTAGCTCCGATTGGGCGATAGACATATTTTATTAATAAAGTTACATGGTTCTACTTTCAAAAAATCTCTCTTGCCACCAAAAGACCTCGGGCTTAACCCCGAGGCACCAAAAGACCTCGGGCTTAACCCCGCGGCACAAAAGACCTCGGGCTCCGAACCCAGGTGACGACATCCTATTAACGCGTTTTCTTATCACACCCAAGTGTCGGTGATCGTACAAGTAATAAAGTTCTGGAAGTCCAGGTCGAACCCACAGGGAACGGAATAAAATTTTATAAAGTTGAGTAGATAACTATTTTGTCACTATAAAGTAAATAAAAGATGATGGATTTTTGTGGGGTTTTACTAAACTACTAATTTTTATATGTTTGCAATAAGAGTAATTAAAGCTATTTTTTTTTCTTAACAGTTTATGGTAAAGATTTTCACACTGCAAAATAAATTGACTAAGATACTAGTAAGAAAAGGAAGAAAAATATATAAAAACTAAATTTTTGTAAGATAAACTTTTTAGATTTAATAAAAGCGAAAGATGGAAATAATATAGATATTTAAGCAAAACTATTATAAAACAGGAAATATTAATTAACTAGGGGAAATGATTTAAAGGAATTGGGAATATGCAAACCAACACTAGATCCCACAACTTTTGTGCATTTGAAAAGCATTTGGCATTTAAGACCGCAGAGTCATTCTTTATTTAAAAATAAACTTTCACTAGTCAGGGTCATATCAAGTGTGTCAGGTTTGATATGAAACGACATCGTTTGGTTTAAAGAAAAATAAAAAGGCAATTGGGCAGTAGCCAGGTTCGAACCGTGCCCCGCCGCGGACGTGGGTTATTCGGCGTCCAGTCCCCACCACTCTGCCACTACACAATTGCCTATCCATTATTGGATAGAAATATATATAAACACATATTTGAAATATTAACTTTGTCATATGAGTTGTTTGAGTATGCTAGGTGTTTTTTTTATGACAAAAGGCATAGTTTGACAATCCACATAATTAGGCTTTTTATTTCAAATATGTACTCTTTTAAGCCCAATATAGCCATAGTATATAAACATGTTAAATGGTCATAAACTATAGATACATAGATATTTTTGGCCATAAATAGAAAAACAAGCCATCCAGATAAATTTGTCCATTTAAAATTAGTGCACAGAAGCTGTGGTTTCTAAGTTTTTATTACATATCCCCAATTAAAGTTTTAGCCTACCATTTTGGAATTGAAACTGTCTTCTAAATTAAATTTAAAGATAAATTAAATAGGTGTAAACAGTGACGCTCAATTAAAACTAAAGTTGTGAAACTAAGGTAAGAGTGAAATATAATATTATTATATTATTTTTCTACTTAACATGAGCTGAGGTTGAATTTATGGAATCTGCAAAATAGCAAAGTTTAGTACAACTATGCTAATAAAATATACATAAATGGAAATACTGAACCAAAAATATAATACTAAACCTTTGACTTTGGATTCTTGTGGGGTCACAGTGGTTGAACTCCAAGAACACAAATAAGGCCAAACCAAATCCAAATATACTTTTGGAGTGAGATATGGGTATGATGTACTTTTGGACTTTAATAGGTGATTACAACAACTACGTGGCTAAGAAATCTGACATTTAATCGCAAAATCTGTCTTTTAGTGAATGAAAATATTGCTATAAAAATTAGAAATTTGAAGTTTCTAACTATTTTAGGGGACAACTATAAGTACTACTAGACTAGAAATATTAAATCTAATTTTAAATAGGAATATTTTACTACTACAAATTGACAAAGGTCATACAAGAAAACAAATATTTTAAATTTAAGAAATACAGTACATAAAATTTTGATACATATTTTTGAACATAAAATCATCAATTACATAAAAGTAAAATTTTACAACTACTAGAACTAGAAAAGGCAAAGAAAAATTAAAGTTTCCTATTTCTAGGGACAATATAAAGTGCTAACATAATAACCTCCCCTAAACTATTCTCTCCAAACTGTGATTGTAATGAAGCTTGTGTTGTGAACTGTGAATGATGTGGTGTGTTATGCTGTTGGCTCCCTCTGCTCCTTTTATAGGCAAAGTGAATGACGAATTTCGTCATCGCTTCCATCACACGGTCATTTTTTTCTTCTTCTGTGTTCTTCTTTTTCGTTGCCTCGTTTTTTCTTTGCGCCTTCTGACAATCTTTGAAAAAAAAAAACTGCAAGAGAGAAGAGAGAGAGAGAGAAGGAGAACCAAACAAAACAAAAAAAAAAATTCATACGAACAAACATCACCATCCAAGCATTTAAAGCTTGGATGGTTTTTTTTTTTTTTTTTTTTTTTTTTATTGTTTTGGATTCTTCTTCTTTTCATTTTTCTTACGAACTGACATTACACTATTAACATATGGGAAATTCTACGGTGTGGTTGCTACTTCTTTCCTTCCTTTTATTTTTCTTCATTGTTACCTAAATATATAAAATGTGTAAAAACAAATAATTACATGCATTTGAGTGACATCACTGTTAAATTATATTAATTTAAATATGCATGTAAAACTAGGGATTTGGGGGATTAAATGAGCACTATGTCTATTATATTGGCACATAAATGTGCAATATTCAATGTTTGTCACACCCCTCAACTAACTTATTGCTAGGCCCTAGCAATGAAGTGAAAGAGAAATTGTTCTAGAAGTTTTATTAAAGAGTAGGAATAAACTAAGGAAAATAAAATTACTTAACTCACTGTCGCAGGAATCACGATTGCATTTAGCGTATGCAACAAGCCGTTAAACCCCTAGGTTACCCCTAGTGGACGAGTGTTGTCTCGTGAGGGTTTGCAGTGAATATACCCACAAAATTCATTAATTTTTTTTTTTAAATGTAAAAATAAAATGAAATAAAAATAAAGGTAGATTTTCTTCTTTTACAACAGATAAGATTAAATTTGGCAATAAAATAAAATTTTCAAGTATGTAATAATAATGCAACAAATATACTCACAGTTTTGTCAATGGTAGCATTTTTTATACTCTTTAAACTCACAGTGTGTACTTGAAAAATCAAGCAACTGATCTTAACTTCAAAGTTTACATAACTATTAACAGCCATAAAACTTGTAGTTTTAACTCAAATCTCACTAGGATTTCACTCTTTTAAGGAGAAACTCTCAGAAATCGGTGTAGAGAACATCTCACTTGGTAGGGAAGCAAAGATAGAGAAATTGCTTCCATTTTTTTTTATGACTCAATATATAGGCATTTGGAGTACAATAAGTCTCATGAAAGAATACTTAGCATTAGAAGAGCGATCTACCGTGGAGAACATCCTTATCACTTAAATTTAAAAATTAATTTCTTTTAAATCATTAGGACTTTGACTGGTAGGTTAGAAATTAAGATGAGTAGGAGATTTGGGGTGTATTTGTTCTAAGCATGTGATTGGAATGTTTGTGCAATTCATTCCAACCTCATCTTTTTTCTTCTCCTTTTTATCATATGTACATTTATTTATTTATTTATTTTATTTTTGAGTTTCTCATTTTTTTTTTTTTTTTGAAATCAACTCCTTTCTTTCTTTACCACTTCTTGTAATATCATTACAGTCCAATCACATACCTGGATATAGAAGTGAGGTTTGTACTCCCAGGTGGAGCAAGGTATGATTTGGATAGAACTGAAAATAAGGTAATATTAGGTGAAGGGGGGTGCATTTGAAAGAAAAGATGACCTAAATCATTTTAAAAATAGATTGACTTTGTTCATTTAAGCAATTTAGACGTTCTAATGGTAAATCCTGAACGTTCTCTTCTAATGATCAGTCAAAGAAAAATAATGAGACTTTCAACGAGTGATATGATAAAGAGAATAAAATGAGACTGAAAAGAAATAGTAACCCTCATAAAGAAAGATTGGCACAAAAGCTCACATGGGTTAATTAGTTTCCACTACTTGTTTTTAAACTGTATAGTTTATGCTTACTCATCCATTTAGATTCAGTAAGTATTTTCACACTATTTCAAAATGTTTAATGTTTAAAGAGTTTCTAGCATTTGAAAATAGTAAAACATGTGACAATGTGTTGTATGCTATTAACATACCCAAAATAACATTAACGTGTCAAATTTATCTTATATAAAGTAAAAGAAAAACTTCTGAAAAATCCTAAGCATATCCACTAAGTTGGATATATATATGGTGCGACTAGTATCCTCTGCACCTATACAAAAGAGGCTACACAATCCGGAGCGTCCAAGTTGTCATGATTACCCATCCACCTCTAGTAAAAGAGATGAGTCTAGAACCACTAGCAAGCTAAAAACATCAGTAAGAGGCTAAGAGATAACTCTGGCTTTACTTAGTTTTTCGCTACCTCTAGGGACATTTACCGCACTAGACATATCTGGTGATGCTTGGATCATGCAAATTACTCCTATCGAACCAGCTAATGAAAACCAGATGTACACGTAGGATCATTTTAAAGTCTGACCTAACTGAAATTTATTGACTGTACAAAAACAAAAAATAAAAATAAAAAGAAATGAGGGATGGGAAAACAAAATTTATTTGGGTATCAAAGGATCCAGTCCTCTTTCTCAACCAAAATTTTCTTTTGTTTTGATTTGAATTGTCTTTTGTAACAGTAGTAAACTTTAAAAGATGTGTCATTATGAGCAATTAAACCAGGACACTCTTCTCTATAACAATTCAAACACCATCCTAACCTTTTAGCTTTCCTTTTGATGGCATAAAGGCTAGTGCCAGCAAAGGGTTTCTTCTGCTCAGAAATAAGTGAGCGACCCATTAACGTCTGGTCATCGACTATTGGATCCATTTTTTATACTCTCAGCCAACAAGAGAGGCTAGACTCAACCCTCCACTCCTTCCAACTATCAACTAAGATCTAACTAAAGAGAGCTTAGAGGGGGTGGGTGGGAATTTTATTTAAAAACTAAAAATATTTATATATAAAAATATATACATTCAGAAACAAAATTTTTATTTTTATTTTTTTACAAAAAAAACTAGAAAACTACATTTTTTTTTAACACACAAATAGAAAAACTATATAAACCTTTTTTTCTTTTTTTTTTTTTTAACAAAGTTTAAGACAATGCATCATTACAATAATAGTAATAAGAAGAATTATGATATAAACTTCAAACATTATAAAAATTTTGGCTTCTGAGTCATGCATTTTTTTTTTTTTTTTTAACAAGGGCACCGCAACACTATCATAGCAAGAACTAGGATAATAACAAGATAAAGTTCAAAATCCAGAAGACCAATAACTAGCGCGTCGTCCATTTTTTTTTTTTTATTATAAAGAAATGGAAAAATATCACCTGTTTCTTGGAAATCTGAAAACCTGGTAGGGGCGTAGATCGAGTGATATTTCCAAACTTCTTTGGTGCGTGGGTACCTACAACTTATGGATATCATTTTTGTTAGATAATGGAAAATAGAGAAAATAAAAATCTAAAGAAAAACTAAAAATTTAAGATTTAAACCGAAATCGAAAAAAATAGATAATAAAATCAAAATCAAGCTTTTCTCTAGATTATAGATCTTACCTTTAGTGATTAGTAGAGTGGATCTTGATTTTGGATCGAAGAAAATAAAAAAAAATGAAAAGAAAATGAGAGAAGGAGATCGGGGGAAGAGAGTGAGAGAGTTGCAGAGAGTGAGAGAGAGAGAGATCACGGCGAAGAGGGAAGAGAGGAAGAAGAAAAAGAAAGGAAAAAGAGAGATAGGGAAAAGTTTTTAGGGTTCAAAGCCATATATAAAGTCATTTTCTCTTTTTCAGTGTCTCTCTCTCTAGAGAAACTTAATTTTTTTTTTTATGAAATAAAGATAAAATAAATAAACAGGTGTTAATCGTGAAACCGTCCCCCCCAACTGAGTCTGACATTGTCCTCAATGAGTGAGATGAGAAAAAGAAGCTAAGGATAACACCTGTAATAAAAAAAATACACAAAGAAAAGATAATAATAATGACAAAATTAACTTATATATAAAAAGTTATCTAATTAAGAGTATAGGACTTATGAAAATATAAATGCTCTGATACACTATGTCCTATACCAATTATGTTTTAAGATATTAAACAACATTATAGTTAGGGTCCTCCAAAGGAATGGACTCCAACTCAGGTTCAAATCCTTCTAAAAATGGCTTTAATCTATGTCCATTAACTTTAAATGTATTTCCATCTTTAGGGTCCTCAATCTCGACAGTTCCATAAGGATAAACATTTTTTACAATATATGGACCAGTCCATCGAGATTTCATCTTTCCTCTAAAAAGATGTAGTCTTGAGTCATATAATAGAACTTTTTGCGCGGGGGTAAATCTTTTGCGCAAAAGATTCTTATTATGATACATTTTAGTTCTTGCTTGATGAATTCGAGCATTATCATATGCGTCTTTACGAATTTTTTCAAGCTCACTTAATTGTAATTTTCTTAAAATTCCTCCCTCTTCAATATTACAATTTAAAGTTCTAGTAGCCCAATATGCCTTATGTTCTAATTCTACTGGTAGGTGACAAGCTTTTCCATAGACAAGTCTATATGGAGACATCCCCAAATGGGTCTTATAAGCAGTTCTATATGCCCACAAAGCATCTGTTAATTTTGAAGACCAGTCTTTACGATTAGAATCAACAGTTTTTTCGAGAATATGCTTAATTTGCCTATTAGCTAATTCAGCTTGTCCATTTGTTTGTGGATGGTATGCAGTTGACACCTTATGGGTCACTCCATATCTTTTCATTAATTTTTCAAATGGCTTGTTACAGAAATGAGTTCCTTGATCACTTATTATTGCTTTTGGAGTTCCAAATCGAGAAAGTATATTATCTTTTAAAAATGCAATAACTGTACGGTGATCATTCTTTCTTGTAGGAATAGCTTCTACCCATTTTGAAACATATTCGACTGCTAATAAAATATATTCATATTGGCAAGATGGAGGAAAAGGTCCCATAAAGTCAATGCCCCAACAATCAAATATTTCAATTGTAATTATAGGGGTCATTGGCATTTGATTTCTTTTCGTAATACTGCCCAACATTTGGCAGCGGCTACAAGCCTTACAATATAAATATGAATATTTAAATAGAGTTGGCCAATATAAACCACTTTGTAAAATTTTCATGGCAGTTACTCGAGATGAAAAATGTCCTCCACAAAAGGACGAATGACACATGAAAAGTACATTTTCGATTTCTTCATTAGGAACACATTTCCTAATTACCTGATCGGCACAATATTTAAACAGATATGGGTCATCGAAGTAGAAATGCCTAGCAATAGCTAGGAATCTCTTTTTATCTGATGACGACCAATTGCTTGGTATTTTTCCAGTTACTAAATAATTAACAAGATCAGCATACCACGGTAAAGAAGTCACAGAAAATAATTTTTCATCAGGAAAAGAGTCTTAAATAGGTAAGGGTTCACTAGTATTGTCTTCAAAAGTGAGGCGTGATAAGTGATCAGCTACCACATTTTCTACTCCTATTTTGTCTTTGATTATTAAATTAAATTCCTGTAGTAGGAGTATCCACGTAATAAGCCTAGGCTTACTGTCTTTCTTTGAAAGTAGGTATTTCAGAGCTGAATGGTCAGTAAAACAGACAATAGGGGAACCGATCAAGTATTGCCTAAATTTATTAAGGGCGAATACTACAGCTAGCAATTCTTTTTCAGTAGTTGAGTAGTTCATTTGAGCACTATCCAGAGTTCTACTAGCGTAATATATAACTGATGCCTTTTTATCCTTTCTTTGCCCTAGGACAGCTCCAATGGCAAAGTCGCTAGCATCACACATTAATTCAAATGGTAAACTCCAATCAGGAGATTGCATAATAGGTGCAGTAGTGAGATGCTCTTTTAATTGCTCAAAGGAGTTTTGACGTTCTTTAGTCCATTCAAAAGGTGTGTCTTTGGCCAATAATTGACATAAAGGTCTGGAAATAGTACTGAAATTTTTTATGAATCGGCGATAAAAACCTGCATGTCCTAAGAATGAACGGATGTCTTTTACAATCTTGGGAATGGGTAAATTAGCGATAAGATCTATTTTAGCCTTGTCTACTTGTATCCCATTTTCAGAAATAATGTGTCCTAAGACAATACCTTTAGTGACCATAAAATGACATTTTTCCCAATTTAAAACTAAATTTTTTTCTTCACATCTTTGGAGAACTTTTTGAAGATTGCTAAGGCAATCATCATAGGTTTTGCCAAAAATTGAAAAATCCTCCATAAAGACTTCTAAATTTTTTTCTACCATATCGCTGAAAATACTTAGCATACACCTTTCAAAAGTCGCAGGTGCGTTGCAAAGACCAAATGGCATTCGGCGATAGGCGAAAGTTCCAAATGGACATGCGAAAGTAGTTTTTTCCTGATCTTCTGGTGCAATCTCTATTTGATTGTAACCACTATAACCATCTAGAAAACAGTAATACTTATGACCCGCTATTATTTCTAACATTTGATCCATAAAAGGTAAAGGAAAGTGATCCTTATGAGTTACAGCATTGAGTTTTCTGTAGTCTATGCATATACGCCATCCAGTAGTGACACGAGTGGGAATTAATTCTCCCTTTGAATTTGGAACAACTGTAATTCCTGCTTTCTTCGGCACAACTTGTGTTGGACTTACCCATTTACTATCGGATATTGAATATATAATGCCCATGTCGAGTAGCTTGAGAACTTCCTTCTTAACTACTTCCTGCATAATAGGATTAAGTCTTCTTTGCATTTCTCTTGAGGTTTTAGCATTATCTTCAAGATATATATTGTGAGTGCATATTGAAGGGCTTATTCCTTTTAAATCTGCTATACTCCAACCAATGGCACTTTTATGCTTCTGAAGCATACTAATGAGTTTATTTTCTTGACTAGAGTCTAAAAGAGATGATATTATTACGGGATAAGTATTATTATTATTAAGGAAAGCATATTTAAGCTCTTTAGGGAGTTCTTTTAATTCCAACTGTGGAGTTTGTAAATTAGATGGAAGTGTTAATGTAGTCTTTGGTGGTAAAGGTTCAAAATATGTGGTCCACATTGCTTCTTGAATTATTTCTTCTGTTGAATCTTCATTAAAACATACTTGACTCATAAGATGTTCTTGTAGATTATTATTGTCTAGCTTCTGAATAGAGTTATTAATAACATATTCTACTGGATCATTGTAACAAGTCAAGTTAAAATATTCTCGTGATAGAGATTCAATAGCATGAACTTCTTCAATATTCTCATCTTCTTCTTGATGTTGTGGATTAGAAAAAACTTTAATATTTAAAGTCATATTTCCAAATACTACAGTCATCATACCACTGCGGATTCGAATAGTGGCATCAATGGTAGCCAAGAAGGGCCTTCCAAAAATGACTGGTATTTGCACATTAGTATCTAATACTGGTTCTGTATCAAGGATGACAAAATCTACTGGGAAAATAAAATTTTCAACTTTGACAAGAACATCTTCCAGAATTCCTCGCGGGAATTTTGTAGATCTATCAGCAAATGTAATACCATGCGAGTAGGCTTTAGCTCACCTAATCCAAGTTCTTGATAAACAGAATAAGGAAGCAAGTTCACACTAGCTCCTAAGTCAAGGAGTGCGTGATTAATTTTGTGATTTCCAATAATACACGATATTGTTGGTGTACCTGGATCTTTAAATTTTGTTGGTAAATTATGTTGTACGATGGAATTAATTTCTTCAACGAAGTCAGCAGAATACGCATCCTTTCGTACATTTTGCTTACATTTGACAGTACATAAATCTTTTAAGAATTTTGCATAAGCAGGTACTTGATTAATTGCATCTAAGAGAGGAATATTAATATGTACTTGTTTAAATAATTCTAAATATTCCTGATTCTTATCATTTTGGTGTTTTCTTAAACGTTGTGGATAAGGAATTTGAGGAGAGTATTCAGGAGTTTCCTCTGTTTCTTTTTCCATTGGTAAATCAGATGTTTCATTTTCTTGATAATTTGTTGCTTTTCAAGGGTTTCAACTTCAACTTCATCGGTAATTTTATTTTCATCTATTTCTTCCTCAATTTCTATCATATTATCTTCCTTATTTGTATGCTCAATTTCTTCTAAAGAAGGTAAAATTTCTTGTCCAACAGCCTTACCACTTCTTAGTACAGTTATAGCTTTTACTTGTTCATGTTGATTATTACCAGAAGTTGAGGGATCACTTTGTGGTTGTCCCCTTGGATTAGGTTGTGGTTGGGCAGGAAAAATGCCTTTTCCTTTAGAATCGTGTTGATTATTAATCCTATCCAGAGATGTTTGTAGTTTTCCCATGATTTGTATTAATTGTTGCATCATAGACTGTAAAGGCTCTTCTTGCACTTTCTTGTGCGGAGGCACATAAACATTAGAATTTTGCTGTGTATTAGGATATGTATTTTGTGTTTGTTGAAATTGAGGCGGAGGAGGTAAATATTGATTATTTTGAGGAGGTTGATGTTGAGTTTGAAATTGTAGAATACCCTCTTTTGTATACATATGATTTGGAGGATTTCTCCAGTTAGATTGGTATGAATTACCATAGGCGTTTTGGGGACCCCTATAATTATTCACAGCGTTTATCTCTGCTGGAGCTGTTTCCAGACAATTTGAACTATTGGGACATTCATTCGCAGAGTATCCTAAAGTATGACAACTGTCACAAAGTTCTCTTTTTTTCTTAGGTAGATTATTTTTTTCTACTGTTATAGCTTCTACTTTACGTGCTAATTCTTCATATTTCAGTGTTAATTCATCTTCTGATTGTAATTGGTATAAACTTTTAGCTTTTTCCGTTCTACCAATTTCTTCTTTTTCCCATTGGGAAGCATTTTTGCTAAGCCAATCCAAATATGATTCAGCTTCGTCAGCAGTTTTACTCAAAAATTCTCCTTGACACATAGTTTCAACTAATTTCTTTGATTTTGGTTATAATCCTTCATAAAAGAAATTAATTAGACGCCATTTTTCAAATCCATGATGTGGACAAGCTAGTAGGAGATCTTTAAAACGTTCCCAAACTTCAGGGAATGGTTCATTTTCTTTTTGAGTAAAAAGTTTAATTTGACGCATCATGCTATTAGTTAAATTTTTTGGATAGAATTTTTTTAGAAATGCTTCATTCATATCATGCCATGAAGTTATAGATCCGGGACGGAGAGATAAAAGCCAAGCTTTAGCTTTATCTTTTAAAGAAAAAGGAAAAAGCTTAAGACGGATTATTTCAATAGGACAGCTTTGATCAGAGAACGTACTACAAACTTCTTCAAATTCACGAATATGAAGATAAGCACGTTCTGACCCCATTCCATGGAAAGTTGGTAAGAGTGGAATCATGCCATGTCTAAAGTGAAAATTTCTTGTGTGTCTAGGTAGAGTGATGCAAGAAGGAGTGATGTTTCTTTCTGGGGTAAATAAATCACGTAAAGGACGTTGTTCACGTTCTGGTAAAACAAATTGTGGTATATTTTCCCCCTGCTCACAATGAGCATCATCAGCTATTCCTTCTATACCTTCAATTTCAGCCATGATTCTAGGAAACTGTATACTAGATGATTCACTAGAAATATTAGAATTATGTGGTACTTGATATAACGCCTCAGTAGTATCTAAGGACATAAGAAGTAAGTGAAAACTAACTGATAATAATATTATTATGATGATTATTATTATTAGCTAAGTAAAAATAAAACTCTTTTTTTTTAAAAAAAATATATTTTCTATTTTTATGTTTTTTTTTTATTTTTATTTTTTAGAAGATAGGCTTATATATGTATATAAATGATTTTTTTTTAGAAGATACACAAGTACATATATATAAATATATATTTATATATTTTTCACAAGGAAAGAAATTATATATAGTTTTTTTTTAAAATTTAATATTTTTTTTTATGTTATCATTTTTTCTTATAAAAAGAAAACTAGATTATTTATAAGGTAGAATAAGGATATATATAGATATAGATATAGATATAGTATGAAAAATAGTTTTAAACCTAACATTTTTATTTATTTTTTTTTTATTAACTGATCCCCGGCAACGGCGCCAAAAACTTGACGACATCCTATTGACGCGTTTTCTTATCACACCCAAGTGTAGGTGATCGTACAAATAATAAAGTTCTGGAAGTCCAGGTCGAACCCACAGGGAACGGAATAAAATTTTATAAAGTTGAGTGGATAACTATTTTGTCACTATAAAGTAAATAAAAGATGATGGATTTTTGTGGGGTTTTACTAAACTACTAATTTTTATATGTTTGCAATAAGAGTAATTAAAGCTATTTTTTTTCTTAACAGGTTATGGTAAAGATTTTCACAGTGCAAAATAAATTGACTAAGATACTAGTAAGAAAAGGAGGAAAAATATATAAAAGCTAAATTTTTGTAAGATAAACTTTTTAGATTTAATAATAGCGAAAGATGGAAATAATACAGATATTTAAGCAAAACTATTATAAAACAGGAAATATTAATTAACTAGGGGAAATGATTTAAAGGAATTGGGAATATGCAAACCAACACTAGATCCCACAACTTTTGTGCATTTGAAAAGCATTTGGCATTTAAGATCGCAGAGTCATTCTTTATTTAAAAATAAACTTTCACCAGTCAGGGAAAAGGCAATTGGGCAGTAGCCAGGTTCGAACCGTGCCCCGCCGCGGACGTGGGTTATTCGGCGTCCAGTCCCCACCACTCTGCCACTACACAATTGCTTATCCATTATTGGATAGAAATATATATAAACACATATTTGAAATATTAACTTTGTCATATGAGTTGTTTGAGTATGCTAGGTGTTTTTTTATGACAAAAGACATAGTTTGACAATCCACATAATTAGGCTTTTTATTTCAAATATGTACTCTTTTGAGCCCAATATAGCCATAGTATATAAACATATTAAATGGTCATAAACTATAGATACATAGATATTTTTGGCCATAAATGGAAAAACAACCCATCCAGATAAATTTGTCCATTTAAAATTAGTGCACAGAAGCTGTGGTTTCTAAGTTTTTATTACATATCCCCAATTAAAGTTTTAGCCTACCATTTTGGAATTGAAACTGTCTTCCAAATAAAATTTAAAGATAAATTAAATAGGTGTAAACAGTGACTGCTCAATTAAAACTAAAGTTGTGAAACTAAGGTAAGAGTGAAATATAATATTATTATATTATTTTTCTACTTAACATGAGCTGGGGTTGAATTTGTGGAATCTGCAAAATAGCAAAGTTTAGTACAACTATGCTAATAAAAATATACATAAATGGAAATACTGAACCAAAAATATAATACTAAACCTTTGACTTTGGATTCTTGTGGGGTCACAGTGGTTGAACTCCAAGAACACAAATAAGGCCAAACCAAATTCAAATATACTTTTGGAGTGAGATATGGGTATGATGTACTTTTGGACTTTAGTAGGTGATTACAACAACTACGTGGCTAAGAAATCTGGCATTTAATCGCAAAATCTGTCTTTTAGTGAATGAAAATATTGCTATAAAAATTAAAAATTTGAAGTTTCTAACTATTTTAGGGGACAACTATAAGTACTACTAGACTAGAAATATTAAATCTAATTTTAAATAGGAATATTTTACTACTACAAATTGACAAAGGTCATACAAGAAAACAAATGTTTTAAATTTAAGAAATACAGTACATAAAGTTTTGATACATATTTTTGAACATAAAATCATCAATTACATAAAAGTAAAATTTTACAACTACTAGAACTAGAAAAGGCAAAGAAAAATTAAAGTTTCCTATTTCTAGGGACAATATAAAGTGCTCACATAATAACCTCTCCTAAACTATTCTCTCCAAACTGTGATTGTAATGAAGCTTGTGTTGTTGTGAACTGTGAATGGTGTGGTGTGTTATGCTGTTGGCTCCCTCTACTCCTTTTATAGGCAAAGTGAATGACGAATTTCGTCATCGCTTCCATCACACGGTCATTTTTTTCTTCTTCTGTGTTCTTCTTTTTCGTTGCCTCGTTTTTTCTTTGCACCTTCTGACAATCTTTGAAAAAAAAAAACTGCAAGAGAGAAGAGAGAGAGAGAGAAGGAGAACCAAACAAAACAAAAAAAAAATTCATACGAACAAACATCACCATCCAAGCATTTAAAGCTTGGATGGGTGTTTTTTTTTTTTTTTTTTTTTTTTTTTTATTGTTTTGGATTCTTCTTCTTTTCATTTTTCTTACGAACTGACATTATACTATTAACATATAGGAAATTCTACGGTGTGGTTGCTACTTCTTTCCTTCCCTTTATTTTACTTTATTGTTACCTAAACATATAAAATGTGTAAAAACAAATAATTACATGCATTTGAGTGACATCACTGTTAAATTATATTAATTTAAATATGCATGTAAAACTAGGGATTTGGGGGATTAAATGAGCACTATGTCTATTATATTGGCACATAAATGTGCAATATTCAATGTTTGTCACCAGGCATTAAAAAGACCTCGGGCTCCGAACCCAGGCACTAAAGGACCCTGCAACCACCCATGTTCCAGGTCGGTTTCCTATGGTCACTCCCCAACACGCCTTCAGGACGTCTAGGGCAAGGGGATTGTCGACCTAAACAGGAAATTACTTCAAGCTTCGCTTAGGCCCAGTCAACGACGGGGCCAAACCCCAAGGCGCCCGACAATGGTGAACTTCAAATGACCCTGCGACCACCCATGTCCCAGGTCGGTTCCCTACGGTCACTGGTTCCTGTACTCCCGCCTTAGCAAAATGCTTGGGGAGCAGGGAACAGGGAAACGATAGGCTAAAACTGGGAATCACACCGGTCACTACAAGAGCTTGGGAGATCTTCCTAAATGCTTACAGTGATCAGAGAAATATCACGGGCTGTAAAGCAGGATACGCCTATGATACGCCGGGACAACCCGGACGGTAATACAGGGTACTCCTATAATACACCGGACGATTAACTTTTAGAAAGGTTAATAAGACTAGGTATTCTGTTGGTTACGGTCCTGAAGCATTTGTTAAGGCATGTGTTGGGTTGGCCAAAACCCTACGGATACTAGCAAGTGTTAATGGAAGGTTGACCTCAAGGGTCTTTTCATTAATTAAAAAAAAAAAATTTTTGCACAATGCCTGGGGGGCAGTTGTAGTAGCCTCCCAAAAAAAAAAAAATAAATAAAACTACAAACAAACAAAAAAAAAACAACAACAGCAAGGCTGGACCGGGGATTTAGTCTTCCACATTGACCACGTCCTCGGTTTCCCCGGTCTGTTCCCCTGGTGCAGCTGTCAGCCCTCCGGTCCCCACATCTCCGCTCGGGGCGAGCTCAGCGACCTCAACAATGGCTGCAGGATCTTCACCGGGCCCGGGAGCTTCACCGGCTACAGGGTCTTCACCGATATCCCAGTAATCCGAGTCAATCCCTTCGTAGGCCGAAAAGGCCCATTCGGGGTGATCTCGGGCTACCCGCCGCTTCAAGTCGTCATACACTTGGAAGAAGCCATCGTCGAACGCACCCTCAAGGGCCCCTGCAGTAGGCGTCTCGGCCGCAGCTTTCACCCGGGCCTCGGCTGCCGCTGTAAGGGACCGGGAAACCTCCAAATCAGCCAAGGCAGCCGCCAGATCCGCTTGAGCTGTGCCCAGGCTCAAGGCCAGCGACTTCGTCTTGCTCGTCTCGATGGCTAAGGCGGCTTTTGCTACCTGCAATTCTGCCCGCTCCTTCGAGAGGGCGGCTTCAGCGGCGCTGACCTTCCCGGCCAGAGAAGACAGGAGGGACTCAGATCCCGCGGCCATACAGCTAACCTGCGGTAAGAGGATGAAGACCAGTTAAGCAAATAAGTATGGAGCGAGTCAATATTTAAAGGAAGACAGAGCACTTACCAGATGGGATATACTATATAGCCACCTTTGGAAGCCCTGGGGAGATAGCCCAGTGCATGCTTCCACCTGGCTTGGGACAAGGACGGACTTCAGCCTCTCCCGGACCTCTTCAGCCCCGCCTAGGGGCAGACCTGACGGAATATCAGCCCTGGGCACAGCCTCCTCAACAGCCAGCCTATGGGGAGCCGATGTTCCCTTAGGGTCAGGACGGTTAGTCGTCCCGTGGAGAACACGCCTGAGCGGGCGCTCGCCGCCCAGGGCCTCGGGGGCTAGCCTCTTCCCTTGGGCGATCGCCATCCGAGCGGTCGCAGCGGCGGAGGCAGCAGCCTGTCTCTCCCGCAGCTGATCCAAATTGTGCTTGGGGGTCATGTCTGCAAAAAGTAAGCTCGCACGGTCAGAAGTGTAAGAAGCAACAAAGACAAGTGCATGGTTAACGTGCAAGGCAACTTGGAAACTTACCGGGAATGATGGATGTAAAGCTGGGGGCTGGAATGGGCTCCTCAGGGAAATAGGTCTCGACGAAATCCCCTGTCCGGGACAGCACGTTCCAAACACTGGTGGGCAGATCTGCTAAGCCCCGGATCCTGGCCTGGCACGACTCAGGAATTTTGGGAGGTTCTGTTGAGCCAGCTGCAGATAGGGGAATGAAATCAGTTAGTGATCCACCGTGTTACTAAAGACCAAAATAGCAGACGAGGTCGGAAGGGCGGTCTTACTCCTCAACTCCCCAGCCCAGGATGTCCTCAACTGGATCCCCAGAGCCATGTCGCAGAGGCGAAGGGTAAACACCTGGAAGAATTTGCTCTTCCACCCTTTATTGTTGCTAGGGCATTTGTCAATAATTTTCCTACCCGGACGGGCAGAGAATGAAAAAAAACCCACTTCCCGGTGCATAGCGAATGGCCGGTGGGCCCAAAGAAACTCTTGGAGGGTAAGCTCATACCCAAACACTTGAGGCCACAGCGATATACACCCCATAAGGAATCTCCACCCGTTGGGGGCTAACTGCCAGGGAGCAATATCTAGATAGATCAGGACATCCCGGGCGACAGGGTGAAGGGGTAGCCGGAGGTCCGCCATCATAGCATCCTCGAACAGGGTGACAAACCCCGACTGATAAAGGTGCGCGCCGCCGAGGTTTACGGCTAGGGCGCAACCATCAGGAATAGAGTATCTCTCCCTGATCCGAAGAAGGTCTTGGGAACGTAATACAGAGAAAGTGGACTCGCAAGCAAAAACGACACGATCAGTCCCCCTGGGCAACTCGTCGCCCGAACCCCTCGAGACGGAGGCAACAGGGGCCTCCTGGGTAGACTCACTATCGGACAGGCGAACGGGAACCCTGGCCCCACTTTGATGATCGGTCAGGGACTCAGGAAGCCCGTCCAGAATGGCACCGGGGGATCCTGACCGATACTGTTCACTCTCCGATCTCAACGCAGAGTTGAAGCCGGAGTGTTCCATCTCTGGCACTCCAACAGAAAGGAACGGACACAAACTACGACCTGCGAATGGATCAGAAACCCCAAGCCAGATGTACAGGGGGGGCAGAGTCACTAACCTGAATGGTAACGAGTAGACACTCCTCAGCACCAGGTAACACTCTCCCAAAACAGCGCAAGAAACACCCGCTCGGTTCAGATGAATTAAGGTTCCACCCGACTCAAAAAATGCACAGAATCTGAGAAGGAAGAAATCCCACTCCCGCTCGAACCTCACAAGGTTCGTTCTCTCCAGCCTCACTCCGAAATGAAAAAGGACGGGGGGAAGAGGGAAGAAAGCAGAAAATAGAAAATTAGGAAGGGGTGCAAGAAATGAGGCAAGTACTCCTTATATAAAGACCCTGAACGGCCAAGATCAGAATGGATCTAGCGGTCCAGGAGATTTCCCGCCCAAACTGTCGCTTCGGTCACGTGAAGAGTCGCCTCAAAAGGCGTGCGCATTAATTGCGTGACGAGACGATTCAGTTAGCCAGCAAATGGTTCGGTTACGACCACTTCACCACTGTTAGGTTCTAACCTGACTAACGATTGGTTGGTATAAAGCAGAAGTGATCCGGGCCCGAGTCGCCGCAACCCGGGCACATTCATACGCCGGTTGGATATTGGCTGCCCAGCATAGTACAAAGTTAATAAACAGTTAAAGGAGCATAGTGAAAGAAAGAGGTGGCCTCGAGGACCTTTTTATTGCTATGGAAGGTGAACTGTACAGAGATCGGGGGCATTTATAATAGCCTTCCCGGTTTTTTTTTTTTTTAAAAAAAAAAGGGGCCTTCAAGTTCCTTTGCTTTTCAGCGCCTTGACCTCCTCTTCCAGGGCCGTCACCCTCGCCACCAGCTGCTGTACAGTAAGCTCAAGGGTGTGAATATCCACTTTCTGCATAACAGAGCCCGTCTGCAGGTGATCGGTCTGCCTTTCCACCTCCTGAGGACGGCCCTCCAGGTTAGCAAGGGAGAGGCCAGTCCAAGAGCCGGGCACGTGAAAGCCGGTCAGGTATTCCACCCGACTTTTCTTTTGGGGCGGTGGCGATTCTTCCCCGGCTGCTTTCTCTTTTCCCTTCCTGGACGGGCCTGGTGGCGGGTTTGCATCCCCGGACGAGGTGGAGTCACTGCTGGTGGGCAGAAAAATTGGCCCCTCGGGTGATCCGGCCCTATATGTGGCGCGCGGGCCTGTGGCCATGGATCGAGTATAGCGGCACGACCCAGAAGCCGCAGAGGAAGGTCCGGCGCCTGCATCATCCGCATATCCTCCGACCAAGTCAGAGAACGACAGGCCGGCTTCGATGGCTCGGTTAATCGCCTCCGTATCGTCAGCAGTAGGGGCCGCGTCGCGGAAGGCAGCGAAAGATTGTTTGCAAAGGTCGGGATCAAAAGCTGCAGGTGGGCAGAGAATGGAGTCCTCCAGCCAGTTGCCGGAGACCACGACCCAAGGGTACCGCTGCCAGTTTTTGTTCGGGAAGTCCAGACCTTGGACAAGGTCCCTCCCCTCGGCCCTGCGGCGCAAGTAAGGACCCCGGTGGTCGATGCCCAGGATGTAACACCTGGCGACGTCAACGGAACGGAGGAACAGCCCAAGTCGCTCATTCAGCACTGATATTCCCCAGAGGAGGCGGGCGACGTTGGGGCGGCACTTGCAGAGCGGGATGCGCAACCCCGCAAGCAGGTCACAGAAGGAGACTAGGAGGGGAAAGCGTAATCCCACAATAAGCAGCAGATAGCTGCTGATGAGGACTAAAGGGAAGGCTACTTCCTCTCCCTCAATGAACGGACGGACTTCAACGTCGTCCGGAATGTGACAATCCTCTCGAAAGGCTTTAAGCCCTTCATCAGATGACAGATCAATATGTGAGGCCATTTGAGGGAAGTTTGGGAAGTGAAAACAGCAGAGAAGAAGGAGCTCAGAGTGTTTTGCTCGGGCGATTTAGTTGATGATTTGCAGTGAGAAGCAGATTGAACAGGTGCTCCTTATATAGGCATCGCGAACGGTTAGGATCAATCTTGATCGGATGGCTCACATGCTCTCCCTCCAAAACTGTCGTTTCGGGCACGTGGGGCGTCGTCTCAAAAAGCGTGAGCATTGAATGCACGACGTGATGGTTCGGTTGCCACCTGGACGATTCGGTTACTTCCCAACTGGCAGCTTTGGATCCGAACCAGACCAGTAACTAGTGGACACGTGACGCCGGGGAGCCCGGTCCCACAGGGTCACCGTTCGGTCGATACACCGACGGGTCATTCCAAACTGGCCCCGTTCCGATGGGAGTCCCGGTCTTTTCCCGGTCGGTATCTGGAAGACATTCTTAATTTTCAAATTTCATCTGGCCAGGCGTCATCTCAACTTTGAAAATGGGGGGCAACTGATATGTCCAGAAATATTCTGTAACAGTCCAACCGCCACGTGGTCAGCGAATAGCCCGGATAGTCCAGAATGGGAGCATGGAGCCCACACTTCCGAGGTGTTCAGCTATAACCGTCTGGGATACTCGGCAGCCTGGGGACGGGGCGTAGTGACTCCCCGTCAGGCGCGGAGTAGATGGCATCTCCCATTGTTTCCTTGTACGGCCATGACTCTATCAGGAAAGAATCAATGGTTTCCTAAGCCACTTAGGAAACTCCCCTAATGTTGTGCAAATCTATTGTGATTAGATTAGGCTTCCTAATCTAGTAAACTTACCATGTAAGGGTGGACTCTTACATCTATAAAAGAGCCCACCTATCCTCCCTAGGGAGATCCGAAAATCAATTCTCTACGCATACAAGCACGTATTAGAGAACTCACCACTTACACGCATACACCCGGCCGGTATTACTGGGAGTGCTGCCCATCTTGTCGGCTCACCAGGCCCGTCGGTGATCTGCTAGTGAGAAGCGCATAGACGCAACCGTGGACGTAGGTCACCTTGTTAACGGGACCGAACCACATACAAACTTCCTCTCACTTTGCTTTATCGTTTAAATCTCGCTTACCAACTTTCGGCATCATCAGATATAATAAGATTTGATGTCAAATATTAGGGTGGTCTTGAGCTAGAATATCACATGGGCTATTATGTATGGTCTCAAATATTATGTGAGTTTGACTATAATTTGAATTTAGAACACTAAATTGGATTGGATTGAAATAATAATGAAAATAATAAGGTTTGGTATCTAATACTAAGATGAGTTTGGGCTAACATACCACGTAATTAATTATTATTAGGGTGAGCTAGACTACATTTGAGCTAAAATATCACATATATACTAAAACATTTCTCAAATTTTGGATAAACTGGACAATATTTGGACTAAATATCACATGTAATGAATATTTTTTTCCCCAAATTTTGAGGGCTATTGCCTACCCCAACCCTTGCTTATCTCCATCCTTGCAATCATTGTACATGGGCTAAAACAACAGCAGAAGCAACAATGTCAATTAGTATGGGCCTCTTTTTTAAGGAACTCAAATTCAGATCCATCTCAACAGCAAGCTTGCAAAACAGGGGTCTAATTCCTTTAAAGGACGGAACTAGAAGAAACAAAAAGCAGACCATAACTTTTCTAAATGGTTATAAAAATCTGATCAGGGACATTCCATATTCAAAACCTGGGCTTTTATATTGGTTTAAAAAGGAACAAGATCTTGGGCCATTTTATGCTAGACACTTGACGCTCATGTACCTAAAACGCAACTACACAAATACTTAACCACTTTTCTTGTAGTCGGATGGCAAAGTCTCTGGGTGTTATACCCAGAGGTCTCAAGTTCGAAACTCAAGAGGGTGGCCACAGGTGATTCACCCGGATGCCCTGGCCTCGTGGGATTAGTCGATGTGCGCGCAAGTTGGCCTGGACACCCACGGTTACAAAAAAAAAAAAAAACTACACAAATACATTTTCCTTATACACGTTCTACCCTTCTCTCTCTCTCTCTCTCTCTCTGAGTACCAACCATTCACAATAACCAACCCAGATCTGTCATGGAAAAGTGCCCGGGGCCATGATGGAAGCCAAAATTCCTACCTATATCACTACCACCAGGAGCTTCTTCAACCTTTTTGTACACATAATTGACACTTTCACAAACCAAAGACACAAAAAGTAAAGAACTACACAAATGAAAAATCAAAAGGTGAAAAGAACTGAAACCTAAATCTTCCCAAAACTACCCTAATTTTCAATCTTACTTTCTTCGTATCATACAATTACAGATGAAAATTACAACAATAACAGAGCAAAAGAACATTTCACAATTCACGTCATATCATTTTTCTTCTCTACATAGATTTACTTCATAGGAGTAATACATACATTGATTGATTCATAAACCCTCCTCAAATTCATTCTTCTTCATAGAGGAAACCCCTAATTTACTGTCCCAGAATTAAAACCCATAGTTACTCACATATATCCACACACACACACACACATATATCCACACACACACACATATATCTATAATCTATATCAATATCTATATCTATCTATAATATATATAAATGTACCAATGTGCATAAGTGTTTTACACTTTTATCAATCGGTGCACTTTTACTTAACTATTTTCCTTAGAATTTAGAGTTTTAAAAGTTTAGTATACCACTTTTTTATTTGTAGTGTGTCCATGCCATAAGAGTCCTACAACTTAATAACAACATCTATGTATTTGGTTGGTTTTTTATTTTTGGACTCTAGAATAAAATAAATCTATTGGTTTTTTTTTCTTCGTTTTGTTGAACTCTTTTTTTTTTTTTTTAAAACCTCTTTTTGTATATATATATATATTATATACGTATGCATATTTGTATGTTATGTGTATGTTTATGTGGCTCATAGATCAATTTTCTTTTTGTTGGACTCTAGAATAAACTAAATTAATTGGTTTTTTTTTTCTTTTCTTTTTCTTGGACTTTTTTTTTTGATAACCTCTTTTTGCATATATTATATGCGTATGTACATTTGTTTGTTATGTGTATGTTTATGTGCATAGATAGATCAACAAATATTACAAATCTAGATCGTAGTGGTTATTTTGGTAAATTCATTTGTGGGATGGTTTTAGTATTTTAGATATAAAGCAACTGATAATTACCGATCCCCATAAGTGGTTTACACTTTTATCAATCAATGCACTTTCACTTAAGTAATTTTATTAGAATTTTAACAACTTTGGTATACCATTTTTTTTGGGTCCGTCCATGATAATCCTAACTTTTTATTTTTTTGTTTTGGGTATATCATGTTATATACAATCCCTACAATTTTACATCTCCTTAATATTAATGGTATTCGACATTAATCCTATTGTGTATTACAACTCCTTCCAAACAACTCAAGTTCCCATCGGAATTTATAAATAAAAAATAAAAATAAAAAAAGAAAAGAAAAAAGTCAATCACACTTTAGTTCAAATATGACTCTTTTTTAAATACGCCCCTAAACTATAAAACTTGACAAACTAACTCCCCTCAACTATTGCATTTTTCTCTAAAACCCCTTCCATTAGAATTCTGTCCCAAAAAAGAACGCTTTTTTTTTTCATTTTTTTTTTAAATTTAGATTTTATTTTTTTATTATCATGTGAGCAATATATGATACAAACTATTAGCAACATGATGTCTATTTGTCCCTCCTTGAAGCCATTGGAAATTTTATGACAAAAATATCCTTTGTTGCATAATAATTGCCCTTTGTTGTACACCAAATTTTTGGCAATTTTGTTCTTAAAATTTCAACGACTCAAAGAAGAGACAAAAATGTTATGTTGTTAACACTTTTATATTGGTAACATGATACAAAATTAATCAAATTTTTAACTACAACCTAACAGAAGGGCTGTTAGTGAAAAGTTAAAATAGTTGATAGAGTCAATTTGTTGAGTTTTATAGTTGAGGGCAATTGAAAATGGTCATAGTTGAAGGGGTGTTAGTGCAATAACCCCTCTTTTCTTTTCTTTTTTTGGACTCCACGGTGGATTACGTGAATGATGGATTAGTAACATATATATCTCTTAAAGAGTTATAATAAATGTCTAAAAAGAATTTTAGGACTCTTAACTAAATTCCTATTACCAATTTCTTAGTAGTATATGATTCTTTTTACACTCGCGAAGTTTAAAAATTTTACCTTCCAATTATAAATCTTGCATTCAGCCTCCAATTATTACATATATTTGAGAGCTAATCCATCTAAAAGCTCACATTTAATCAATAGCTAATTAATAGAAGAATTTTAGTAATTGAACACATTTAGGCAAAGTTCCTTAGCTGTATATGGTTTGTTAGATTCCTCTCACAATTGTGAGACCCTAATTAACTAGAAAATAAATAAATAAATAATTTTAGACATTATTTTTTTTAATCCCTAGACCGACTGTTGTGAGAGGGAACCTAACAAACCACACCTAAAGAACTTTACCCAAGTATGTTCCTTGAGTAATTGTGTAACAATTTTTTGCTCTTTGATTAAAGTGGACCAGAATGGATTAATTGAGTATTGGATCATTGGATGAAACAAAGTCCAATCTAAATTAGGATAAATAAGGAAATCAAGTATTAGGAATAAACAAAGGAATTGTGTACTAGAAATTAATCGTGTAGAAGAATAACATGAATTCACAAGCCTCTCAGTCCCATGTTTACTTTTGGCCCTATTTGTTAAGACATTATTTTAGTTCTCTCTCTCTCTCTCTCTCTCTCTCTCTCT